>OY728145.1:37389999-38639999 GCA_963277665.1 Viscum album | reverse complement strand
TTCTGTTCAAACTTCCTCTCTTTTTCCATTCCCCACTTCAATGTGCTACGCTGGAAAAAGGGCTGTCAGAAACCGAGGAGAGTTCATGCATTCAATTTCTTTGTTGAATGAAGGTGAGTTCAAGGATCGGGACGGGTATTTTTCATATATAGTCACTTATTTTGTTGTTTTTAACCCCCTGAGTTCAAGATGTCTCTTTCCGCTTCTCTTTCAGCAACTTCCCTCATTGGGATTGGTCAATCTCCTTCACTTATTGCTCGATCAGATAGCACCGTTTCTTCCTATTAGTAGGTCTTCTTGCCCGTTCAGTGGTAGTCTAGTTGTAGTTTTGAGCGAGCTTCTGAAGCCTCTTTCCTCACTAGTTATGAAATGCCCTGGATATTCATTATGAGTGACTCAGTCTTACCCTACTATCCGTCTAGTCTTTCCAGGACTGGTTAAAGCAAGAATCCCTATTTCTTCTGTCTTAGTCGATCGACCTTTCTCAACCCGGTAGAGGGTGACCCCATTTCCACAAATCCTGATTCCTTCTGATTCTCTTTCTTCTCTTTCTGATGCCTCTACTGCTTAGCTTTCTTTGAAGCTTTTAGCCGGTCATCATATCAGACTTTCCAGCTTCTAAATAGCCATTGGTCGAGTCTCTTCACCCCTATCCCTATTAGCTTAGTGGAGCATCTTGTCCCCTTCTTCTCCCCAGCTTTGGTCGAGGTCGATCTAAAACTTCCCTCTTCGTTCGACCCGGGATATGGAACCTCACCCTATATTCTCGAATTAATCTCTCTCCCTTTCGTCGAGTAAGGGTTCCCCCCTTATTCGAAGGTCACCTCAAACATTTCTTATCAGACAATTCTTCTTCTGCCTTTGGGCCTATCTTAGAAGAAAAGAAGGTAGTTTCTTTCTTACCTAAGTGCTCTAAGGGACTATATAGAAAGATTACCATCTAGGAGATGGATTTGTTGCCTCCTAGAAAGTAGCCTTTCTGCACTATATATATAGAATATCGAATTTTAGAGGTTTTATGAGCATTTAATAGGGGGTTGTGAACTCATACCTATTCTTCAGGTAATCAAATCTCCTCTTTGTTAGTAGATAGAGTTCTTTTCTGGAATTCATAGCCTTGAGTGAGAAAATCCCCTTTTGTTTCCAAACCTTCCTAGTCTCGCTGGTCCCCGCTCCCCCTATTTTATTAGGAAAGCAAGTACCAATACAAAAAAATCCTTTAGGCGGTCGAGTAGCTTCCGCTTATTCATTAGATTAGTCAAGGAACTATCATATCTCTCCTACTCCTGCACAGGTAGCTGAGTACCTTTTGTTCCTAAGATATCATTTCGCTCCTCCCCCCTCTACTCTAAAAGAAGGAGGTGTCCGACCTTGACAACCTTGGAACCTTTCTTTCAAGTATATCTTACACCTAAAGGGTACTAGGTTTTTGGTACCTACTCTCCTCTATTTGATTCAAGGAGTGACGCATGCCCATGATTCTGCTACAACTACGAAGAATTCAAGATTCTATTCTGAAACTCTTTCCACTGCTGGTACTTGAAAGGTCAGAACTTTCTTTTCTTCTGTGACTTCTACCTCTGCTTGGCAGTTAGAGATTCTCTCCCTTTAGTCTCACTCGAGCATCTATGATTGACTATCCCATAACTTCACTCGTAAAATCCGATCCTAGCTAATCTAAGTGCTAAGAGATTGTCAGTCCAACCCCTATATCATAGTCTAGCTCACTTTATTTCCTCACCCACTATTAGAAAATATAGGTTCAAGTGAAACAATGAAATACATTATGTAAAAGTAGAATACTTTCCTCTCCCTCTCCTATCATCGAGCTTGTCCCTCCATTCCTTGGGTTCACTCCTACCTCCTTTATTATTATTAGTAGGACTTCTGAACTTCTAAGCGTTGAGCTCTACTACAAAGGAGAGAGTTCCTTTAGTTTAGTTAGGAAATAGGTTCAACGTGGGATTCTAGGTAGGTTCCTTCGTAGTTGTCTTACTGTTAGGTTAGGTAGGTGCCTTCCTGGCTTGACTCTCCTTCCTAGCTTGATCTATTAGGTAAAAGAGAGCCCTTGAACCTTTCCTCGTTTGTAGTAAGGGTGGTAGGATTAAGATTAGGATATTGATTGAGTGAAGGTGAAATATGAAATAGAAGTAGGACATCCTTTCTAAAGTCAAGTATGCCAGAACTCGTAGCCTTGTTGAACCTCTTTCTTACCCCTAAGAGGAAGGTCTCGACAGGTACTCTTCTATAACTATATATATAGAGTACCTGTATGACTCTGAAAGAATAGGACTTATTATATGACTGGACTCCTTGTAAGGAAGAGATAGACCTGGCTTCTCCCTTTCGCCTTCTCGATGCATTGCTTGGGTCTTCATTGGGAACTAGTTGCGCACTAGATCTTCGGTGTGAATAAGAAAGTGTCAAGTGATTAAGTCTTTCGGAGGTGTGGCGGTCAGCTGTAAACTCTTGTTCGGGTTAATGACGGTACTCTTCTATATAGTGGTGGCCAAAGGCGAAAGAACACACATGCACAAAGGAGCTCACTACTTCTTGACTTTAGCCTCTCCATATTGAGAAGAAAAGTAATAAGAACATAACTTGTCCTTTGTTCTCTGTCTTGGAGCCGAGGGTTCATCTTCAGGTTGTGCTGTCGTAACCTTTCGAAGGAGGTCTTGCAAGTGATCTTCTTTGTCTCGGCTCTTGACTGCAAGGTCATCCACATAACATTCGACCGTCTTATGCAACATGTCCTTGAAGATCTTGGTCATGGACCTCTGGCCCTATCACGTAAGGCGCACCAGCATTCTTGAGTCCAAACGGAATTACTGTTTAGTAGTCAACGCATACGGAATGAGGTTGTAAGCTCGTAACCAAAAGTCTTTTTTATCATTATTTCTGTGATGGGTGGACACGCATCATTTAGGTTACTGAAGTCTATACAAACAAGGAGGTTACTATTATTCATAGTGACTGGGACTATGTTCGCCAACCAGTCGGCCACTATCTATATTATACCCATCTTCACGGATGAAGCCTACATCCTTCAGCTTCTGGACTTCCTTCTCGATCTTCTCCATGATTGTCGGGTTGCTTCACTGGCTTTGTATCTCCCCTGATATTCAGACGATGCATCGCGACCTCCTCCAGGCATTTCTGCATAGCTCCATGCGAATACATCGAAAAACTCCTGTAACAGGCGCATGACTATATAGAAAGAGTACCGTATTTCTTCCTGGTTGTGTTCCTGGAACTTCATCATCAGTTGGAGGGATAAGGTTCGATTCCTGTTCTTTATCTTCTTCGACGAACTCGTACACTTCATCTTCCTCATCGAGGGTTCGTCTACCATTAATTGTACACCGTTTTAAGAACTTAAGGCTTGACCTTTCGCTATGATTTCCCTCCTTCATCTTCGTCTCTTGCACACTTAGTTTTGACACTCCTAGGGTACATTAATAGGATATTTCACATTTTATTTACAAACCTTTATAAAGGATCTGAATATATGGTAAAATCAAATGACCTAGGTTAAACCTAAGTTGTCTTATATTGAAAACAAGGTGTCTTAAAGGAATGGGAAAATGATTTATCTACGGAAAAAGGAGGGCATAAAGAAAATAATTGATGAGGAAAATTAAATAGTATAATAGAAGGAAATAAATCTCATTCTAGGGATCCATTTATAGTTTTTGGTCTTAAATTTGGAGAACCTAGAAATTATTAGAGTCAATTCCCACTTATAAAGGTTAACCCTTATACCAATGAAGGAAATTTGTTAAAAAATGGTTGAAGTATTCCATTTTCGGGAATAATGAATTAAATTGAAGAAGTATTTTTACCAACGGTATTTTGTTTATAAGAATCATAAAACATATAAGGATTTTTTAAATTTTATAATCATATATGTATTCATTAACTTAATATTTATGGATACCATAATTGGTTTATGAGTTTAATTTTGATCATAAGATAAAAGTCTCAAACACCCATTTTTAGGTTTTATATGATGGGATTCTAAAAAGATAAGTGATATTTTGGGAGAAATTTTTGGAAATAAAACCCATTGGTTTAGTATATGTTTTAGTGAAAAAGTAGTTTGAGGAATAATGGATTTACAATTTATATATGGTATTTTAAAGGTATTAATAACCTTTTAGGGTTGATATGATCATTAATTACATTATAATAACATTCAAATATTATTATTATACTTTGTGAAAAAAATAAGTTGTATTAAAAACATTAGTAAGAAGGTTATTTAATGATTACTTTTATTTAACGGATATCCTTCATATTTTTTTTTGAACCTTATAGGAATTATATTAATATCATGTTAGAAAATGGACAACCCACATGCTGGGTGACAACCCATCATGTCTGGTAAGGTTGTGGGGCTTGAACCCACAACTGAAGGATGATAAGGGTTTAATGCCTACCACTAGACTATGATATAACCTAGTTAAAATTTAATTAGTTAAATGATTTTAAAAATAAATATTAATGATGAACCGGTGGTGTTACTATTGATGTTTACAGATTAATGTATTATATTGGATATCTTGTGGTAAAAATATTGATTTTTTAAAATAAATAGAGTCAGAAAAAAGGCTTGTCACTCTTTTATTAGTCATACGATAAATTAAAAGTAAATTTTAGTGCTTTAGGAATAAAAAAATTCTTTTTTTAATTCATAGAGTAAGCGAAGAATTGGAAATTAATCAAAGAATAAGAAAAGGATGAAATTGTGCTTATGAAATAGAAATGTATCAGGTATGTATATTTACATATATTATTAGAAAATAAAATAATCCATCAACATTTATAAAATTATCTTGAAACAAAAATGATAACCTATTACATTCATATTCGATGAACCATATGGTCTTTTAAATCATTACAGATTTATGGTTTGGAGGTCTTTAACTTTCTATTGATCAATAAATATCTTATAATCAAGGACCTATCTCATTCTAAATAACGATTTACTATTTTATTCCATGTCCATATAATCAATTTCCATCGATGTTATCCTACAGGGAAACCTAGTTATTTTTTATTTCATATGAACTTTTTTACATCCCTTTATCTCTTATAAAGAAAATGTATTATTAAATCTTTTTATGATTTGGGTTTTCAGTAAAATAATTTTCAAATATCAATACCTTGATTACCGAGATTGAGTTTAAATTAAAATGAAGAAATTTATTTATGGTGAGGATAATGTAACACCCCAAAATTATAAAATAATAAAATTGTATTCTATAGCATATGTGACACACAACAGTAAGCTTGAAAAAACCTAAAAAATAAATTTCTTTAGTTTTAATCTCTTCGATACCTTCTAGAACATGAAACCTCGAGTCTAAATGAACTCTAAAATAATATAAAATTATAACATAAACATTAAATTGGTGAATATTAATATTAATAACTAAATTTTTAAAATTAATATTATCTATTTATTATAAATAAAATAATAAACATCTAAAAGAAAAATAATTTTTTTCTTGAAAACTGTAATTTTCTAAAATACAGTTTAGTCACTATTTTCTCACATAATTTAAAGTATATTTTTTAAAAAAATAATTAAAATTTATTTAAAAAAATAATTTTTTTTAAAACATATTATAGAAATTATCTTTGGGTGAATTTTTGGGGTATTTATGAAATATTTCAATTTTTGACGAATAGTGAAAATACTGAATTTGAATTGAAAACTGCATTTTCCTTTAAATTATTTGTAAATTTAAATTATTTTTTGAATTATTTTTAAATTAAAATAAGTCAAATTATTTATATTTTAATACAATTTATGTCATTTTAATCATTTTCATATTTAATTTTGATATAAAAACGTTTTAATCTTTTGAAATTTTTTTCTTTGAAAACTCACTTTCTAGTTACGCCTGTGGGAATAATTTTAAATTAAAATATTCAACTTCTGTGAATGGAATTTTGAAAAATGGATTCCAAATTTTTAATCATCATAATTGATATTATATAATAATGTGAACTTAAATTTTTACCAAAATGAATAGTCAAAACAATAAAAATTATTTACCATGGTTAAGGTAAAAATGGATTTACTGGGGGCTAAACTAAAAAGATAAGGATTAAAACAACATAAAAACTTCTATAAAATCTATTATTGGAACCTATTTTGACCCTATAATGTCTAAGGATCTATAATACTCCATTATTACCATTTTGGAATCAAAAGAACATGGGTGTACCATTTTCTTTTCAAGTATTACAAGTGTGTCAGTCACCCCACTTCTCTCCTCTCCTCTTAACACCTTAAAACCATTTTGTTTCAGCCAATACCTCACAAAATAACTTACCAAAATCGATAATATCATCCTATAATCCTTATAATTTTTATAAATCCAACATTGTAAGGGGTTTTCTGTAAACCTAAGGAGGTTACCCGATGAAGAGGTAACATCCTTTAACAATCATTTTTTATATTATTTATTCCTCCACATCCATAGATTATATAAAACCCTTATGATATAACAAAATAAGAATCTTACATATACTTAAATTTTGTTTTTTTAATTTCATGAACTAAAACCACCCCCAATTCCATCAGATAAGTCACTAAATCATCCTTTGTGTGTATAGTGGACTACCACCTTGGGAACCGATGTAATTTGTTCTTCCATTACCACATATCACGGTTGGGTATATTTGTATATATAAAGAATATATATAATATTTATAAAATAATTATACCTATTGATTAATTATATAATATATAATTTTTTAATTTTCCATTATTTAGGGGATATGATAACGTCGCTCGTGTTTATGATAGACTATCGCCCTACGAAGAGATGTGATTCATTTTTCACTAATGCTTTACATGGAAGGTAATAAGGATATATTTAATAAATATATGTTATAAAAATGATATAATTGTAATATTAATTACATACATATCAATATTAAATGAAAAAAAAACTTATATTATTTATTAACTTTTGAATCATTTAAATATGATAACATTATTCGTATACGTGTGGAGTACTGCCTTCATGAAGTGATGTGACACTATTTTCATCACCACATCACATGGATAATATATATAGGTATATTTAAATAAATAAAAAGGTATTTATGATATTATGATCATTATTTAAAGATAAAATATTACTCACCTCCTTTCCATGGTGATATTTAAAAAATGTAAACATTACCCATATGTACGTATAACCTTCCATCCCCATGACCGTAACATAGTTCATTTCTCAAACCCATATTTAATGATTAGTATTAAAATTATAATTGATTTATAAATATGATAATGATTTCATAATTATTATTGCGGATATGATGAAATAATATTAAATTCCCAAGCACTGTAACTTTTATGACAAAGCATGAATGAGAAAATGAGGCAATTAACACCCAAACCAATGAAAATAATAAAAGATTATTAAAAAAACTGGTGATAAGATGTTATAAAATGGTCATATATGATATTATAAATATTAAAAATTGTTCTATTATAATATAATAACATGTTTAAACCCATTATGTAGGAGGTTAAATCACATTCAATCAAAAATAAGTTGGAGGCAAGGGACTTCAACTCAATTTCCCTTCATTAATGCATATAGTAGTGTTATACACCTAATTTATTTTATAAGGTGTATATAATACCACTTTGATATGTAATATCATTATTAATTAATAATTCATGGTATTTTATCTTTGAATTTGAATTATTCCATTCAAAGGGATTTTGACTTAAAAGTTACCATGTGGTAAAGAATTTCATAACCCAATTTATTTTCATTGGGTTATATTACTTCCTTTTTGTCTTTGAAATTCTATGATTATGTGTATAAATAATTTTTACTATATTATGTTGTATTTACACTTTTTTTATTTGTATTTACATTTTATACACATAATATATTCATTTATTCAGTGTTTTGATCTTTATAAGTGTTTATTTCACAACCTAATTCAGTCAAGATTGTTTATACTTGAGTTTCCATTGAAGGAAATTATTTGATCATTGTATAATAAAACTCCTTAATATTCTTAAAATTTTTTATTCATGTTCTTCTTTCTAGTAATAATAACATTTTATCACTCTTTTTTACTTAAAATGATTGATAAAATTTATTAATAAAATTCAACTTTATTTCTCCCTTCCGTCGAAAATCAATTTTATTCAAAAAACATGTTTTATAAAAAAAATTAAATAATATTTTTAACTATTTTAAAATGATTTATTAAAGAAAAAATTACCCATTTTTTAACATATTAATTTTTTTTGAATGGAATCTTCAGGTCATTTTTAAAACAATTCACATTTGGTTATTCTAAAATTGTGAAAGGAGACTTTGTTTTAATTTGTATAGTATGAATGAAATTTCTAGATTCAATGACCACTAAAATGATTTAAATATTATTTTTAAGTTTAAAATGTTATTTTCAAATAATATTTTTTTTGAAATTCTCTGATAAATTATAATTTTAAAAGGTTTTTTCAAAGTGGAAGAGTTATTTTCCTTAAGAATGTTTTTAAGGATCTCTTATGGAATTTCTATTTGTTAATAACCAAAACCATTTATTTTACATATACTCTATTGGGGATATCTTTTATTTATAACATCATTATTCTTCCTTAGGCTGGTTTATGATCATTTTGACTGCGGAAATTTTTGAAATTCACTTTCTTTATTAATTTCTATATTCATTAACGTTCCCTTAAAATATTCACTTTTCTATGATCATTAGACATTAAAATTCTCCTAAATATACATATTATTTGTCATAGATATGTTTAAACCATATATCATTTCTATATATGGTTTTTTATATTTAAATTTATTTTTATCTGGGTATTGATAAATCCATATTCTTTACTCATTGATAATATTTTATTATATAGAACATTGTTCATGTATTAAGTCAATTATTTGATATATAAGGAATGAATTGGACATGTGGTGATGAGTGGGGCCTGAATTATATCGCCCCTCGATTTATCGGTAGTCTCATGAGGAAAATCAATAAGATTTCATTAAACCTGTTTCTATCTATAGTTTTAAACAATCTTGAGAAATTTATTGATGAGAGAGGTATCATGATTCCTGTATCATGACATCCAATAATTCATACTTCCCTTCATTAAGAATTTTGTTTTTATTATCCATGATATTTTTACAATGATATTATCTTTGGATGTGTTTTATTCTCTGTTTATTGATTAAATGGAATGTTTTTATATTATTTACCTTTCCCTATTGATTATTCCTTACATAATCATGATAGTAAAATTATTTAAATGGAATGTATGTTCAGTTATTTTCCATTCAATATTGATTATGTTTACTGATTCATGATAGATTTTGTAATGTCTCGGGTATTTTTATTGGGTTGAATTCCATACCTATTTTTACTTTTTGGAATTTGGTGGGTATGACAACTTATTTCTTGTTTATCAGAATCTAATTATGATTTTTTATTTGACCCAAAACCTTATTTTTAGATGGTTTTAGAGCTTTATAAAATTCCTTGGGGATTAGGAAGGTATTTGGGTGTGGTGGAGGCCCATTTTTGGCAAAGTTTAGGATGTGGTTCACGGTTAGATCTAACTGTGAGGCCTCCTAGTTAAAATAGTGTAGAAAATTTTTGTAATGAGCACATTTTGGGGAAAACACACTTGTGGGGTGTGTGGTTCTACGTGAACCACGACATTTGTTTCAAGGGGATTTCACACACCTTGTGCATGGTTAGGTAAAACCATAAGCAAGCCATATGGTTAATACCATTTGCGTTGTACCCTTTCATGGTAGTTTCACGGTTTGTTCATAGTTATGAATAACTCTTCTTGCTAACCATGTGAGGCCTGAATCCTAAGCAGCATGAGACACATGGTTGCTGCATGGTTTGGAAAACTATTCGAGATAACTGTGCACACTCTTAAAGAAGTGAAATGAAGATTCTACCCTCCCTCAATTTCTTATTTTAATATTATTTTCTTCTCCTTCATGTATGCATAACAAGGAGGGTGTTTCCTTTTCCTCCTCTCCATGGATTTGATCCATATCCTTAGTCAGACCTCTATTCTCTAAGTCGTTTTCGATTTTAGATCCATCTAGATAAGGATCTCATCTTCCTTTATTCCTTTCATCTTTTATCTATCCTCATGTACTGCTAAATCTATTTGAGTAATTTTCCCAATTCTTTGGGCGTTAGTCTAAAACATAGATTTCTCGCAAATATGTTGGTGTTAGAGGATAAGATTGATTTTTCAAACATCTACGACTACATGCACTAAAAAATATTAAAATATTTATGATGGTATCCCATCACAAATAGTTATTTGGTACATGGTCTTGTCGTAAATAAACCATTTAGATAACAATGTCACAAATAATCTAATTTGGTTTTTAAAAAATGTTATTTACAAGGGGTGAGGCCTATTATTGCTAATAATTTTTTTGACGAGAGGTATTTCTTATCACAAATATCCTAAAAAATAAAAAAACAATACAAACAAAAAAAAATTCACAACAATATAAAATATACACTATATATAACTGTAAATATATGAATTACAAAACAAATTAAACAAAATATGTACATTAATAAGTTTATCAAAAAAATACATCAATCATTGAGGGCGAGGGAGGGAATTTCGAAGAGGTGGTGGAGGGAACTTTATCCCTAATCTATGAGTTAAACATCACATGTACTCCATCATCTCCTCATGTTGCAACTCCTTCCCTCGACACATCTCCTCCTCATACTACTACTGCTATTGAAGAAGCTCCTCCTTCCCCCTATGAATAGTCTCTATAAGATCACCTTTACCTCACAACTAATCTTCATACTATGCAAAATATGATGATAAATATCTACAATCTGCCCTCAAAATAGATGTCGATATCACAATGATACCATAATAACTCCCAGATATCAATCGAGAAATGATACCAATAACTCGGTCTTTCTCAAAGGCATAAAGAGTCTCCTACATCCATGATGCATCATTAAAATACTGCTTCACTACTATTTTGATCCTCTATATTTGCCTAAATATCATCTTGTGTTTGATAATTTTTGGCCTCATATGAATCAATGAATTTAAATTTAAAATTAAAATAGTTAACATATATTTTTCAATTAATTTTAAAACTAAAAAATGATATTGGACACAATATGCTGATGGAAACCACCTGTAATCTCTCTAGTGATAAGATCAATTTAAATCATCTTTTAAATATCTAACTCCATAAGATTAGGTTTTTTGACTGCCTATATGAGTATAAAAGAAATAGTTAAATTTTAATGTTATATAAATTATTAAAAAAAACTACTTACCAAATATCATCAATGCGTACTAATTGTATAACTACCAGATTGATGCATCACCTCCTGTATCCCCTGATTCTATCAACCTAATGATTATCTCCTCTAAAAAGTATCTCTCGTCCAGTATGAACATAATCCATCCCAAACCTAAGATGTGATGTAATCAGGTCGGTGGGCACTACAAGAATGGTCAAAATATATAACTCCTAGTTTCTGCATGGTTTCCCTCCTTAGATTATGAAAAAATGGAATCAATAATCATACATAGAGACCTCCCAAACCACTTAGATAGATCCCTACATGCTATCATTGTCATGACACCATAAACCCTAAAAATAATCAATAATATCAAGTTACTTATTAAATAAATTTAAAAATAACTATTATTTATTTATGAACCATCCAATGATCAAACATGAAGAAATGAACATTAATGTTAATATGATTCCATTTCACCCATGATCTAAAAAATAATTTTTCAATATAATACTCCCTTGTTCAACAGCTATATGTGAAAATCTATGAAAAACCGAAAAATTATCAAACGATTAATATATAAATAAATTAATTAAAATTAATGATAACTAACAAAAATACACAACTAAACATACCTATGAATGCATGGATCAAACTCCAGAAGATGATTTCACTTGAGGATAGTGTCAGGAATAATCTATTTCACAAAACCATGACCTCTTCGAGTTGTCAGTGAACCACCTACAATATGAGTGTCAGATGATTTAGCATCTTGTTCATGACCAGGTAGTGAAAACTCCTTCAACTCATGAAACAAATCAATTAAATTCTCTTCAAACATCTAAAACATGAAATGAATATTGTAAGAAAATAGTTTAAAATAAGTATTATATATAGATATATATTGTATGTGATTATAATCATAATTTAACTATATCAATATTCATCTCCATCCTCATCTTTTTATATGACACTGTTAATATCTTCATATTCCTCCTCAGTAACATCAATTTTCATAGGAGTTTCATCTTCATTATATATAATTTTTTGAAATTCATTTGTTACATCAATAACATCAACATCACCATCATCCCATAACTGTGAGGTGCCATCATCAATATTCATGTCTCTTAGTGAAAAAGATATATTTTGATTAGTCTCTTGAAAAATGTTAATTCCATTCACTTCAATGAAACCACATTGACTTTGGATAAATTGATTTTTATGAGATTTCATTTTTATAATGCTCCATCAGTCACTTAACTCTCTTGAAGTAATAAATAAAATTATAAAAAATTGGATGTGTCTAATGAGCTAATAAGAATGGTTCATTTACTACAAGAATACTTTTATATTTAATATCAATGATTCTATTCCATGAATGATCACACAAGCCTCTATCAGTATCCAATAAATGACATTTAAGCATCATTACATAATTCTATCCCAAATTACATAGTTCAATTATTTCTTCCAGCATGACATAAAATTTAATTTCACTTTCTCTATGATGAGATCATATCAAGAAAACACCACAATTTATTGTATTTTTTATTCCTCATATGCATGTGTATGAAATTGAAAACAATTCACTACATATGAATTATAATATTTAAGCATTTTTTATGGTGGGTTACCGAATACACATAATAAATTATTAAATTTATCAGCATTTTGAGATAATTGAAAATTTGAAAAAAATTATCAATAAAACAATTAATAAATTAATTTTACATGTTAAACCATAATCAATTTACTTTATAATTTTTTGAAACAAATTAGAAAAATTATGTTGCCAATGTTCATCAAGTTTAGTTGTTATAATTATTGGAAATTGTTTCTTGATATAATTATCATATAATCCATAAATAAAATAATATTAATTTACTAATAAAAATTATAGAATATATGATAGGATAACTTACAGTACAAAGATTGTCATTTCTATGCAGTTGATAAGAACATATGTATGATCCCTGTGATGTTCATCATCTCAAATCCCTCATTCACGAACTCCACTAAAGCCATGTTTGGGTTGATTAAAAACTAATAAATGATTGTTAATTTCATTATCAACATTTCCCTCATTACCACTCATGCAGTTATGTTTTGAGGGATATTTAGATTAAAAACAATGAGAATAGAAGAAATACATTTCCTCCTACAAATAAGCTTCTAAAATTGATCCTTCAACTAATGCTTTGTTACATGCATTTTTATTTAATTTCTACATGAATATCTCAAATGGGTACATCCTTAGGAACTATACCATACCTCTAAATTTTTATTCATATGGAAAATGTAATATCAAATGTTCCATTGAATCAATGAAAGCCGACAGAAATATTTTTTCTAATTTAAATAAAATTAAAACAACATATTCTTGTAGTCTACCTAGAACATTGTAGTCTGTTGTCACTTCCCAAATGTCTCAAATAATATGATATTTCTATTAGTATATTCCAAATCATATAATTCAACAAACCTATAAATATAATTAGTATAAGTATTTCCATTATAACATGACAATCATGACTTTTTAATCAGGTAATATAACCATTTCTGACACATCTATCCAAATTGGAAACATAACTATCCGGAAGCCTCAAATCTGAAATCCACTAACAATGTAATAAATTATTTTCTCTTAGAAACTATGTAAGATACTTTTGGATTCGTTAACTTCTGTGATCTGTCATTTTCAAATAGTTCAAGTTCTTGTCATCTGTAAATTTGGGAATGATCTAATCATTAATTTACATTATCACTGGTCTTATCAGGTGTGTACAAAACTGTATAAAATATATTATCAAAATAGTTCTTCTCAATATGCATGAAATCCAACATGTGATGGACCAATAAATCAGACCAATATGTAACATTCCAAACAATTCTCTATTTTATCCAATTATGTTCATTCCCAAATCCATCTATTTTTTGTTGGTTTATAGTCGGTCTAAATGTAATGGGAGGTAATGAAGAGAAAATGGATTTTAACTCAATACCTGAGATCATTGTTTGAGGTATATCTATTTCAATTATACCTTTTCTGAAATAATATATGTTCCTCCCAAAAGGATGATTGGTTGGAAGACATCTTCAATGGAAATTGAATAAATAAGGGTTTCTTCCATCGACAAGCATAAATGCTTTGTTGTTTCTCATACAGTACGGACCTGATTTTATACTATGTGCACTCTAGCCAAATAACATTTCATATGTTGGGAAGTCACTAATTTTCTACATCAATTCATCTTTCATTAAGAAACATTGTTTAAAAACAAAATCATATGTACCAACACCATTACTCCACTATAAATTTTACTCCTCAATCAATGGATTTAAATAAACATCGATATTCTTTTTTGGATGTCCTGGAATTAATAAGGTCAAAACTGTTTCCTTAACATCCATGGAGGTAAATTGAATGATGTTATAAATATGGTCCAACAAGAATATTGATTACCATAAGAACCAAATGGAACGAAACCCTTAGATGAAATACCCAATCACACGTTTAGAGTTTCTAAAGAAAAATATTGATGTACTTGGTCAAAATATTTCCATGAATCACCATCAGTATGATGATTTATTATTTTATCAGTTGAAATATTGGTTTTGTTCCATGACATCAATGATGTTGTGTTATAAGTCATAAATAAATGCTGCAATCTAATGATTGTAATATTCTATGATTTACTAAAAAGAAGTAAATTATTGACTTTAAAATCATTGGGTGAAGAAACCAATTTATCCCAAGCATGTATAAATATTTCATTACACCAATTTTGGATGGTTTATTGCTACTATATACTAATTTGTCCCAATTATTTCCATTTTTACTAATTTTTAGTCATTACTAATAATTTTTACTAACTACCACTTATTTTTATTATTTTTTACTAATTAATGTGTTTTAATGATAATTATTACTAATTACTACTTATCTTTACTAATTTATACAAATTTTTACTAATTTCCATTAATTAGTACTAATTTTAATTAGTTTATAACAATTTATTTCTAATTTTTACATATTTTTATAAGTTTATTAGTAATTTTACAAATTATTACTAGTTTCTATTTATTTATATTTTTTTTATTAATTTAAAATAATTTATAATAATTTATAATCGTTTATATTTATGTATTATATATTCTATCAATTTATTAATTTTTATTAATTTATAACATTTTTACTAATTTATATGAATTTTTATTAATTTCCACTAATTAAAACTAATTTTTATTAATTTATAATAATTTACTACTATTTTTTTCTAATTTTTATTAATTTTTACTTATTTTTACAATTTATTAGTAGTTTCTATTAGTTTATAATTTTTTTTATAATAATTTATACCATTTTATATAACATTATTTTAAATTCTATCAATTTTTCAATTTTTATTTATTTGTAATTTGTTTACTAATTCATACTAATTAATACTGATTACCACTAATTAGTATTAATTTTTATTAGTTTATAACAATTTATTACTATTTTATACTAATTTTTATTAGTTTATTAGTAATTATAAGTACTTTTTATTAATTTATATTTTTTAATTAATTTTATAATATTTTATAATAGTTTATAATATGTTCTTCCAATTTATTATAAATTTTATCAATTTATTAATTTTTATTAATTTATAATTTTTTTACTAATTATTACTATTTAATAATAATTACCACTAATTAGTACTAATCTTTAATAGTTTATTTGAATTTAATACTATTTATTACTAATTTTTATTATTTTATTACTTATTATTATAATTAATTATTATAAATTTATAACAATTATTTACTAATTATTACTAATCAATACTGATTTTAATTAGTTGATAATAATTTATTACTAATTTTTATTAATTTTCATTAGTTTATTACTAATTTGTATAATTTATTACAAGTTTCTATTACTTTGTAATTTTTTAATTAATTAGTAATAATTTATTATAATTTATATTATTTAATATAATGTTATTGTAATTTCTATCAATTTACAATTTTTTATTAATCTATAATTTTTTTTACTAATTTGTACTAATTATTTTTAATTACCACTAATTAGAAATGTTTTTTTTATTATTTTATAACAATTTATTAAATTTTTTACTAATTATTATTAGTTTATTACTAATTTTTACTAATTATTACTAGTATCTATTCATTTATAATTTTTTGTTAAATTATAATAATTTATAATAATTTATACTATTTTATATCAATTTATTGTATGTTATATAAATTTATTAATTTTTATTAATTTATAATTATTTTTACCAATTTCTAATAATTATTACTAATTACCACTAATTTGTACTAATTTTAATTACTTTATAACAATTTATTACTAATTATTACTAATTTTTGTTAGTTTATTTCTAATTTTTACTAAAAAATACTAGTTTCTATTAGTTTATACTTTTTTATTAATTTATAATAATTTATAAATAATTTGTACTATTTTATATCAACTTATTGTTAATTTTATCTATTTAATAGTTTTTATTAATTTATAATAATTGTTTCTAATTATTACTATTTATTACTTATTATTACTTATTACTACTTATTAATATTGATTAATACTAATTATTACTAATTAATATTAATTATTACTAATTATTACTAATTAATAATAATTTTTACTAATTAGCACTAATTACACTGAATTATTACTAATTACTGATAAATGAACCAAATTACTATAAATTAAAACTATTTACTTTTAATTAAAAACAGTACTTCTAATTAAAACAAAATATATCTAAAAATAATTAGTGTAAAATAAAACTAACCAATTCAAATTAAATCTAATTCCTGCTAATTAATAATAATTATTACTAATATAAAATTAAATAAATTAAATAAAAATAAAAAAAATTAAATAAATACCTTAAAACAAAATCTTTAGGTGGATACAAAGCTTAAAAGTTGCTCCACTGTAAAATTTAAAACATTGAAAAAAGTAAAGAGAAAAATATGAGAGTGGGGAAAGCGAGACTAGTTCAGAGAAGAGTGAAATGGAAAAGATTTGGGGGTATAATAGGTTAGATCATTTGCGAAGGGGTTGTCATTGAAAATAATTATATTTTTGATGGGACCCATTACAAATAGTTCCTCTAGTATTCATTACGATGATAGCTAAAAATACTATTTGTGACGGGACCCATTGCAAATACCCTCTACCGACGGATTATTTCCGACGGGAGAAAATTCCATCACAAATAACATACAATGGCAGAGAGTATTTGTGATGGGTCCCATCGTTAATACTTTCCTACCAATACAACATTTATGATGAGAGAAAACCCCATCGCAAATAACAAAACTAAAGAAATGTTATTTACGACATGGGTATATTCCCATCACAAATAATCAACACGCAGTTTGGTGCGCACAGTGCACCATTGTTTTTTTGTGATGGGAATATCTTCCCATCAAAAATATTTTATTCACTCACTATTTATGATGGGGTATTATTCTTGTCACAAATAGTCTTTTTCGACAAACTATTTGCGACAGGTCATCCACCCTTCAAGAATAACCATTTTTTCCATAGTGGAGATAGGTGGTTCATACTTTTCTTTGTGTTTTCGCTAGTGTTTCTGGGTACCGCTTATATCGTGTCATTGTGTTGACTGATCGAGTCCCTTATAAATTAACAGTTGTCTCTAAATTAATTAAATTGATCATGTGGTATGCTGTTGGGCATGCCCTAACCATGTTACTTGTATGAGGCCATCTTGGAGGCCGTCGACTGCTTGGGTAGTTTGGCCAGGTGCGTTTCTTATGTGAACTTATTCATTTTGTACAATTTGATTTATTCAATTCAATTACATTGAATTGTTCGGTTTGATTTGAATTGATATAAATTAAATTTGAATTGTTGTGATGTACTGTTGAGTTCCAAATGGAACGTGACTGGCTCAGTCTAAGGATTGATAGAGCGATGAGTATCTGTTTGAAGCTACTTGATTGTTGGGATGAGGTTGGACCGAGGAATTTAGGTGATTAGAATCACTGGATGGGTGATTCAGTCGTCAGATTGAGGTATCTAGGATGTTAAGAAATGGTCTAGGATCATGTGATTTTGGATGGATTGGCCATCAGATTTTAGTGATATTGTCCCAGAGTCACGAGGTTCTGATTGATGTGTCATAAGTTCTTATTTGTGATTGCAAATCACCCATGCTGGCCAAAGCACCATTGGGAGTCATGTTCACATAGGTTGACTCAATGATGAGGTGGTTTTTACCAATTGTGTGGGTAGAGGTCCTCAATAGTTTTTTCCTAGGTAAATGGATGGGGGTTCTTTCCATAGAAAATCACAAGAATGGTGAGGAACCATAAGATGACATCGATGAGGCAGTTGATTGGGGACTGGGGAATATTGTGCGTGAGGTTGTTGGGATAGTATCATTTGGAGGAAAAACTTATCCATTCCACGGGACATCATTCTTTGAGCCAAGGATAATATTACCTTGAAGACAGATATCGTTGTGCCTCCGGACGTCGGGTTTTGAGTCAATGAGTGCCTTTGAGTAGGGGCCTAAGGGACCAGACATGAATTGATTGGGTGTGCCTTCAAGACTTCAGTTACTTGGTTGATTTACTAAGGTTCCAAGTGACATTGAAGGTGGAACCTAAGGTTTCACCTAGTGCTATACGATATCATGGGATGACTTGAGCACTGAGTTAAGGATTATATCCACTTCATACTTCTGATGCTGGTCAAAACAGGTTATTTCTTCTTGGTGGTTGTTGAGAACTAGGCTAGATTGTGTTTAATCAATGCATGTTATGCATTTATTTATTTTCTATACACACCTTATTAATCAAAAATTTAAGGTCGACACAAATTGGTGGTGACCAAATGAGACTCATTCTCACACCCTACATGGGCCTTCAGGACATATGTAGACTTCATGCTTTTGCCTTCAGGTAAAGTCTCAGGTTCTAGAGTTGGTTACTAGTGGATGGTTAGCATATATGGAAGGTAAGGGTCCTTGAGGTTCTTAATATATATAGAGTTTTTTGTTTTGTTTTCTTTTTTTCACCAGCATGTTTTATATGTATGTATGTACTATGGTTAGCCATTGGTGATGCTTTCCCCCTTATTGACATGTATGACCTGATATGTATGCATGTTCTATTTTATTTTCTACAAATGGTGTCTGCAATTCGTATTAATTTTTTCTTATATATTTATATAGACCATTATTATATCATCAATAGAGGGTGTAGTATCCTCACTGTCATCTCTTTATACCCTCACTCCTAGTCACCAGCCTTTGGTGTTTGGGGAGGTGTACTTTAGGTTGGTGTAAATCGACCTGAAAGTAATGTTTAGGTGGATAATAGGGTCGAGGTACAAGAAATGGTATCAAATGTATCTATTTTTCATAATTATTGGTCTTAATATTTAGGTTATGGTAGACTAGAGATTAGGATGTTGTCAGAATTGGGTTTATAGCTCATTCTTGTGGGCCTGCAGCCCCATGCATGAGGGACAGATCAAGTAACCAAGGGTGGGAATTTATGTTGTGATTTTCTCATATTATAGTTTCTTTTATTTCCAACTTTAGTGGTATTCATGTAATGTGGATTGTTTTTTTTTGTGATATGTGATCTCTATCCCGGTACGATAAAGAAGGAGATCTGAAACCTTGGCCTGGTAGGAAAGGGGTGTTTGTTATGAATGTTTATTCTTATTTTTTATTAGGCACATAGGATGTTTTAATTATATATATGCTTGGTCCTATGGTATAAAATGCCTATTATTTCCATTGGGGACTTATATTGTGCTAAAAGTGGGTTGGTTGTCTAAAGTGTCAACAAAGGAATCCATGCAGCCTTTTCCTGCCTAGCCTCTCTTTAGTGTCATATTACTCAACCAACATAGGAAAGTAGACCCAATCGAATCAGTTTGTGATATGTATTATATATATAAAAAGGCATAGTCCTGGATCTTATAGGATTAGTCAGGTATGATGGTATAGGGTGAGGTTGATCACTAGGTTGGGCGATGTGGTCAACAGATTGAGATGACATGGTTCGTTAGGACCGGTGTGGCCTGAGGCATATTTGGTACTTGGATTTGATATGGGTGGCTAAGGAGGGCATGAGGCACTACTAGAATATTGGGCTTTGAATCCCCCTGACACGGGCGACCACCTCAGGCGGTCGATGTAGGTACCCAATAGTGACCGCCATTGGCGGTCGCTGCCCTTTGTAAAAAAAAATTAAGGGCTTCGACACCCCCCACCCCCCCCCCCACGTCGCCGCCCTCCTCCACCCTCCCCACGCGCCCTCCCCCACCGCCCTGCCTTGCTGCGTGCCCCACCACCCTCCACCGCGCGCCGCCGTCGCCACCCTTCACCCTCCGCCCTCATCGGCCTCTGCCCTCTGCGCGCCCTCCGCCCTCCCGCTCCGGCCGCCCTCCGCCCTCCATCCATCCTCCGCTCCCCTCCGACGTCCCTCCACTGTAACACCCCGAGCTTCCATGATACACTTCTCATTCAATAATGCAATAGCTTGCATTGTACGCAACTTCGAGTTCTAAAACACCGCGACTAATCAAAGTAGCCGTTATGAATAGTAATAACCACTTTTTAAAATTATAGAAATTTTATATTTCAAAATGGACTTCATTTTTAGATTCGGAATATCGAAATTAGCCTATGTTGAATTTTTGGTATTTTTCTGAGAACTTCTAATTTTTTATGAATAGTGAAAAATACTTAAAACAAATTTTTAATCAAAATAATTTATTGTGATAAATTATACTATTTAGTGGTTTTAAGGTATAATTAGAATATATTTTTACTATTTTATCCAATGGTGGTCATTAGAATTAATTTAACATTGAAATTGGACATAAACAATTGTCAATCTTTTGATATAAATTGTTTCTTAAAAACACGCTATTTGTCGTAACAGCGGGAATTAATTATAAAATTAATTAATGCAACTTATATGTTTGTAATTTTTTAAAATAGACATCATTTTTGAATTCGGAATATCAATTATAGCTTAGGGTGAAATTTTGGCCTTGTTCTGAAAAACTTCAATTTTTGATGAATAGTGAAACCACTAAGTGGTAGTTAAATAACTGATTTTTCGTTTAAATGAAATATTACCACTTCTGTGATTTGATTTTCAAAAATCCGACATACATGGTTTTCATTAAGAAGTAAAATGTGGTTCAATGAGATTAAAATAATTTTTTGGTGAATAGTAACTTTTAAGTTCTTAATCGCGATTAGAGGTAATTAGTGTAGTTTAAGGTACAAATAATGTTTTAATAATATGAGATGAGCATGACACTTGTCCTACTCCTATTGGATGAGTCATGGCCGACCAAGACAACCCATGGGTCAACTTGGGGACCCCATGGAGCCACTTTAGTTGGAAAATGACATTAATATATATTCATTTAATGTTAAAATTAAATTGACACAAACATGAGTTATTTTACTAAAATAGTTTTTAAGTGGGGTTACACAAGTCCAAATTTTGACTATAAATATTAATTATAAAGCTAAAAATATTTCCTACCTCATAGTATTTTTTTTATAATTTTTAGACATTAAATAAAGTAAATTATTTATGACATCATTATGATGCAGTGATGACCTCATTATTTAACAATTTTAATAAAATGAAAAGATAATGTAACATCCAAGGCTTACACTTGTCCAAAGACTATTGGATGGGTATATTTCGAACCCTTATCACCTTAGCCACGAATTATATAAGTGTGATACCTTTAGAATCCGAAAAGCATTGTGTAATAATGTAACATTTCAATCTTTCCAAAAGAGCCCCTCCTCTCCACTTATACAAGGCCCCCACCTCTCCCACCTTATTCACACCTTCAAGCCATTTGGCTCGAACAAACTCTGCCCAAATACTCTCCCAACTTCCCCCTATTACTCCTAGAAGCCTCACTTTGGGCAGAACTCTTCCCAAGTAAGCCTTTGGCTCAAATCAAAAAGAGTTACCCGATTTTGAGGTAATGTCTTCTCTAATGTTGTTTTGTTTTATTTTTCTTCTCCAACCCCCTAAACTCTTTTTATTCATTACTTTTGTAACAACACCGGTATCCTCAATATACTAGGATGTTGTTATAAGAAGTATTCTAGCTACACTTACACACACCTACATCTAATGGTTAAAGAACATACGGTTTCTGTGGATGGCGAATTTCTGCCTCACGAAACGATGATTGTTCAACACTCATATAACACCTTCAAAGGTGGCCATTAAGATGTCACTACATTTATATATGATATAAAATATGTTTATGTTTTACTTATTCTTCTGTATTTCTCATTTATGGCATACTTTATGATTTCCATTATGGGTAAAACGCGATAATTTCATTTTAGGAAGTTCGGACTACTGCCCCCTCAAAGTGATTTGAATCGTTAATGCCATATGTGGGATGTATAAAGGATGGATTAAATGGTATTATACACTATATTATACTTTAATTATATTATAAATTTATATCATTATGATTTCATTCCATTAAATATGAAATAGAAATGAAAGTAGCGTTCATGCGTACGTACGGCTTACCGTCTCCATGAACGGTGCATTTCATTTTTTACCTCTAAATGTTACGTGACATTATGAATGAATGTATATACTGTATATATGATATATATGATATCTAAATCATGAATATAATTCTGTATATAATGGATATTTCACCACATGAACAACTTGTAATTATAAGAAGTTTATTTTTGACTCAAGTACCAAAGATCGACAAAACAGCCGTTATTAACTTAAATAATTAAATAATGTTCATAACATGGTAATAAGGGATATAAAAGGAATAATGAACATGAAAAAGGTTCTTAAGTAAATAGAAATTAACTCTAGTTTATTATTCAGGAGGTTAAAGAACGGTCGAGTCAGGACAAGACGTAAGGTAAGGGAACTTCTTAACCCAACTTCCATTCTTTGGGTTAATCTCCTACTTTCAAATTATGTCATGATATTATTATGTCTTATTTTGTATTTTTACATCATTTATGTGTACTTATAGTGAATACACATAATAGACCTACTTTATAAAAAAAATTATCTTTTTAAGGACTTCGTCTCAATCCCCTTTCATTGAGGCATATTTGGTTTTATAAACAACTTTCTTTTATACGGTGTATAAACCCCCTTTGACTTTTATGTTCATTCAAAAGGAATCTTTTTATATGAATCGTTTTAATAAACGACAAAAAGGGAATGTTTTTCTTTCCATACTTATGCGGTGATAATGACTTCTCTGCCGCCGTGACCATTATTTGAGTTTCGGCTTCCTCTACAAGCCATATTTTTTTAATGAAAAATAAATAAAAAGTTTTAACTTTCTTTTATTTTGGTATTGAAAATGGTTTTGAAAGCGTTTTTATTATATCAATGTGTTGTATTGATATCTTGTGATTGAAATGTGGAAATGTTATGTTTCTTTTATGAATGTTTTATGTGATACGATTTTGTTATGGTTTATGATATGTTTAAACCTATTCATATGAGGAATGTATTGGACTTAATAAGTGACGGGTGGAGCCCGCTATAGCTCCTCGATGCATCGGTAGGTCTCATGAGGCAACTAGACGTGGAATTGGCCGAGGCCCTTTCCCAATTTGATTTATGGTTTTGGCCGAGGCCTTAATCATTTTAGACGTCTTGGCCGAGGCCTTGACAAAATGTTTCAGAATGTCTGGCATTATACATTCCCTCATTATGAAAGTGGTTATTGTTATTGCATGTGATTATTCGACCAGTAGAATATCCATGTGAAGAAGTGAATGGAATTATCTCATTTTACTCTTGCCATATTATATTGATGTTCAAGTTTAAAAGGATTTTGTTTTAGTTATACATTGCCTTAAATTTTTATGTTTATTTATGAAAGCTTCCGCAATATTGTTATCCTTACTGAGCATCTGAGCTCACCCCTTTCAATGCTTTAATATTTTCCAGGATGTGAAGAAGTATTTTATGAATGACCTGCAGGGATAGTCAGAAGAGGATATGAGTGTGGACTATGAAGACTTTGTTATTAGTTTTTCACTTTATGATGTAATGTAAGACTTATGAATGTATCTAGTGTTTCCAAGGCTACTAAACTAATCGGTCTTTCGAGACTTGATCTTTTGTGATCATGCCAATGTTACGAAGTAATGCACCGACTCTGGGTAGCTGGGGTCGGGGTGTTACAGTTGGTATCAGAGGCAGTTTAGTACTAACCTTGGAAGCTAGATTTAGATAAACTCTGATTAGAGCACATAGCCCGAAGATAGAATTTAAGGATTAGTATAGAATAACTTCTTATAATTTTGGTATTATAGAGATTTTGTGAGTTTTCCGAGCAATACGTCCCTGTTTGGATACGAGCAAGTAGAGGCGGCTCTGGCACAGATGTACCTAGGGGTAAAACCCGAAAACAACGTTTTGATCTAGACTCGAACGGGAACTGGTGCACGACAACGGGCCTTGCTGCACTCTTGGTTACGACACTCCCAGGGGATATGCTTTGGATAATTCTCATTTTCTTTATAGACCACTATGAAGGGTTATGAGTATATACTTACTCAAAGAAAACATTTTTATGATTATGGATTATATCCATATATAGTTCAATTTATGTTAAGTGTTTTATAAGTATGGGATTATGTATTTTGATTCATAAACTGATCTAGTTTATTCCATTGTTTAGAAATGGCGCCTAGTGGAAGAAATGGAAACTGTATCAATGCACGCACTCCATGTAGGGATTTCCCTCCTGCTCAAGATAATTATTGTGGAGATGGAGATACAACTGGTGCTGATCAACTTATTACCATACTGGGACAACTCACTCAGGTTATGAATAATAACCTTACTCATATGGAGCACCCTGATCCACAGCGTGGAGGATCAATGTTAGATCGATTCATGAGGCAACAACCACCAACGTTCAATGGGAGTACAAATCCCTTAGTAGCCGAGCAATGGATAAATTCCCTAGAGAAAATATTTCAGGCTTTGGGGAGCAGTGAAAGGGAAAAAGTTATCATCGCAGTTTACCGCCTCACTGGAGATGTCGATCAGTGGTGGTCGCTGATTCAAAACACAAAGGAAGATGATGACGTATCGAATATGGAATGGAGGGAGTTCAAAGAGCTTTTCTTAGAAAAATACTTTCCTCGTGACCATCGAGCAGATATGGAAAGGCAATTTCTGAGTCTGAGGCAGAAGGAGGATGAGAATGTCGCAAAGTATGAGGCTAACTTTACAAGGTTAGCGAGGCATGCTTCCGATTATATACGTAACCCAAGGAGTAAGATTGATCGTTTCTTTTATGGGTTAAAACCATTTCTCCGTCGAGCTTTAGTATCACAATCCTTCTCATCATACGAAGATATTGTCTCGTGTGCTATCAAGACAGAAAAGGAATTCTCTAAGTCTTATGACAATAAAGTAAAGCAAGAGAAGAAGAGAACGGTGGAACAAGAGACAGATAAAGGGAAAAAGGGAAAGAAGGATTTTCCATTATGTGATAATTGTGGGAAGAATCACCCTGGTACGTGCCTAAAAGGAATGGGAGTTTGTTATAAATGTGGAGAAAAGGGTCACCAGGCTCGTGATTGCAAGGGAAATAAAGAGGCTGTAAAAGTTGAATGCTACAATTGTAGGGAAATGGGGCATTATGCAAATGAATGTCCCAAGCGTCAAGGAAACTTACCTCATAAAAGGCCAAGGGATCAAGGCCAATCTTATGTTGTTACTACAGTTGATGCAGAATAATTAATGTATTGGTACTTTTGAACTCATGGATTATATTCTGTTTATTAGAATAATGTGATATATATATAAGGATTGTACTGCAGTACTTGTTGTTTCAGTAAGGTTTTAATATGATTAAGGTAATCATATTTTTAGTATGTGACAATAAGAGAAACTTTTCTTTGTTTGGAGAATCTGATAAATTGATTTTGGAATTTAGAGACCTTTTAGAGAATGTCTGGATGGAGGTATTTTGGATAACTATTAAGGTTGGAATTGATTAAGTTGAACCATGGATAGTATTGTTTAAGGTTAAAGCATTTATGAAGATTATTTTTGGAATATTATGATACTATAGTTTTAGGAAAAGGACAACCTACAGGGTGGGGCATAACCCGTCGCGTCGGACAAAGCTGCAGGAATCGAACCCACAACCATAGTGCGACCGGCCTTTATTTCCTACCACTAGCCTACAGGAAGTCCCTGGTTATTACAAAATAATTTTTCGAATCTAAATGGTATGTGTTAAAATTTGGAACCTTATACAATTAGGATAAGTAGAATATTTTTGAGTTCTATTATCTTTTTGAGTGAAAGATGAGTTGAAGGTTGAAACTCTAATTGTCAAGCATAAATATATATATACTTATCTCTTATTAAATGAATAGATTAATTCCTAAACTTTAGTAAAGGGATATTAAATAAAAAAATGTGTTATCCTAATACCTTATGTCTTGTTGAACTGATGATATTTTAAATCAACATAGATTGAAGGCTTTGAGGCCCTCAATTTGACAGTTGATTGTGAATGATGACCTCAATCACTCCCTACAAATATTTACGTTTTTCCTCCAATTATATGTCTCTAATTGCCACCAATGTTCTCCTTATCGAGATCATAATTTGGTGGTGACTTTCTTATTTCCATTTCCCTCTTATTAAGACTAAATTTTATTAACCTTATTTCCGATGTGGGTTTTACACAAAGGTATTTTCTATTTTCAACCTTTTATTTTCCAAGAAAAATTTCAAATTGCGAGGACTCAATTTATTGAAGGAGGGGAGAATGTAACACCCCGAGCTTCCATGATACACTTCTCATTCAATAATGCAATAGCTTGCATTGTACGCAACATCGAGTTCTAAAACACCGTGACTAATCAAAGTAGCCGTTATGAATAGTAATAACCACTTTTTAAAATTATAGAAATTTTATATTTCAAAATGGACTTCATTTTTGGATTCGGAATACCGAAATTAGCCTATGTTGAATTTTTGGTATTTTTCTGAGAACTTCTAATTTTTTATGAATAGTGAAAAATACTTAAAACAACTTTTTAATCAAAATAATTTATTGTGATAAATTATACTATTTAGTGGTTGTAAGGTATAATTAGAATATATTTATACCATTTTATCCAATGGTGGTCATTAGAATTAATTTAACAATGAAATTGGACATAAACAATTGCCAATCTTTTGATATAAATTGTTTCTTAAAAACACGCTATTTGTCGTAACAGCGAGAATTAATTATAAAATTAATTAATGCAACTTATATGTTTGTAATTTTGTAAAATAGACATCATTTTTGAATTCGGAATATCAATTATAGCTTAGGTTGAAATTTTGGCCTTGTTCTGAAAAACTTCAATTTTTGATGAATAGTGAAACCACTAAGTGGTAGTTAAATAACTGATTTTTCGTTTAAATGAAATATTACCACTTCTGTGATTTGATTTTCAAAAATCCGACATACATGGTTGTCATTAAGAAGTAAAATTTGGTTCAATGAGATTAAAATAATTTTTTGGTGAATAGTAACTTTTAAGTTCTTAATCGTGATTAGAGGTAATTAATGTAGTTTAAGGTACAAATAATGTTTTAATAACATGAGATGAGCATGAAACTTGTCCTACTCCTATTGGATGAGTCATGTCCAACCAAGACAACCCATGGGTCAACTTGGGGACCCCATGGAGCCACTTTAGTTGGAAAATGACATTAATATATATTTATTTAATGTTAAAATTAAATTGACACAAACATGAGTTATTTTACTAAAACAGTTTTTAAGTGGGGTTACACAAGTCCAAATTTTGACTATAAATATTAATTAGAAAGATAAAAAGATTTCCTACATCATAGTATTTGTTTTATAATTTTTAGACATTAAATAAAGTAAATTATGTATGACATCATTATGATGCAGCGATGACCTCATTATTTAACGATTTTAATAAAATGAAAAGATAATGTAAATTCCAAGGCTTACACTTGTCCAAAGACTATTGGATGGGTATATTTCGAACCCTTATCACCTTATCCACGAATTGTTTAAGTGTGGGACCTTTAGAATCCGAAAATCATTGTGTAATAATGTAACATTTCAATCTTTCCAAAAGAGCCCCTCCTCTCCACTTATAAAAGGCCCCCACCTCTCCCACCTTATTCACACCTTCAAGCCATTTGGCTCGGCCAACCTCTGCCCAACTACTCTCCCAACTTCCCCCTCTTACTCCTAGAAGCCTCACTTTGGGCAGAACTCTTCCCAAGGAAGCCTTTGGCTCAAATCAAAAAGAGTTACCCGATTTTGAGGTAATGTCTTCTCTAATATTGTTTTGTTTTATTTTTCTTCTCCAACCCCCTAAAATATTTTTATTCATTACTTTTGTAACAACACCAGTATCCTAAATATACTATGATGTTGTTATAAGAAGGATTCGAGCTACACTTACACACACCTACATCTAATGGTTAAAGAACATACGGTTTCTGTGGATGGCGAATTTCTGCCTCACGAAACGATGATTGTTCAACACTCATATAACACCTTCAAAGGTGGCCATTAAGATGTCACTACATTTATATATGATATAAAATATGTTTATGTTTTACTTATGCTTCTGTATTTCTCATTTATGGCATACTTTATGATTTCCATTATGGGTAAAACGCGATAATTTCATTTTAGGAAGTTCGGACTACCGCCCCCTCAAAGTGATTTGAATCGTTAATGCCATATGTGGGATGTATAAAGGATGGATTAAATGGTATTATACACTATATTATACTGTAATTATATTATAAATTTATATCATTATGATTTCATTCCATTAAATATGAAATAGAAATGAAAGTAGCGTTCATTCGTACGTACGGCTTACCGTCTCCATGAACGGTGCATTTCATTTTTTACCTCTAAATGTTACGTGACATTATGAATGAATGTATATAATGTATATATGATATATATGATATCTAAGTCATGAATATAATTCTGGATATAATGGATATTTCACCACATGAACAACTTGTAATTATAAGAAGTTTATTTTTGACTCAAGTACCAAAGATCGACAAAACGGCCGTTATTAACTTAAATAATTAAATAATGTTCATAACATGGTAATAAGGGATATAAAAGGAATAATGAACATGAAAAAGGTTCTTAAGTAAATAGAAATTAACTCTAGTTTATTATTCAGGAGGTTAAAGAACGGTCGAGTCAGGACAAGACGCAAGGTAAGGGAACTTCTTAACCCAACTTCCATTCTTTGGGTTAATCTCCTACTTTCAAATTATGTCATGATATTATTATGTCTTATTTTGTATTTTTACATTATTTATGTGTACTTATAGTGAATACACATAATAGACCTACTTTATAAAAAAAATTATCTTTTTAAGGACTTCGTCTCAATCCCCTTTCATTGAGGCATATTTGGTTTTATAAACAACTTTCTTTTATACGGTGTATAAACCCCCTTTGACTTTTACGTTTATTCAAAAGGAATCTTTTTATATGAATCGTTTTAATAAACGACAAAAAGGGAATGTTTTTCTTTCCGTACTTATGCGGTGACGATGACTTCTCCGCCGCCGTGACCATTATTTGAGTTTCGGCTTCCTCTACAGGCCATCTTTTTTTTAATGAAAAATAAATACAAAGTTTTAACTTTCTTTTATTTTGGTATTGAAAATGGTTTTGAAAGCATTTTTATTATATCAATGTGTTGTATTGATATCTTGTGATTGAAATCTGGAAATGTTATGTTTCTTTTATGAATGTTTTATGTGATACGATTATGTTATGGTTTATGATATGTTTAAACCTATTCATATGAGGAATGTATTGGACTTAATAAGTGACGGGTGGAGCCCGCTATAGCTCCTCGATGCATCGGTAGGTCTCATGAGACAACTAGACGTGGAATTGGCCGAGGCCCTTTCCCAATTTGATTTATGGTTTTGGCCGAGGCCTTAATCATTTTAGACGTCTTGGCCGAGGCCTTGACAAAATGTTTCAGAATGTCCGGCATTATACATTCCCTCATTATGAAAGTGGTTATTGTTATTGCATGTGATTATTCGACCAGTAGAATATCCATGTGAAGAAGTGAATGGCATTATCTCATTTTACTCTTGCCATATTATGTTGATGTTCAAGTTTAAAAGGCTTTTGTTTTAGTTATACATTGCCTTAAATTTTTATGTTTATTTATGAAAGCTTCCGCAATATTGTTATCCTTACTGATCATCTGAGCTCACCCATTTCAATGCTTTAATATTTTCCAGGATGTGAAGAAGTATTTTATGAATGACCTGCATGGATAGTCATAAGAGGATATGAGTGTGGACTATGAAGACTTTGTTATTAGTTTTTCACTTTATGATGTAATGTAAGACTTATGAATGTATCTAGTGTTTCCAAGGCTACTAAACTAATCGGTCTTTCGAGACTTGATCTTTTGTGATCATGCCAATGTTACGAAGTAATGCACCGACTCTGGGTAGCTGGGGTTGGGGTGTTACAGTTGGTATCAGAGGCAATTTAGTACTAACATTGGAATCTATATTTAGATAAACTCTGATTAGAGCACATAGCCCGAAGATAGACTTTAAGGATTAGTATAGAAGAACTTCCAATAATTTTGGTATTATAGAGATTTTGTGAGTTTTCCGAGCAATACGTCCCTGTCTGGATACGAGCAAGTAGAGGCGGCTCTGGCACAGATGTACCTAGGGGTAAAACCCGAAAACACCGTTTTGAGCTAGACTCGAACGGGAACTGGTGCACGACAACGGGCCTTGCTGCACTCTTGGTTACGACACTCCCGGGGGATATGCTTTGGATAATTCTCATTTTCTTTATAAACCACTATGAAGGGTTATGAGTATATACTTACTCAAAGAAAACATTTTTATGATTATGGATTATATCCATAAATAGTTCTATTTATGTAAAGTGTTTTATAAGTATGGGATTATGTATTTTGATTCATAAACTGATCTAGTTTATGCCATTGTTTAGAAATGACGTCTAGTGGAAGAAATGGAAACCGTATCAATGCACGCACTCCATGTAGGGATTTCCCTCCTGGTCAAGATAATTATTGTGGAGCTAGAGATACAACTGGTGTTGATTAACTTATTACCATACTGGGACAACTCAATCAGGTTATGAATAATAACCTTACTCGTATGGAGCACCCTGATCCGCAGCGTGGAGGATCAATGTTAGATCGATTCATGAGGCAACAACCACCAACGTTCAATGGGAGTACAAATCCATTAGTAGCCGAGCAATGGATAAATTCCCTAGAGAAAATATTTCAGGCTTTGGGGAGAAGTGAAAGGGAAAAGGTTATCATGGCAGTTTACCGCCTCACTGGAGATGCCGATCAGTGGTGGTCGCTGATTCAAAACACAAAGGAAGATGATGACGTATCGAATTTGGAATGGAGGGAGTTCAAAGAGCTTTTCTTAGAAAAATACTTTCCTCGTGACCATCGAGCAGATATGGAAAGGCAATTTCTGAGTCTGAGGCAGAAGGAGGATGAGAATGTCGCAAAGTATGAGGCTAACTTTACAAGGTTAGCGAGGCATGCTTCCGATTATATACGTAACCCAAGGAGTAAGATTGATCGTTTCTTTGATGGGTTAAAACCATTTCTCCGTCGAGCTTTAGTATCACAATCCTTCTCATCATACGAAGATATTGTCTCGTGTGCTATCAAGACAGAAAAGGAATTCTCTAAGTCTTATGACAATAAAGTAAAGCAAGAGAAGAAGAGAACGGTGGAACAAGAGACAGATAAAGGGAAAAAGGGAAAGAAGGATTTTCCATTATGTGATAATTGTGGGAAGAATCACCCTGGTACGTGCCTAAAAGGAATGGGAGTTTGTTATAAATGTGGAGAAAAGGGTCACCAGGCTCGTGATTGCAAGGGAAAGAAAGAGGCTGTAAAAGTTGAATGCTACAATTGTAGGTAAATGGGGCATTATGAAAATGAATGTCCCAAGCGTCAAGGAAACTTACCTCAGAAAAGGCCAAGGGATCAAGGCCAATCTTATGCTGTTACTACAGTTGATGCAGAATAATTAATGTATTGGTGCTTTTGGACTCATGGATTATATTCTGGTTATTAGAATAATGTGATATATATATAAGGATTGTACTACAGTACTTGTTGTTTCAGTAAGGTTTTAATATGATTAAGGTAATCATATTTTTAGTATGTGACAATAAGAGAAACTTTTATTTGTTTGGAGAATCTGATAAATTGATTTTGGAATTTAGAGACCTTTTAGAGAAAGTCTGGACGGAGGTATTTTGGATAACTATTAAGGTTGGAATTGATTAAGTTGAACCATGGATAGTATTGTTTAAGGTTAAAGCATTTATGAAGATTATTTTTGGAATATTATGATACTATAGTTTTAGGAAAAGGACAACCTGCAGGGTGGGGCATAACCCGTCGCGTCGGATAAAGCTGCAGGAATCGAACCCACAACCATAGTGCGACAGGCCTTTATTTCCTACCACTAGCCTACAGGAAGTCCCTGGTTATTACAAAATAATTTTTCTAATCTAAATGGTATGTGTTAAAATTTGGAACCTTATACAATTAGGATAAGTATAATATTTTTGAGTTCTATTATCTTTTTGAGTGAAAGATGAGTTGAAGGTTGAAACTCTAATTGTCAAGCATAAATATATATATACCTATCTCTTATTAAATGAATAAATTAATTCCTAAACTTTAGTAAAGGGATATTAAATCAAAAAATGTGTTATCCTAATACCTTATGTCTTGTTGAACTGATGATATTTTAAATCAACATAGATTGAAGGCTTTGAGGCCCTCAATTTGACAGTTGATTGTGAATGATGACCTCAATCACTCCCTACAAATATTTACGTTTTTCCTCCAATTATATGTCTCTAATTTCCACCAATGTTCTCCTTATCGAGATCATAATTTGGTGGTGACTTTCTTATTTCCATTTCCCTCTTATTAAGACTAAATTTTATTAACCTTATTTCCGATGTGGGTTTTACACAAAGGTATTTTCTATTTTCAAACTTTTATTTTCCAAGAAAAATTTCAAATTGCGAGGACGCAATTTATTGAAGGAGGGGAAAATGTAACACCCCAAGCTTCCATGATACACTTCTCATTCAATAATGCAATAGCTTGCATTGTACGCAACTTCGAGTTCTAAAACACTGTGACTAATCAAAGTAGCCGTTATGAATAGTAATAACCACCTTTTAAAATTATAGAAATTTTATATTTCAAAATGGACTTCATTTTTGGATTCGGAATATCGAAATTAGCCTATGTTGAATTTTTGGTATTTTTCTGAGAACTTCTAATTTTTTATGAATAGTGAAAAATACTTAAAACAACTTTTTAATCAAAATAATTTATTGTGATAAATTATACTATTTAGTGGTTTTAAGGTATAATTAGAATATATTTTTACCATTTTATCCAATGGTGGTCATTAGAATTAATTTAACATTGAAATTGGACATAAACAATTGCCAATCTTTTGATATAAATTGTTTCTTAAAAACACGCTATTTGTCGTAACAGCAGGAATTAATTATAAAATTAATTAATGCAACTTATATGTTTTTAATTTTTTAAAATTGACATCATTTTTTAATTCGGAATATCAATTATAGCTTAGGGTGAAATTTTGGCCTTGTTCTGAAAAACTTCAATTTTTGATGAATAGTGAAACCACTAAGTGGTAGTTAAATAACTGATTTTTCGTTTAAATAAAATATTACCACTTCTGTGATTTGATTTTCAAAAATCCAACATACATGGTTGTCATTAAGAAGTAAAATGTGGTTCAATGAGATTAAAATAATTTTTTGGTGAATAGTAACTTTTAAGTTCTTAATCGCGATTAGAGGTAATTAGTGTAGTTTAAGGTACAAATAATGTTTTAATAATATGAGATGAGCATGAAACTTGTCCTACTCCTATTGGATGAGTCATGTCTGACCAAGAAAACCCATGGGTCAACTTGGGGACCCCATGGAGCCACTTTAGTTGGAAAATGACATTAATATATATTTATTTAATGTTAAAATTAAATTGACACAAACATGAGTTATTTTACTAAAATAGTTTTTAAGTGGGGTTACACAAGTCCAAATTTTGACTATAAATATTAATTAGAAAGATAAAAAGATTTCCTACATCATAGTATTTTTTTTATAATTTTTAGACATTAAATAAAGTAAATTATTTATGACATCATTATGATGTAGCGATGACCTCATTATTTAACGATTTTAATAAAATGAAAAGATAATATAAAATATAAGGCTTACACTTGTCCAAAGACTATTGTATGGGTATATTTCGAACCCTTATCACCTTATCCACTAATTATATAAGTGTGGGACCTTTAGAATCCGAAAAGCATTGTGTAATAATGTAACATTTCAATCTTTCCAAAAGAGCCCCTCCTCTCCACTTATAAAAGGCCCCCACCTCTCCCACCTTATTCACACCTTCAAGCCATTTGGCTCGGCCAACCTCTGCCCAACTACTCTCCCAACTTCCCCCTATTACTCCTAGAAGCCTCACTTTGGGCAGAACTCTTCCCAAGGAAGCCTTTGGCTCAAATCAAAAAGAGTTACCCGATTTTGAGGTAATGTCTTCTCTAATGTTGTTTTGTTTTATTTTTCTTCTCCAACCCCCTAAACTCTTTTTATTCATTACTTTTGTAACAACACCAGTATCCTAAATATACTAGGATGTTGTTATAAGAAGGATTCGAGCTACACTTACACACACCTACATCTAATGGTTAAGGAACATACGGTTTCTGTGGATGGGGAATTTCTGCCTCACGAAACGATGATTGTTCAACACTCATATAACACCTTAAAAGGTGGCCATTAAGATGTCACTACATTTATATATGATATAAAATATGTTTATGTTTTACTTATGCTTCTGTATTTCTCATTTATGGCATACTTTATGATTTCCATTATGGGTAAAACGCGATAATTTCATTTTAGGAAGTTCGGACTACCGCCCCCTCAAAGTGATTTGAATCGTTAATGCCATATGTGGGATGTATAAAGGATGGATTAAATGGTATTATACACTATATTATACTGTAATTATATTATAAATTTATATCATTATGATTTCATTCCATTAAATATGAAATAGAAATGAAAGTAGCGTTCATGCGTACGTACGGCTTACCGTCTCCATGAACGGTGCATTTCATTTTTTTCCTCTAAATGTTACGTGACATTATGAATGAATGTATATACTGTATATATGATATATATGATATCTACATCATTAATATAATTCTGGATATAATGGATATTTCACCACATGAACAACTTGTAATTATAAGAAGTTTATTTTTGACTCAAGTACCAAAGATCGACAAAACGGCCGTTATTAACTTAAATAATTAAATAATGTTCATAACATGGTAATAAGGGATATAAAAGGAATAATGAACATGAAAAAGGTTCTTAAGTAAATAGAAATTAACTCTAGTTTATTATTCAGGAGGTTAAAGAATGGTCGAGTCAGGACAAGACGCAAGGTAAGGGAACTTCTTAACCCAACTTCCATTCTTTGGGTTAATCTCCTACTTTCAAATTATGTCATGATATTATTATGTCTTATTTTGTATTTTTACATTATTTATGTGTACCTATAGTGAATACACATAATAGACCTACTTTATAAAAAAAATTATCTTTTTAAGGACTTCGTCTCAATCCCCTTTCATTGAGGCATATTTGGTTTTATAAACAACTTTATTTTATACGGTGTATAAACCCCTTTTGACTTTTACGTTTATTCAAAAGGAATCTTTTTATATGAATCGTTTTAATAAACGACAAAAAGGGAATGTTTTTCTTTCCGTACTTATGCGCTGACGATGACTTCTCCGCCGCCGTGACCATTATTTGAGTTTCGGATTCCTCTACAAGCCATCTTTTTTTTAATGAAAAATAAATACAAAGTTTTAACTTTCTTTTATTTTGGTATTGAAAATGGTTTTGAAAGAGTTTTTATTATATCAATGTGTTGTATTGATATCTTGTGATTGAAATGTGGAAATGTTATGTTTCTTTTATGAATGTTTTATGTGATACGATTATGTTATGGTTTATGATATGTTTAAACCTATTCATATGAGGAATGTATTGGACTTAATAAGTGACGGGTGGAGCCCGCTATAGCTCCTCGATGCATCGGTAGGTCTCATGAGACAACTAGACGTGGAATTGGCCGAGGCCCTTTCCCAATTTGATTTATGGTTTTGGCCGAGGCCTTAATCATTTTAGACGTCTTGGCCGAGGCCTTGACAAAATGTTTCAGAATGTCCGGCATTATACATTCCCTCATTATGAAAGTGGTTATTGTTATTGCATGTGATTATTCGACCAGTAGAATATCCATGTGAAGAAGTGAATGGCATTATCTCATTTTACTCTTGCCATATTATGTTGATGTTCAAGTTTAAAAGGCTTTTGTTTTAGTTATACATTGCCTTAAATTTTTATGTTTATTTATGAAAGCTTCCCCAATATTGTTATCCTTACTGAGCATCTGAGCTCACCCCTTTCAATGCTTTAATATTTTCCAGGATGTGAAGAAGTATTTTATGAATGACCTGCAGGGATAGTCAGAAGAGGATATGAGTGTGGACTATGAAGACTTTGTTATTAGTTTTTCACTTTATGATGTAATGTAAGACTTATGAATGTATCTAGTGTTTCCAAGGCTACTAAACTAATCGGTATTTCGAGACTTGATCTTTTGTGATCATGCCAATGTTACGAAGTAATGCACTGACTCTGGGTAGCTGGGTTCGGGGTGTTACATCCACCCTCTATCCTCCTCCCTCCGGCCTCCGCCAACTCCGTCTCCTAGCCCTCTACCCACCGGCCTCCATCCTCCACCCCCTCGCCCCCCCCCCCCCGCCCCAGACGGCACCCCGCACCCCGGACAGCACCCCCGCACCCCGGATAGGCCCCCCCGCACCCCGAACACCACCCCGCACCCCAGACAGCCCCCCCCCCCCCCCCCCCCGCACCCTGGACAACCCACCCCCCACCACCCCAGACAGCCCCCCCCCCACCCCGGACAGTCCCCCCGCACCCCAGACAGCCCCCCCCGCACCCCAGACATCCCCCGCACCCCGGACACCCCTCCCCGCATCCCGGACAGCCCCCCCCCCCCCCCCCCCCCCGCTGCCTGTCCCCCATCCCCTCACCGCCTCCTCTCCTCCGGCTCCTCACCGCCGCCACCGCCCGTCCCCTCCCTCGCCGCACCGCCTTTGGCTCTGGCTCCCCTTCGCTACCTCTCCTCTCCCTCGCAGCACCACCTTCGTCTCCCCTCCCTTCCAGGTTTGTAGCGCAATCAGGTATGACATGGGATTTCACTTATATTATTATTTTATCAATGGTTCATAAACAAATTATTAGTATTTATTTTAAATATAGTTGATTTGAAAAATTCAAATGTAATAAGTATTGTGTAAATGTTTGTTATACAGATATTATTATGGATAAGAGTTGGATTGATCTTCCAAATCGAACGTCTAGAGAATATTTCAATGGAATTATGCAATTTATTGACTTCACTAGAGGATTTGAAAGTGACTATATTAGTTTTCCATGTAGAAAATGTTCTAACAGATATCAATTCACATGAGATACTGTGAGGGAGAACCTATTCTTTAATGGATTTCTGAAAAATTATAAGAGTTGGACTCTTCATGGAGAAGAATATGTTCGTTATCAAAATACAAATGTAGCTCAGATGGATGTTGATGCAAGGATGAATAATCCAATGCATGAAATGCTTACTGAAATGGTATGTGGGTTTGATCTTGAAGGCATTGACATCCAGAATCTTGAGACCGGTGAGATAAATCTTCACTCTGGTGCAGATTGTGATTCGAGGAGGTTTTATGAAGCACTTGATGATGCGAAAATAGAATTATATCCTGGATGTACTTCCTACAATAAACTGTCGTTTATCGTGGAGTTGTTTCATTTGAAGACTTTGAATAATTGGTCAGACACGTCATTCTACATGCTTTTGGTATTATTGAAAAAGGATCTTCCTGTCGACGCTAAGATTCCCGAGTCGTATTACCATGCTCGTAAGTTGACAGAGAACTTAGGTTTTACATATGAGACCATAGATGCATGTGTAAATAACTGTATGTTGTTTAGAAAAGAAACTGTCTATTTGGATATTTGTACGGTTTGTGGTGCTTCCAGGTGGAAAGAGAACAGGGGAAATAAGACTCATCAAAGTCATATTGCGATACAGGGGAAACTGATTGACGTAAAGCAAATGCGTTACTTTCCCCTTAAACTGAGGTTGAAAAGATTTTTTATGTCATCTAAAGTTTCTAATTTAATGAGATGGAATGCAGAAATAGTTCATGAAAGTGATATGTTAACTCACCTGGAAGACTCTCATGCATGGAAGGATTTTGATAAGTGACATCCCGACTTTGCTAAAGATGTTTGTAATGTCTGATTGGGATTGGCAGCAGATTGTTTCAATCCATTCAAGTCTATGGTTGGTGAAACTCATAGCACCTGGCCTGTGGTGTTGGTTCCATATAATCTTCCTCTGTGGCTTTGTATGAAGCAAAAATTTATATTAATTTCCACTCTTATTGATGGACCTAAAATTCTGGGGGATAAGATTGATGTTTACCTTCAGCCATTGATTTATGAGTTGAATGAATTTTGGGGCGATGGTGTGATGACTTATGACTGCGAAATGAATGAAATGTACAAACTGCAGGCTGCTTTATTGTGGACAATCAATGACTTCCCAGCTTATGCAAATTTATCAGGCTGGAGTACGAAAGGAGAATTTGATTGCCCTTGTTGAAATAAAAGTAAAAAATATGTATGGCTTAAACATTCCAAAAAATGGGCATACATGGGTCACAGACATTTTCTCCCCCCTCAGCACAAGTTCATAAAGGACAGAGTGGCATTTGATGGTTCCAGAGAGTTCATCCCAGCACCAAATATCTTGACAGGAGTTGAAATGTTATCACAGATTGAGGAAGAAAACATCCGCACGGTATATGAAATTCAAGATTTGGTGGCTCCTCCAGTACGTAATATTCGTGCTGCGGTTAGGCAGTGCATTCACAATTGGAAAAAGAAAAGTATTTTTTATAGTCTTCCATATTGGAAAACTAACATGCTGAGGAATAATTTGGATGTCATGCACATTGAAAAAAATGTTTGTGATAACATATTGTGGACCATTTTAGGTGTCAATGGAAAATCAAAGGACCATGTTAATGCACGTCGTGATTTGGAAGAAATGGGTTTAAGGAAACAGTTGCATTTACAGTTAGCTGAGGGAAACAAGGCATATATGCCTGCTGCACAGTATACGATGACTACAAAGGAGAAAGAGACATTTCTTTCCATTTTGAAGATGGTCAAGGTTCCTGATGGTTACTCTTCTAATATTTAAAAGTGTTTGAATCTGACGAGCAATACATTGCAAGGGTTGAAAAGTCATGACAATCACATACTACTTTAGCAGTTGATTCTAATCGCAATTTTTGATTGTTTATCCCCCAATGTTGTTCATCTGTTGATTGAGATGAGTAATTTTTTTAGATAGCTTTGTTTAATAAATCAATGAATGAGTGATTTAAAAAGTTTGTAGGACCGAATTGTACTTACGCTTTGTCACTTTGAGAAACTCCCCCCCCCCCCTCATTTTTTGATGTTATGGTCCACTTGACAGTGCACCTAACTGATGAAGTAATGGCTGCTGGTCCAGTTCAATTCAGGTGGATGTATCCTATTGAATGGTATTTGAGTACATTGAAAAGATTTGTACGCAACAGAGCTCATCTGGAGGCATCAATAGCCAATGGTTATTTTATGGATGAGTGTACTACTTTTTTTGCAGAATATCTTACGGATGTTGAAACAAAATTAGATAAGCCCTCTCGGATTCATGATGGTCTAGTTGGAGAAGGACCCACATTTGATATGGACAACATCGAGTGGATACAAGCACATCGATATATCTTGTTCAATACTCCATAAGTTGCACCATTAATGCAGTAAGTATCTTATCAATGTGCTTGTATAACTTTTACATGTTTTGTTTGCATAATTTGATCATTTAAACATCGCGTTATCATTTGTAGGAAACACATTAATGTGATAAAAGAAGAGATGTATCGTGCGACTGAGTTGCAAATTCAACAATCTCATTATGCGTCATTTCATGATTGGTTCAAGGATTATGTATGTATAAATTGATTTTCATTATGAGTGAAGTATTATACTAATTTATTTCTACATATATTAGTATTGAATTTTATAAATTATGTAGGTTCGTAAGATGAGGGAGTTAGGGGACCCCATGCTAACTAAAGTATTTATCCAACTGGCTGAGGTTCCATCTATAATGGATCGTCATTATAAATCTATTGATGCTAATGGTTTTCAATTTTGCATTAAAGATGTTGACGACAAACGAGAAACACAAAATAGTGTCATTGGTTGTCCATTTGTCGATTATAGTTATTACTATGGTCAATTGATAGACATCATTGAAGTTGTATACACACACGGTTTGAATTACATATTGTTAAAGTGTAATTGGGTTGATCCAGTGCGTGGATGTAAAGTTGATCAATATCAGTTTTCATTGCTGAATTTTAACTATATGTTATACAGAAATAATGAAAGAGTTGAGAATGAACCTTTCATTTTGACATCACAAGCGGAACAAGTATTCTTCGTTACTTTGCCTTCGGGTCCAAGTTGGCAAGTTGTTGTCAAAATGTCTCGGAGAGGAGTGTTTTTATTTGAAGAAGATGAACCCGAGACTGTTCCGTTTGTTTACCAACAGCTTGATCAACATACCATAGTTCAATGTGAAGAAGATATTTATTGGGTCAGAGCGGCTATTGAAGGAGAAACAGTTGATTTTCATGCTTAATGAAAGGTATAATTGTTTTCCCGCTATTCAGTATTGAATGTCCTAGGATATCATAAATTATCTAACCATTTTATAAATCCTTGTAAGTTTTAATCCTCACTTTTGGAAGTTTATTCAGTTATAAATATTTAGGGTGATTTTACTATTGGTTTATTGATGTTATTGTCGGTGTATCTTCCCTTTGAGGTATTCTTCATCTGGTTCATGTGCTGCTTGAATTTTTATTAATTCTATCTGAAATTTGGCTATGCATTGACTGGTTTTGTACATAATTTGTATATCTGTTTTGTTAACTTTCTAATTTTTTAAAATTCATCCACAACTAATTATTCAATCCATTTTTTGTTTGATTAACAATTGTACAAGTTTTATTTTTTTAAGAATAATCCAATTTATCTCTTAGACACTTTGGATAGTCTCCTTACTAATGTCTTCTATGACTGTAGGCATGTCAGGGGAAGAGGCAGCAGATCCACATCATCCATCTGAGGCATCTATGACTCAGGTTTGAGGTATGTTTGAATGTAATTGTCACTATTTTTTATGTAATTGATAAAAATATATATATATATTTATATTTATAACATCTGTCAAATTATATATAAAATTTCAATAGGATCAGACTCGATTGCTTCTTCCTCTCGCACGAGAGGCCCCGGTCGTGGCATTTTATCATGGAATTCCAACATGACGATTGATGTTTCATTTGATGAGGTATTTCATCCTGTGGGACCGAATGCCCCTGTATTTATTCGTCAGCTGGGTCATATCATACGTGACCCACATCGATTTCCATTGACCACGCGTGACTGGGATTCTATCCCTCAGGACACATTAGATCATCTTTGGAGGGAGGTTTAGGAAAGAAGACCATTTTACTTTATTCTCTATGTATAAACAATACTAATATGTGTGATTTTTTTCTTTATAGCAAAATTTGAAAGTATGCCCTGAAGAGTTTCGGCCCGTGTGTATGATCAAATGCCGTAAGATATGGAAATACTATAAAGGAAAAGTAAAGAGGGACCACTGGGTACCAAATGTGGGTGCCCTAGACATTCTGGAAAAAGTCCCGAGAGGTGTCCTCCCAGATCAGTGGTGTGACTTGGTTTCATATTGGTCTAGTGATGGTGTTGCGGTTTGTATATTTATTTTGGTGTATATATATTTTCAAGAATGTGTGATTTGTTTAAAATTTGAATGAATTGAATGTAGGAGGTGTCAGCACGCCATTCTGAGAATCGAACGTTGCAAGGTCCACCTCACAGGCTCGGGACTCGTCACGTGTCTCAGATACAACATGAGGTATTTATTATTCATTTTTTAATTTATTAATTAATATGGGTTTGTGTTTATATTCTATTCATATACAGTTGCAGGAGCAAGGTCCACTGACTGATAAAATGTCGGTGTGGATGAGGACTCGTGATCGCAATGATCCAGAGGCTGCAGTATTGATAGTAAGTGCTTGTACTTACCAATACTTACATAAATATTTATATTAACATATATATGTATATATATTTAAATATTTCACAGGCTCAATTTGAAGCTGAGTTAGAACATCTGCCAGAGGACCAACAATAGCTTCCCATGCGAAGGGATGAGATCTTTCATCGCATTATTGGTCGAGATGGGCATGGATATAGTTTGACCTATGGAATAGGGATTCCTCATTCTGTAGTGTCACACACTGCGGTTGTCGGTCCTACTGTTGCTCAGATGACACAGCAGTTGTCAGATTTCGAGGCACGGCTACGCGCTTCCAAAGAGGAAAATGCGCAATTGACCGCTGAGGTTAGAGCACTGCGGGAATATGTGCATCCAGGTGATGGTGCAGGGGATCATACGATGCAGGTTTATATTTTATTTATTTATTTAATTTAAATTATTTTTGTTATGAAAATATTCATAATTTTTTATTTGTTGTAGGCCCCTGGCCCACCGGATGGAGGTAGTAGTGATGACCATGCATGACGCATCATATTCACGAGGTGTGTTTTTGTTTTTACTGGTGGGGTTGTTATTGATGTATAAGTTGGGTTTCTAGTGAGATTTTTTGTGATTTGGTGGAATCATGTGTGTTTTGGTATGACGCAATGTTTGTGTGCAGGAATTGAGAAGTAACTATGAAACTGATTAATGATTTGGATATTTTTTGTTCATTTAATTCTTTAATGTTTTAAATTGCATGTTTTGTAATAGTTTTGAAAAAACCATGTTCTGTAACTACCCCCGGACATCCCCCCCCCACCCCCAGACACCCCCCCCCACCACGGGCAGCCCCCCCGCACCCGCCCGGACAGCCCCCCCCACCCCATACAGCACCCCCCACCCCCGGACAGCCCCCCCCCCCCCCCCGCACCCCCCCGGACAGCCCCCCCCCACTCCGGACAGCACCCCCCACCCCCGGACAGCCCCCCCCCCCCCCACACACACCCCGGACAGCCCCCCCGCACCCCCGTACAGCCCCCCCGCACCCCCTGGACAGCCCCACCCACCCCGAACAGCACCCCCCACCCCCGGACAGCCCCCCCCCCCCCCCCGCACCCCCAGATAGCCCCCCCCCCCACCCCGGACAGCCCGCCCCACCCCAGGAATCCTGGTGAATCTCAAGCATCATGCATAAACAGAAATAAAAATAAAACAATGGTTGTAGAATCATCCATAGCTGACCTCAACATCTTATCCCAAACCAGGATTCCACATCGATTCAGATTATAATGTAACACTCACAAGCATCATTACCCAAACACACACACCCACTCAGGATCATTCTATCAATAGGGCACCCACTCGAGTCCTTAGTTTCTATATGTATGAAGATACATTCCTATTGGGATCCTCAGTCGTTAGGCGCGCTCTTAAAGGGCGCGTTGGGTGGTTAAAACTACCCGAACGACCTCATAATTCCACGAAATCATATGACAACAATTGCAGTGTGAATTGTGAAATGGTCGGACAGACGTCATATCAATTGGAGGTGTCGTTTGACCGCGGTGACCGGAAACGTGTTTCTAGAGTCATAAAACACCAAAACGGCATCTCACGGTCGAATTTAGAGCAAACGTACTCCGAATAACCTGAAACCACATGAGAACGATATGAATATTATTCGTGAGATGCAGAAGGAGACGACACATCCATCGGACGTGCGGTACGCACGGTACGACGGAATGTGTCGTTTTCAGCAGTTCAACGCGCTCTTAAAGGGCGCGTTGGGTGGTCAAAACCACCCGAATGACCTCGAAATGCCACAAAATCATACAAAAAAAACCGTGGTGTTAATTGTGAAATGTTTGGATAGACGACATGTCAATCGGAGGTGCTGTTTGACCACGGTGACTGGAAACGCGTTTCTGAAGTCATAAAACACCAAAACGGCATCTCACGGTCGAATTCAGAGCAAACGTACTCTGAATGACCTGAAACTGTACGGGAATGATAGGAATATTATTCTTGAGATGAAGGAGGAGATGGAACCTCCATCAAACGTGCGGTGCACGTGGTACGACCGAATGTGTCGTTTTCAGCAGTTTGGCGCGCTCTTAAAGGGCACGCTGGGTGGTCAAAACCACCCGAATGACTTCAGAATGCCACAAAATCATACGACAACAACCGTGGTGTGAATTGTAAAATGGTCGGACAGACGACACGTCAATCGGAGGTGTTTTTTGACCAAGGTGACTGGAAACACGTTTCCGGAGTCATAAAACACCAAAACGGCATGTCACGGTCGAATTCAGAGAAAACGTGCTCTGAATTACCTGAAACCGCACGAGAATGATAGGAATATTATTCATGAGATGTAGGAGGAGACAGCACATCCATCGGATATGCGGTGCATGCAGTACGATCGAATGTGTCGTTTTCAGCAGTTTGACGCGCTCTTAAAGGGCGTGTTGGGTGGTCAAAACCACCCGAATGACCTCGGAATGCCACGAAATCATATTACAACAACCACGGCGTGAATTGTGAAATAGTCGGATAGATGACACGTCAATCAGAGGTGTTGTTTGACCGTGGTGGCCGGAAACGCATTTCTGGAGTCATAAAACACCAAAACGGCGTGTCACGATCGAATTCAGAGCAAATGTGCTTCGAATGAACTTAAACCGTACAATAACGATAGTAATATTATTCGTGACATGTAGGAGGAGACGGAACGTCCATCGGGTGTGCGGTGCATGCGGTACGACCGAATGTGTTGTTTTCAGCAGTTCGGCGCGCTCTTAAAGGGCGCGCTGGGTGGTCAAAACCACCCGAACGACCTCAGAATGCAATGAAATCATACGAAAACAAACGCGGTGTGAATTATAAAATGGTCAGATAGATGGAATGTCAATCGGAGGTGTCGTTTGACCGCGGTGACTGGAAACGCGTTTCCGGGGTCATAAAACACCAAAACGGCGTGTCACGGTCAAATTCAGAGCAAATGTGCTCCGAATGACCTGAAACCGCATGATAACGATAGGAATATTATTCTTGACATGCAGGAGGATACGACACATCCATCAAACGTGTGGTGCGCGCGGTACGACCGAATGTGTCGTTTTTCAGCAGTTCGGCGCGCTCTTAAAGGGCGCACTGGGTGGTCAAAACCACCTGAACGACCTCAGAATGTCACTAAATCATACGACAACAACCGAGGTTTGAATTATGAAATGTTCGGATAGACATCACGTCAATCGGATGTGTCGTTTGACTGCGGTGACTGGAAACGCGTTTCCAGAGTCATAAAACACCAAAACGGCGTGTCACGGTCGAATTCAGAGCAAACGTGCTCCGAATGACCTGAAACCACATGAAAATGATAGGAACATTATTCATGAGATGTAGGAGGAGACTTCACGTCCATTGGACGTGTGGTGCATGCGGTACGACCGAATGTGTCATTTTCAGCAGTTCGGCGCGCTCTTAAAGGGCGCACTGGGTGGTCAAAACAACCTGAACGACCTCGGAATTCCATGAAATCATACGACAACAACCGCAGTATGAATTGTGAAATGGTCGGATAGACGTCATGTCAATCAGAGGTGCCGTTTGACCGCAGTGACCGGAAACGCATTTCCGGAGTCATAAAAAACCAAAACGGTGTGTCACGATCGAATTCAGAGAAAACATGCTCTGAATGACTTGAAACCGCATGAGAATGATAATAATATTATTCATGAGATGCAGGAGGAGACGGCACATCCATCGGATGTGCGGTGCGCGCGGTACAACCGAATGTGTCGTTTTCAGCAGTTCGGTGCGCTCTTAAAGGGCGCGCTGGGTGGTCAAAACCACCCGAATGGCCACGGAATGCCATGAAATCATACGACAACAACCGCGGTGTGAATTTTGAAATTTTCGGATAGACGGAATGTCAATCAGAGGTCCTGTTTGACCGCGGTGACCGGAAACGCATTTCCGGAGTCATAAAACACCAAAACGGCGTGTCACAGTCGAATTCAGAGAAAACGCACTCAGAATGACCTGAAACTGCACAAGAATGATAGGAATATTATTCTTGAGATGCAGGAGGAGACGGCACGTCCATCGGACGTGCGGTGCGCGCGGTACGACTGAATGTGTCGTTTTCATCCATTCGACGCGCTCTTAAAGGGCGTGCTGGGTGGTCAAAACCACCCGAACGACCTCGGAATGCCACGAAATCATACGAAAACAAGCACGGTGTGAATTTTGAAATGTTTGGACAAGAATCACATCAATAGGAGGTGTCGTTTGACCGCGGTGACCGGAAACACATTTCTGGAGTCATAAAACACCAAAACGGCGTGTCACGGTCGAATTCAGAGCAAATGTGCTCCAAATGACCTAAAACTGCACGAGAACGATAGAAATATTATTCATGACATACAAGAGGAGACGACATGTCCATCAGACGTTCGGTGTGCGCAGTACGACTGAATGTGTCATTTTCAGCAGTTCGGCGTGCTCTTAAAGGGCGCATTGGGTGGTCAAAACCACTCGAACGACCTCGGAATGCCACGAAATCATACGAAAACAACCGTGGTGTGAATTGTGAAATGTTCGGATAGACATCATGTCAATCAGAGGTGTCTTTTTACCGCGGTGATCAGAAACATGTTTCTGGAGTCATAAAACACCAAAACTGCGTGTCACGGTCGAATTCAGAGAAAACGTGCTCCGAATGACCTGAAACCACACGAGAACGATAGGAATATTATTCGTGACATTCAGGAGGAGGCGTCACATCCATTGGACGTGCGATTTGCATGGTACGACCGAATGTTTCGTTTTCAGCAGTTCAGAGCGCTCTTAAAGGGCGCGTTGGGTGGTCAAAACCACCCGAACGACCTCGAAATGCCACGAAATCATATGAAAACAACTGCAGTGTGAATTGTGAAATGGTCAGACAGAATAAATGTCAATAGGAGGTGCCTTTTGACTGCGGTGACTGGAAACATGTTTCCAGAGTCATAAAACACCAAAACGGCGTGTCACGGTCGAATTTAGAGAAAACGTGCTCCGAATGACCTGAAACCGCACGAGAATGATAGGAATATGATTCTTCACATGAAGGAGGATATGGAACATCCATTGGACATGCGGTGCATACGGAAAACATTCATTTTAAGACAATAAAAAACACTTTCCTAAACTAAAGCAAAGATTCCAAAATAAGAAAAACAAATTAAAAAATGATAACATTTCTTAAATTGGTGGTTTTAAATTATTATAGCGGCCATGAGATTTCATATTTCATTTTATTATATATATATAATAACTGAATAAAGATGTCAAATTTACGTTTGTTTTTTTTAGTTTTATTTGTATCTTATTGTAGGTTTTTAAAGCAGATGGTTGTGGATCGTTGAAGCGCGTCTATCATTTATTGTTTATGATGATCTTGATGTTTATTGTGTTTGGATTTGTTTTTCATTTTTTATGATTTATATGCTATTTTTTTTATTATGTACCATGAATTTTTTTTTTAAAAAAATTTCCAGTGTAGTGACCACCATTGGAGGTCGCTATAGGCCGAAGTCTCGGTCACCTTCAGCGACCGCCAGTGGCGGTCGCTGTAGGCCAGATTTTCGTCCTGCTTCAGCGACTGCCACTGGCGGTCGCTATAGGCTGGAATTCTGGATGGCTTCAGCAACCGCTACAGTCGCTGTAAGCCGAAGTCTCGGCCACCTTCAGCGGCCTCCATTGGTGGTCGTTGTAGGCCGACAGCGTCGGGCCTAAAGCGACCGCCATTGGCGGCCGCTGGGAGGTCTCTACAGGATAATAGCGACCGCCAATGGCGGTCACTATAAGTGGAATTTTTAGTAGTGAGGCTGAGATGTATTGGGCATGGTTGTATTTTGAAAGGGTAAGGGTAGTGATTTTATGCTTCATATTATTCCTTTCCCTATCTATATGATATATATGTGTGTGTGTGTGTGTGTGTGTGTGTGTGTGTGTGTGTGTTATTTGTGTGTTCTAAACAAGTAATGTTATTTAGTGGGTTTCCACCTGGGGGAATTTGGATGGAGCATCAAGCAAGCGAGGACATAGTTCCACTAGAGCATGCACATGTTGAGACCCCTAAGGGTCAGACACATCATGAGAGATAGACATAGGTACATGCTCATGCTCAGGCTCAAGTGGAGGTGGGGAAGCTTCTAGATTTGACAAATTTTAGGTTGTGGCTTTATGAGAAGCTTAAACTGAGCCTAGTATGTGTCATCTTGGTAATCTACATGGGTGCTGAGGGAGAAGAGGCTTCTATGGAGTATTATACTCAGTAGTTCTAATCGTATCACCTGATATTGCTTCAGGGTGAGGGTGGTCCATAGGTGACTGATAATTTGATTGAGTCCATGAAGATGATTTTCAAGCTGTTAGAGATGCCTCCAGGTCAGAGGGTGAATCTGGTTATGTACATTCTCATAGGACCAACAATGTGTTGGTGGAACGTGCAAGTTCAGGAAGGCATACATGAGGGACTGTCCTGGAAGGACTTCAAGGCTAGGTTTTTCAAGTACTTCTTCTCTAAGATTCTAAGGGAAGAGAGAGATCGGGAGTTTTTTATCCTCCAGCATGGTGACATGTTTGTCAGGGAATATGAAGTGACATTCACCGAACTATCTATCTTTTTACCCGGCATGGTGAGCGATGACACCTTGAGGGTGATTCATTTTGAGGATCATTTATAGAACACCATTCAGGTGTCGGTTAACATCATTAAGTTGGATTGATTCTCAAAGGTATTGAATCAAGAGCTCATATCCAAGGTAAATTTGATGGATCAGTCACACTTGATTCAAGTGACAACATCAGGTGACTTCAGTGGTGATGATTCAGATAATAGGAATTGAGGATGAGAGGAGTTATAGTAGGGAATCCATCCCAAGTACTCAAGCATACCACCTTAGAGTTGATCAACGACAGTGTGATTCTAGTGTGGGCATCCCAGACATGTCTATACTTAGTGTGTGGGACCCCAAAAAGAGTGACAGGAATGTGGGTAGGTCAAGCATCTCCAGAGGTTCTATACTACCACAAAACTGGGTTTACGCAGTGCCACCCTTTATCAGTGCTAAAAAAAGCACTCATAAATGTAACTTTTAACAGTGCTAAAAAAGTTCTATTAAGAGTGACCCTTTATCAGTGCTTTTTTTAGCGTTGTTAAAGGCCCCTCCCCCTTTATCAGTGCTTTTTTAGCGCTATTAAAGGGCACCCCTTTATCAGTGATTTTTTTAGTAGCGCTAATAAGGGGGGGCTTTATCAGCGCTTTTTACTGTCACTGATAAAGTTTATATTTCCAAAAAAAATCATGAAAAATAATATATTGTTATATAAGTATATTTATATTGATATAAATATAATATATATTTTTTAAATATGTTTTAGATAAGTATAAATATATTTTTACATTTAATATATAAAAAATTTAGTGAAAATAGATTTAAAATATTTTAAAAAATAATATTAATTAATAATTTTCTAATTATCATCGATTAATAATCATTTAATAACAATTTGAAGACACAAAAAATCAAAAAATAATAATAAAAGATCTAAAATAAGTTGAAAATGTAACTCAAACTTCAAACTGACATAAATTTTGATCCTGGTGTTCGCTCTAGCTCTACAATATATCAAATCGAATCTTGCGATGAGATCTATATGCTAGTTACCTAAGGGAACCTTCTTTCGCATTTTTGAGGCCCAAAAAATCCCAAAAGACCTCTAAAACTGAGTTTTTAGTCAGGATACCCCGATATTTTAACATTCAAACAGGTATAACTTCTGATCCGAATGTCCTATAGGCCTATACCACATATCATATCGAAGACTATTTCATTTTATTTTATTTGACTGGTTGTGGAGTGGAAACAGACTTCTGGATTAGATGTTATGATCATTTTAACATTCTATGGATTTTCAAATACACAAATATATGTATTTATTCGTAAATGTGTGTGTGTGTGTGTGTGTTTGTGTGTGTTTATGTGTGTGTCTGTTTTATATATGTATGTATGTATTTATTTATTTATTTATAAACACACATAAAAAAACATATTTTATAAATGTATTTAAAACTAATCTTATAAATATATATTAATATACAAAAAAATATACGGATAAAAAATTATAACTAAATATATATATATATAAATAAATAAATATAAATATAAATTAATATACGAATACATATATATATACACTAATATATGAATAAATATATATGTATTAATATAACTAAATATATTTATATTAATACGAATCTATATTAATATACGAATAAATATCACTATATATATATGAATATAAATATATATTAATATAAGAATATATATATATATAAATATGTGAATAAATATATATGTATTAATATAACTATATATATTTATATTAATATAAATCTATATTAATATATGAATAAATATAACTATATATATATATCATTAAATTGAGAAAAAAACTAAATAGCTTAGTGGTAAAGGTGTAGGCGTGCAAGGGGGAGGTCTCAGGTTCGAGTTCGGGTAGAAGAAGGGAGGGGCATGTGGGCATGTGGGGGATGTGCAGGCAAGGGCAACATGCGTGAGAGTGAGAGGGGGGTCTGCCTAGCACTGATAAGGGGGGGTCAAGCGCTATTAAAATTTCCCAAAATTATCATGAAAAATATAGATTTATATTTATTATTACCTTTAATTATTCCAAACATTATGGTAAACAATGTGTTCCTTCTTATCATGAGTCCTGTATATTTAGTATCAGAATAATAAAACATTAGATTTATACCAGGAATAACTGTCTTAGCGTGGAATCCAATTCTATAAAATTGATCCATAGTAATTCTCAAGGGATCACCTAAGATGGATCTATAAAAATTCTCCAAGAATAAGCTAATATAGAATAATAAAAATTCCCTAGGAATCCACTAAGATGAATCCATACTAATTCTTTAAGAATCACCTAAGATGGATTGATAACAATTCTTCAGGCATCACCACTACATCTAAACTCACCAAACACATAATGACACACTTTGACAACAAATGAGACACTTAGGATCAATATTTTACTCCTAAAACCATCATTGGAGTCAAGGTTCACTCCCAAGACCATCGTAGCATAAACATTCCTTTACTGAATTGGGTTTACTCCCCTTTATTATCATATCTAAGTGATGATATATAAATCTTTACCCAATACATTGGAGGAAGATATAGGTCCCAACTATAAAATAATGAAAATCACATGTGTATGTGATACAAGATCATAAAATATTCATTATATAATAACACATGAAGTGAAATGGGCTTCATAAACATTTTATCATTTCATAACCTATGAAAAAGAGACATGTTTCATAGTTATTTAATTATTTAATCACATCATAACCCATGGAAAAAGAAGTGGTTTTCATAATAATTTTATCATGGTATAACCCATGGAAGAGAAATAGGTTTCATAAACATAATGTACTCATAAAAAATTTAGATAATGAATAATAATGGTATATCTAGGTTATATCCCTATTAAAGAATAAATTACATTAAAAGATGTCATATTAGATGAATTTTCTTTTTGAAAGATAAATCACTTTGAAGGTTTCCCGAGGATGATAAATGTTCTCTGAAAATCACATTTTAAAACTCAAAATTCATAAAATATTTATAAATCCATTTATTTCAAATTAAAGCTGAAAAATTATAAAATAATCTTTAAAACAATATTTGGCCAAGATGGAAGAAAATTCCTTACATGCAATACATGTTAAGATAATGGTTCCTTTCATATTTTTGGTAAAAGTTTGACATGTATTGTTTTGAAAATGACATGAAGATTCATTTAATTTTTTTATTTAAAAAATAAAAAATGGGAAAATATATCTTTAATAAATATTTTTGAGAATGTTAAAAGTAAATTTTAAAATACTTTTAGAAAACATGTTATAGGAAAAAAAATGTTTTTTTTTGACAAAAGATAGAAATAAAGTTGATTTTTCATAAAACAATTATTTTGAACTCTAGATTAAAAAAAGATAGAAAATGAAAGGAAAAAAGTTTATTCTCATGAAATAACCATAGGAGTGTAAGAGTAATTATTTTCTTGAGAGATTCATCATAATAGTTTTTCATTATAAACATAATCATAAACAATCCTGATAAACAATGCGATTAAAACATAAAATATTTACAAAATTGGTAGATTTCAATTGTAACACCCATGAATGAAAAAATTAAATGAAACATAAAATAATATTAGAATAAATAAATTAATTATGTAACATGTTAAATGGGATTTATATACACATCATAAAATAATATAGGTTCATAACATAATAAATGTCTCAAGCAAAGAATATTGAAATATAAATCCATTACCACTTTGAAAAATTTTGAACCATAAAAAACATGAATGAGATATCATAAAATGGATATTAAAATACCCATAATTTTAAGGATAATAATAATAAAATACATTAATGGTAAGTATATACACCACATAAAATAAACACATGGTGAATATGGATTCTGTCTCACAAAAACAAAAAGCGAGATGAAAATATATTACCTTAAGTCTCAAATTCATTCATATAAATTATAACCACAAGTATAATAAATATAATTTTATTATTAATATATTAAGGAACCATAATTATATATATCATACCGTATATTATTTACTTATGAAATTTTATAACCAGTTTATTAACAATTCCATGTAAAAGTCATGATTTGGGTAATAACAACTTTGTTTTTCATGCATATTTTGATATTTATTTTTTGTCCTATTATTATGATCATGGTACAAAAATATAAATAATGTTAAAAATTATATAAATATTATATAAATTTGTTATATATTTATTTATAGTAATCAATAAAATTTAGATATTGAAAATGAATTACATCGTTCATGGAGATGGTAGGTCGTACGTACGACTGAACACTATTTCCATTTTATCAATGGATTAAAAGAAAGAAATAAAAATAATATATTACCATTAAATAAAAATTTTATTCCATATATAACACTTATTTTCATTAAATTTGTCTTTATTACCTTCCATATACTGAATGAATGAATCATATCATTTCGTGAGGTGGTAGTCTGTTGTACACACAAGTGACGTTATCATATTCCCACAGAATGGAAAGCATGAAAGTTTATTTGATATAATAATTTTATAATTATAATAATATCATAAATATAATATATAAATATTTAATCCATAATTATATCCATCCCTTATTGGGGGTAATTGAAAATGAATTACATCAGTTTGTGAGCTGGTAGACCTCCTCACACACGAATAATGATTTCATATCCCATTTGAAGGAAGTGGAAATGGTTTTAAGTCCGGAATGTAACATAAAAATATTAATATATTTGATAATGTTAAGTTAATATACTATCATATTTTAACAATAATTTATGGATGTGGAGGGAGAAATAAAATAAAAAGCTCAGTTAGTGGTGTTTCTTCATCTTTAGACAACTTCTTTTCATTTTCACCAAAAAGATTATTAGGTTGCATTTCTGATCAAACTAAGGATTATAAGATCATAGTATGAAAGTATGGAAGGGATTTTGGTACATATTTTCTAAATCAATGGGTATTGGAAGTGTTCATGGGAGATGATAGTGGGTTTATATTTATAAGTGAGGTGAGTGACATACTTGTAAATTTTGAAAATCAAAATGTTTACCAACATTTTTCTCATTCCAAAAGCTTAAAAAATGGGCCATTATAGAACTGAGATGATAGAAATTCAGAAAAATGGACATCCAATGGGATTCATACACGTTTTAGGTAATTTCAAACCATTATATTTTTAGTTTAAACCTCGGTAAACCAATTTTCACATTAACCATGATAAATAATTTTTTTACTACTAATTATAATAAATAATTATGATTAAATTATTAGATAATATAAATAATTATTATTCCGAATATGTAATCCATTTTCCAAATTAAATTCCAATTATTAGAAAATTTTAATTTAAAATTAATCCCATATATGTGATGAGAAAGTGGGTTTTCAAAGAGAAAATGTTCAATAGGTTACAAAAATTTTATATAAATTTTCTATATGAAATTGATTAAAATTAACTAAATTGTATTAATAGATATATAAATGAATAAAATTTTATTTTAAAATCATATTAAATTAATATTTATGTTTTTAAAATATTTAAAATAAATTACAATTTTTAATAAAAATCAGGATTTTTCACTTTTCATTGAAAATTTTATCTTTTATGAAAATTCTTAGAAGATTCCACAATGATAATTTTAACATATATATTTCAAAAAATTAATTATAATTTTTCATGTGAATTTTATAATATTTTCAAAAAATAATTTTAAAATATGTTTCCAAAAGGGAAAAAAACGTTTTTAGAAAAATACAGTTTTAAGCATAAAATTGGATTTATTCTTATGCCTTGTCCATAAAACACATAAGATAAATGATAAAAATTTTATTGAATATATAATATATAAATTTCAATAAAATCATTAAAAAAATAATTTACTTTATTTCTTATGATAAATCTTTTTTGTGCGCATAAAAATCATTTTTCAGAAAAAGATTCACTTTATTTCCAAATGGATTTTATTTTCATTTATGATTAATTGGTAACCAAATAATTAATTATATATACATGTGTAAACAATATATTTTCATAATTTAGTTAGTCATATTCATATCGCAATTCTAATGGATAATTAATAACTATCATATTAAATAATAATTTCTTAATACTAAGTCATGTTTTGTTTAAACTCAATGTTGCATGTATCACAAGATAAAATCAGTGTTGCGTGTAACACAAGCTAAACATAGTGTTTCCTGTAACACAAATAAAACTCAATGTTATGTTTCATTTAAGCTAAACTTGGTATTTTTTGTAATTCAAGATAAACTCAGTATTGTGTGTAATTCAAGATAAAGTTAGTGTTGTGTGTAACACAAAATATTAAAATATTAAATTTTTTTGGGGGAAAAAATATTGCCCAAAATCTCAGGTTGTTACATTATAAACCCATTAAAATGAATTTATCCCTCAAAATTCATCAATTTTTTTACCAATAATTGAGGATATTTCTTCCTCATTATATCCTCATGTTCTCATATTACTTACTCAAGCTAGTGCATTAACTAAGAAACATTAACTAGGTGAGTGGTCTTTTTTCCTATAACTTTATATATATGATCTAGAATCTCAATAGGTTGTTCCTTATAAGAAATATCACGCTCTACCGATAATAACATTGAGTTATGTATATGTGAAGGATCATTTATGTACTTCTTGATAGGTAGATAGAACACATATTGATCCTAAGAGTGGTTTAGTGGAAGCATAAAATGATAATCTACTTTCTCGATACCATCAATTATTTCAAATGGATACATATAACTAGGGATTAGTTTTCCCTTATTTTTTCCATGGATAAATTCATAGAAATGACTTCCCATTAACTTCAAATTCTGGATCATATCAATGATTATCAGTATGAAATTCCTATCAAATTTTAGATGTACTTATGTGTTTCTGAATGTATTTAACATTCTATGCCATCTCCTCAATTAGCTCAGGTCGCAACAGATTTCTTTGCACAACTTCATTCCAGTATGTTGGAGTTCTATAATTGTTTCTGTAAATGGAATCATAAATAGCCATTTGAATTATAGTGTGAAATATATTATCATATGAAAGTTGAACTACATAAAGTTGTTGATCCAAACCACCTTTTAAATCCATTTAATGAGATATTGTCATATCCTCTAGGGTTTGAATTATTATTTTTTGATGACCATCTGTTTGAAGATGATTCATAATGATGAAACTCAACTCTTCATCAAGAGTTTTTTGGATATATTTATAAAACATTTTGGTAAACATTAGTTCGTAAGTAGATAAAATTGAATTTGGTACTCTATGTTTCCTTTCAACTTTATTAATGTGTATTATGGTACAATGATTCAGAGATAAATTTTCTACGATAGGAACTACACGTGCTGAATTTATAATATGATTGACTAAAACCCCAAATTACCTCAACATCAGAGATAATATAAACCCTAAAGTTTACTTTAATCATTAATCATATTTCCACAAAGTGTAAAAAAAATTGTCCTCAAATAAAGTTTTCACTAAAAATATACAAAACCAATGGGTTTTATTTCCATAAATGTCTCATAAAATATCCATAATTTTAATAAACCCTGATCATATACAACCTTAAAAGGGGTGTTAATGACATTGAACTTGTGATCAACCTTAAACTAGTAAACCAATTATGGAACCCATAACTCTTAAGTTAATATTATATAGACATATATACACTTAAAAATTTAATTCACCATTTATTTCTTATATAATATATGTGTGCAGTAAATTTTCATTAGAAGTTTGGGTTCATCCTTGTACTGATAGAATATAAAATGTAATATCACTACTCCAAAATAAATGTAGAGGTAGATAATAAATTCTCAAAAGCTCATGAAATTTCTCTAAAGGATGAATAATAATATTATCACAGGGCTCATTCATACCGAATCAAACATGAAATTCTCAACTAAGAAGGGGGGGATAATGTTCCCTAATCATTATAATTCACTTTATCCACTGTTATTTCATAATATTTACCATTATCCTTTGTCTTTAATGGTTTTTGTGGTATATCAAACATATTATCCCATGTATTGGTGCATTCATTCACATAATTCCAAAACTCCTTTCACTTAAAACTATAGAATGTGGGTGGTGAAATCTATGAAGATTTCTGTAATAACAAGTTTTTTATCTCAGGTATGAAACCTTTAAATTTAGGTCTAATTATTTATTTTATACCTTATGTATATTACCAATTACTTCACAAAGGTTATGGTAATTTCATAAGATTTTTAGCATCTAAGAACCCCAACCGGTAGAAAGAATGAACTGGCCATATAGTTATAAGAAACTGTGTGAGACAGTTTATACAGTTTCCATAACCATATGAGGTTGGACTGAGGGGAAATGTGGGGATCAAAATTTTTCCTAAATGTGTACCAATGGCCACACATCAGGGTGTATAGAAAAAAATAGTAGTAGATCCAGGTGCATGGTTGTCACGGTGTTTCCCAAACTGTGTGGGCCTAACCATGTGGGGTCCTCCTTGAGATAGTGTTCCCTGAACATCTTGTGCACTATTTGTCTAACTATGTGTCTATACTGTGTGCCCCTAAATTTTTAGGCTAAATTACTAAAATTCCCTTAAATGTTTAATAAGCGTACCCCTTACTCCATTTTTCATTTCCAGCATAGGGGGATCCCTCCATTACCCCATAATAATCTCTCAAGACATCTTCTATATATTATGATCTCAGTTCTTCATACGGTGTCAGATCGAAACTCTGTTGGTCTCGTTGTATTTGTAAGAACCCGGATCTTTTTATCGGGTGTGTTTTCCTTTTTCTGGTGTTTTTGAGAAAAAGTGGAGTTTCTGGAAATTTTTTAAGTACACGTCATGTACTTTATAAGTACATTCCATGTACTTAGTGACCATGGGTAGCCATGTTCTGGCTGTGTAATGGCTGTACACACAGTCGTGTGTGGTGACCTGGAGACCACCTAATACAGAGGTCGGTAAGGGAAAGTATAAGTTGTGTACTTCTAAAGTACATGTTATGTACTTTATTTTTTATTAAATGGATCGAGGACACTTCTAATTGGAATAAGTGTCTTCTTCTTCACCTTCTTTGACCAAGAACGTCTGTACGGTGCCAATCTTTCCCTGAGCCCCCGATCAAGCATCCATCCTCTGATTAAACTACCATCAATTGCATTAGGATTTCCACGATAAGCTCTTTATTTTCTAGAGCTTCATTTCCTGATTCTTATTCTTTCAAGAGTTATCCTTGGTTGAGCGTTTTAAGAATTTTTTGTAAATCTATGATGTTCTTGGGTGATTAAAGTCTTTAGGTTCACGTATAGCGATCCTACTACACCGAGGTAGGTGGTTTGTGCCTTTACGTAGATAGTCTTTGAATTATATGAGAAAAGTGCCCAATGCCCTTGATTAGGGTATTGTGTGTTTAGGGTTTTGACCCAGTTAATTCCTGATATTATTAGAATGATTTAGTAGAAGTTAATTGTTGTGAATATGGTTGTTTACCATGTTATGGATGTGTTTTCCCATTCTTTTACCATTTATGACTGTTGGGTCTAGCTTTTCCTGTAAGGCTATTGCTTTTCTTTCCATACCTAGTACTGTAGGATGAAGTGATTGTATTATGACATGTTTTTATGCTATAAACTGTTTAGACAAGTAGTTTTTGAGGTTTACCTTGGCCACTAGGCATTGATATGCTCGATCTACTTACACAGGGCTGTGAGAAATTAGTGTAATAGACCATAGGAAGAATGGATGTTAAGGGCTTCTCCAGAGTGTCTGTTTACTGTTACGATGTGAGAACATAGGGGGAATTGACTTAAGTGATTCCTCAAAGTGTATGTAGTTCCTCGACATGGGCCATAGGGGGAATGGGACGATGAGTGCTTCCCTAGGGTTCCTTTTACTTACCAATACGAGACTAGAGGAGGAATTAACAGTGAGTTCTTCCTTAGAGAGTCTATGCTAAAGTTGAACCGGAGGGGTTAGACTGTGTGTACTTCCTAGAGGGTTGCTTGTTATTATTTGGTTGAACCAGAGGGGTTAGTCTATGAGTAATCCCAGAGGATTACCTTATTTTTTTAGTTTCTTATTGATATATGAAATTGAATGCATTTGAACTGTAGGGTTGTTTACTTTTGAGTACCTCCTTGTTTAATGCTCCATCTTGATTATTGCCTACCATATATATTCACTAACTGTTAGGCACAGATATTTTGGTGGTTTCCTACTGGGATTTAGTCTCACACCCTATTTGGGCCATGATTTTGGGCCCAAATAGATTATATTGTTGCAGGTATAGATAAGGGAAATCACCCTTCTACATCAGGTACTTGATTGCTGAGGAGCTGGAGAGCATGGGACCAAGCTGAGGATTGAGATGCTGTTGGAGTTTATCTATTTCTTTTATACTTTGGTTATTTATATATTCCATCATTGTAATTTGTTTTGTTATTTTCCTAGACATATGTATCATGCATCATCATTATATATATGAGCTCTGGTTTATTCTTTTAGTCTTCTGTTGTTTACTAATGTATAGTATTATTACTGCTTCTTCTATTGTATATCTGTTTACTTCAGTTGTGTTAATCTGCCAATGAGGGATTAGTTTCCCCATTATCACACCCAAGTCCCTCGCTGCTAGTCGGCAGCCTCTGGCGTTTGGGGAAATGCACATGAGGCCATGTGACCAACTGGGTACGGGGCACCTCTGGGCAGCTTCTAGTACAGGGACATTACAAAGTGGTATCAAAGGATTCTTTTCTTATTGACTAACAGTTTGGAGCCTATAGTTATGGATATGACAGAATAGGTACTTGGTAATAAGTTGTTCCTAGGAGTAGCTAACTCGTGTATAGGGAAAATCCAATTTACCTCATTTATTGAATTTTTTTTTGGTTTTTCAATTTTATAGTTGATTTGATTTTCACTGTTGGGTGATTCAAATGTATTGTGTTGTTATTGTTGATGTTATTAAGGTTCTATATCTATTGCAACATGATGATATAAGGGTATTCCATCTCATGCATCATATAGGCACATGCTAGAAATCACATGTCATGCATCCTTTCCATGCCATTTAGGGTGCATTAGATATTTCATGTTGTTGTGATAGATGTTGTGCCAGATATGCATGTTGTTGTGATATATTTTTTTATTGAATACCTACCTTTGAGAGGGTATTTCTTTTCATAAGGATTTCCTTGAATTAATGCCAAACTTTGGTTCTTGAGGTGTTATGGGCCCTCATGGACCGTAATTTGGTGGATCATAGCCTTGTTTTCCTAGTATATGACATGAATAAGATGCCAATATTTGATTCACAGGGAGTATGGGCCCTCACGGATTGGAATTTGGAACTTTAATTTTTATTGAAGTGTTTTTCTAGGTTTCGGAGAAGTTTCTTAGGCTTACTATCCAGAAAAACCCAGAATACACAACGTGTAATGATGAATACATTCCATGTGTTCTTCTGTTCAGGAAGAAACTATTTTTCTTAAGTGCACATCGTGTGCTATATGTACATATCATGTAGTCTCTAACCGTGTCACAGACTGTGTGGGCAGAGACATGGGGTTGGGAAATCTCTGGTAGGACATGTCGTGTTGTAAAGTTGTATAACCGGCCGTGTGACTAACAACATGGGTTAGTTGAGTCTTTTCTAATATACGTCGTGTGCATTTAGAACATTCCATGTAGTGTAAAATGTGTATCTGGTTGTGTCACGAACAACACGAGACAATGAAATCTCATAGTACATGCCATGTCTGGAACAAACACGCCATGTAGGGTTAGCTGTGTAACTGTCCATGTCACTAATAACACAGGTTGGTGAAGCTCATCTAGTACACACCGTGTCTGGAAAGAACACACCATGTGGTCTTGTTTTAGGAGAACTGTGTGGGTTAGTCGTGTAGAAGAACTCAGGCAGGGGAAGAGGATTCAAGTATATGTCGTGTGCTAGGACAACACACCGTGTGTGTTGGGTGTTACACAACTTGGGTTGGCAGAAGTACACACCCATGTGAATGCTTATGGGAACATGTCGTGAAGGTATTATACACACCGTGTATTCATGTTTTAAAAAACTTGAATGCTTTATTTATCTTGTTCCCTTCTTACACTCCTAGTTTTCAGTCCTTGACAATCTTGGTCTAAGGTGTGTACTTGACCTTGCAGATTCATGCCACCGAGACATCCTCTGGTTGTCTGCCAGTTATAAGGAAGTGATTAGACACCAGACATGGCTGATCAGGGACTACCAACAGATCCTCCAGTTGTGACAGTCTTTGCACAAGCTTTCATTCCAGACACAAGTGCTGATGCACAGTTCTGAGTGGGATTTATAAGGTTCATGCAGACCTTCTGAGGAGTACCGCATCCTAACCCTTCAATGGAAGAGTTGACATGGGTTTTCTAGAAGCATCATCCTCCCACCTTTACAAGGGAAGGAGGACCTCAGGCTTCAGATTCATGGTTAGAAACCATGCTTTATATCTTTGAGCATCTGGAGATGCCTCCAGATATGAGGGTGAAGCTCGCTGCGTACATGCTTCGGGATTCTGCCAAGAGATGGTGGGATGTGATCTCACGAGTGGGACACCAATAGGTTATGGAATTGGATGAGTTCTAGTGTTCCTTCTATGACTACTTCTACCCAGATACATTGAGGGCCGATCAAGCCTGATAGTTCATGAGTCTGGAGTAGGGTACTCTTTCTATTTTGGATTATTCTTCTCTCTTTACAGAGCTACAATGCCTCACGCCCATCCCAAGAGGTGATGAGTTATTCTTAGAAAGGAAGTTTGAGGATGGTCTTAGGCACAACATCCAATCTCAGGTGAACATTTTTAGGTTGACTTCCATCACTTTTATCGTTAACTAGGAACTAATAACAGAGCACAATCCAAGGGATTCTAGAGTTTTTAGTTAGGAAAGCTTGACATATGGAGTTGGTATCCCTCCTACTGACAGCAGGAAGCGCCATCGGGAGTCTACGTGTGGAGATATAAGGATGCATGACACTTATTTTGGTAGAAAAGTGGTATGCTACCAATGCGGAAAGAGCGGGAATATAAGGCCACATTTCCCAAGAGACCTAGTGGAGTGATGATAATGTGGAAAGATGGGCCATCTTCAGTGATTCTGTCAGTTTTTCTCACTGGAAGCTGGTGATATGGGTTCTTCTATGACTCCTCATTCAAGAGCAGCACCACCAGTTTCTCACTAGTCTGGGAACTGGAGTTATTTCGTCCATTTAAGCTTAGGTGGAGGTCATGGTTGTGGTAGCCAGTCTCTAAGATTTCAGTGACAATAGGGTGGGTCAACTTAGAATGGTCAAGAAGGGTCACAAGACTGCAGTGTAGGTCATAATTTTGTAGTGGATCAGACCCAGCAAGATTAGGATCCTAGACCCTCTACAGTTCGAGGTACGATCCTAGTTTCCTCTGTTTTAGCTTCTGCTCTTTTTTGATACGGGGGATTCCCATAACTTTATATATGTTGTTGTTGTGGAGAGACTTGGTCTCTGTATCATTTCTTCTAATGATATCTTGATTCTAGAAACACTGTTTGGGAAAAGAACTACTAGTGTATGGTAATGCATGGAGTGCCCTCATGAGGTTGGTAGGGGTCACTTCTTATGGGACATTTATGTCTTAGAGATGAAAGACTATGATGTCATTCTCAGAATGGATTGGTTAGTTCCCTTCCAGGATATTGTTGACATCTATTGTCGTAGGGTGTGTTTCACGTCACCAGAGGGTGGATCTTTTATTCATAAGGGTGAATGCGATGTCCAAGTGAGAAAAGCGAGACCTGATCTTCATGGGTTGGGAGGAGTTATAACCTAGATTGATAGACTATATATGGATGACCAGGAGAATTCATAGATGGACTTTCCTCTGGTGGTGGATTGTTTTAGGGACGTCTTTCCAGAGGACTTTTAAGGTTTTCTTCTGGATTGAGAGGTGGAATTTTTTATTGAGATTGTTCCAAGAGTGGCACTGGTGTCTATACCTCTTTATAGGATGGCTACACCTGAGTTGTAGGAGCTCAATAAGTAGTTGGAGGAGTTGTAGGCAAAGGGTTTCATCTGACCCAGTAATTCTCCTTGGGGTTCTATTGTCTTGTTTGCAAATAAGGTGGACGGTACCCTCATAATTTGTGTGTATTATCAGAAGTTGAACCAGTTGACGGTCAAGAAATGATATCCCTTGGTGAGTATTAGTGATCTCTTTGATCATATTTGAGGAGCCTGGGTGTTCTCAAAGATCTAATTGAGGTCTGGTTACCATCATTTGTGTTTTAGACCATATGATATACCTCTTACAGCCTTCCGAAGCAGGTATGGTCTATACGATTATGTGATTTTTCCATTTGGTCTCACGAATGCACCTACAGTCTTTATGGAATTGATGAATTGAGTGTTCCATCCATACTTGGATTCTTTCATGGTAGTCTTCATGGATGTTATCTTGGTGTACTCTCACACTTGACATCACCATGATACCCATATTGAGATCTTTTTGAGTACACTGAGAGAGCATCAATTATATGCTAAGCTCTAAAAATGCCACTTTTGGATGGACCAAATTCACTTCTTGGGTCATGTTATCTCAAAGACAGAAGAATAAATAGACCCAAAGAAAGTGAGAGCATTAGTTTCTTGTGATCTTAAAAATAAATTATTTGAGTTATGAAGTTTTCTAGGGCTGGATAGATACTAAAGATGTTTCATATAGGACTTTTCATGCTTAGAAACACCACTGACGGGCCTGAATAAGAAGGGTGAAAAATTCTTGTGGTCAGTTTCTTGTGAGTCAGCCTTTCAGGAGCTAAAAGGGAGGTTGACTTCAGCACTGATACTAGTATTTCTAGAGTCGAGAAAGAGATATAGTGTTTACTATGATGCTTTAGGTATTGGTTTGGGAGCTGGGTTTATGTAGGGAGAAGGATTAATTGCGTACGGGTCTCAGCAGTTTAGGCCACATGAGAGAAATTAACCAACACACGATCTCGAGTTGGTTGTAGTTGTTCATGTTTTACATTATTGGAGACATTATCTTCTTGGAGAACATTTTGTGGTTTTCACTGACCATGAAAGTCTTAAGTACATCTTCACTCAGCATGACCTAAATTTGAGACAGTGAAGGTAGGTTGAGTACCATCAGTCCTTTGACTTTGAGCTTGCCTATACACCTACGAAAGGCAATGCAGTGGATGATGCGCTGAGTAGGAGGACTCAGATACAGGTAGTTCAGGAGTCCATTAGTGAGTGGAAGCTTATGGATCTATTTTCTGAGATGCTTTTGGAGGTTCACAATAGACAGGGGTAGACGTTTCTATCTTCTGTAGCTGTTACCTCTACTCTTCTTGATCGAGTGCGAATGAGGCAGCTATCAGATTCTAAAGGCCTAGTCCTATGGGAAAGCATGTCAAGAGAGGTACCTATTCCAAGATATACAGTAGAAGAGGATGAGATCTTGCATTTTTAGGGGCGCATATGGGTGTCAGAAGACATACACGAGGATATTATGTGATACTTTCATTCCCTAGTTTTGGCAGTTCATCCTGGTGTCACAAAGATATATCATGATCCACACCATCAGTTTTGGTGGCCAGGTATGAAGAGATATGTTTCTGGTTTCGTCATGAGGTGTTCCACCTATCAGTAGGTGAAGGTGGAGCATCAGGGACCATCATGGATTTTACAGTAGTTACCCATTCCCGAGTGGAAGTGGAACGACGTCGTGATGGATTTCGTGATAGGATTTCCGAGGTCACCACGTGGGAATGATGCAGTATGGGTTGTCGTTGATAAACTCACGAAGGTTTCTCACTTCTTTCCGATCAAGGAGACCTTTAGTGTTGATGAGCTGGGAAGATTGTATATCCAATATATTGCATTTCTACATGGGGTTCCACACTCCATTTGTTTCAAACAGGGATGCACATTTTACTTCTCAGGTCTGGAAGGGGCTTCAGAAGGCTTTGGGTACACAGGTACTTTTGAGTACAACTTACCATCCCCAGACAGATGGCCAGTCTGAGCATACGATTCAGGTGCTTGAGGAAATACTTCAAGCATGCATCTTGGATTATGGAGGTTCTTGGGAGAGGCACATACCTCTTTTGGAGTTTGCCTAAAATAATAGTCTCTAAGAAACTATTCAGATGGTACCTTATGAGGCTTTGTATGGTAGACCATGCCGATCACCCTTATGCTGGTTGGAGGCAGGAGAGGCAGCTATGTTGGGACCTCATCTTGTCTAGGAGAACCCAGAATATATAAATTTGATTTAGAAGAGGATGGATACTGTATAGTTATGACAGAAGTCTTATGCTGATCGATAGAGATGACCTCTGGAGTTCAAGGTCAGAGATCAGGTTCTCCTGCGTGTCACATCAAGGTTGGGACACAAGAGGATTAGGAGGTAGGGTAAGCTTTTTCTGAGGCACTTCGGGTCGTTTGAGGTTTTGGACAGAGTTGGTCCGATTTCCTATCAGTTGTAGTTACCTCAGAGGTAACGGGATATGCACGACGTCTTCCACGTTTCTCAGCTTCGGCGTTACTTCTCAGACCCATATCATGTTTTTCAACCCGAGGAGGTTGAGTTAGAGGTGGACGCCTCATTTGAGGAGCATCCTATTTGGGATTTTGATCAAAGTGCGAGGGTTCTCCATGGTCGGTGTCTTCCTCTAGTATGAGCGTTATGGCAGCACGAGTGAGTACAGGATGAGACCCGGGAGAGGGAGGCCAATGTATGATCGTAGTGGTTAGATCTTTTAGAGGATTTTTCTTCTACGCCTCCTTACTAGGGAAATTCAGGGAAAAATTTCTTTAAGGGTGGAAGATTGTAAGAACCAGGATCTTCTTATTGGGTATGTTTTCCTTTTTCTGTTGTTTTTGATAAAAATAGGAGTTTTTGGAAATTTGTTAAGTACACGTCGTGTTCTCGATTACCGTGTGTAGCTGTGTTCTAGTTGTGTAACGGTCGTGCACACGACCATATGTAGTGACCTGGAGACTGCATAATGCAGGGGATGGTAAGGGAAAGTACACGCCATGTACTTCTAAAGTACCCATCGTGTACTTTCTTTTTTTATTAAACGGACTTGGGTCGCGTCTAATTGGAAAAAGCATCTTCTTCTTCTCCTTCTTCAACCAAGAGCATCTGTACGATGCCAATATTTCCCCGAGCCCCCAATCGAGCATTTTTCCTTCGATTCAACCGTCGTCGATTGCATTGGGGTCTCCAAGATAAGCTCTTCCTTCTTATAGAGCTTCTTTTCCTAATTCCTCTTCTTTAAAGAGTTATCCTATGTTGAGTGTTTTTAGTGTTTTTATAGATCTATGAAGTTCGTGGAAAATTCAAGGCTTGAGGTCACATATAGCAATCCTACTACACCAAGTTAGGTGGTTTGTGCCTTTCCGTAGATAGTATTTGAGTTATATGTGAAAACATTCCCAATACCCTTGATCTGGGTATTGCATGTTTAGGGTTACGACCCATTTAATTCCTGTTATGCTTAGAATGTTTGAGTAGAGGTTAATTTTTGTGAATATGGTTGTTTACCATGTTATGGATGTGTTTTCCCATGCTTGTACCATTTATAACCATTTAGTCTAGCATTATCTATTAGGCTATTGCTTTTCTTTCCATTCCTAGTACTGTAGGATGAAGTGATTTTATTCTGACATGTTGTTATGCTATAGAATGTTTAGCCAAGTAGTTCTTGAGGTTTACCTTAGACTCCATGCATTGTTGTACTTGATTGATTTACACAGGGCCGTGAGAACCTGGTGTAGTAGACCATAGGGAGAATGGACATTGAGGGCTTCTCCCGAGTGTCTGTTTACTATTACGATGTGTGGCCATATGGGGAATTGACGTAAGTGCTTACTCAGAGTGTCTGTAGTTACTCAACGTGGGCCACATGGGGAATGGGATGACGAGTGCTTCCCCAGAGAGCCTTTTAGTTACCGATAAGAGACTAGAGGGGGTATTGATGGTGAGTGCTTCCTTAGAGAGTCTATGCTTAAGTTGAACCATAGGGGTTAGACTGTGTGTACTTCCCCGAGGGTTGCTTGTTCTTGTTTGGTTGAACAAGAGGGGTTAGGATGTGAGTATTCCCATAGGGTTACCTAATTTTTTTAGATGCTTATTGATATATGAAATTGAAATCATTTGAGCTGTAGGATTGTTTACTTTTGAGTATTTCCTTGTTTACTGCTCCATATTGATTATTGTCTGCCATATATATTCACTGACTGTTAGGCACAGATCTTTGGGTGGTTTCCTACTGGTATTTAGTCTCACACCCTATTTAGGCCATTCTTTTGGGACCAAACGGATTATATTTCTACAAGTATAGATAATAGAAATCATCCTTATACATGAGGTACTTGATTGCTGAAGAGTTGGAGAGCATGGGACCAAGCTGGGGCTTGTGATGCTGTTGGAGTTTATATGTTTCTTTTGTACTTTTTTTATTTCTGTATTCCATCATTGTGATTTTTTTGGTTGTTTTCCTAGACATATGTATCATGCATCATCATTATATATATGTGCTCCAGTTTATTCTTTTAGACTTCTGTTGTTTACTGATATATGGTTTTATTACTACTTATGCTAATGTATATCTGTTTACTTCCACTGTGTTACTCTTCCAATGAGGGCATAGTTTCCCCACTATCACACCCAAGGCCCTTACTGCAAGTCAACAACCTCTATCATTCAGGTAAATGCACTTGAGGCCATATGACCAACTGGGTACGGGGTGCCTCTGGGCAGCTTTTGGAACCATGACATTACAAGATTCCTCTAGGAAATCTATCCAATAATTAGGCTTATTTAAATGTTCTTATTCTTATTTATGACATTATTTAGATGTGGGGTATTATTACCAATTTTCAAGACATTGTTCCATTATTTATATTTCTTTCAATCCAAGCCAAACTGTAGGCTGATACTGGATGAGGAGAGTTGTACCAGCTTATGGTAAGTGGTATATGACTCATCCCTTAAGTGTAAAAATTTTATAAACTTTCATCATTGTCTGCACATCAATTTAATTTGTATTTTCCTATTAAATTCATTTGAATTACTTATATTCATCATGCTCATATTCTAGAGCTTGATATGTAATATCATCACGTCATTGGAGTTCATGATCTCAACACTCTCTACTTCAAGTAGGGTGTTTCCATATTTAGGCCTTAAAGGGTTTTCATCTTTGTTTTTCCCACCATTCAAGTGTGATATGGCTTGACCTTGTTAATGGTAATCCCTTAATTAGTTTAATTATTATATAATCTCTCATGGTTAACCCTTGTATATGATAGTTCCACTTAATCCTTCTAAGGTAAGTGATCCAAATTAATAAATGAATATTTTAAAAGATAAATTTAAAGTATATTGATCAAAATCAGTTGGTATGAATGAATGTAATTAAATGGTTTGGTTTCATGTCAGTACCACCCCTTTCCATGCATAATAAAATGAAGCAGAGGGAACCTAATGAATTGGTTATGAACTATAAACTTCTAAATGGTTTCATGATTTATTATTAATTTTCAAACTAATTAAATGAAATATCTTGAACCAAATGACTTATTAAATGGAATTGGTATTACATTTCCTAAATTATATAAAGAATCATGTATAAGGTGCCTATTATATATAGAGATGTTCATCATTATCGAAGTGGTCAAACGCGATCCAATATTGTATTTTTTGGAGTTGAGGCCCTAGAAAAAACATTTATGTAATTCATGAAAACTTTTATACATATTTTTTTAATATAAGTAAACCAATTATCACATTATGGTTGTTCTTTTTTGTAACATAGAATGTGACAATGTCCTAAGAGTAGTTGTCGCACTAAAAGGCCATAGAATTTCCCTACTATGATGAGTACCCGTAAGTGTTATGGCACTATTCTTGAATATATGTTATAAATCCAATTGATATCATTTGATGGACACAAATGATATATGATAAAATGGGTGGAGACTCATATGACTTTGAGGCACCTTCCCATGGTGTACAAGCTTGGAAATATCCTATAAGATATTATGAGAATGAGACACACCAGTAGGAAATCATCATTTTTATATTTCATTGGATATTCCTATCTTTAGTTGTGTGTATTGATATTTAGACTTTAATATTATTATTAATGAGTATTATGAGACACATAATTTTATGTATTAACAAAAATCATGACGATATATGTTTGTGGCGAGGTATGATACAATGGGTGTGTCAAGAGTAACATTGTATTAATGAATAGTGTGAGAAAGGATTTTCCCCATTGGTTGTAAATGAAAGTGATATCTCAAGACCTTCTATAGAAATGATATATCCCAAATAAATCAATGGACATGGTTTTCTATAATCATGATCATTTTTCAGGAAATAAAAGAAAGATACATCGATCAATTTGGTTGATGGTGTCGACATGAAACCTATTTGATTAGAGATATCATGATAAAGGTATTATATTACATAGTAAGTGTTTGTATGAGGAAACTTTTCATTGTGTAATTAAATTCATTCACTATGGGTGCCATAGATTGTTTCTAGATGATAACCTTGTACTTTAAACTAATTCACCTAATTCCACTGAGAAAGAGGCATAGAGGGTCACACACTAAGTGTATCTAGAATATGAATTAAATAATATATTAATATTTATTATTTAACAGGTTGAATAAATATTATTCCCAAACATGGTTTAATAATTATTCAAGTATGATTGATTGCATATATTCTGTCACCAGTTATTCAAGAGAATATATTGTGAGTGGAATATTTAATAAATATTTATTTTTTATTTAGTGAATATAATATTTACTTATTTATTGGATAATAATGAAGTGATATTTATTTAATAAATAAATATCCATTATTCATGGCCTAATAAATATTGTGGAGGAATGACAAACTGAGATAAACAGTTCAGTGAGAAAATAATAAATATTGAATATTATTTGATTAAATAATATTTAATTTTTAATTCATAATTTAAGCACATGTTGAAAATAATAATAATAATAATAATATTTGACATAGTGTTTTTTCTAGGATAAAATCAGTAATTAAGGGATGTTGTGAAATTATTATTTTTAACATTAACAATATATACACCCAGTTATGTTATTTTCTCTATAATCCAATTAATTTGTTTTGATTGTGAACAATGGATTTGGAGAATCCTCCCAAGACCTAGAGAGCTCCCTTCTCCAAGAAAACTCCCAAGAAGTGAGAGATATTCCCCCACCTCCCACTCTTGAGTAAATATAGATCTAGGATAACTATTTGGAATTAGTTCTCAAGGTAAACAAAGGTAGACGATGCAACTACAATGACCTTCCATTCTAACACGTGAATATTTCTTTAGCAGTGTTTGAATATTCATTGAACATGTGTGGATCACCAATAGAGGGAATGGAAACTTTATTCCTACAAATAAATGACACAACAACATAGATATATTATAAGATCCATCAAAGAAGAAATAATTCCATCAAGGTAATTCTTTAATTAATTAAACTAATTATAAATAACATGTTATGATCCTCCTTCCAATTTTGGCATGGTTTATTTTGTCTATATTCTTTGATTTAATTATATTGATCATGATATTTATCATTGTGTAAATATTGGATCTATCATCGATCGTGGGGAAAAAGAAAATTTGGTAATCACCCATCACACACTTCCACTACGCTCGGAATCTTCAAGTGGTACCAAGGGGTCAGATAATTATTTAAAGATTTTGGTGATTTATGAATTTTGAATTAAGTTTTTCAATTTATGTTTAATCATTATTTTAATATGAATTGTGAGATATAATTATTCCTCCTTCATTTATCATACATATAATTTAAATGATAAATTTAATGATTAAAATAAAGTTGAAAATCTCATCCGAAGGTGGAAAGGATTCTGGATAGATAACACAATAGTACACACCATGTAATCGTAATTACATGTCATGTACTTGTGTTCAATTCATCAGGAATTAATTTGGAAAATAATTCAAAATATGTGCATTGATTATATGTGGTGCATTAAATACCTTACACCGTGTGTTGATCGGGCTATCCTGGTGCATGATTAGCCAGATTACACACCGTGTAGCCCACGTACATGGTGTGTTATCCCTTTGACTCATAGGCAGGCTGTGTATTCCATACACAGCCTACCTAACTAGTGACTGTGTAACTCGTTTTATACATGATGATTGTTGTGTTCTCCAATTTTCTGAGGTACAATCTACATGCCAAGTCCCTAGGTGAGTACCTCAAATAGATGGTGATAGATGTACATTCCATGTACTTATACCAAATTACATAGATTTAAAAATATGTTTTTATATTATGTAAACCTTGATATATGTTCTTTCAAGTGGTCATTATATTGATAGTACACGCCATGTGATGGGTTTTAATATGTGTGTGTGTGTGTGTGTTTAAATAATATATGTATAACATTCAGATCTACATATCACGTATGAATTGTATTACATTTTTTACTCTATGTACATTGGATCATAACACATGACCGAAAAATCATATAATTTTTATAATCATTAAGTTTATACTACACATTGTGAAGGTATGTCATAAGTCATGTGTTCTATATGTCACAAGAGTAAATAGTATACAAGTATAATACATGTTGGGTAGATTTGGTTGGGTATCCACCGTGTTTCATCCAAGGTACATTTATGTACAAAGTTAATTTGAACTCAATTTATTTAATATGTTTAAAATTATAATCGGTGGGAATATCAAGGGAATTCCAATGATAATTAAAATAAAATAATTTATTCATTAAAGATGGTAATTAATTTATTTGAGTAAGATCTATCATAAATAAGAACGATTAATAATTCAATGCTATTTTTATTAAATTCTTAATCTATTTCATGCATGTGGATTGTCATGAGAAAAGACTAGATTATTGTATGATATTGGGTTCATTATAATTTATTAATTTATTAAATTATTAGCATGTTTTTCTTATCTCCTCTAATTATATAAGGTCTTGTGTGTCCATGGTTTCTTTTATGTAAACCCTTTTATTTCACATGTGTTTGAGTAAAATCATATGTAATTTAGGGAGATCCCAAGCTAGTGGAAGCAGTCAAGATTAGAGTTGAGTTGAAACCAATTCAAGAGAGATACATTGGTGGATAGGTGGAAAGAAGTAACAAAAACCATAAATGGTTCAAGGTGTTTTCCACCTTGGTCAATGGTTAGTTTATCAACCACTGGATAAAATAACCACTAGAAAAAGATCTTGATCATATCACTTTATTATTTTATTTCTATCAAGTTGCATGGATATTTCATTAAGGACGTTTTGTCACGATCACATAATTAATGAATTAATGATCATGAAAGATAGAACTAAAATAAAATGTCTTATGTGTAAACATTATCTAACAAATGGTTTATAACTTAAATAAACCCACTTAATATTAACAATAATGTGATAAATATAAAAAATTTAAATTTACCCACAAAAGGATAAAATCCCTCAAATATATTTATTATGTCGTTATAGCCTTCTACTACTTCAGTTAAAATTGAACCATTGTTCAAAGTTCTTTACTAGCCAAAGTTGGGATGCATTAAATTATTGGGGAATTATAACTTGATGTTTTGGGTTGAATTAACTTATTTCACATCAAGGGTTGACTACCAAAGTAGAAATTGGTGTAACTAAGAGGAAAAGGTTGAGGAAATACAATTTATGGATTTATGGATTGGGTATTCCTCTCTAAATATGGAGTAACTATTAATTAATATAGTTGAAATTTGGAATTCCAAACTAAAACCTTTCATGTTTCTTGATTAACCAAAGTTCTGGTAATGAGAAGGGAAATATGGATCCTTTACACTAGAATTTACAAGAAATATGATATCTTGAAGCCAATGATGAGGGATATTGGGGTTTAATAAAATAGTTTAAGACTAATAAATATAATATTTATTTATTTTCATAACTTTTATTAAATAAAGTAATAAAATTAATCTTATTTTATTTGTAGAAAGAACACTAAAATGACACAAAAATATCATTTTGATCAATACATGAGAAGGAAAACCTTCTCACTGGCACAAATTTCCATGAATGGAAAAGGATCCAACTTATTACCATTCACCATGGAAGTAAATTATATGTTCTGTAAAATCATTTTCCTAAAGATCGTTATAATGGGGAAAGTGGTGAAGGGATATCTCTCTATAGAAAACATCTGAATGATGCTACATGTGTTCAATGTTTCATTTTATCATCAATTTATAATGAGCTTTTGAAGAAACATGAGGATATAGATGCCTATAACATGATGTCTCACCATCAGGATCTCTATCAAGAGAAGGTGAGACAAGATGGGTATGAGATATCAAGTGATTTTTTATGACTAATATTGGAGAGTCTATGCCAGTTGGGTCTCATGTAGTTAGGCTTATTAGATACATTGAACCAGTGGACATATTTGGCATTAAATTCCCAAATGAGTTGCGTACAATTATCATACTTTCATCACATCCCAAGACATTCCCTATTTTTATTGTTAATTAAAATATGATCAATAATGAGAAGAGTATTTTCATACTTCTGACCATGATTCACCAAGTGCATAAAGGAAATTGAGAATGAAAAAACCATGATACTTCTGGTAAATAAGAAAAGGGAGAACAAGGTAAAGGGGCCCAAGACCTAAAAATAGTCTAAAGATCTTGAGAACCATCCTTCCAAGAATAATAATATCTAATTATAGGGTAAGAAAAAGGATGTTTTATTTTTTTCATGGGGAAAGTTAGGACACTAGAAGAGAAACTTCACCTAGAAGCAAGGGAAATATAAAAGGCGAGTTCATTATTGAGTGTAATCATTAAATATCTACACATTGGGTATTAGATTAAACTTTGGGGGCTCATATTTTTATTAAAATATAGGAACCAAGTAGATTTTGAAATATTGCTAGAGGTGAGGTGGATCTGAGATATTTTAATGGTGCAAGGCTAGCTATTCTAGCCATTGGTGACTAGAACCTCTCATTTCCAACAGGAATTATTTTTTTGAAAGATTGTTATTATATACCTACAGTTTCCAAGAACATAATTTCTGTATCATGCCTAGATACATATGGGTTTATTTTCATGTTTTGATATAAAAGTTGATTCTTTTATAGGAAAAAAATATGTTATGGTATGAAACATTTAAATAATGGTCTTTGTGTATTAAATTAAAAAAAAACAAGTTTTATTAATCGATAACAGATCATATTCACATGACTAATATAACACCTAGTTGTGGTATCACCATCTAGGTCAGGTGAATGGGAAGCATTTGACAAAGATTTGTTAAGATGGTTATTTAGAATCCTCTGATCTAAAACCACTTGAAATATTTCAAGCTTGCTTACAGGGAAAATGACCAAACCACCATTTGGTGGATTGGGTGAAAGGGCCACAAAGCTTCTAGGATTGGTATGCACTGATGTGTGTGGACCATTTCCATTATAATCTAGAGGTGGATATTCTTACTTCATAACTTTTACTAATGAATCAATTAGATATGGATTTGTCTACTTAATGAGGTATAAGTTTGACACCTTTTATAAATTCAAGGAATTGATGAATGAAGTATAGAATCTACTTGGTATGAAGATAAATAATCTTCTATCAAATCTAGGTGGTGAATATCTTAACCAAGAGTTCATTTAATTTCTATAGGATTTTTCTATTAAATCTAAAATCACTCTTCCTTACACACCATAGTGTAATGGTGTTTATTAAAGGAGGAATGGTACCTTGTCAGACATGGTAAGGTTGATGTTGAGTCATACAGATATTCCGTTATCGTTTTGTGGATGTGCATTTCAAACTGTGACATACACATTAAAATGAGTTCCATCTAAAGTGTACAATAGAATTACCTTTGAATTATTGAGTGTAAAGAATCTGGTTTTTCTTCATACATGTGTATGGGGTTATGAGAAAATTTTAAGGAATTCTTATGCAAAAAACTAGAACCCTAGGGAACAATGTGTCACTTTATAGGGCATCCCATGGAAACAAAGGGATACTACCTATACAACCCCTCAAAAAAGAAACTGATTATCACCAGACAAGCCATATTTCTTAAGATTGATCACATCCTATAAAGGGATATTGGGAGGAATAATGACTTTTATAAAGATGATGGTTATGATATAAAAGAGTTGGATTAGGAACAAGTTCCATAGGTCCTCATGGAAGAAGTTGTTCATAAAACATAAGTACTATGTAGGAGTGTAAGAGAGGTAAGAGGAATATAGAGATATGGTTTTCTAGTATCCAAGGATTGTGACTCATTATTGGATGACAATGATGAACCTCTCTCATACAAGAAGGTAGTAGAAAGCTCAGAAGATGAAATATAGAAAGAATCCATGAATTCTAAAATGAATTCCATGTATCAAAAACATGTTTGGGTTCTGGTTGATGTTCCAATTGATGTAAAGCCCGTTGGGTGAAAATGAGTATTCAAGAGAAAACTGGACATGTAAGGGAAATAAAATAACTTTAAAGGAAGGCTAATGGATAAAGGGTTTAAACAACATTAAGGAATTGACTACGATGAAACATTTTCACTATTTTCTATATATAAATTCATCAGAATTATAGTTTCCATAAAAACTTATCATGACTATGAGATTGGGCATATGGATATCAAAATTTTATTCCTTAATGGGAACCTTTATAAAGATATCTATATCACACAACCAGAAGGGTCTGTGACTTAAGGTGATGCCAAAAGGATTTGCAAGTTGTAGAGATCCATTTATAGATTGAATAAAGTATCCAACTCATGTAAAATTTGATTCAAAGAATCCATAGAATAATTTGGTTTCATTAAGAATCAATGCGAGCAGTGTGTTTACAAGAAGTTTAGTGGAAATGAATTCGTTATCGTAGTAGTATATTTTGATGACTAATTACTTTTGGAAATGAAATACTAGTCTTACAATCAGTTAAGTACTATCTAAACAAGTGTTTCTCCATGAAGAACTTAGGTGAAGCAACCTAAGTTCTAAGGATCAAGATCATTTATGATAGATCCAAGAGGATACTTAGGCTAAGTCAAAGTACATATATTAACTAGATACTAATGAGATTTAGTGTGGAACAATCCAAGTGGGGATTGGTTCTAATGTCACATGGATTACACATTTCTAAGAAAATGTGTCCTCAAACACAATAAGTGAAATAGATAATGAGTAAGATCTGATACTCTTTAGTGTTAGGATCAATCATGTATTCCATGTTATGTACTAGACTTTATGTTTCCTATGCATTAAACGTTATAGGAAGATATAAAGCAGATCTAGGAGAATAAAAATAGAATGTTGTTAATTCTATCCTTATGTACCTGAGAAAAACTAAGGATATATTCCTAGTGTATAGAGGAGATGAGGAGCTGCTCATCAGAGGTTATAATTATGATAGTTTTTAGAATGATCAAAATGATCTAAAATCATATTCAGTATATGTTTTATATATCAAGTTAGGATTCATGATCTAGAAGAGTTCAAAAGAGCCAGTTGTCACTGATTATACAATAGATTTTGAGTATATAGCATATTCTGATGGAACCAAGGATGCCATTTGGATTCGGAACATTTTCTAGGAGATTGATTCTATACCAAGAAGTAAAAAACCTTATCACATTGTATTATGATAATGCTATTATGATGGCTCTTGAAAAAGAGCCAAGGTCACACCAACAAAAAAATCAGATGCTCCAGAAGTATCACCTCTTGAGGGATTTCTATCGAAGGGATGAATTTTCAGTAATTAGAGTACCCCTAAAAGAGAATGTGATGGACCCCTTTACTAAAGGTCCATCTTAGAATATTCATGAACATCATGTGGGAGATAGTGGATTGAAGGTTGTTAGAAGTAGGGTCTAGTTTATGTGGGAGTTTGTTGGAGTTTTTTTCCTAGAACCAACTTCTATATACATTATGATAACTTGAATTCTTGGTTTTTAATATTAATAAACTATTTATCACATCATGATTGTTCTTCTACATGACATAGTAAGCGATAATGTCCTAAAATTAGATGTCACCCTAAAAGTTAATAGAAGTTCCCTACTATGATGAGAAATGGGAAGTGCTATGACACTATTCTTGAATATATGTTATATAGAGAGATGATATCATTTGAGGGACAAAAATGATACAGGATATCAGGGGTGGAGACTCATAAGAAATTGATGAACCTTCTCATGGTTTACACCCTTGTTAATATCTTATAGGATATTATGATAAAGAGACCCACAGGTAGGAAATCCACATTTCTATGGGTCATTGGATATTCCTATCTGCAGATGTGTGTATTGATCCATAGAATTTAAGATTATTATCAATTAATATTATGAGTTGCGTAATTTTATGTATTGATAACAACCATGATGATATATATTTTTGGTGAAATAGGATAATTTGGGTGCATCAGGAGTAATATTTCATTAATGAATAATAAGATAAATGATATTTCCATTCTTTTTTATAGGAAGTCGATATCTCAATCCCTTTTATGTAAATGCGATAGACTAAATAAATCCATGGAGATGGTATTCTATAAGTAAGTTCATTTTCTAAGAAATAAATGAAAGATACATCGATCACTTTGGTTGATGGCACCGACATGAAACTTGCTTGATTAGAGATATCGTGATAAAGGGATTATATTACATAGTAAGCATCCATATGAGGTAACATTTCATGGCGACATTAACTTCATTCTCTATGGGTTCCTTGACATGTTTCTATATTCTAACCTTGGAATTTAGGTTTCTTCACCTAATGCCACTAAGAAAGATGCCTAGAAGGGCATACTCTAAGTGTATCCATAATCTCAGTTAAATAATATATTATTATTTATTATTTAACAAGTTGAATAAATATTATTCTCATACATGGTTTAATAATCATTCAAGTATGACTGATATCATATATTACATCACTAGTTATTTGAGAGAATATAATTTGAGTGAAATATTTAATAAATATATATTTTCTATTTAATGAATATAATATTTATTTATTTACTGGTGAATAATACAATGATATTTATTTAATAAATAAATATTCATTATTCTAAACCCAATAAATATTTTCGAGGAATGGAGGACCGAGTTAAATGGTCTGATGAGAAAATATTAAATAATTAATATTATTTTATTCAAAAGTTATGCACGTGTCAAGAAGTAATTATAAAAATATTATTATTTGACATGGGGTTTTCACTAGGATAAAATAAATAATTAAGAGAACTTGTGGAGTTATTTTATTTTAACCCTAGTGATATATACACACAGTTTTTTTATTTTATCAATAATCTAATTCATTTATTTTGGTTGTGTACAACATATTTGGAGAATCCTCTCAAGTCCTAGAGAGCTGCCTTCTCTAACAATGAACCCAAGAATAGAGAGTGATCTTCTGCTACATCCCACTCTTGATTCAATAGATATATGGGATAAAGCTTCAGAAGTGGTTCTCGAGGTGATCAAAGGTGGATAACACAAGCACAAGGACCTGTCATGCTAGCACCTAGATATTCCTTTGGTGACATCTAGAGATTCTTGGAACACATGTGGATCACCACAAGATGAAATATACACATGATTACTACAATTAAATGATGCAACAACGTAGATCTATTATCAGATACATCAACGAAGAAATAAATCAATTAACGTAATCCTTTAATTAATTAGATTAATTATAAATAATATGCAATGATCCTTCCTTCAGTTCTGGTGTAATTTATATTGTCTATATTTTTTTATTTAATTCCATTGATCATGACATTTATCATTGTTTAAATATCATATTGATCATCTTTCATCAAAAAAGAAAAGTTGGGCACCTCCCATCATACACATAATTTATGCATGAAACCTTAAGAATTATGAAGGGAATGCATTGATCACTCATTGATGCCATTCTGAATCACGGATTCTGGTTTCTAAGGGTGATACACATGTTGGAACCTAATCCTTGTCTACTTGTAGATATCTGGATTGGCACTGTAGGATACCTCCATTGTTATTTTATGATGCCTTTTATACACTTCTTGTATCCAAGATGATGTATACAGACACGTAGCACCATGGATACACCCTTAGAGCCTAGAAATTTCTTATCCGGTTGTACCTTGGATGAGATCCATGGAATCGATTAGATTTAAATTATTACGCAATGCCTTGGACGATGCCCCATGGATTACACTATTACCCCTATAACTAGGATTTAGGTTATTACTGAGTTGGATCATCCCCTATGATTAAGGATTACCTGGTTATTACCTTTGATCCTCTTTATTATTACTATCATTAAAATATTCCTAGTTTGTACCTTGGATTCTTTACTATTACTATCAGGTTGTGATGTTAGTGCCAGATACACCTCACATGGATTAATATATGAACTGGACATAAATGAATTAATTAAATGATATCATGTTCATAAACATTACCGGCTAAGGTTGAAGTGGGTATATATGTATTTACATTGTTATACTACATTACACGTATATATACCAGCACACTGTCATTTTATATTTAACAGACTGGATGGTATAAACATAGTTGGTGGAGGCCTACTAATATTTATAAAAAACTCTATCCGAGCAGACTTTGGTACCTACGAATATTATATGTATGTAGGTATTTATGAGTAGAATAATACCACTTTGGATACCTGATTTTTACTACTTTCATTAAGATGGTGCTTAGTAGCAGATGACCAAGATGGAGCTCAGGATGCTTGGATAGTTTGGGGATTATTTTTTATATCAGGTATAGTACTACTACCTACAACATTGTATCTATGTTTCCTACTTTATAGATACATGAAATATACCATCATAAGATTTGGTATTTTATTATCAGTTTTTCAGTTATTTATTATTCTATCTTATTCCACTATGTTAGGATACTGGTCCTGTTGTCATAGTGTCTGCTTCCTATGTGCCATATGTTTATACTGCTTTTTATATTTACCTATTATTATATTTTACTAATATTATACGCTCTGGTAATAATTTCATAGTCTCCACATAGACACACTATAGTCCCCCACTTCTATTCAGCAACCTCTAGAAAATGAGGAGGCACGCTTGATGCCACGTGGCCTACCAACCTCAGGGCACCTTCAAGTGGAACTTGGGTCTTGGATGTTAAAAAATGGTATCATAGGGGTTCCATTATTTTTTTTATATTTTGAGACAATAGACAGGATATTATTAATGCTTTGTAACTTTGTTATATGTCGTGATTGGGCATAGCTTACCCATGTTCAGGGTAAATGTTGAGTTGCCTGAAAAAATAATTTTTGTTCTACTTTTTCTAATTATAATTGATAAAAAATCACTATTGGGAGACTCACATAATAAGTGATGGTAATTATTATTATTTAGATTGAGGATTTCATATTATCATTGGCCTAATTAGATAAAGGAAAGGAGAATTGTCATATACATCATTATAGGAACCTAGAATTCACATGACATGCATATTCCATGTCATATAGATGAATTTAACTGTTTTCATTTAACTATATTCCATGTGATTGTTGAGTGAGAGATGCTAGTTAAACATGGTTGTGTTGCTGAAATCTTTCTACAGTGTAGGTATTGGTAATTTAAAGTTTCAGCATCAATCTAAATAGTTTTTCCTATATAGGTTAATGATGAAATTTTAAATGAGTAGTTTCTATCAATGTCATCTATGTACCTTGGTTTACATGAGGTACTTTTTGGATGCAATTGAGTGATTTATAGTTTTAATTCATTTGGTGTTTAGGCCCTCGTGGGTTGGTATGGGTAATTTATTGAGTGGATCTATTGGAATATAAATTAAATGGTTGTTAATCTCAGTAATAAGGTGTATTTTCCTTGATTCATGAGGAATGGAAATCCATTTTAAATGAACTTTGATATATCTATATAAGAAAATTATAACTTAAGAATGTAAATCTTGGATTAAAAATAAAATGGTTTTTAGTAACTGAAGATGTAAGGTGTGATTGAACTTTCATTTACTAGAAACCCTATAAATTAAACTTGAACAATTACCAAAACTAGACATTTTATGCGGGAATTTAGGGGTAATATATCATGGGTAGTGAGCCCTTATCCTTAATTTCTTCTTTCGTTAGTGTTTTTATATGATCTAAAATTCTATTTTGAGGCCTATTCTTAGAATGTGTAGAGATATGCTGACAAAACATCATCAATTTGTGTGCTAGGAAGGTGGTGACGACCATGCTCTAGACATGGTGGGCCCTGAGCCACCAATCATACTACTAGGAGTGCCACTTGAGGCACTACCTTTTATACCTGATCTGGGAACTGAAACTTAGCTTCATGAAGGTTTTCTATGTCAGATTGAGTCCATGAAATGTTCTCCACAACCCACACCTATGATGGCTAATTTGACTTGTGTGTTCCAATAGAAGCATCCTCCCAACTTCTCAAGGGATGACATCCCACATACTATTGAGTCTTGGCTAGAATAAACCATATCTATATTTAAGCATTTGGTGACTCCTACATAGAGGATGGTAAATGTTTCCACCTCTTTGATGCATTATTCATCCAAGCACTGGTGGGATTTGATTACCTAGGCTGGTCATCAACATGGCCTATTCTCGGCTGATTTTCAGACTGCCATATATGATCACTTATTTCCTCACATGCTAAGATCTAACTAAGCCATAGAGTTCATGAATCTAGATTAAGGCATTATGCCAGTTATGGAAAATTCATTGCATTTTATTAACTTAAAGTGATTTTCATTTCTTTTGGAAGGTGAGGAAATACCATGTGCTAAAAGTTTCAAGGATGGGATTTAGTATACCATCTGTACTCCAGTGAATGAATTTCGCATACCAACCATTTTTGATATAGTAAATAATTATCTTATCACTGAGAGAAACATGAGGGGAGGTGATAGTATTAGGCACAAAGGATCTGTGTCGAGGGAGGCATGTAGTTCTTCCAATAAAATGAATCCTTCCATTGAGGTTTATCCTTAGGGAAGTGGTAGTTGATGTACTAATACTGGTAGATCTGTTGTATTCCATTAGTATGGATGACTCGGGTATCTAAAGCCTCAATGTTATAGATACCCTTTAGAGTTCTGTTATTGTGGAAGTATAGGGCATATTCAGTGATTTTTTGTACCTTTCCATTTACTTCTAGTGGAAGAGGCTCCGCACCAGCTCCACTTTAAGGAGTAGGATCTTTTACGCTGAATCATGTGGGGAGTTGGAGTAACACCGATAGGACTGGACAAGAAGGAGTTCATAAAAACAATATCCAAACTTAATATTACCAATATCACCAATATATAAATCATGATTTGGGTAGTCCAGCTATAGAATAAGGTGATGGATCAGGAAATATGAAAGATTTAGAGCTAATACCCAAGGATTAGAGTGCAGGACTATCTGAAGCACGAGTTATTATTCTTATAGCCTCTAATTTTTTTTCTTCTTTATTCATTATAGGTGCTTCTCACTTCATTATTTCTTTATCAATCATGGAATGTATCATGTTTGAAATTAGATATTAATGTGGTGTGATGACCCTGGATACACCATTGGGAGTAATGTCATATGGTGTATGCCAATGTAGGGACTGTCCCCTTGAGGTAGGTAGTTACCCTTTCTCATTGGACAACTTTTTTATTGAGATGATAGGTTTTGACTTCATTCATGGGATGGATTTTTTGGTTCTATACCATGCCTTTGTAGACTACTTTTAACGACCCAAAATTCTATTAATGAAAATTCCTCTTGATCTCATTAAATGTATTATTAAGTAAAATAGTTATATAAAATATGAAGTTATTTGGTTTTATGTTTTTGGATTTTTAAAATACCGTTAAATATTGTGACCGTTGCTAATATAGCTATTGAACAGTGATCACGTGATTAGTATAAATATAGGGCTTTAACAAATCCAATTTACTCGGACAAAGGAAGTGATAGACTCATTCAGTAGACTGTCCCCATATGAAGCCCATTTGTTGGAGCTCGGAAAGGAGGTGGCATCATTGGGCTTCTCCCTTGACCAATCTCAAGATGAGATTCAACATGTTAAGATCGAATGGAACTGCCTATGGGAGAAGTGGAAGTTGATAGAGATTACCACCTGAGCGATGTTATCCGAGCCACCCCAAGAGTCTGTCACCATCACGCACCTTACCCTAATGTCTTATGCGGGTGTTATAAGGGGTTATGTAATAAGATCTTAGCACTATTATTATTTGCATTATTTTTTTATATAATAAATAATATACATTCATTTTATTATTGTTATGTTGTAAATAGTTTTTAAATCACAAATAGTTTTTTTAGTCAATATTCAAATAAGAAATCTATTTTGATAATTTAATGTATTTTTTAATTAAATAATATTTTAATAAAATATTATAAAATTAATTTTTATTAAGTAAAAATGATCGTATAATTTTTAGGAATATAATTGTAATGTTTATTATGGTTTGAAAGCCGTTTTTGTCAAAACCCATGAATTTTAGATAAATATCAGTTTTTATTTTAAAAGTAAAAATTCAAATATTTATAAAATTATTTAGATAAAATAAATATTATTTTTGGAATCATGATGTTTAATTATCCAATGGTGAATTTTTCATAATTTTCTGAGACAGTTGAATTTTTGGGTAAAAAATAAATACCGTTTAAATATATAATGTGTTTTATGACATCATAAAGACCCAATAGTGATGTAATAAAATACTATTAGCATTATGTTAAAACAATATATGTTTTACCATTAAAATAATGCTATTCTATGTTTGTTTTATTTATTTTACAAAGCTTTAGTGGACCCTCCAAGACTTATAAAACATTTTAGCTTTTTAGATTGATTTCCTTGAGAGTGTGACTCACCTATACATAAGCAACCATATTTTTTAAGAATTTCTCCCATTGTCATTATATAATATTTTTTTCATTCCCCTTTTGAAAAAACCATGGGCAAATACCATGGTCTGGTTTGTGGTTTTTATTAGTTTAATGTGTGGTGTCCCGAACCTAAATAATAAAGAATTCTCCTTCTTTTCCCATATAAACCCACCCAAGATTCCACTTACTCTTCACTCAAATCCTTTGGATTTCATCCAAATTCTTCCATAATCTCTCTATAATCCTTTCAAGGTACCCCAATATCCCAATAATCCTCTCTCAATCCCATCCCAATCCTTTGGGATCACACATCCTAGTAAGGGATTTCTTCCTTTCTCATTTTTGTCTAAATTTCTTTATGCTGTTATGCCATTTTATTTTCCATTTAAAATGTTGGGGTATGATTTCAAACCTCCCACATACTACCATCCTTATGTTTGGATGATGAGATAACTGTTTCTCTCTCATTAATTCCTCCCATGTACACCCGTTACCATGCCGAAATTCCGCAAGAAATTCTCTCTTCTCATTTACATTCAAGCAATTATTTTATACTATGCATAAAAATTCCATTAAATATATTGGAAAATGTATATATATGACCCCCTTACTTTCCATTTTATGTAAATATGATGAGATACCCCTTTCTCTCTCGTCAACCATTTTTAAGAATTCTTAAGTCACATCGTTATGCTGCCGAAATTGCACAACATTTTTCTAAGCCAAAGTCATTGTGTAGTGAATACCATGTTCATTTATCTATAAATGGTATTCACCTTTATGAACATTTAATTATCAATTATAGAGATTCATGTATGAATTCCACATTACTTTATTTTGTAATAAATTATTATGCTTAATTAATCCTTGTTATATGATCCATGTGGCACACTTATGCATGAAATGAAATGTTTAAGAACAGTGCGCCCTGATAGCGCTCCAATACATTGGGTAAAGTATAGTATCATGATACTTCATTTGCAATGGTTGTTTACTCATTATAATTTAAGTGAAATGAGGTTTTACTCATGCTTCATGTTCAATGAGGTTTTACTCATGCTCCATGTGTAATGAGCCACAGATCATGCTAATTCCAGGTTAAGTGTTGTTGTTGCATTTCCATGTTATGATAATCATGCTATATCATGCCTTTATGTTCATGTTCTTTTATGATCCATTGATATGTCTATTTCCTAACATTTATTCATGTTGTGTCTTGTTTACTCCATTACTAGGCTTTATAGCTCACCCCTTTCTTATTTATGTGCTCAGGTTATCCCATGCAATGCTAGGTACGAGAGAATATAGTGGTCATGTAAAGGAAGTTTTCAATAAGATGTTTCGTTTTATGTTTTAAGTTGTTATGTAATGTTCCTAATCCTCAAAGACACTAGATCTCTCAATATTCTATGTTTTATCAAGTGATGGTTTTATATGTAATAATTTAGGTTAAGTGTGTAATAAAAAGCATGGTTGTTATAATTGGTATCAAAGGAAGGTTTAGTTATTTTTGGGATTAGGATTAGAAAACCCTAGTGACAGCCTTAGGGATAAGACTAACTATAATAAAAACATCCCAAAATTTTGGTAAATTTTGAGTAAGTGGTTTATCAAGAAAATACATTCCTGTCTGGATACGAGCAGGTAGAGACATCTCTAGCATAGATGTACCTAGGAGTGAAAACACCAACAAGGAGTTTCGAGCTTGGTCTAGGGTATCCTAGTACATGATAATGGGTCTTTCTGCACTCTTGGTTATGAAACTCCTAGGGTATATTCTTTGGTAAATTTACAAGCTTAGTATGAACCATTATTAAGGTAATAAAAAAATACCCCTAAGAATATATGTTATAAAGTAGATCATAGATAACATATACTGAAGCCTATAGATTCATAAGTTAAGGAAATAAAATCTATTTATAAGTCATCTGTTTTGTCCTTGGATTACCCTTTATGTGTTACACCTATCTTTCCTTTTATTCCATCCAATGGTCGGTAATAGGAGGTCTCGGGCTAACAACTGATGCGAAGATCAATGTGACAACTGTTCTAATGAGATGTCTGATCCAATTGGAGTGGGAATCATGAACTTTGTCACGATACTCTCTCAGTTAACTCAATATTTTAATAGAAACATGGGTCAAGAGGAACATTCAACCCCCCCCCCCACACACACAAATAAAGAACAAATCACTATCGAGAGCTTCATGAGACAAAGGCCTCCTACTTTTAATGGATCACATGATCCCTCAATCGTCGAACTATAGATCAACTCCATTGAAAAGATATTCTCTATCCTTCAATGTTCTGAACAAAATAAGGTTCTTCTGGTGTTTTATCCTATGGAGGGTGAAGCCGATCAATGGTGGACATTGATAAAAAAATATGAATCCTGAGGAGGATATCGAGGTGTTTTAATGGAAATATTTCTGAAAAAAAAATTTGATAAATATTTTCCTCACACCCTCTAGCTGAAGATGGAAAGGGACTTTCTTGACCTCAAGAAAAAATACAATGAATCCATCAGAGCGTATGAGGAAAAATTCAAAAGGATTGCACAATACGCCTCCGGCTTTGTCGTTACCCCCAAATGCAAGGTTGACCGCTTATTTGTTGGGTTAAAACCTAGCCAACGTAAATCCCTAGAGATCTTTGACTTTGACAGCTATGAGGAAATTATACAATGTGCCCTCAAGTTCGAAATGGAGATCGGTGAATCTCATGGATATAATGGGGATAATAAGCATATAGTGGACTTCAATTCTGGAAGTTCGATGGATAAATCCAATAGTGCTAAGAAAATCTAGCACCCCACTTTCCAAAGGTGTGTAAAGAAGCATCCCAGAAATTGCTTGAAGGGGAAGAGAAAATGATTTAGTTGTAGAAGAGAAGGGCAACTAGCTGTTAACTGTCGACAATAAAAACCTGCAGCTGTGACAGAGAAGAGGAACACTCCGTTCGACTCTCAATGCGTTGTTCATTGGTTCAACTACAAAGAACCAGGAAACCTTGCAAATTAGTGACCTAAGCCAAGGGTTTTTTTAGGTTACCAACAACCTCCAAGGCAACAAGAGAGAGATTTTTCCATCACTACCACTGAAGTGAACCCCAAAAACAAAGTGGTGATAGGTACTCTAGTTATTCATTGAAGAACAACAAGCATACTTTTGGATTCTGGTTCTATGCATTATTTTATATCCCGAAAGATTACTAGAACAATCCCAACACCACCACAAATCATGGAAGTAAAGACGTCAGTGGGTACAAAAAATGGTACAATCATTTCATCCCATGAATATAACTCCTCCCCTATCATAATTTGTGGATTTAACTTTCAAGCAAACCTCATCATACTCCCTCTGGTGGAATTTGATGCAATTCTTGGCATGGATTGGGTTTCCCAATATAGATCCAATAGTAATTGCTGTGAGAGAGAAATCACTCTCCATATGAAGAATCGAACCCTGATTCTATACAAGTACAAGGAGGAAGATAAATCATCTTTAGCACCATCATATCAAGTTTAGATACTACTACCCTATGAGAATGCGTATTAGGCTTAGATACTTGAGTCTAAGGAAGCAACTGTCCTTGAAGACATGCATATTGTGAGGGATTTCCCTGAAGTGTTTCTCGAGGAATTTTCGGGTCTTCCTCCTAGAAGAGATGGTGAATTCTAAATTGACTTTATACCTGGGGCATACCCAATATCCAAGACTCCATATAGAATATATGTTATGGAGCTTGAGGAGCTGAAGAAACAACTACAGGAGAATCTAGATAAAGGGTTTATATGCCCAAGTGCTTCACCATGGGGTGCACCAGTCCATTTTATCAAGAAGAAGGATGGGTCAATGCGCCTTTGCATTGATTATTGTGAGCTCAAAAAAATCGTGATAAAAAACAAGTATCATCTACCACGAATTGATGAATTATTAGACCAGCTATATGGAGCACAATACTTCTCCAAGATGGACTTGTAATCAGGATATTATCAAGTAAGGGCGATGAAGGAAGATATCCCCAAAACTGCTTTTCATACAAGATACAGGCACTATGAAATCATTTTAATACCTTTAGGACTCACTAATGCTCCATCAATATTTATGGACTTAATGAATAGAGTATTTATAGATTACCTTGAAAAAATTGTGGTAATCTTTATAGATGATATTCAAATATACTCCAAAACCAAGGAGGATCATGAGAAGCATCTAAGAACTATTCTAGAGACCTTGTAGAAGGAGAAGCTCTATAACAATTATAGAAAGTGTGAGTTATGGTTGAAGGAGGTATCATTCTTGGGCCATATCATCACAACCAATAGGATATCTATAGATCCCTCCAAGATAGCTGTAATTGAGGGATGACTGAGGCCAACATCAGTAACTGATATTAGTAGCTTCTTGGGGTTAGCTGGATATTATCGAAGATTTGTGAGAAATTTCTCGCGATTGTCCAACCCTCCTACCAAGAAAACTTAGAAGGGGGTATTGTTTTCTTTGATTGATTAATGTGAAGAAAGCTTCAAGTAATTGAAAAGAAGGATTATCACTACACATGTGCTCACATTACCCATAAGTGGAGAACTTTTTGAGGTATTCAGTGATGCTTAGAAGAAGGTTCTAGCTTGTGTGTTGATGCAGAATGACAAAGTAATTTCCTACGCTTCAAGGAAATTGAATGTTCATGAACAAAATTATCCAACACATGATATAGAGTTAGATGATGTGATCTTTGCTTTAAAAATTTGGCAGCAATACCTATTGGGGGGAAGTGTGAAATATACACGAATCACAAAAGCCTAAAGTATATATTCACATAGAAAGAGTTGAATATGAACCAATGAATATGGTTAGAGCCGATCAAATATTATGACTCCTCAATCCATTACCACCTTGGGAAAGCGAACAAGGTGGAGGATGCTCTAAGTATAAAGGATCCAACGGTTCTGTCATTGATTAGAATTGAGAAGGATACAATCTTCTTAGATTTGATGAAGATGGACATGGGAATCATAAAGAAGGTAACATCATCAATCCTTTCACAAATGATTGCTTAACTGTCTCTTTTTGAAAGGTTAAAGGATTCTCAAAGAAAGGATGTGGAAATCCTAAAAAGGATGGAAGCTATCAGAAATGGTAAATCCTCAAAGTTCATGGTTGGCAATGATCAAATTTTGAAATTTGGGTCACAATTATGTGTACTATCTGATCCAGAGATATAGAATGAGCTTCTGAATGACACACATAGCTCAACCATCTCTATTCACCCGGGGAGTACAAAGATGTATCAAGATCTTCGAGAAAACTTTTGGTGGGACAATATGAAAAGGGAGATTACTGAATATACATCAAAGTGCCTAGTATGTCAGCAAGTGAAGGTTGAGAGGAAAAAGTATAATGGGATGATACAACCACTACCCATACCAACATAGAAGTGGGACAAAATTACCATAGACTTTTTCACTTGACTTATAAGGAAATCCAGAGGAAAAAATGTTATATGGATCATTGTGGATCATCTTACGAAGACAACTCACTTTATCACAATTCGAGAGGACTTCTCACCGAATCAACTTGCACAAATTTATATCAAAGAAGTGGTAAGGCTACATGGAGTACCACTATCTATTGTATCCGATCATGATCTTTGATTCACCTCGTAGTTCTGGAGAAGTCTCCAACATGCTCTAACCACTGAACTAAACTTATATATGGCCTATCATCCTCAAACTAATGGCTAATCTGAGCGAACTATTTAGACATTGTGAGATATGTTAAGATCATGTTCTATGGACTTTAAAAGAGGATGGGACCAAAATATTCTAATGGTTGAATTATCCTACAATAACAGTTTCCACTTGAGCATCTGAATGGAACCATATAAAGCCCTTTATGGGAAATGGTGTAGAACACTAGCGTGTTGGGATGAAGTCAGTGAGCATAAGCTGCTAGGACATGAAATGGTTGAAGAAATGTTGGAGAAGGTGAAAACCATTTAGCATCATATCGAGACAGCCCAAAGTTGATAAAAGAGTTATGCCCACAACCGTCGAAGAGACCTTGAATTGAAAGATGGAGACCAGGTATTTCTACGCATATCTCCATGGAATATGGTCATGAAGTTCGGAAAGAAAGGGAAGTTAAGTCCTAGGTACATCAGCCCCTTCGAGATTCTTGATCGTGTTGGGGATGTGGAATATCATCTAGCACTTCCACCTACTATGGCCAAAGTAAATTATTTCTTTCACATATCCCTATTAAGGAATTACATACCAGACCCTTCACATGTACTCTATTCTGAGGTAGTACAGTTAGAGGATGGTATTTCATATGAGGAGTAACCAGTGAAGATATTAGATCGTAGAGAAAAAGTTCTACAAAATAAGATAATGCCCCTCATCAGGGTGTTGTGAAGAAACCAAAAGTTTGAAGAAGCGATGTGATAATCAGAGGAAGTGATGAAGAAAAGTTACCCATATCTATTTTAGTGTGGGGAAAGGAAATTTCTAGGGCAAAATTTCTTCAGGGGGAAGATTGTAATGACCCAAAATTTCATTAATGAAAATTCCTCTAGATCTGATTAAATTTATTATTATGTAAAATGGTTATATAAAATATTCACTTATTTGGTTTTATGTTTTTGGATTTTTAAAATACTATTAATAACTATGAACGTTGCTAATATAGTCATTGAATAGTGATGGCATGATTAGTATAAATATAGGGCTTTAGCAAATCCAATTTACTCAGACAAAGGAAGTGATGGCCTCATCCAGTAGACTTTCCCTGTATGAAGCCCATTTGTCAGAGCTCGGAAAGGAGGTGACATCATTGGGATTCACTCTTGACCAAGACCAATCCAAGCTTCAATAATTTAATCTTGAATGGAACTGCCAACGGGATAAGTGGAAGTTGATAGAGATTACCACCCGAGCGATGTTATCCGAGCCACCCCAAGAGTCTATCACCATCACACAACTTATCCTAAAGTCTTATGAGGTGTTATAAGGGGTTATGTAACAATACCTTATCAATATGATTATGTGCATTATTTTTTTATATAATAAATAATATACATTCATTTTATTATTGTTACATTATAAATAGTTTTTAAAGCATAAATAGTATTTTTAGTTAATATTCAACCAAGGAATATATTTTGATAAATTAATGAATTTATAATTAAATAATATTTTAATAAAATATTATTAAATTAGTTTTTATTAATTATAAATGATCTTATAATTTTTAGGAATACAATTGTAATATTTATTAAGGTTTGAAAGCTGTTTTTGTCAAAACCAATGAATTTTCGATAAATGTAAGTTTTTATTTTAAAAGTAAAAATTCACATATTTAGAAAATTATTTAGATAAAATGAATATTATTTTTGGAATCAGGATTTCAAAATTATCCAATGTTGAATTTTTCATAATTTTCGGAGAGAGTTGAATTTTTGGGTAAAAATTAAATACCGTTTAAATATATAATGTGTTTTATGATATAATAAAGACCCAATAGTGATGTAATAAAATAATATAAAGACTATGTTTGGAAATATATGTTTTAAAATTAAAATAATGTGATTTTATGTTTGTTTGATTTATTTTACAAAGCTTTAGCTGACCCTCCAAGACATATAAAACATTTTTTCCTTTTAAATTGATTTCCTTGAGAGTGTGACTCACCTCCACATAAGAAACCCTATTATTTTAAGGTGTTCTGAAATTGGCCTTATATAATATTTTTTTACACTCCCCTTTGAAAAAAACCATGGTAAAAAACCATGGGGGCTGGTTTTTTGGTTTTGATTAGTTTATTGTGTGATGTCCCAAACCTAAATAATAAAGAATTCCCCCTCCTTTCCTATATAAACCCACCCAAGATCCAACTTAATCTTCACTCAAATACTTTTTATTTCATCCAAATTTTTCCCTAATATCTATATAATCTGACCATGTAACCCTAATATCCCAATAAGCCTTTATCAAGCCCCACCCAAGCCTTTGGGATCACACTTCCAAGTAAGGGATTTCTTCCTTTCTCATTTTTGTCTAAATTTATTTACATTGGTATGCCCTTTTATTTTCAATTTCAAATGTTAGGGTATGATTTCTAACATCCCCCATACTTCCTTACTTATGTTTTAATGATGATATAACCCTTTCTCCCTCATTAATTCCTCCCATGTACACCTGTTACCATGCTGAAATTCCGCATGGGATTCCTCTCTTCTCATTTACATTCAAGAAATTATCTTATACTACGCATCAAAATTCCATTAAATATGTTGGGACATGTATCTATATTATCCCCTTACTTTAAATTTTATGTAAATATGATTAGATACCCCTTTCTCTCTCATCAACCATTTTTATGAATTCTTATGTCACGCCATTATACTTCCAAAATTGCACCACATTTTTCCAAGCCAAAGTCATTGTATAGTGAATACCATGTCCATTTCTCTATGAAGGGTATTCAACTTTATGATAACTTACTTATTTATTATAGAGATTCATGTATTAATTCCACATTCCTTTATCATTTAATAAATGATTATGTTTAATGAATCCATGTTTTATGATCTATGTGGCACACTTATGCATGAAATGAAATGTTTAAGAAGGGTGCACCCTGATAGCACTTCAATGCATTGGGTAAAGTATAATATCCTGATATGTCATGTTAAATGGGTGTTTACTCATGCTAATTAAAGTGTAATGATGTTTTAATCATACTTCATGTGCAATGAGGGTTTACTCATGCTCCTTGTGCAATGATCCTTGGCTCATGTTAATTCCATGTTAAGTGTTGTTGACACATTTCCATGTTATGATAATCATGTTATATCATGACTTTATGTTCTTGTTATTTTATGCTCCATTGATATGAATATGGCCTAACATGTATTGTATTCTTCATATTATGCCTTTTTTACTCTATTACTAGGCTTTATAGCTCACCCCTTATTTATGTATGTCCTCAGGTTATCCCATGCAATGATAGGTACGAGGGAATGTAGTGGTCATGTAAAGGAAGTTTTCAATAAGATGTTGAGTTTTATGTTTTAAATTGTTATGTAATGTTCTTAATCCCCAAATAAACTAGAACTCTGGTTCTTCTATATTGTATCAAGTGAAGGTTTTTATGTAATTATTTATGTTAAGTGTGTAATAAAAAGAGGGTTGTTATACTACTATCACTGTAGGGTATCATTTACATCACCATAGTGAAGTAGTTATCTATACAAGGGTGAGTGGTATGTATGGGCCAATAGATCTTGACCATAGAATCATGTGCTAGGTGGAGTGACAATCCATATTTCTATTCTCTTTAAGGAGGAGCAGGGGTTGCCATAGTTTGGTTTTCCTCCCATAGTAGATCATTTTTGGGATGTTTTTCCTAATGATTTTTATGGAATACCTCCATAGATAGAGGTAGAGATTATGAGTTAGATCATTTGAGGAGCATATCCAGTTTCCATTCTTCTATATAAGATAGAACCTATAGATATCCAAGAGCTCAAGATATAGTTGGAGGATCATGAATCTAAAGGATTTATTAGACCCAGTACTTCCTCCTCGGGTTCACTAATGATTTTCTACAAGAATGTGGATGGGACCCTTCATTTATATGTGGAATACTGATGGTTAAACTAATTTAATGTTAAGAACTAGTATCCATTACCTCTAATTTATGATCTATTTGACTAGCTTCAAGTAGATACAATGTTTTCTAAAATCCACCTGAGATCGAGCTATCATCAGGAGTGATTCAGGACTTTATACATACCTCATATAGATTTTCATATCAAGTATGGTCTTTATGAGTATCTTGTTATGTCATTCAGTCGTACATAGACACCTTCCAATTTCATGGATTTAATTAATAGGGTTTTCCATCCCTATCTGCATTCTTTTATCATGGTACCTATGAATGATATCTTGGTGTTTTATCACACTCACAAAAAACATTTTAAGAACAATTAGATCATATTGAATATAGACTGAAACTTAATTTATTTTTATCAAAAACTTTTTTGGTAATAGTGAGAAACTAAAAAATCACCCAAAACAAGCACTAAAGGAAAAAAAACAAAGTTGTTAAAAAGTAACATGAGACTCTTGGAATTCTTATCCCTAAAGAGATTCTAGGAAATAAGTGTTATTGATGTTTCTAGATCATCCTTAATAAAGTATTCAAAGCACATCACCAGTTTGTCCCATGTTGGTAAGAACTCCTCTAGTGTGATCTTCACTTTGTTGAAGCCTCTAACTAAAATCAGGTTTTGCTTGTTAATCCAAGCACTATGCTCCCAGGTAGTATCCAAAATAATTGTTCATCCCATAATCTCAACAACAACTTCTGTGGAAGCATTTATCGTGAGTATTTCCTCTTCTATAGATTTTCCATAATGAAAGAGAATCTACATATAAGCTTCCATGCTAGCCTACAGATCACCATTAAGGTAAGGTACCCCGCATAACGCACCCTCCACTCAGATAGACTTCTCATAATAACTAATACCACCTTTTATATTTGTGTATTTTACTTTTTTGGATGAATGAGTCTCCATAGGTGATTGTAAATAAGAGTAATCATTTCATCATTTCTTATTGCCTTGAAAACCCTTCATCCTCCTCGAACTGCATAGGTCTTTATCCAGGAAATCCTATGCACTGTCTTCTGAGAACGTACCAAGTTACTCTTCATCATCCATCTCCATATGAAAGCCCTAATCCTAATTGGGATTCTCTAACCAATTTTCCTCCTGGTAAGGATCTTCATTCCCTAGTCCCTCGAAGTAGTTACCCAACATGATGACTGGTAACTCGCTTCTTAGGATAGACATGTTCACTATAATAACCTCATGATCCAGAGAAACATCTCTTATAGTATTTATAAGACCATAGAGCGCTACCTCTGCATAATAATCCTTGTTTTCACTTCCCTCATTCCCATTTCTTATCTCCACTTCCCCAAAAAACCTCCACAATTCACAATTTTGGATGTCTCCAAGGTAACCAGACTACCAGTATTAACATAAGAACACACCTATGGGCCTACTTTTCCTGAAGGGAATATCACAACACAAATAAGAATACCCAGATCTTTTTCTAGCCAATTGGAAATATCAAAAACCGAAATGATACCCTCCTGAGAAGCACAATGAACACCATGGGCTGGATCTAAAACAAAACCTACATCCATATGACACTTTCTACTCAAACCTTCAACTTCCCCTTGACCCTTTCCACAAACTTCTAATCCCCCCATCATTTGAGGATCACACGTCTTGACTCCCATCCAACATTTAACCATAGCATGTCCAATTATCTTTCAGGTATAACTAAAGTCAAAAAAAAAGACTCAAAATCCTTGAACTGTTTCCATAGGAACTCCTCCCCCACACAAATCCATACATACTCGGTTGGAATCTTGGAAAAAAAGACTTCCACACAAATTCATAGAGAAATAGGGTGGAAAACAGCAAGGGTCCTTCTATTTGAGGATATATACCTACCTACCACATACCCTAACATGCACAAGATTGTAGGGTTTTGAAATAGTAAGTGATGTTTGGGGAAGCTTACCCAGACTACCTCTATTGGTTCATCGCGCTTCATGTGGAAATTGAAGGTCTATTAAAAGAGATAAAAATGAAGGCCATTATAGTTACAGGGGGCACTAAAGAAATACCTAATTATGTCTTCCTCGAAGGAAAAGAGAATCATCATATTTTAAATTTTGAGCAAGCCAACCATGGCACGATCTTGAAAACTCGAAGACTAGAAAATATATCAATCTAACTCATCCATAGAATGCTAACTTTACGTGACACGTGCAACAAAAATGAGATTATGAAGATCTAAAGCCTCGGTAAACTCTAGAAAATAAATCACTAGTTGGGGGAAACCACCATATAATTCTTGGAATTTAGGGCACAAAGATATTTGATGAAAATAGGGAAGAGAATCTAGGTTGGAGAGATGGGAAATACATGGGATGTGGTTCCTTAGAAGGATGGTGGAGGTCCCTCCCCCACAAGTGGGGGACAGACTGATACAGACACCATCACCGTCAATGGCTGAGAACCTCCATCATAGAAACCCTCCCAAGCACTCCCACATATTGAATACAATACGAGATCATTAAATCTATGCGATTATTTATAAGTTTAACTTATGTATCGACAAATTTCACTTCATGGGTAATTTTATCTTGGAATTAGGAGTATTTTTTGACACAGAGAAGGTGTGATATGTGGTTTCCTAGGAGTATCCCTTGAATGTGTTCAACATACAACATTTCTTGGGGATGGATAGATATTACATCTATTTCATACATGTCTTCTCATTTCTTTCATCACCTCTTACTGTTCCTACAAATAAGGGTGTTATGTTCCTATGGTCAGAACCATGTGAGGAATCCTTCTGGGAGTTGAAATAAAGGATTGTTTTGATGCCTATTATTATTCCTTTAGATCCTAGATGAGGCTATTTAGTGTTCTGTGATGAATCACGCATTGAAATTGGATAAGTGATAATGTAGTAGGATAGAGTTATTGTGTACCAATCTTGGTTGTTGAGGCCCCATGATAGAAACTACTTGATGCATGACCTTAAGATTCTGACAGTTGTGCATGTCTTACATTTCTAGAGACACCATCTGACGGTTGAATTCTTTGTGGTGTATACGAACTACAAGATCCTCAAATATATCTTTTCATAGTGTAAATAAAATCTTATATAGTGAATATGGGTTGAATATCTTTGGTCCTTTAACTTTGATCTTTCTTATATGGTTGGAAAGGGCAATGTAGTTTCTGATGCACTGAGTCAGAAAACTCAGGATTAAGCTGTACAGGAAGCTAGTGATGAATAGAAATTGATGAACCTATTTTCTAAGATGTATCTCGAGTATAATGAGAATCAAAATAATTTTATATATCAAACTCTAAAGTTACCTTTCCTCTCTTTGATATGGTGAGGAGTACGAAATTTTCAATTCCTAAATGCTTTGTTCTCCGAGAGAGTATCGCTGGTGAGGACTCGACTCCAGAAAGTTCTGTGGACAGAGAAGACGTTATTCATATACATGGGAGAATCTTCATTATTATAGATATAAGGTATAAACTGAGGTGAAATCTACATTATTCTCAATGGGATGGTCATCTAGGAATCTCCCAGATGTATCGAGAAATGTGACACTAATATTGGTGGTCTGGGATGAAATGTCAGACATGGGGTTTTATGACTAGGTGTTCCACCTACTAGTATGTGAAGGTAGAGTACTAGAGATTTGTAGTATTTTTATAGATCATTACACTCCTTTAATGGAAATGGGATGATGCTGTAATGGATTTTGTAGTCGGATTATCGATATCGCCTTGACATGGAGACATGTATTGGGTAGTCATTGATCGACTGACGAAATTATCCTACGCCATCCATATATAAAATAATTTCTTAGTTGATGAGATGGGAAGACTATATGTCTTTAAGATTATATAATTACATGGGGTACCTTGTACTATCATTTTAGATAGGGATGCTCATTTCACATCAAATTTTTAATAGGGGTTTTAGAAAGTTGTGGTACATAGGTGCTTCTGAGCACGACTTTTCACCATTAGACCAGTGGCTAGCTAGAATAGAAAATATAGGTGTTACCGGTCCTTTTTCGAGCATGTATCCTTGATTTAAGTGGTTCTTAGGAAAATAATATAACCCCATTGAGTTCTATTATAATAATAGATTTCATGAAAAAAATCAAATGGATCCTTATGAGGCCATGTATGGTAGGTTATTTCATTCACCCCTGTTTTGGTTAGAGGCAGGTGAGGATATGCTACTAGGTCATCATCTCTTTCAGGATACTTTGGAGAAGGTTTGGTTGACCATAAATCATATGTATAATTCTTTGTCCATATATAAATATTATTCCAATCTCTACTGAAAGTCATTGGAGTTTGAGGTCATGGATTATATTTTCCTACGGGTCTCACCCAAACTTGGGAACAAACAGATACAAAGGAAAGGGAAGTTTCCGCCTCATTATAGAGGGCTATTTTAGATTCTTGGTAGAGTCAGGTTGGTAGCCTATCAATTGATATTACCGAAGAGGTGATGTTCCATGTATAACATCTTATATGGTTCAGATCTATGTTGTTATCATGTTGACCCATCTCATACTTTCTATCTCTATGAGGTTGAGTTAGACATTGATGCTTTATTTGAGGAGTATCCTATAAGCACCATTGACCAGAACACAAAGGCACTCTAAGGTTGGTCAAACACTTTTTTATGGTTTCTATAGTAGCACACCCATGTACAAGATGACTTGGGAGTGGGAGGTCAATATACATGACCAGTGGAAGGAGTTGTTCCCAAACTATGTTTCCCCACCCTTAGAAGGTGAACTCATGGATTATTTCCTCTAAAGGGGGAAGAATGTAAGAACATAGTTTTTATCCCAACTGTAGATCTTTTAATGCTTTGTATAAATATTTTTTGGACCTTATATGGATTCACAATATGAGTTCATGGATGTTACATGGTTTTTTGAGTCTTTTTTCAGAGCTCATAAACCCAACCGATGAAAAACATTCACTGTCCGTATGTTTAGAAGAAACTATGTGAGCCAGTCTACACAATTTCCCTAACAGTGTGGGGTTAGACAGAGGGAAAAGTCAGGGTACACAATGTTCCCTAAATGTGTTCCAGGGGTCGTACACCCCTGAAAATAGCACAAAAAAATGTATAAGAGTCATGCACATGGTTTCCTAAACTATAAAGTACTAACCATGTAGGTTCCCCCTTGAGATAGTGTTACATGCATGGTTGGTGCATGAGTTTTCCAACCATACACCCAAACCGTGCACCCCTAAAATTCTTGGGCTAAATTACTAAAATGACCAGAAATGATTAATACGATTACCCCTTTCTCCAATTTTAATTTATAGCACCAGGGGACACCTTATTTTATCTATATAAATATATCATGCCCTATTCCATATATTATTCTCTCAATTCTTTACATAGTTCATGATTGATGCCCTATTGGTCTTGTTGTATTCTTCTAGGTAAGACCATTGATCCATAGTCTTAGTTTATCATTCTTATTTTTATAGACAACATTATTTAGATGTATTCTCTTATGCCCTATATTTAGGGTATTGATCTATTCATCAGATATCTTCCCATACAAGTCAAACTAAAGGCTGATACTATATGAGTAGAGTTGTAAAAGCTTATAGTAGGTGGTATATCAATCATCCATCAAGTATCTCTATTTTATTAACTACTAGAATTATGTGAACACTAATTTCATTGAGTGTTTCTTAATTAATTAATGTTCCTTTATTATATTAATAATGCTCATATTCCATATCCCTTTCTATGTAGTATCATCACACCATTCGATGTCGAGACCTTAATGCTCTCTACCCCATGTAGTGTGTTTCTGTATTTATTCCTTTATTGATTTATCATATTTTTATGCACCAATATTCAAGTGTGCTATGTCTTGACCCTATTAATGGTAATCCCCTCTTCAGTTGAATGATTATATAATTGATAATGGTTAGCCTTTATATATGATAGTGTAACTTGACCCTTCTAAGGTAAGTTTTCCAAATTAATCAATGAATCATTTAAAAGGTAAATGGAAAGTATATTGTTACATATCACTTTGAGTAAATGTATGTAATTAAATCATTGGGTTGAATTTTTATATCACCCCTTTCCATGAATAATGAGAGGTATCAGAGTGATCATAATGAATTTTTTATGACCTATAAACTACTAAATGGTTGCATTACTTGTTATGCCTTGCCACACAACTGAAAGGTAATAACTTGAACCAAATGAACTATGAAATGGAATGAGTATTACATGGCCTAATTTATATAATAAATAAAGTATAAGGTTACCATTACATATATAACTATTCATCATTAAAAGAGTGGTTAGAATCGATCCATCCTTGGATTCTTGAGGGAATGACTTGAACACTAATGTAATCCATTCCAATTCAAGTATTCTAGTTTCCGAGGGTGATACACACATTGGAAATTGATCATTTTCTATTTGTAAATTCCTGACATGACACCATAGAATACCTCTATTTTTATTTCAAGATTACGTTGATATAATCCTTAGAGACATCATGACGTCTATGGACATGTGGTACCCTTGATACACACTTTAGGTCCAGTCATTTATTATCCTGATTTACATTGGATGAGATCTATGTACTCAGTTAGAATTACATTTTTGTGGAATGCCTTGGGTGATGCCCCTTGGAGGAAACTGTTACCCCTATAGCTAGGATGCAGGATATTACTAAGTTGTATCGACCCCTAAGGTCAAGGATTCCATGGATATTACCATGGATCATTTTATTATTAATATCATTAAAGGATTCATTGTTTATACCTTAGATTATTTATGACTACTATAAGGTTGTGATATTAGTGTTGGTCACACCTCACATGAATTAATATATAAACATAACATAAAGGGATTAATTAAATGATTATATGTTCAGATACTCTACTATCATATATGAAGTAGGTATTTGGGTATTTACATTGTTGTAATGAATTACATATATATACACGTGCATAATAATAGTTTATATTTTTCAGACTGGATGGTATAGACACCGTTGGTGGTGACCTACTGAGATTTATCTCACACTGTATCTAGGCTGCCATTGTACTCAAGAAGATTACATGTATACAGGTGTTGATGAGGGGAATAATCCCACTTAGGAAACATGATATTGATTTCTTGTATTACGATGTAGCTTGGTAGCAGATGATCAAGTTGGAGCTCGGGATGCATGGATAGTTTTTGTATAATGTTTTCATAGCATGTATAGTACTACTGCCTACTATTTTATATCCATGTTTTAATACTTTATAGATACATGACATATATCATCATTAGATTTTGTATTTGATTATCAGTTGTTTAGATATTTATTATTTGGTTTACTTCTGCTATGATGGGTTACTAGTCCGTTTTTTATAATGTCTTCTTCTACTATGGAACCTATTCATATTTCTTATTTTATTTACCTATTATTATATTTTACCACTATGATACACTATGTAAATGATGGAATAGTATCCCTATGGATACACTCAAGGCCCTCACTGCTTGTTGGTAGCCTCTGGCCTATGGGGAGGCACACTTCAGGCCATGTCACCTACTGAGTTCAGGGCACCTTCAAGTGGAACCTGGGTATGGGACATCACACATTCTCTCTATTTTCATCATTATACAACTTATTCCCTTAAATTTGGCATTTGATTTCTGGAAGACCTTCCCTTCTATACTTAAAACATTTACTAGATCCCTTAATACAATTTCCATCATGTTTCTTCCCACAGTTTGAGCATAAATGAAATCTCATATTCTTCACTCCATGGTTTTTATATTTCATTTGAATTATATTTTTCTCTTCTTTTCAAAACCATGATATTGATATATAATTCCAACATCCATTTCCACTATGATAGCACATGGAAAAATCTATAAATAGCTTCTAAACTCTCTTATGGATAATTAACATTAAAAAAATTGTTTTAATACACTTAAGAATAGATCAACATTACTTTTAGGATGGATGATAATACCTAAATCATACCTCACAAATATAGTAATTTTTTACTCATAAGTAAAAACATATTCATCATTATTTTTATTTTTTCTCAAGTAACTCATTATCCATCTTCGTATGAATAATACGAGGAAAGTAATTATTGAAAAATAAGTTCATCAAATCATCCCAATCCATGGATTAAATTTCATCATGTCCCCTTGTATTGTTTATGAGAATCCACCATTGGCCTACTTCACCTTCCAAATGATAGATAACCAAAATTAATATTTCATGTTATGAACACTGGAGAATAGAATATATCTTTTTAGTGGAAATGATACATTTCTCAGAAACTAACAGATTAGTAGATCCACTAAAGGTAGGTGGATGTTTCCTTATGGAGGAATCAACATAAAATTGTTCCATCCTTTTATTTTTTGGTTTTTCCACATGATTTGTGGATTGAGAAAGTTTCATGATATTAAAAATAACATTTTTTAATCCAACTCCCATAACATTTGACTGCTCATTAGGAAAATCATTGTATTTTCCTTCACAATCATCATTAACATGGTTCCTTTGGGTTTCGACCATTTAATAAAACCAAAAAACATAGTGTAAGAAACAATAATCATAGTGGGAAATCACATAATCCTAAAAAATCACTTATGGGATTTCTAAATCCTAACACGTTATTTTTAATCTAAGTAACCTCTAGTTTATCATATTTCATTAATTGTCATAATATATTTAAATTCATTATGATGGTTCCTAAAGAGTTTATGAATTTACAAATAATATACATTAGGAGTTTCAAACCAGGTGTGCAGTAAGGCACGCTGTCAGAAATCAGGTGACGATCGAGTCCACCTCAATACAACCTTTTCATATTTTTTACCACAAGGTATCTATGTTTCGAAACCACATAAACTTGTAGTGTCTAGATAGAGATGTAATTATTTGGAAACCACTTTCTCTATCATGTACCAAAATTCAAAGACATTTTCTTATACTTTGAATAATCCTTAGACTTATCCTTAGAGACATCCTTTGACACGTCCTTAGAAATTTCCCTTAGGTATATCACTAAAATTTTCTCATTCTAGTTCCAAAAGGATAACTAAACCTATCATATAATGCCAACTACAGAGGCTTGAGATATATTAAATAGATATTACTTGATTTTAGATGAATATTCATTAAATTATTTTAACACAAACCTAAGGATCAAAAAAGTATAGTTCATTTGGACACTAGATACAAAATATTTTTATTCCTTGAAATATATTGAAAACCTCCCAAAAAGATCTTCCCACATAGAAATATTCTTATAAATACACAATTTATATAATTTCTTCATATCCTAGGAAAAATAAATGTTAGAAAGGGTAAGATTAGAAGCTCATTATGGTCAAATATGGTAGATACGTAAGAATTGCATGATCATAATGGTATGAGAACATGATTATAACCTTTGAAAACCACACCCTTTATAAAAAGATCATAATCTAGAGTCATGTCATAAATATTGGAATTTAATACGACATGAATCATAATGAAATCAAAGAACAATAACCATGAGAGAATAAAATTTACATAATACTTGGAATTGTGGAATACACATTATCATATAAAATCTTTTCCATTATAGTCAAGGATCACTGCCAAGTTTATAATAGCAGAATGGGTTCACTCTTCAAACCATCATAGTAGACAAAGTTAAATCCTAAAACCATAATAGTGGATAAAGTCCCTTAATGAATTGGGTTCACTCCCCATTCTAGTCTTATCTATCTCATGAGATATAAATATTTTCTGAATGCATTGGAGGGAGATATAGGTCCCACCCATTATATAATGAATATCATATGTATATGTTCTACAAGATCATAAAACATTAATCATATCATAACCCATGAAATTATATGGGCTTCATAAATATTTAATCATATCATAAACTTTAGAAAATAGATAGGTTTGATAATCATTTCATTATTTCATCATATCATAACCCATAGAAAAAGTAGTGGGTTTCATAATAATTTAATCATTGTATAACCCGTGGAAGATAAAAACATTTCATAAATATATTTTAATAATAAACCATTCAAAGAAAGAATAATAATGATATACTTGGTTGATATCCCCGTTAAATAATTTGTTACATCAAAGGATTCTATCTTAGAAGTAAAATGAATTTGAAAGATACCTCACATGAAACACTTTTTTAGGAAGATAAAATTTCATTAAAAATATATTTCTAAAACTATATTTTCATAAAATATTTCTTAAATAAATTTATTTCAAAATAAAATTGAAAATTTATAATGGAATCCTTAATACATCATGAGGCCATGAAACCATAAAATTATGCACCTTCTGTACATGTGAAAAATAATTTCTTTCAAATTATTGTTAAAAACCAAATGGGAATTGTTTTGAAAATGAAATAAATATTAAATTTAAAATATTTTGTAAAAAAAATAAAACATGGGTAAAAATATCTTTAATAAATAAATTGTAAAATGTCAGAAAATAATTTTTAGAACACTTTTATAAATGAAGATGATTTTTTATTACAAAATTATTTTGAAATATTAAGTACATAAAGAAGGTAAAATGAATAGAAAACATTTATTCCCATGAACTAACTAAAGTGGAATAAAATTCATGAGTTTAATTATATATGGATCATAACATTTTATCATCAGAAACATAATCATAAATAATCTCGACAAACAATGAGATTGTAATATAAAATCTTTACCACTTTGATAACTTTGAATTATATGCCCCATGATGGAATAACATTTAATGAAACTTAAAATATAATGAGAATAAAAAAATTAATGATATTACATGTAAAATGGTCTATATATAATCCTCATAATATAATATAGGTTCATAACATAACATATGCCTTAAGAAAAGAAAAGTAAGACAAAAACCACTTACCACTTTGGTAAATTTTGAACTGTAAACCACATGAAAGAGATATCATCAAATAGATATGTAAAAAAATATAAATTTAAGTATAATAATCATTAAATACATTAATGGGAATTATATAAACCACCTAAATGACACACATTGTGAATATGGATCATGTCTCACAGATAATAAAAGTGAGATAGAAATCCCTTTCGTTAAGTCTCGACTTCCTTCGTACTCATCCAAAACTACTTTATAATAAATATAAGTTTAATATAAATATATTAAATAACCATAATTATATATATATCATTCAACATTGGATTTAATTATGACCTTTTATTACCCATTTATTAACAATTCTATGTTAAAGTCATCATTTCAGTAATACAAGCTTTGTTTTTCGTTCATGTTTTGATTTATTATTTTTGGTCCACTTACTTTGATCACAGTTCCATAATATCAATAAGTTTAAACACGGTATAAATATAATAGATATATTCAGTATAAATTTATTTATATTAATCTATAAATGTTAGATATAGAAGATTAAATACACTATTCATCGAGGTGGTAGGACGTACGTACTCATGGACATTTTTTCATTTTCTAAAAGGATTAAAAAAATGAAATGTAAATAATATATTTACATTAAAGAATAATCTTTATTTCATATATATCAAATATAATCATTAAAAATATCCCTATTACCTTCCATTTAATGCATTAATGATTCATATCGCTTCATGAGGTGGTAGTCCATCGTACACACAAGCGACATTATGTTATTCCTACAGAATAGAAATTATGAAGGTATATGTGATATAATAATTAAATAAGATTATAAATATCATTAATAATATATATAAACATTTAATATATCATTACATCCATTCTTTTTATGTATTGGTGGAAAAAAGAATAACATTGGTTTGTGAGGCGGTAGTTCGCTGTACACATGAATGATAATTTTGTAACCCATTTGATAGAATAGGATATGGTTGTAGGAAATTAAATTAACATAAAAAATATCATTATATTTATGATACTTATATTATTATATCATAATTTTTTAATAATAATTTAAGGAGGCAGAGTATTAAATAGAAAAACACTCATTTAGGGGTTTTACCTTTTTTTTGGAAAACATCTATTGCTTTTCACTAAAAGGCTTCTTAGGTTGGATTTTTATTCAGAAATATTGATTATATTATATGAGGATAGAATTAGGGAATTTAATTAGGTTGATAATGTCAGAAAAATTGTTTTGGGATGTGTGGGGATGAGAGGAGAGGGGCTGGCCTTTATAAGTGAGGTGAGGGATATACTTGTACTTTTTGAAAATAAAAATGTGTACCCACGTTTTTATCATACTAAAAGGATCCCAAATGGAAAATTATCAAAACTATAAGATATAGGATCTAAATATATATATCCAATGGTTGTTTAATATGTTTTGGGTTATTTTTAACCCTTATCTTTTTAGTTTAACCCCCGATAAAACCATTTGTTGTAAAGACCCGGATTTTTCCAAGTAAATTTTATTAATTATATGGGAATATTACGAGTCTGTGAAAATTGACGGCACATAATTCCAAGGCCCAGTGTGCCCAGAATGAATTTCTGAAATTGTTTTTAAGTACATTTAATAAAAGTGTGAGCGGGTTTTTATAACTTTTGAACCAGTGCTCGGAGCGGCGATCTGCACACCAGTCGGCCGTAAAGACAGCGGTGGCGCAACTGCACCGCCAGTGGAGGGCCACAGCCCATCGGCCGTGTCGGAGAAAAGGCGGCGGCTGGCGCACGACCGACTGCACAAAGGGGAGGTGACATCATGCATTCGCGCCGCCGGTGGGGGCGCAGCGCGCGACCGCACCGCAGAGGAGGGCTGGCTGTCCGGCCAGCCACGGGCCACCCAGTGCGGGCCGCCCAGCAAGCCGTGCACCATGGGCTGGGCTACGCCAGTGGGCCAGGCCGGACTCAGCGGACTGATCCAGACCCATCGGGCCAAGTCGGACCTAGGTCCAGACCCGGGACAGTCCAGATCAGTCCGACCGGGTCAGACCAGACCAGGACCAACTCTGACCCTTTTCGCTCTTTTGGCCATATCTTGAGCTACAAGCATCTATTTGATGAACCGTCTATGGAAATAGAAACCTTGGATCAAGACGGTCCTTTTGGTTTTCCCAACTTGAGTTTTGGATAATATTGGGGTATGTCCATGTTGGATCATACATGAATCCAACTAGGCTCTCAGGACTAAAAGGAAAATAACTTACAGACCAAGAGTCTGATTGATGCACTATTTGCTGCATTGAGACCCCTATCATGTGGAAGTACTTTGGGATTATTTTCATGGGAATTTTTTGTATTTATATTATCAACCTTTGGCTTGAGGATAAGACCCTCCGGGAATCAAGTGTGCTTAGTGAGGGAACTCTATGGCTGGATGTAACATGATAAAGGGATCCTATGTGGGTATGTGCTTTGGAATCCTACATGGGTCTATGTTTGTGATTCTCACTTGGATCCACTCTAGGAATCCATGTGGTACTACTCTAGGATCCTACATGGGTCAACTATAATAGAATCCTATGTGGGTCTGATGATTTTGGATCCTACATGGGTCTGATGATTTAGGATCCTACGTGGGTCTGCCTCTTAACAGAGTAAGTTGATTCAGTAGTTACATCTAATAATCTTTACTACCATGCCAAAGTTATACCTAGTGTGAGATAAATATTTACCTTTTTGGTGAAACCTTTGTGGTATTCTTCTGTGTGGTGATACCTTTGTGGTATTTACCTTCGTGATACTTACCTTCATGGTGATTCCTTTGGGGTATTTTTTTGTGTGGCGTTACCTTTGTGGTACTTACCTTCGTGGTAATCTTTCCTCCATGGAACAGTTGAGCTTTGGCTCTTGAGTTGGGGCCTTGTGTTTCCTCATGAATGAGATGGCTATACTTGATAACTTAGGTATATGTATGGTCATATACATAATTAGGGTTTTTAGTTGTTTTCATGATTTTTGGTTTAACCTTTGTGGATTTTTGGGAGACCTTTGGGATATGCTCACAACTTGTTGTGTTTGGTGCAAACGATGGACAGTGTTGACTAAGGACAAGAATACCAGGACTGAAGGTATCTCGGAGGTGAACATTAGACGATGCGTACCGCAGATACAACCATTCGAGAGCTATACCTACCCTTCATGTAGGATCCTTGGCGGGTGTTCATAGGAGTTGTTTCAGTTTACTTGTACTTTTCAGTTTTCTTGTACTTTTCAGTTGGGCTTGTATTCTAGCCCATTTTTCTTACTGTATTCACTCTTTTTACAATATAGTTTACTTGTGTTCATATCTTGTTGTGTGCTTGGTTGTGTGTGTGTACAGATTATAAAGGCAATTCCTTCTCAGTTTTAGGGAATACACCTTTCGGTGCTAGTCGCCATCCCTTGGGCTATGGAAGGCGGACTTGGGGTAGTCACAGAATGGGCCCCAGGGGACGGGTCGTGACAAATTGGTATCATAAGAGTCAATTCTACCATAGAAAATTAGACTCTGATCTTTTTTACGGCAATAATGTTAAGTGTAGTGAGTGTGGTTATTAGTTTAGGTAATGTAGTGTTGGTGCGGCGGCCAACGTATCCATACACCAGGACCCTGACTTCTGATTTCTGACTCAGTGCACAAAAACATTGATTGCGTGTGTGTTTTGAAAAGTTTTCTTTGTGATCTTTTGGATTCATCTCACTGGGTATAACTTATTTACCATGGTGCACCTGTTTCTTTTTAGGATGCCTCCACACAGACAGCTAGCTAGGTTTCTGGGTATAGTATGCGATGATAGCCCACCAAGTGATGAGGGCTCAATGTAGGGACCTTTATCAGTATAGGAATCAGCGGAGGCACCTGAGATACCATTACCCATTGGGACATCGATGCCACCATCCCCTACAGCAGAAGATGCATGCCACTTGAGCACATTGCATGATTTCCAATGCCAGAGGCCACCTAGGTTCAGGGGTGAGACGGACCCACATGCGGCTGAGGATTGGTTGGAGGCCGTGGTGAGAGTCTTCCGACTGGTAGGGACACTAGCTGATCACATGGCGATCCTTGTTGCCAGTATTCTACAGGTAGCATTAGGCAGATGGTGGAGCTTGATACACTAGGTTCACGATGAGGTGACACTTATCTGGGCAGACTTTGAGAGCCTATTTCAGACAGAGTTTGTCCCAGCGACCCTTCACGTAGTGCGCATACATGAGCTTCTTCATCTGTAGTAGGGAAGCATGACTGTGGCTCAGTACTCAACGAGGTTCACCGAACTCTCGTGCTACTCCACTAATATAGTGTGGGACCCATTCTTCAGGGCCCAGACCTTCAAGCAGGGACTCAGGAAAGATATTAGGGCTTCAATGATTTCTCTCAGCATTCCGACACAGGCGGGCGGGTTAGAGTGAACCCTCTTAGTGGAGTGTTTTCTTGCTGAGCAGTCACCAGCAGCGAGACCCACCACCGGGTGTCACGTAGTGGGGTCTTATACAACTGGAAGCAGACAGGTGTCATAGAGGTCCAAGAGGACCAGACCTAGAGGTGGACGACCGCAGGATTCAGGGTCGGTTGTGCAGGGTATCAGAGACAGAGCCAGTCATGCGAGGAGTAGGCAGTGTTACGCATGCGGCAGGCAGGGTCAGATGGCTCATGACTACCTGACCCGCTGTACAGATGATCAGTGGACGGTCGAAGGACTGCCTAGGAAGAGATAGAGGTTTGACTGAGGAGGTCTGTAGGGAGTAGTAAGACCTGGTAGAGGAGTTGGTCGTATAGCTAGCGGTGGGAAACAATTCGAGGTGTTAATGCCACCACCACCAGGTGGTCCACCCCGACCATAGGTAGCAGGTGGACAGGGGCGAGCTCAGCTTCAGGCAGCTGATTCCTATGACCACAGTGCTCCATATATGATACGAGGTATGATCTGTGTCTACTACACCTTATCTATAGTACTTATAGATGCAGGTGCCGATCATTCTTTTATTTCTACTGCCCTCGTTCGGAGCTCAGAGATTCCGTTGGAGCCATTGGCTTGATCCTTACAGTTAGTGACTCCTACGGGATAAGATTTGACAATTACACACTGGTTCCAACAGTGTGAACTTACTCTAGGTGGCGAGAGATTTCGATGGGATCTCGTAGTAGCGGTGTCGAGGCCTTACGACGTCATCTTGGGTATGGACTGGTTATCTACAGTCCATGCTCAGATTGACTGTATTAGGTGAAAAGTGCAGTGTGTCTGTGCCTATGAGACTAGGTTTACCTTCACTAGTGAGAAGGGAGCCTTTTCAGCATAGAATAGACTTACCCGGAGGAGAGTGCAGTTGATCACTCATCAGTTGGCTCGCCTTACCCTCAGAGCTGTTGATGAGGAGAGTCTGAGCTATCCTATAGTGGTGGACCAGTACACGGATGTATTTCCTGATGATGTTATGTGTCTACCTCCTCATAGAGAGGTGGAATTTTACATTGATTGGTACCCCAGGATGACACTGATATCTACACCAGCATATCAGATGGCTCCCACGGAGCTTCGTGAGCTGCGGATATAGCTAGAAGACTTATAGGGGAAGGGATTCATCCGGCCAAGTGTTTCTCCTTGGGAAGCCCTGATTTTGTTCACCGAGAAGGAGGATGGGAGCTTGAGACTTTGTGTTGACTGTCGGCACCTGAACCAGGTAACCGTGCAGAATAAGTACTCACTCCTGAGGATTGACGACCTCTTTGATCAGCTGAAGGGATCACAGTGGTTCTCGAACATAGACCTTAGATCGTGCTATCACCAGCTCAGAGTACGAGATGAGGATGTGCTGAAGATGGATTTCAGATGTCGATACGACCATCATGAGTTTTTGGTCACACCGTTCAGTGTGACCAATGCTCCAGCAATGTTAATGGGACTCATGAACAAGATATTTCAGCCATACCTTGATCGCTTTCTATTAGTTTTTATCAACGACATACTGATCTACTCGGCTACTGAGGAGAAGCATGCCTATCATTTGTAGATAGTTTTGGACACACTCTGAGAGCACCAACTTTATGGTAAGCTCTCGAAGTGCTAGTTCTGGATCTGTGAGGTTCACTTTCTGGGACATGTCATCTCAGAGGCTGGAGTTGTTGTGGATCCAGCAAAGATTGAGGTGGTACTTTCTTGGGAGCCACCCAGAAGTGTGATGGAGGTACGAAGTTTCTTGGGTTTAGATGGATACTACCGGAGGTTTGTGCTAGATCTCTCCAGAGTTACAGCACCTTTTTCAGCATTTATGAAGAAGGGGCAACCCTTTGTGTGGTTGGAGAGATTCCAGCAGAGTTTTCAAGAGCTGAGGCAGAGGCTGACTGGTGCCCCCATCATGAGGCTACCGAAGGAAGGTGTTGGGTACTTAGTCTACTGCGACACATCAGGGACTGGGCTTGGATGTGTCCTAATGCAGGAGAGAGCAGTGATCGAATATGGTTCTTGACAGCTGAGACATCATGATCAGAACTACGCTACCCATGAACTGGAGTAAGCAGTAGTGGTATTTGCCATGAATATGTGGCGACATTACTTGATGGGTGAACGTTTTACATTCTACTCTTACCACAAGAGTCTCAGGTATATCTTCTCTCAGAAGGACCTCAAACTGAGATAGTGGTGTTAGCTTGAGTTCCTCTAGGACTATGAATTTGAGATATTCTATACTTCTGGGAAGGGGAATGTTATAGTAGATGCACTCGGCTGGAGATCTGGTATACAACTACTAGGTTAGGCGATGGATCAGTTGGATGCTTTTTAGATATCCTTTGTGGATCAAGATGGAGCAGCTTTTCTTCAGTCTCTTACAGTCACTCTCACACTACTTCAGCGAGTCAGGGAGGCGTAGCATGGGGACACTGATTGCGAGGCTCGACGTTCTCATATATCAACTGGACAGGCACCTGATGAATTTTCTGAAGGTGGGGAGCACGTCATCCTCTTTAGAGGATGTACCATGGTACCAATGTCACTTCGGGAGGAAGTGTTGAGGGAGTTCTACACATCCCCTTTAGTGGTACATCTAGGAGTGGAAAAGTTGTACCATGATCTTCGACGATAGCACTGGTGTTCGGGAATGAATAAAGCAGTAGCAGAGTTTGTCTCTCAGTGCCTTACTTGTCAGCAAGTGAAGGTTAAGAATCAGGTATCAGTGGGATTAGTTCAACTTTTAGAGGCCCTAGAGTGGAAGTGGGATGAGATATCTATAGACTTTGTGACAGAACTTCCATGTACATCTAAGGGTCATGATTCTATCTGGGTGATCGTCGACCGACTCACCAAGTCGGCCCACTTTTTACCAATCAGAGAGTAGGGTTTGGTAGAGATCTTGGGATGCCTCTATGTACAGAAGATTGTGAGGCTACATGGAGTACCCTTGATGATTGTCTCTGATTGTGATGCATGTTTCACTTCCCGACTATGGAAGGGGTTGTAGGAGGCTTTTGGGATGCAACTTCATTTGAGCACCGCCTTCCATCCTCAGATGGATGTCCAGACTAAGCGGACCATTCAGACCCTCAAGGACATGTTGTGTGCCTGCGTCCTCAACTTCGGTCGCAGCTGGGAGGATCACTTGCCATTGGTGGAGTTTGCTTACAACAATAGCTATCACTCCACCATTGGGATAACACCTTTCAAGGCTTTGTACAGCCAGCCTTGCAGATCGCCTTTGTGCTGGATTGACCCAAGGGATTCAGCACTCATGGGACCAGATAAGGTACAGACTACCACGGAGAAGGTACAGATCATCCAGGAGTAGATGAAGACTACACAGAGCAGGGATAATTCTTATGCCGACAGGAGATAGAGACCTATGCAGTTCGAGGATGGTGACCACGTCTTTCTATGGGTCTCACCCTGACGAGGTTTACAGAGATTTGGTTGGGGCAGAAAGTTATATCTGAGGTTCATCGGACCCTTTCAGGTCCTTATCAGAGTTGAAGAGGTGGCTTACTGCTTATCTCTTCCACCTCAGCTACATCGGGTGCACGATGTCTTCCACATATCCCAGCTGAGGTGATACGTGCACGAACCTTCACACATCATTGAATGGGGAGAGATGAACATTGACGATGGGGTGACATTTATGGAGGTTCCAGTGGAGATTGAGGATCAACAGGAGAGAGTCCTTCATGGGTGATCGATACCTTTGGTGCGTGTACATTTGTAGCACAGGAACCTCCAGGAGAGCACATAGGAGAAGGAGGCTCAAATTCGAGCTCAGTACCCCCAATTTTTTCCTAGTTTTTATGTTGTGTCTTTCAAGGACACAAAACCCTAAGGTGGGGAGAATGTGAAGAACTAGATTTTTCCATGTATTTTTTAAATTATATGGAAATATTACAAGTTCGAAAAAATTGATGGCACATAATTTCGAGGCCCGGTATGCTTGGAATGAATTTCTAAACTTTTTTATGTGCATTTAGTAAATGTGGGAGTGGGTTTTTATAACTTTTGAACTGGTGCTCAAAATTGAAATATGAGGGCACCGTTGAACTCACAGTGCTGATATTTTCTTAAAGAGACCTTCACCTCAACTACAGTAGCTCAAAGTAGGAAGTTAGTTTTTCTGTTATACGTGGAATAAGAAAAAAAATATTTGACATTTTATTTTTCTTTTGAAACCTCTCTTTTAGAGTTAGGGGGGTGGGGACCACCCAAGCTTAAAACCTCCCATTTTGAAATTAATAATGGTGACTACCTGACCCCCTTGAACTCCCTATTTAATGAGGGAGGTGACTCTTGGGTTTCTCCTAATTGATTGTGCCAACCTAATTTAATTAATGTTCAACTCTAATTAAATTAATCCCCAAGATTTTTAAATTGGCACCACACCTCTCACGGGGAAAGAGTTTGGGGAATGGGAGAGGTGAGCTTTGGGAGAACATTCTTTAATGAAGAACTCCCTCTCCAATGAAGAACGAAGAACCAACCCCGAGCCTAGATCGGAAGCGCTTTGCGGAAGTAACAAATGCTGATGTTCTTCAAAGACTTCATCTTATCCCTCTCGAATCCTCCAACAAATGACAAGGTAGGGGTGTGAATTGATTGATCTTTTTTAATTTATTTTACATTGAATCTCCCCCCATGATCTGCTTGCTACCGCTCTAACACAGAGGGTGCGGGCCAAACGAACATGGCTCAACCACTCCGCAACCTTTGTGGTTTTGATGCGTTCATCGCGATGGAGGAGGGAAACGACTGGTACCGTTTACTGGCACTGTTAAGACTCGAGAGTGGTGGTCGGCACACCAGCTGACTACGAAGATGGCAGTGGCGCAACCACGCCACTGGTGGAGGGTCGTGGCCCATCGGCCGTGACGGAGCAGAGGCGGCGGCCGACGCATGGTCGGTCGCGCGAAGGGAAGGCGATGATGCACGTCCACGCCGCCAGCATGAAAGAGCCACGAAACAAGGCTTCAGTGGTGAAAGAGGGTGGATGGATCACTGCCAGCCACCGGTGGGGGCACGACGCACGACTGTGCCACGAAAGAGGGCCAATCGCGGACCGCCCGGCACAGGCTGGGCTGCACCGGTGGGCTGGGTCGTGTCGGTGGGCCGGGCCGTACCCAGCGGGCTAGGTCGAACCTAGGTCTAGACCCGGGATGGTCCGGGTCAACCTGAACTGGGTCAGATTGGCCCAGGCTGAGTCGGTCTGATTGTGTCGGACCGGACCCAGACTGGCTTCGACCCTTTTCGCTCTTTCGGCCATATCTTGAGCTACAAGTGTCCGTTTCATGAATCGTCTATGGCGCCAGAAACCTTGGATCGATATGGTCCTTTTGGTATACCCCCCTTGAGTTTTGGATAAATTCGGGGTATAGTCGGGTTGTATCGAACAAGAATCTAACCGGACCCTCGGGACTAAAAGGCCAATAACTTACAGACCGGGCGTCCGATTGACGCACCGTCTATTGCGTTGAAACCCCTATCACGTGGAGGTACTTTGGGATTTTTATTCATGGGAATTCGTGGTAGTTGGAGTATTGACCTATGACTTGAGGAGCAGACCCTCCCAAAATCAAGCGATCTTAGTGCGAGAACTCTGGGGATGGCTGTAACATGAGAAATGGATCTTATGTGCGTCTGTGCTTTGGGATCCTACGTGGGTCTGTGTTCGAGAGTCTCACTTGGATCCAATATATGAATCCACGTGGGACTACTCTAGGATCCTAAGTGGGTATGATGTACTAGGATCCTATGTGGGTATTATAAGGACCCAGCCTTATAACATTACATAATCTAGAATTAAATGAATAATTCACATAAAGGATCTTTTCAGGTTTAGAGTTTTAGAGAGTTAGGTCATAAAATTTACATAACAACATGAATATTACATGTAGACAATTCTACCCAGTATCCATTTTTTCATAAAATAAAAAATCTTGAAAAAAAAGAGTCATGTCTAGTTCCATGTTTTAGATAGCAAGACTTTTCCTTGATCTCATCCTTAACCCTATTCATCTTTAAGTCCTGTGAAAAACATTTCAAAACATGGGATGAGCATAAAAAAGCTCAGTAAGGGTTATAAAATAAGAAAGAAATCATTAGTCCATCAATATATACAAAAACATAAATTATTTTACTTACCTTATGAAAACATAAGATTTATGAATAACACATAGTAATCACTGTTAGGGTTGGTGTCCTGAGAACCAACTATTTTGTACTTTGATTACATGAATGTAATCTTATTATATATTGTTCATTACTTTGCATGACTATAATATAATAATGTCCTGGAATATTTTTTGCATTAATAAGGTCATGGAAGATCCCCTATATGATGAGAATCTTGAAATGTTATAACAATATTCTTAAATAAAGTTCTATGGTTGGATGACATACTATGAAAGGACACATAGTATACAGACCGTCATGTGAGAGTACTCGTAAGAAGACGAGACTCTCTCTCATGGAGTTCACACTTGGTAATATCCAAGATGGGAGATTATAAGAACAGACCCGCTAGTAGTAATTCTGCATGTCTTGGTGTCATCGGATATTGCTATCTGTGAGCGTGTGTAATGGTCCTTAGACTGGAAGATTATCATTAACTCATGCCATGACTTGCGCACTTAGATTTTCTGAGGAAAACTGTCACATAGACAGTTGGCAGGAAGTAGGGTACGTTGGGTGCGTCACGAATAACAGGTTGTTAATGGATAAGTTGAGGAAGGATTTTTCCCTTCCATTTATAGAAGTTGATATCTCGACCCTTTGATTGAAATAGAACTGTCGCATGAAATTCCATGGCCATGGTGACACGATGAGTTTATTTTAGGTAGTCAAAGAATGACCGATCAAGCATATAAGTTTATGACACTTCCATGAAACCTTCTTAATGAGATATTAAGACAAAGGGATTAAATTACACAGTAAGCATTCGTATGATGTGACACGTCAATGCGGCATCAACTTCTTTCTCTTGGGTGCCTTGACCCGTTTCTAGATAGTAATCTTGGACTTTAGGCAAGCCCGCCTAATGGCAACAAGAAAGAGGCCTAGAGGGTCACACACTAAGTGTATCCAAGTATCTCAAGTAGAATAAAGATTATTCTCGTACGTGGTTTAATAATTATTCAAGGAAGCCTAAATAGTTTTAATGATGGAGGAAGAAGGAAATGAAAAACAATATATACATGTCGTGTATTAATGATTACACGTCGTGTATTTTTTCATGGAAAACAAGTACACGATGTATATTAATGATTAGATGCCGTGTAGTTTTTATTTTGGAAAAGAAATGAAAAAAAGTACACCCCGTGTATTAATGATTATACGCTATGTAGTTTTATGGAAAACAAGTACACATAGTGTATTAATGACTACACGCCGTGTAGTTTTCCAGTCGGGATTTTGAGGATATAATATTGTTTTATTAAATGATGTTTATTATAATCAGCATGGGCGCATGTCAAGGAATTAATTATTCGACATGGGGGTTTTCAATAAGAGTCAATGAAATAAATAAAATGCATAATGCGTTTATTTATTGTCATAACTCTACAACCTCAAACCCAATTATAAATATCCTCACAACCCCAACTCTTTTCCTACACCAAAGAGAATTGTTGTGCACAATAATTCTGGAAAACTCTTTCAAGGCCGAAAGAACCTCTTCCTCTAAGAATGCTATCAAGACCGAGAGAGATCCTCTTCCATCGGATCAAGACTATTTAAGGCGGACAACACAAGCAATGGTTCATCCACGCTAGCACCCGGAGAATCCTTTGGCGACGTCCAGAGATACGTGGTGTACATGTGGATCACCGCTAGAGGAAGTCTACCCTTGGCTTCTGCGACGCAACGACGCATCACATCGGAACTTGATCAGAAATATCAACTAAGAAAGAACACCAAAAGATAATTCTTTTATATTGATTAAATTAATTATAATCAACCTATAATGATCATACTTTGTGGTTCTGGGATTTTCCTTTTCTTTGTCTATTTCTATGATTCAATCAGTGGAGACTGGCGTTTATCGTCGTATTGATCCTGGATTGATCATTGTTAATGACAAAAAGCCAAGTGGGAACATCTACCCACGCACTTCTACTGCGCTCGGAACCTTCAAATGGTATCAGAGCGAGGTTACAATGTTGATTATAGTTATTTAATTTCGTTGATAATTTATGCATTTATATATGATTCAATTAGAAATAAATTGTTCTATAAATCTGAATAAACAAGATCTATTCTTCCTCCTTCGTTTCTCGATTCACATCATAGAAATGACCTTTTTATTTTAATTTTGATTAAAATAAAAATGAGGAACTCGTCTGGAGGAGCCACTCTTTCTATCTGTACAACACGGGAATACACAGTGTGTAATGAAAAACTACACGCCGTGTACTTAGGTTCAACGAACCGGCACTGGTCCGCCAAACCACGCCGTGTGAATTGAGTATGCCTAAGTATTTATTATGCCGTGTTGACCAGAATTGAACAGCGCTTGGGAACCGGAATACACGGCGTGTATGTTGGAGCAACATGTCGTGTAGTCCGATCCGGCCCAAGTGAAACCATGTACAAAGGAGAAGCCGCGTACCATGTACACGGGATTGCCAGGATAGTTACCACATAACAAGGAAGTACACACCGTGTATGATTTATCTACACGCCGTGTACTCCAAAATTTCCAAAGTACAGAAAACACGTCAAAGCCCCTGGCGTGTACTTTGGATAAAAGGTGAAAAGAAATACACGCCGTGTAAATATAAACTACACATCGTGTACTTTCTAGAAATGGAATTTCACCAGGTTTCCTCCAAAAGTACAAAGACCTGTACAAGGGATATGGACGAGAAGAATCTCAAGGAAATTCAGAAAGAAATTTAAGATAAAGAATTTATTAATTACAAGATCATAATTAATTAATTTCAGGCGCGACTTATCTTAAATAATAGATTGATTAAAAGAATTTGAATATGTGTAAATTTTATTGCATGCTATGGATGATCATGAGCTAGACCAAAGACCCTTTGTATGTATGTATGGTTTCATTTAAATTTGTTTAATTTAAATTCGTTGGCCTGCAAGCATTCTTCCAATAAAATGTAGGGTCTGCGTGCCCATGGTTTATTTAATGTAAACCCCATGTAATGGAGGATCTCCCAAGACAGAGGAGACGGTTCAAAATTTGAAGCTAAGGCGAAACCAACCCAAGAAGATACAAAGGTGGACAGGTGGGAGCTGCAGAACACGAACCATCAGGTTCAAGGTGTTTTTCCCTAGGTCAGGGTTATCTTATCAAACCGCTAGATAAGTTAACCAATAGAATCTCATGATCATGCCATCTTATTTTATTTATGTCTGATTTCATGGTTTATTTATTATGTATGTGTTGTCGCGATCACATAGTTAATAAAATGAACAAGCATGCAAATATGGAATAAAATAAAAACTGGACTATGCATAAACATTATCGGAACATGGTTAATCACTTAAGCAAGCATCAATTAATATTAAAAAGCATGTGATAATGCAAACTATGCATAAAAGATTAAAATCCCTCAATACCATATTAATTCAGACCAAGCCTTTCGTTACTTGATTAAGGGAAAGACTCAATAAAACTATGTGTTTGACCAACCCTTGTTGGGACACTTACTTTTATAAAGGAAGCCCTTGTGAAAGGTTTCGGGTTGACTTAACCATATTACATAAAGAGGAGTAGACCTTACTAGACTTGATGTAATATTGGAGGAAAGAGTTGAGGAAATCCAAGTTAGGATTTCAGGATTGGGGAGTCCACTCAACAGATAAAGGAACTGTAAGCTCACAGTTAGCAAAGACCTGCCTACCTAAATACCTTCAAATATCTTGACCAACACTTATTGGGGTTATGCGAAGGGGAATATGGATCCTTTCCACTAGAATATCAAAGCAACTGGACATTCCGAGTTCAATGGTGAGGGTCATTGGGAATTGATAAAATAGTGGTAGAATTAATAAATTCATTTATTATTTCTCATAAAAATGTAATCAATAAAGTACTGATAAATCTACTCTTTTAATTTGTAGAATTGAAATGACAAACTCGTCAACCACATTTTCTCTGCGATCAATTATGGATAAAGACAATATCCTCTCTGGCAGTAACTTTCAGGAATGGTTTAGGTGCCTTCGGGTTATCCTATGCCATGAATGAAAGTTTTATGTGCTGGAGTCCTCACTTCCTGATCCGCCTACCCAAGGGGCGAGTGATGAAGATTTCCTGTTCTATGATCAACATTTGAGTGATGCAGTCAATGTTCAATGTTTGATGTTGTCATCAATGTCTAGTGAGCTCATGAAGTCTCATGAAGACATGGATGCCTATAGCATGCTTGAGCACCTCCGTGGTCTATACTAGGAGAGAGAAATACAGGAAAGGTTTGAGATCTCCAAGGCTCTATTTCAGAGCAAGCTTGAAGAGGGTGCCCCAGCCGAGCCTCATGTAGTCAAGCTCATTATCTACATTGAGCGCTTAGAGGTTCTAGGGTTTAAACTCCCTGAAGAACTGGGTACCGATCTCATTCTTGCACCACTCCCCCAAATCTTCTCTAACTTTGTTGTGAACTTCAACATGAACAACATTAAGAAGTCTCTGTCTGATCTTCTTATCCTCATTAGCCAAGTGGATAGTGATATGAAGCGTGAAAAGCCTTATGTCCTCATGGTGAATAAAAGGAAAGGGAAGGCGAAGAGATTTAAGCCCAAATCATCTTAAAGGCCTTCCAAGAAAAGGAAGATCAAAGGGGAGTCAAGAGAACATGAGGCTGTTTGTTTCGCATATGGCAAGAAGGTCCACTGGAAGAAAAACTACACCCAGCCAAGGAAGAAATGGGAAGCTTCAGGTGCGTTTGTTATTGAATGTAATCTATGTTTCTACCAATTGGGTATTAGATACTGCTTTTGGTGCTCACATTTGTATCCAAATATAGGAACCAAGTAGATTTAGAAAGATTGATCGAGGTGAGGTAGATCTATGAGTAGCCAAAGGAGATAGACTTGTTGTTGTAGTTGGCAGGGACTACCACCTCACATTGCCAACTGGAATGATCTTGGTATTAAAGGGCTGTTATTATGCGCCTTCTGTTACTAAAAACATTATCTCAGTATCCAGATTAGATATTGATGGATTTATGTTCAAGTTTGGAAATGAATGTTGTTACTTTTATAAAGATAGCATTTGTTTTGGTAGGGAACATTTATATAACGGCCTTTATGTGTTAGACTACACATACCAAGTAATGGAAATCGATGACAAAGTAAATTCACATGACTCATACCATACCCAACTTTGGCATCACTGGCTGGGTCATGTCAATGAGAAACGTTTGACAAAATTAAATCAATATGGGTATTTAGATTCTTTAGAACTAAACCACTTGGTGTATGTCCTGCATGTCTACAAGGAAAAATGACCAAATCCCCATTTAGTGGGAAAGGTGAAAGGGCTAAAGAGCTTCTAGAATTAGTTCACACAGATGTGTGTGGACCATTTCTAGTTGAAACAAGGGGTGGGTTCTCGTACTTCATAACTTTTACTAATGATTTTAGTAGATATGGATATATTTACTTAATGAGTTATAAGTAAGATTCTTTTGATTGGTTCAAAGAATACAAGAATGAAGTTGAGAACCAGCTTGGTAAGAAGATTAAGAAACTCTGATCAGACAGAGGAGGAGAATATCTTAATCAGGACTTCATTGATATCTTATGGGAGTTTGGGATTCTATCTCAACTCACTCCTCCTTACACACCTCAGTGTAATGGTGTAAGTGAAAGGAGGAACCACACCCTATTGGACATGGTGAGATCAATGATGAGTCATGCGAGTCTTCCATTATCCTTTTGGGGATATGCATTACAAACAGCAGCACACATACTAAACCAAGTACCAACTAAATCGATAAATGGTATTCCATTCGAGTTATGAAGTGGACGCAAAGCCATGTTATTGAATTTACATGTGTGGGGTAGCGAAGCATTTGCTAAGGCATCTTCAGGTAACAAACTTGCACCTCGAGGCACAAAGTGTATCTTTATAGGATATCCCAAGGAAACAAGGGGATATTACCTATACAACCCCTCAAACAAAAAGGTTACAGTGGAAAGACACACCATATTACTTGAGAGGGAGCACATCTCTAAAAGATATAGTGGGAGCGAGATAGAATTCGATGAAGTCAAGGCTCAGGATACACAGGAGTTGGTATAAGAACAGATTCCACAAAGCCCCGTGGAAGAACAATCTGTTCCAGAGACACAAGAACTGCATAGGAGCACGAGAGAGGTGAGAGAACAAGAACGATATGGTTTTCTTGTCACCGAGGATGGTGACTCATTATTGGTTGACAATGATGATCCTCTTACCTACAAGGAAGCAGTTGAAGACACAGATGTTGCCAAGTGGCAAGAAGCCATGAATTCTAAAATGGATTCCATGTACCAAAACCAAGTCTGGATTTTGGTAGATCCTACAGTTTATGTAAAACCTATTGGTAATAAATGGGTATTCAAGAAGAAACTAGACATGGAGGGGCAAGTCAGCACCTATAAGGCACGACTGGTTGCAAAAGGTTTTATACAGTGTCAAGGAATTGAATATGATGAAACCTTTTCACTGGTTGCGATGCTGAAATCCATCAGAATCCTATTAGCCATTGTCGCTTACCATGACTATGAAATTTGGAAAATGGATGTCAAAACAGCATTCCTTAACTGGAACCTCCAGGAAGATGTCTACATGACACAACCTGAAGGGTTTGTGACTTCAAAGGATGCCAAAAAGGTATGCAAGCTTCAGAAATCCATTTATGGATTAAATCAAGCATCAAGGTCATAGAACATTTGTTTTGATGAAGCCATAACGGAATTTGGATTTATTAAGAACGAATGTGAGCCTTGTGTCTACAAAAGGTTTAGTGGAAGTGCAGTTGTTTTCCTAATAGTATATGTTGATGACATATTACTAATTGGAAATGAAGTACCTGTCTTACAGTCAGTTAAGGCATGGTTAGATAAATTCTTCTCCATGAAAGACTTGGGCGAGGCATTATATATTCTTGGGATCAAGATCCATCATGATAGATCCAAGAGAATGCTGGGCCTGAGTCAAAGTACATACATTGACAAGATACTGAAGAGATTCAGTATGGAACAATCCAAGAGGGGATTGTTTCCAGTGTCACATGACATTCATCTTTCCAAGAAAATGTGTCCTTAGACACATGAGGAAAGAAAGAAAATGGCAAGGATCCCTTACGTATCCGTGATTGGGTCATTCATGTATGCTATTCTATGTACAAGGCTAGATGTTGCTTATGCATTAAGTGTGGTAGGAAGATATCAAGCTGATCCAGGAGACTGCCATTGGATGGAGGTCGAGACTATCCTTAAGTATCTGAGGCGTACTAAGGATATGTTCCTGGTTTATGGAGGAGATGAGGAACTAGTCATCAGAGGACATGTAGATGCTAGTTTCCAGACTGATCAAGATGACATGAAGTCGCATACTGGATACATATTCAGTTTGAATGGAGGTGTAGTGAGCTAGAAGAGCTCAAAGCAAGGTGTGGTGGCAGATTCTACAGCAGAGTCTGAGTATATCGCATCTTCTGAGGTAGCTAAAGAAGTAGTATGGATGCGAAGCTTCGTCCAAGAGCTAGATTTAGTACCTAGCAGTAAAGATCTTATCACACTCTATTGTGATAATACTACAGTGGTGGCACTTGAAAAAGAGCTAAGGTCACATTAGCGGACAAAGCACATACTTCAGAAGTATTATCTCTTGAGGGATTTTTCTTAGAGAGGTGAAGTTGCAGTGAGCAGTATTTCCATAGAAGACAATGCGGCGGACCCCTTTACTAAAGCCTTGACTCAGCAAAAACATGATCATCATGTGAGGTCTAGCGGACTAAAAGTCATAAGAAGTTGGCTCTAGTCCAAGTGGGAGTTTGTTAGGGTTGGTGTCCTGAGAACCAACTGTTTTTTACTTTGATTACATGAATGTACTCTTATTATATATTGTTCATTTTTCTGCATGACTATAATATAATAAGGTCATGGCAGATCCCTGCTATGATGAGAACCTTCAAATACTATAAAAATATTATTAAATAAATTTCTACGGTTGTATGACATACTATGAAAGGACACATAGTATACAGACAGTCATGTGCGAGTATTTGTAAGAAGATGAGACTCTCTCTCATGGAGTTTGCACTTGGTAATCTCCAAGATGGGAGATTATAAGAACAGGCCCATTAGTAGTAATTCCTCATGTCTTGGTGTCATCGGATATTGCTATCTGCGAGCGTGTGTAATGGTCCTTAGACTGGAATATTATCATTAACTCATGTCATGACTTGTGCACTTAGATTTGCTGACGAAAATCATCATTAGACAGTTGGCGGGAGGTAGGGTGCGTTGGGTGCGTCACAAATGACATGTTGTTAATGGATAAGTTGAGGAAGTATTTGTCCCTTCCATTTATGGATGTTGATATCTCAGCCCTTTGATTGAAATAGACTGTCGCATGAAATTCCATGGCCATGGTGATACGATGAGTTTATTTCAGGTAGTCAAAGAATGAAGGATCAAGCATATAGGTTTATGACACTTCCATGAAACCTTCTTGATGAGATATTGAGACAAAGAGATTAAATTACACAGTAAGCATTCGTATGAGGTGGCACGTCAATGCAGCGTCAACTTCTTTCTCTTGGGTGCCTTGACCCGTTGCTAGACAGTAATCTTGGACTTTAGGCAAGTCCGCCTAATGCCAATGAGAAAGAGGCCTAGAGGGTCACACACTAAGTGCATCCAAGTATCTCAAGTAGAATAAAGATTATTCTCTTACGTGGTTTAATAATTATTCAAGGAAGCCTAAATAGTTTTAATGATGGAGGAAGAAGGAAATGAAAAACAAGATATACACACAGTGTATTAATGATTACATGCCATGTAGTTTTTCATAGAAAACAAGTACACACTGTGTATTAATGATTACACACCGTGTAGTTTTTATTTTGTAAAGGAAATTAAAAAAAATTACATGTCGTGTATTAATGATTACATGACATGTAGTTTTATGGAAAACAAGTACATGTCGTGTATTAATGACTACACGCCATGTAGTTTTCCAGTCAAGATTTTGAGGATATAATATTGTTTTATTAAATGATATTTATTATAATCCGCGTGGGCGCGTGTCAAGGAATTAATTATTCGACATGGGGGTTTTCAATAAGAGTCAATGAAATAAATAAAATGTGTAACGTGTTTATTTATTGTCATAACTCTACAACCTCAAACCCGATTATAAATATCCTTACAACCCCAACTCGTTTCCTACACCAAAGAGAATTGTTGTGCACAATAATTCTGGAGAATTATTTCAAGGCCGAAAGAACCTCTTCCTCCAAGAACGCTCTCAAGACCGAGAGATATCCTCTTCCATTGGATCAAGACGATTTAAGGCGGATAACACAAGCAAAGGTTCCTCCATGATAGCACCCAGAGAATCCTTTGGCGACGTCTAGAGATATGTGGTGCACGTGTGGATCACCGCTAGAGGAAGTCTACCCTTGGCTTCTGCGACGCAAGGACGCATCACATCAGAACATGATCAGAAATATCAACGAAGAAAGAACACCAAAAGGTACTTCTTTTAAATTGATTAAATTAATTATAATCAACCTGTAACGATCCTACTTTTTGGATCCGAGACTTTCCTTTTCTTTGTCTATTTCTATGATTCAATCCATGGAGACTGGCGTTTATCATCGTATTGATCCCGGATTGATCATTATTAATAAAAAAATCCAAATGGGCACATCCACCCACGCGCTTCCGCTACGCCCGAAACCTTCAATCACAAATCATAAAGGTACTTATGGCATTCATATCATACTTACATTGTAGCTATCACAGCTACATAGGGAGTTACATTGAAATACCCATCACATTATATTCCCTAAATCTATTAGGATAAACATTCATGTTTACCTCTGTCACATTACCCAATGCATTGGAGAGCTATCTCAAGCTCACCTTCTCTAGGTTTATCCCAGAACCACCCGTATACGTAAATAATTCCCAAGAACCATAATATATTCATAACACATAAAACAAACATAAAGTAAAGATGAAATTTCCACATTTCAATCACAATATATCATTTAAATATATTGACACAACAAATCCATTATCAAAACCATTTTTAATACCAAAATACGTAAAAAGTGTATGGTTTTTATTTTCCTTTAAAAAAAACCGTGGCTTGTTAAGGAAGCCAAAGATCAAATAATACTCGCGGTGGTGGAAAAAGGTCATTGTCACCTCTTACGTTAAAAAAAATTATTTTTTGTAATTTAGTAAAACACCTCATAGAAAAAGATTCCATATTAATGAAATAAAAATTCAAAGGTGTTTCTACATCTTATAAAAGAAATTTGTGTATTAAAACAAAATATGCCTCAATGAAAGGAGATTGAGATGAAGTCCCTTACCTCATGTTCGACTTGACCCGTTCATTCTTTAATCTCTTGAATAATAAACTAAATTTAATTTATACTTGTTTAAGAACCTTTTTCAAGTTTATTATTCCTTTTATATCACTTATTACCATGTTATAAACATTTTTTAATCTTTCAATTTAATAATATTCATTTTTTCGATATTTGGTACTTGAGTCCAAAATAGACTTCTTATAAGTACAAGTTGTTCACATGGTTAGAATTTCATTATATTCATAATGATATTCATTATTTTGATATCATATACATCATATATATTTAGTATATACATGTATTTATAATAGTACATAACATTTGGAGGTAATAAATGAAATGCACCGTTCATGGAGATGGTAAGTCGTATGTACGCATGAATGCTACTTTCATTTCTATTGCTTATTTTAATGGAATTAAAACATGATTATACATATTTATATTATAATTCTAATATAATATCATATATAATATCATTAAATTTATCCTTTATACATCTTACATATGTCATTAATGATTCATATCACTTTGAGGGGGTGGTAGTCCGCACTTCCTCAAATGAAATGATCGCATTTACCCATTATGGAAACCATAAAGGTAGGATATAAATGTAAAATAAATAAGCATAAAAAAAATATAAACATAATATATATCATATATAAATACAGTTCCATCTTAATGGCCACCATGATAGGTGGTAGGAGATAATCGAACAATCATCATTTCGTGAGGCATTAGTTTGTCATCCACAGAAACAGTATGTTCTTCACCCATTAGATGGAGGTGTGTGTAAGTGTAGTTATAATCCTTCTCATAAAAACATCCTAGTATATTTAGGATACTGTTGTTGTTATAAAAAAGTAATGAAAAGAGTTTAGGGGTTGGATAAGTAAAATAAAACAAAATAAAACGAAAGAATTTAAGAGAAACCATTACCTTTAATTTGCGTAACTCCCTTTGGTTTGAACCAAAAGGACTTCTTGAAGTGCCTTCTGCCCAAGGTAAGGCTTCTAAGAGGAGGAGAGGGATCTTGAGAGCTTATTTGGGAAGGTTTTGGGTGATCCTAGGGGTCCGAGAGGTGTAAGGAATGAGAAATTAGTGAGGACTTTTTATAAGGGAGCAGGGGCTCTTTAGGAAAGTGTGAAAATATTATTTTAATATAAAATGATATTCAGTTTCTAAAGGTCCAAAACTAATGAAAGGTGAAGATAATATTACTCATGGTTGAAATAAAATCATCCAATAATAATTGGACAGGTTTTGGATTTTGTTTTAATATTTAAAATCTTATTTATTTAAATCATTTATTAATGAGGTAAATACTGCATCATTATTGTGTCATAAATAAATTAATTTATTTGACATCTAAAAATTATAAAACAAATACCATGATTTAAGAAATCATGTTATATTTTCAATGAATATTTATAGTTGAATGTATAAATTATATAATCCCATGTAAAAATTTATTTACTAAAAGATATTTGTTTGTGTCATTTTTGTCATTATTTTAAGTTAATTAATCCAAAGTGTCATTATCACTCTAAAGTGGCTCAATGGGGTCCCAAAATCGACCCAAGGATTCCCATGGTCGTAAATGACTCATCCAAAAAGGTTATGATAAGTGTTAAGGTAGTTTTGTATTATTATGATATTCTTTTTACCTTAAGTTGTCCTATTTACCTTTAACCGTGGTAAATAAAAGTCAAAAGTTACTATTCACCAAAAATTATTTCCATCGTATTGAACCAAATTTTACTTAATAATAACAACCATGTATGTCAAATTTTCTAAATTCAATCCACAGAAGCGGTAAAATTTCATTTAAATGAAAAAGTCGGTTTTTTAACTACTACTAAGTGGTTTCACTATTCATCAAAAATTGATGTTTTTCAGAAAAATACCAAAAATTAAGCCTAAGATATATTAGATATTCTGAATTCAAAAATTATGTCTATTTTACCAAATTAATAACATAGAAGTTTCATTAATTAATTTAAAATTAATTCTCGTTGTCAAAATAAATAGAGTGTTTTTAAGAAATAATAATTATTAAAAGAGCGACACTTGTTTATGTCCAATTTCAAAGTGAAATTAATTCCAATGACCAAAATTAGATTAATTGGTAAAAATATATTCTAATTACACTTTAAAACCAATTAAAAATATAATTTAACCATATAAATAAATTAGATTAAAAGGCACTTTTGAATTAAAATATAGTATTTTTCACTATTTATTAAAAAATGAACTTTATCAAAAAAAAATACCAAAAAATTTACCCAGAGTAAATTTTCATGTCCCGAATCTAAAGAAGAATTTTATTTTGTCAATTAGAACATATAAAAATGACCAAAACTAGATTTAAAGAGGGTTCTCCATCAAAAGGCGGTAAATCGACTTTTTAGTGAATATTAGAGTATTTATGCTTAAAATTATATTAATTCAATTTTAAGCCCCTGAATTTTATTGGATAAATGTAAAAACATTTAACAAACATGTATAATCATATTTTAGTTAGTTTTATTCATTCCACCAATACAACGTCTAAGCATTAACTACCATTTAAAATAATATTATTATATTATTAGTGTGCAACGTAAGATTTTAAAGAAACCTGTTGTTGCGTATCGGGTACGCCATCGAGCATATCAACCTATTTAAAGTAAAATTAATATTTAATTCACAAATATGAATAATTATGAAAATGTATTATTTCTTTATTTACCTGGGATGTTACATCCTTCCCCCCTTTTGGAAATTGCGTCCTCACAATTTTATTCACTTATCAAATAAATTGGGGTATTTATCCCTCATAGCATTTTCAGATTCCCACATTGCTTCTTCAACCATATAGTTTTTCCACAAAACCTTTACCTGGTGAATTACCTTATTCCGCAACAGTTGCTCACTACTGTCAAGAATCTGGACTGGTTGTTCCTCATAAGAGATATTCTCTTCCAACTGAACTACCTCTGGGCTCAAAACATGATATGGATCTAGCATAAACTTTCTCAACATTGAAACATGAAATACATTGTGTAACTGGGAAAAATGGAGGTAAAGCCACTCTGTATGAAGCTGATCCAAATTTCTCCAGGATTTCATAAGGTCCAATGAACCTCAGACTCAACTTTACCTTCTTACCAAAACGCATCACACTTTTCCATAGAGAAACTTTGAGAAAGACATGATCACCTACCTCAAAAGAGATATCCTTCCTTCGGTTATCAGCATAACTTTTCTGCCTGCTCTGAGCTGTTCTCATGTTCTTCTAAATCAACTGAAACTTTTCTGCCATCTCTTCTACCAATTATGGTCCCATCAGATTCCTTTCACCTACTTCATCCCAAAAAGTTGGAGTTTGACAACGTTTTCCATATAATGCCTCAAATGGAGCCATCTGTATACTGGAATGAAAACTATTATTATAAGAAAATTCAACCAAAGAAAGATGTTGGTCCCAACTTCCCTGGCAATCTAGTGAACAAGCACATAGCATATCCTCCAAGGTCTGAATTGTTTATTCTAACTGCCCATCTGATTGCGAATGAAAAATTGTACTAAAATTTAATTCAGTACCCAACGACTTCTGAAGACCTTTCTAAAAGTTAAAAGTAAACTCGGGATCATGATCAGATACAATAGAGAGGGGAAAACCATTAAACCTGACTATCACTTTAACATACAACTAAGAAAGTTGATTTAGAGACAAAATATCTCGAATAGAAAGGAAATGAGTAGATTTAGTCAACCGATCAAAAATAACCCAGATTACATTATTACCTTGAGATGTATTTGGTAATCCCATAATGAAGTCCATGGATATATTTTCCCATTTCCACTCTGGCACCGGTAAAGACTGAAGCATCCCTTTCGATAACTATTGATCTAATTTAACCTGCTAACAAGTCAAACACTTCACAGTAAAATTAGTAATATCTTTTTTCATTCCATACCACCAATAATACTCCTGAATATCTTTGTATATCTTATTACTACTAGGATGAACTAAAAATGGAGAACTATGAGCTTCACATAACAACTCATTCCTCAAATATGAATCACAAGGCACACATAATATTTTTCCAAACCTCAAAACACAATCATTATCAACATTAAAATCAGTCAACTTACCCTTCTAAACTAACTCTACCTTTTTCTACAACTCACTATCTTCTTTATACACTTTCTTTATTCTTCCTGATAGAGATGATTTCACTAAAACCTGAAACAAAACAGAAGAATTTCTTGTACCAACAACTTCTATGCCAAACTTCATTAAATCAAAAACCAAAGGATCTCATTCCAAACATATCATGGTTAATGAAGCATTACTTTTTTGACTCAAATCATCATCCACATTATTTTACTTTCCTGGATGGTAATGAATCGTGCAATCATAATCCTTGATTAATTCCAACCATCTCCTCTATCTCATGTTCAATTATTTCTGAGTGAATATATACTTCAAAATTTTGTATTCAATATATATTTCACATTTTACTCCATACAAATGATGCCTCCAAATTTTTAAAGAAGAAAACAACAACTAATTCCAAATCATGTGTATAGTAATTTAACTCATGAGGTTTCAATTTACATGAAGCGTAAGCAATTACCTTATCATTCTGCATAAAAATACATCTAAGTCCTTTCAATGAAGCATCACTGTAAATAACAAACTCACCATTTCTGAAAGGTAGTGCCAAAACTGGAGCATTCACCAATCTTCTTTTCAATTCATGAAAACAATCATCACATTATTTTTTCCAAAGGAACTTAACATATTTTCGAGTTAACTTAGTCATTGGACTAGATAACCGTGCAAAATTCTCAACAAACCTCCAATAATAACCTTCTAAACCAAGAAAACTAAGGATCTTGGTTATATTTGGGGGTCTTGGCCATTCTTCAACAACTTTTGTTTCAGCAGGATCAACTGTTATGCCATTTTTTTAAATAATGCGACCAAAGAAAGAAAATTGTTGTAACCTAAATGCACACTTGCTAAATTTCCCAAACAGTTTCTTTTCTTTTAAGGTTTGCAAGATAACCCTTAAATGACTTTCATGTTCCTCGTACTTTTGGAATAAACCAAAATATCATCAATGAACACAACCAAAAACTTATCCAAGAACTCACAGAAAATTATATTCATAAGATCCATGAATACAGGAGGTGCATTAGTTAAAAAAAGGCATAACTACAAATTCATAATGTCCATATCTAGTACGAAATGCAGTCTTCAGAATGTCTGCATCCTTTAATTTCAACTGATGGTACCCTGACCTCAAATCAATCTTCAAAAAATACTGAGCTCCCTAGAGCTGATAAAACAAATCATCAATATGAGGTAAAGGATACTTGTTCTTAACAGTGATGTTATTCAATTCTCTATAATCAATGCAAAGTCTCATTGAACCATATTTCTTTTTAACAAATAAGACAGGATCACCCCATGGTGATGTGCTAGGTCTAATGAAACCTTTATCTAATAACTCTTGAAATTACTTCTTTAACTCTAAAGGTTCAATTTGAGCCATTCGATAAGGGGGTTTTGAAATTGGCTTAGCATCAGAAACTAAGTCAATAGTAAATTCAACTTCCCGATTAGGTATAATACCAGAAAACTCATTAGGAAAAACATAAAGATACTCATTTACCACTGGCACATCATTAATCTCAATACTTCATTTATTTTCAACAATATGAGAAAGGTAACATTCATTTCCATCTTTTACTAGTTTCTCAGCTTCCTGATATGTTATCAAAATCAAGGGTTCATTCTTGTACACAAACTGAAAATCTTTCTGAAAAGAAACCTCTTTAGCTCCATAGTCAATCTTATCATGATAAATAGAAAGCTAATCCATATCCAAAATAACATCAAACTCTACTAGAGGCAAAACAATAAGGTTTTCAAGTAGATTCTTTCTACACACAAGGACCGGAAGGTTCTTATAATTTCTTTTTGTCTCAACATTTCCCCCTGGTGTTTTTACCATAAGTTTGGGATTCATATCTTGAGATTGGATTCCCAATTTACTAGAAAACTTCTCAGAAATGAACGAATGTATAGACCATGAATCAAACAACACATTGACATAATCTGACCAAACAAATAGTATACCTAATACTAGTTCATTTGATGGACCAACATCTTCTGAATTAGTTGCAAAAGATTTCACCACCCCTTTCTACATGTAGTCTGGCTACTTTCCCTCAGTTGAGTTCTTCGTTGGACACTAATTTGCATAATGACCCATTTCATTGTACTTAAAACATTTTATTGACTATAAATCGGATTTTGTATTATCATTAACCTGATCTTTTTCAGTGAAATTTCGAGCCTTATGTCCCATTTTACCACATCGGTAGCACTTACCAGAATTCAAAAGACATTCCCTGACATTCTTTTTACCACAATTTTCACAAACTGTAAACTTAAGTTTCTTACCATCAGAATTTTTTTGAAGAGTTCTTCCCTTTCGCTTGCCATCTTGACCTCTTATTCTGTTGTTTTTTAAAGAACAACTGATCATCGGCAAACTCCATTTCCACCTTCTCCGCACAACGAAAAAGTTTTTCATAAATTTTTAACTCACGAGAATCTAAAGCCCTTAGATACGTTGGCTTTAATCCTGAGTAAAAATGGTTGATTTTAATATCATGATCTCGTATGAAATTTGGAGCATACCTTGCGAGTCGAGTGAATTTTTCTTCATAAGCAGCCACTGAGTCATCCTCCCACCTTAATTCTATGAATTGTTTTTCCATTCTAAGATGAACCACCTTAGGAAAATATTTCTCAAGAAACACACCTTTGGATTCATCCCAATAAAGAGCATGAATCTCCTCATTATCCCTGATATTGTTTACCATCGACCGCCACTGATCAACTTCAACTTCAAAATGGTAAACATCGAGACTAACCTTTTGATGTTCTGAACAACCCATGACATCGAAAATTTTCTCTAGTGCTTTAATTCACCCTTCAGCTAGCACATGGTCAGATGATCCTCTAAATGATGGGGGATGTTGCCTCATGAAATAATCCACTACTGACATGTTCTTCTGTGGTTGATCTGGCTGATCTCGTGCACGGATAACACCACAATTTATACCATGAGTCAACTATGTCATCACTGCAACAAACTGTTCAGTTCTGATTTCGACCATCTCAGGTTGCTGATTTGGAAGTTTGTTTTCCTCCTGATGTCATCCCAACATAACTGCCCTATTTGCTCTATGGAAAACCATTCTGAAGACAGAAATATCTTAAGCGAAGCAACATGGTAATCTGTAAATGCTATATCATTTAAATCATAACTTAAGCTAGAAATAATTTATGTATATTAATTTAACTATATTCTAACTCCCAAAGTTGTCTAAACCGACCTCTGATACCAACTATAAGGACTCGACCTTAAAACATTACATAATCTTGAATTAAATGAATAATTCACATTAAGTATCTTTTCAGGTTTAGAGTTTTATAGAGTTAGGTCATAACATTTACATAACAACATGAATATTACATGTAGACAATTCTACTCAGTATCCATTTTTTTCATAAAATAAAAACTCTTGAAAAAAAAGTCATGTCTAGTTCCATTCTTTAGATAGAAAAACTTTTCCTTGATCCCATCCTTGACCCTATTCATCTTTAAGTCCCGTGAAAAACATTTCAAAACTTGGGATGAGCATAAAAAGATCAGTAAGGGTTATAAAATAAGAAAGAAATCATTAGTCCATAAATACACAAAAAAACATAAACTCTTTTACTTATCTCATGAAAACATAAGATTTATGAATAACACATAGTAATCAAAAATCGTAAAGGTACTTATGGCATTCATATCATACTTACATTGTAGCTATCACAGCTATATAGGAAGTTATGTTGGAATACCCATCACAGTATATTACTTAAATATCTTAGGAGAAACATTCATTTTTACCTCTGTCGCGTTACCCAATGTATTGGAGAGCTATCTTGGGCTCACCCGCCCTAGGTTTATCACGGAACCACCCATATATGTAAATAATGACCAAGAACCATAACATATTCATAACACATAAAACAAACATAAAGGAAAGATGACATTTCCACATTTTAATCACAATATATCATTTAAATATATTGACATAACAAATCCATTATCAAAACCATTTTTAGTACCAAATTACGTAAAAAGTATATGGTTTTTATTTTCCTTTAAAAAATTATAGCTTGTTAAGGAATCCAAAGAACAAATAATACTCACGGCGGCGGAAAAAGGATGTTGTCACCGCTTACGTTAAAAAACATTCTTTTTTTTTGTCATTTAGTAAAACGCCTCATAGAAAAAGATTCTATATGAATAAAATGAAAATTAAAAGGTTTTTATACATCGTATAAAAGAAATTTGTGTATTAAAACCAAATATGCCTCAATTAAAGGATATTGAGATGAAGTCCCTTACCTCATGTCCGACTTGACCCATTCTTTCTTTAATCTCCTGAATAATAAAATAAAGTTAATTTATACTTGCTTAAGAACCTTTTTAAAGTTTATTATTCCTTTTATATCACTTATTACCATGTTATAAACATTATGTAATCTTTTAAGTTAATAATGTTCGTTTTGTTGATATTTGGTACTTGAGTCAAAATTGGACTTCTTATAAGTACAAGTTGTTCTCATGGTTGAAATTTCATTATATTCAAAATGATATTCATGATTTAGATATCATATATATCATATATATCTGATATATACATGTATTTATAATAGTATATAACATTTTTAGGTAAGAAATGAAATGCACCTTTCGTGGAGACGGTAAGCCGTACATACGCATGAACGATACATTCATTTCTATTTCTTATTTTAATGGAATTAAAATCTAATTATACATATGTATATTATAATTCCAGTATAATATTATATATAATATCATTAACTATATCCTTTATACATCCTATATATGGCATTAACGAGTCATATCACTTTGAGGGGGTTGTAGTCCGCACTTCCTCAAATGAAATTATCGCGTTTACCGATTATGGAAACCAAAAAGGTATGATATAAATGTAAAATACAGAAGCATAAAAAAACATAAACATAATATATATCATATATAAATACACTTCCATCTTAATGGACACCATTAGAGGCAGTAGGAGATAATTGAACAATCATCTTTTTGTGAGGCGTTAGTTTTCCATCCAAAGAAACTGTATGTTCTTCACTCATTTGATGGAGGTGTGTGTAAGTGTAGTTCTAATCCTTCTCATAACAACATACTATTATATTTAGGATACTGGTGTTGTTATAAAATAAAGGAATAAAAAGAGTTTAGGGGTTGGAGAAGTAAAATAAAACAAAATAAAACAAAATAATTTAAGAGAAAATGTTACCTTTAATTTTGGTAACTCCCTTTGGTTTGAACCAATGGGACTTCTTGAAGTGCCTTCTGCCTAAGGTAATGATTCTAGGAGGAGTAGTGGTATCTTGAGAACTTATTTGGGCAGGGGTTGGATGAGAAAAGGGGTTTGAGATGTGTAGGGAATGAGTAAGAAGTGAGGGCTTTTTATATGGGGGAGGAGGGGCTCTTTAGGAAAGTGTGAAAATATTATTTTAATATAAAATGATATCCGGTTTATAAAACTAAAAACTAATTAAAGTAGAAGATAAGATGACTCATGGTTGAAATAAAATCATCCAATAATAATTGGACAGGTTTGGATATTTTTTTAATATTTATAATCATATTTATTTAAATAATTTATTAATGAGGTAAATACTGTATCATTATTGTGTCATAAATAATTTAATTTATTTGATGTATAAAAATTATAAAAAACATACCATGATGTATGAAATAATTTTATCTTTCCAATGAATATTTATAGTTGAAAGGATAACTTATATAACCCCATGTAAAAATTTATTTACTAAAAGATATTTGTTTGTGTCATTTTTGTCATTACTTTAAGTTAATTAATCTAAAGTGTCATTATCACTCCCAAGTGGCTCCATGAGGTCCCAAAATTGACCCAAAGATGACCACGGTCATAAAAGACTCAACCAATAAGGTTAGGACAAATGTTAAGGTAATTTTGTATTATTATGATATTCTTTTTACCTTGAACTACCCTATTTACCTTTAACTGCGGTAAATAAAAGTCAAAAGTTACTATTCACCAAAAATTATTTTCATCTTATTGAACCAAATTTTACTTACTAATAACCACCATGTATGTTGGATTTTCAAAATTCAATCCACAAAAGTGGTAAAATTTCGTTTAAATGAAAAAGCCATTTTTTAACTACTAAGTGGTTTCACTATTCATTAAAAATTGATGTTTTTCAGAAAAATACCAAAAATTCAGCATAATCTATATTTTATATTGAGAATTAAAAAATTATGTCTATTTTATCAAATTAAAAACATATAATTTGCATTAATTAATTTAAAATTAATTCTCGTTGTCAAAACAAATAGCGTGTTTTTAAGAAACAATAACTATCAAAACACCGACACTTGTTTGTGTCCAATTTCAAAGTGAAATTAATTCCAATGACCAACATCAGATTAATTGGTAAAAATATATTTTAATTACACTTTAAAACCAATTAAAAATATAATATAAAAATATAAATAAATTAGATTAAAAGGCACTTTTGAATTAAAATACAGTATTTTTCTCTATTTATTAAAAAAATGAACATTATCAGAAAAATACCAAAAAATTTACCCAAAGTAAATTTTGATGTCTCGAATCTAAAGAAGAATTTTATTTTTTTCAAATAGAACATATAAAAATGACCAAAACTAGATTTAAAGAGAGTTCTCCATCAAAAGGCGGTAAATCGACCTTTTAGTGAATATTAGAGTATTTATGCTTAAAATTAGATTCATTCATATTTTAAGCCCCTAACTTTTATTGGATAAATGTAAAAATATTTAAAAAACATATATAATCATATTTTATTTAGTTCTATTCATTCCTCCAATATAATGACTAAGTGTTAACTACAATTTAAAATAATATTATTATATTATTAGTGTGCAACGTAAGATTTTAAAGAAACTCGTTATTGCGTATCAGGTACGCCATCGAGCATATAAAACCCTTTAAAGTAAAATTAATATTTAATTCAAAAATATGAATAATTATGAAAATGTATTATTTCTTTATTTACTTGGGATGTTACAGGTATGATGATTTAGGATCCTATGTGGGTCTGCCTCTTAATAGAGTAAGATGATTCAGTAGTTACATCTAATCATATTTACTTCCATACCAAAGTTATACCTGGTGTGAGTTGAATCTTTACCTTTGTGGTGAAACCTTTGTGGTATTCTTTTATGTGGTGATACCTTTGTGGTCTTTACCTTTGTGGTACTTACCTTCGTGGTAATATTTCCTCTGTGGAATAGGATCTTGAGTTGGGGCCTTGTGTTTCCTCATGAATGAGATGGGTATACTTGATAACTTAGGTATATGTATGGGTATATACCTAAGTAGGGTTGTTTATTGTTTTTATGCTTTGTGGCTTAACCTTTGTGGATTTTTGTGAGACCTTGGAGGGTCTCAAGGTCCCTACTGAGTATCATTATACTCACCCCTGCATGGGCTACGCCCGCACCTTGTTGTGTTTGGTGCAGACGATGGACAGTGCTGACTGAGGAGGAGAGTACCAGGACTAGAGTTAGATCTGAGGTGGACATTAGACGAGGCGTACCACAGAGACGATTGTTCAAGAGTTGTACCCACCCTTCAGGTAGGATCCCCAGTGGGTGTTCACAAGACATGTTTCAGTTTACTTGGAATTTTCAATTTTCTTGTACTTTCCAGTTGGTCTTGTATTCTGGACCCTTTTTCTTACTGTATTCACTCTTTTTTACTATACAGTTTACTTGTGTTCGTATCTTATTATGTGCTTGGTTGTGTGTGTGTACAGATTATAAAGGCAATGCCTTCCCGGTTTTAGGGAATACGCCTTTCGGTGCTAGTCGTCAGCCCCTGGCCTATGGAAGGTGGGCTTGGGGTAGTCACGACATGGGCCCCAGGGGACGGGTTGTAACATTTGTATCTCAACCACCGTAAATAATTTTTACTATTTTTATTGTTAATTTTTGTCAAATATTAATTTGAAAGTATTTGATAATATATATTATTATCATTCCAAATATATTTTTCATTTTTTCAAATTTCATTCATATTAGTACAAAAATATAATTTGAAATTAGTCCCACAAATGTGATAAGAACACGAGTTTTCAATGAGAAAATGTTTGAAAGTTTAAAAAGTTTTTATATAAAAATTGAATATGAAATTAATTTAAATGAGATAAATTGGATTGATATATATAAATATGAAATTATTTTTCTTTTAAAACCATATTAAAATTATTTTTATGCTTTTAACATCTTTAAAATATATGAAATTTGTTAATAAATACAAATAATTTTTACTATTCACTGAAAAATTCATCTTTTCAAAAAATTCTCAAAAATTAACTCCAATGTAATTTTTACATGTAGATTTTAAAAAATAATGTTTATTTTTTCTAATTAATTTTCTAATATAAGAATAAATTAATTTTAAAATAAGTGTGTAAAAGGTGACAAAACTGGTTTATAAAAATAGTGTTTCTAAGCCTAAAATTGGATTTATTCTTAACGCTTAAATAAAAAAAGATAAATTTTGAACATTTTATTGAATATATAATATATATTTACCTAAAAACATTGAATTTTTTTATTTATATAATTTATTGAGATAAAAAAATTACGCATAAAAATTGTTTATCAGAAAAAGATTCCCTTTATTTTCAAATGGTTATTATTTTCATTTATAATTAATTGCTCACTGGGGAATTAAGTTCATATACATGTGTAAACAATATATTTTTATAAATTATTTAATCATATTCATACCCTCCATTCTAATGGAAAGGGTATAACTATCATATTTAATTATAATCTCTTAATAGTATATCACATTTCATTAAAACTTGGTGAGGCGTGTAACACATGCTAAAATTATTTTTGTATGCCACACATGCTAAAATCAGTGAAACATGTAACAAAATCTAAAATTAGTGTAACTTGTAATGCAAGAAGAACTCGGGGGGTTTATGTAATTCAATCTAAACTTGATGTTTCATGTAACTCATGCTAAACATAGTGTTATGGGTAAAAAAAATTTTCAAAAATATGAAATTTATTAAAAAAAATATTTCAAAAATCATGGGGTGTTACAAGAGGACCCTGGAGTAGGTAGTTTAAGAATGTGGATTCATTAGGTGTATATGAGAATGAGATAATCAACGGTAAATTCATGATATTTTTGTGACATGTATAAAATGTATAGTTAGTTAGGTTGTGTCTATGAGCCTTGTGATGATGAGATGTGATTCATGATTGAATGAGGCTATTGGGGTGTCATGTTAGTATGAGAGTGTATAACTAATTCTATTAAAATTGTATTAATATCAGAATTTTTATAGGGATTTTTAAAAAATGTGGGTTCAGATTTTAGGATTATTCGACTGTGGTAGTGTCTAGTGGAGTACTAGGAGGGTGGACCTAAGAATGATTCAATTGTATCCCAAGGCACCCATGTTTATTTTCATCTCAATTTGGGATTACACATTCTTATTTAAGAGGCATATAATGGAGTATATAACATTGTCTCCATGATTCCATATTTCACTAGGGGATTCCATATACAACATCTACCCATATTACCAGGAGATAATGGTCTATAAGGAAAAGAGGATTGGATAAAGAGTATCACTTTTATATTCAATATTATTAATACTCTAAAGGAGAGGATGGAAAATATGAAAATCTTTACATTAAAAAAACAAATGAGCCCTTTCTTGAATATCTTTATGCGTGAAAAAAAGTTTAAGGAGATGACTTGGGAAGAATTTAATATCTTTTTCTTCAAGAATATCTTTCTAAAGACCCTAAAGCTATAAAATTCCTGGGAGTTCATAGAGATTAAATGTAGAATTATTTTTATTATATACTATATAACTTTTTTATTATAGTTTCTTTGATTTTTATCAACAATAAGAGGAGACAGGACCATAAAATCCCATCATTTTTAGATTGGATATAGACCAGTTAAAAGGAGTTTTCTTAGTAAATCTCACATTATGTGTAGTTTTTAGTACATAGGTGTAGTAGAGTGGACAACCAAGGTCATCGTATAAAGAGGATGGTTGGAAAAAATGTATTTTTAAAAAAATGAAAGAATAAAACTAATAAAAAATATAGGCATATTTTTTTTATGTTTATAAAATAAGAATAAGTATGTTGGAAGAATATTGTGTTTTATTCTTAAAATTTGTTTGATAAAATGAAACTTTTCTAACCTACCAAATTAATTAATTATTTATATTTTAAATTATTATTTCATTTAATTAAGATCCCATAATTTGTTCAGTCCTATACCCATTAGTTGTAAACATGAGCATAAATAATGAAAACATTTAAAACCTAGGATAACTATAGGATGAGAAATTACAATAGTATACTTTCATTTTCATTCCAAAGTGAAATTATAGTATATAAAAAAATTAGGGAATCATATCCACACTAGATAAGAGAATCATTTAAATTTTGGGATTGTGTTTGAAATCTTTAAATTGATTCCAGGTTTTTTTTGTTTTACTGATTATGACTGTGCTCTCATAATTAAAACATTACTTGACCTAGCATGATTTTTCTTAATTATTGAATTTATAGATCTCTTTACATATCAATTAATTTTTAAAAATATAATTAATAATAATAATTTATTCTCTTGGATTTAAAATAATCAATATAATATTGTTGAAATTAGACTGATTACTATGAGATCGTGCTTCAATGGGAAGATATGTCATCAAAAAAATGTTTTTCAAGTGAAATGGTTTTGAAGGGGTATAACCCAATAATGTTTCAACTATTTTCTTATATCCACAATTAAGATAAGGATAAAATAATTAAAATTAAATAAAATGTCATAAATATAGGAGAAAAGTAGGATTTATTGTAAGAAATGAAAAAAAAACATTTAAGAAGGGGAAAAGAAGATAATTATGGAGGAAATCATAAAATGAGTGCTTACATCCTCCAATGGTGTATATAATTTGTAAGGCACCACTTTTAATCTTCTGCTCGTCGAATATTTCTTTACCAACCCTCTCCAAATGATAAAAATATGCGTTTATATATTAGAGGGGAGGCTTGGTTTACATAAGTTTACAAGTGTGAATGGATATTCAGGAAAAAAAATTGATCAAACATTCACTAAATTTTTGACCTCTAAAATGCATGAAACAACAGTTCATAGAGAAGTATTATTTGTTTTTAATTTTATCCTATATCGCCTATAAAACTTTGAGTACAATATAACCTAGAATAAATAAGATATAGTCCACCTGGTTAATTGGTATCCATGTTGATGAGTTAATTAAAACTTTATATTCTAACCCATTTTCTCCCATAAAATGTATGATCCAATTAGTATGGTCCAAATAAACATTTTGTCACAAGGATTTTAGAATAGTTTCATAAAATTTTAAGTCCATATATATTATATAAAAATAGTTAAATCTATAATACTATCGTGTACTTCAAAACATTAAAACTATAATTGTCATCAAATTTTAAAATGAATGATCTAATACCATGTTTTCTATAAATAATTTTTTTCCATAATTTGGGGAAAATATTTCATTTATTATTAATAAAAAAATCAATAAAAAATGTTTTTATCAAATGTTACTCAGATTCAGGTGAGAATTTTAATCCTGATGATGTATTCTAATGTGGAAAATAATACTCTCATTATTAAGAAATTCTTTATGGTACGAAAATGAGTTATTAGATCAGATACCTTTAGAGGATCTAGTAGTGGGTCCTCTAATGGAAGGAAGATGAGTTTTTATGATTAGTGTTACTGTGGTAATAAAAAGGGTATTTAGAGTATGTTTTTCTCTTTATCATCATTTGAGATTGACTAGAGAGTGATTTTAGTGTATCTGAATTTAATATTTTTGAATAGTGTGTCGCATTTCACTAAAGGAGTTGATTTGAAGTGTAATGGTGTTATATTTGTGATGTAGGGGTGGTTCATATAGAATTATTAATGTCCCAAAGAAGATACATATATCTTGTGTTTTATTATGAGTACATTTGTAGTGTATATTAGAGCATCATTTGGACAGTCATAATGATTTGGTGGACAAGATTTATAGGGACCACTGTAGTATCAGGGGAATAATCTATAGGGGTTTCATACTTCTAGAGGGAAAAACCATGTTATAGGTTTGGGTCATCCAATCACTATAGTGATTCACTGGTTAATGATGATGCGAGACCATCTATTGTATGTGTTATGATTCTGTTGGAATACAGTCTGGATGAAGATTTATTTTTTGTGGGTGTGAAGAGTAATTTGATTTTATCACATATTGTAGAAAATTTGGGTTTTGTTTTGAGTGTTCAAAGGGTATGATGAATATTTAAAACCCTATGCGAAGGAGATCTAACAGAACCAAGAAGTGTCTTTATGTTCCATTATGGTAAGTGGCTATAGACATTTATAGGATTTTCTCATGCTAAAAAATTAAAGGATCTTATATGGTATTCAACATGGATTAATTAGCATGATTTTTTCATCTCCTATATTTACACCCAGAGTATAGTAGTATTCATTTCATTAATAGATAGAAAATAAATATTCATTGGAAAACGTGACTCACATATGAGCCACATTTGACCTGAACTTTGAATGTTGAGTAGAATTACTTTACATATAGCCTATTTTATTCTTGAGGATGATAAGAATATATGTATCTTTTCTTTAATCATATAATTGATCAATTTTAGTATACAATTCATAAGTATTTCTCAGGATTTCCACTTGATAAGGGGGTTATATTTTCTATCCTCATAGTGTTTGGTGTATATACCATAGTGATTTAGTCATGTCATAAAAAACCAACTAATTTGGGGAAGTTAAAGGTCAATTTTAGGGAACTTTAGGTGATGATAATCATCTAGGAAATCATTTACCCTTATGGTATAATAGTGTTATTTTCCAAGAATGGTGGCATGTGTTTTAAATTGTCTATGGATCACTAAAGGTTGAATCTGTTGATTATTACCAGTTCCATAGATTGAATATCTATTTGATCTTTTGATAAGATCATGATAGGTCTATAATATTTATCATAGATCAGTTTATAATCAACTCAAAATAAGATTTTGAAACTATTCTATGTATTAATTTCAAAAGTTAATATAGACTATAGACATTATTGGTGATGCCACTCGAATTGAAGAATATTATAGAGCTGTCCAAAAATAAAATGAAAAAGGTTTTCCATCCATACCTTGACTCGTTGTAGATGGAGTTTTATTATGACCATTAGTTTAATCCTATAAAATAAATTAGTTCGTGAGTCATTTCAATATTGTATTGTGAATATTAAATGAGCATCAACTATATGATAATATCTATACCAATTATTTTTGGAACGAAGAAGTGAATTTATTGAGGGAATGAAATATTTATTTATGGTATCAAAATTGACACTGGTATGGAAGATATGATGATGTCTTAAAGTAAAAACTAAGGACACATTCAATATTAGTATTTTCCATATAATTGATATATAGTATCTCCAATTAATCTATGATTTATCCTAATTAGAATTTCCAATAATGACCATGGCCAAGAATGTAGTGAAATTATATTAGGATGATTTATTCAAGGTAAATTTTTATAATCTAAAAGGGAGACTAAAATTCATTTTGATATTGATATTACCTGATTTTGGTAAGAATTACACCATCTAATATGGAACATTTGGGATTTTATTAAGAATAATTTTTTACAATAATATTGGGTTGTTTCTAATTGTTCAATAAATCTTAAATTTCCTGAGAATAACCACCCAATCCAATATTTATAGTTGTATTTTATGGTAAATGATCTAATGTTTTGTCATCACTATGCCTTTTGTGAGAGATTTCTGATTTTTTACCTTCCAAAAGAGACTGAAATATATTTTTTATTTACAATACCATAATCTTGGAGAGAGAAGATGGGTTTCATACACATATCCATTAAAATTATTGATTCACGCTCAAATTTATCAAAGAGATGAAGGTAGAATGGTCCTTATAGTTTAGCTTGGGTTATTAAATCTTCAGAGACCTAAGAAGTAACCTACAGACACGTACATTCTATGGATTCTTTTTGGATATGAAGTGGCCAACTTGGGTTGATTTTATATGGGTTTAAGGTATCAATAATAGATTTAAGTAAATTCAAATTAATATAATGAGTTGATCCTAGGTTATCGCTTGGGGTGGATTGGATGAATTCCCTTTTTAATGATTTCAATTTCTTATATTTGAGATGGGTTCATTTAAGAAGATCAAACAACGTCATCACTTACTGGTTTAATAGCTACACCCTTTAATACTAATCACCTATACACTTTAAGGATCAATGTTTTGAGCACTTCAAGGTATAGGTTTGTATTAGCACTTGAAGTGTGTGGCCTTAAATTCAACAAGGACGGTGGAATTTAAAAATCATCAAATAAAAATCTCAATTAAAGGAGTGATTAGACATTAATGGGGTGATAAATAACATCCAATACATACCCTTACTACTCCCTTGGATCAACCCATAAGTGGTTTATCCCTCCATTGATTCTATGGTTTCAATGGAAGCGGGAAGTAGACTCATGAGGGACGAATTGAAGAAGTAAATAAAACAATAAAAAGAAAATGATCACTCCACCGTTGTGTGAATAATTTCACAAGGTTTGGTGTGAATAAATTCACACCTTGAGGAAACAGTATCAAAGTGAGATGGATAAAAATAGAATAATAAGAGAATAATAACTTTTATTAATAAACAAGGATGAATTAAAACAACTTACATGTGGAAGACAACTTGAGACAACAAAATCGCAGCATAACATTACAATGAAAGAAAGCTCAAAATATGATCAATTCCTCTACCACCACCACTATAAATAGGCAATTTTTAAGCCTTGGGTCGAGCCTACAACAGTGTAAGTCACCTCAATTAATGGTGGTGGGCCTAGGTGGGTGGAAAGTTAAGAGGGAGTAGACTTTTCCACCCTTGACCCGAGGTGGCAGCCAACTTGCTTCCATCGAACAGAGGCACCTGGAAGACCTTATAGATGGCCGAATTGGAGTGGGCCATAGAAGAATAAAATGAATACCCAGATATTTCCTATCCCTATGTAAAGTTTCATCCCAAAATAGTTTATGGTTTACGAGATATGTGTAAACTGGTGGGATGTTTTTCTGGGCCTCAGATTCTAGCCCAAAATTTTATCTCTAAATTGTGCCTCCTTAATAACCATTATGGATGCTGAATTAGCATTATCTCCTGAAGGATGATTTGTTCCAATATATTTTTTCTAGAATCCCACGAAATTTTACCTTCATTGGGCCTGTATGTGGGGGCCCACATTCTCATCAGTGGGATGGTGTCCAATCATCCTTCTCTAGAATTGTTTGCATGAAATCTCATTTTGGTGGCCTTCCTTCCAATGTGAATCTTCCAACACTCCACAAGTATGAATTGTTACCAATATAATTAGAAACCTGGAAATTAAATATGAAAATAAAATCATGATCATTGGGTATTTTAAATGATGTTAAAAAATGTACCACATAATAGTGCATTTTAAGAAGGAATTACAATCATAAGTATTTATCCTAAGTTCCCACCAAAGTATTCAAGTTCTCCCCCACAAATTATTCTATATAATCACAGGACATATAATAAACCCCTAATACATTAATAAAACAAACAAATTACTGCATTAATTAATTACAAAATCATTTAATATATATTACAAAAAAATATTGGATTTATGTAAAAGTAGAGGATAACTAAATTAATATAACATATTACAATCACATTTATTATTCAATACTATAACACAAATAATCTAAAAAAACCTTTTTCAAATAATCAGGAAGGATCGTGACCTAATAGTATATTGGTTGGGTTTTAATACATAGATAAAAATGAAAACAATACTTAGTAGAAGAGAAGAAGGATTCATAACTAGCTAATATGATGTTGAAGAAGATCAGAATCAAAATATCCCTATATAAGGGGAGAACATTGGAGGAGAAGAGAAGTCGTCACTCGCTTGGGTGAGGGGAGACTAGGGCTCGTGGATGAGGAGGGGAGGGGGAGGTTGAGGCTTATGTTAAGGCTCTGTACCCATAGTTTTTTAAAAACCCATTGGTATATCTCAACCTATACCAATGATTTTTTTTAAACGTGGGTATAACATTTTCTAGGAACTCTATATCAACAGTTTCTCTAAACCGTTGGTATAAATGTGTGGGGATAGCCCCATTTTCCAGCAGTGCGTGATTAGAGTTTAAAAACAGGAAATGAACAGATATAATGAATGATGCATGAAATGAATTAAACTACAATTTATATTTAAGGATAATGAATAAAGATGTTGAAATTTAAAGGAGCTTACTATAAAAGAATAAAATATGAAAGGGAGTGAGAGGGGATGAAAACTCCTACCTTGTTCATGTTCATATATTCAAAACTATAGACTCTTACCTTTGTTTCACTTTTTATCTTCAAAACTAGTCCTTTGGGACTTTTGAATTTCTCCAGACTGTATTGGGGATTCTGAGAAAGAGTTATTGAGAGAAAGTTCAAGAGGATATCCATATTTGGTTTGAGGAAAACATGGTTGAGATGTGAGTATTTATATGAGGAGAGGGTGGTGATATTTTTGAATGAATAATTGAATAAACTTGGATAAAAAAAACTGAATAAAATGAAAAATTGTCTTATGGGTGATAATATTGATTAACATTGTGACTCTGAGTAGTTTTTAATCGAATTATGTCATGCTTACATGCTAAATGATGTCACTTACTAACATACTTATTGTATCATATACTGCATTTTGGGTATTTCTATATTCACCAAAATATGTTATTGTTTACAAAAATTATAAAAACTTCACTTTTACGTACCTTTGATACCTTAAATCCAAACTTGAAGTTCGTTTTTGTAAAAACAAGTCCCTTCATATGATAGATTTAATCATTGAATAAAAATTCAAACGTATTAAACTTTGCATGTTATAATAAATAAAGTATTTGCTTTTATGATGATCCGACATAAAATTTTATTATTATCTCTTGATGAATAACTAATGTTTACATATAAAAAATGCATTGTTTCTAATACTTTTCTTGTGTTTCCAAAAAATATACAATGATTATTTATAACGGTCAAATGACAGTTAAATAATGATCAAATAACGACCATCTCAGCGATCTGTTCATTCCAACTATAAAATCACACTTCTCATTCATTTGGGCTCATTGTTCAAAATATATATTCCATAACTTGCAGTATTTATCCCAATGAAAATTTATCTTCTAGTATTGTTGTCTGTTTGGAACCATGGGAGACAAGGATTTCATCTCATCACAATCCTATTTATTTATGTATATATTCACTTATACTTTCACCATTATTGGTGTCATATAGCTAGGAAATAATACAAGTATTTGATTTTTATCATGACCAAGGTAATGCATACATTTATTTATTTTCATATAAAATGTTTTGGTTCTTACAAATTCAGTGATCTCCTTTAAACACTGATGGTACCGCTAAACCCCTCTCATCGCTACAATCATGGGGCAACTCACCGACAACCAAAGAGGATGGGAACCACGAACATTATCCCCTCATTGAATTTCTACCTCCTCCCATCTCCTTCCTAATGGGTAAACTAATCCTAAATTTACACTAGTAAGATTTGTTCAAGCAAACATTGATATAAATTTAAGAATGATTCAATGAATCATACCTTTATTTTCCTCGGTTTGATTGAACACATAAAGAAACGGTTTGAATCTTAAGATCAAGGTCTTTTCACTCCAGGGTTTGTCTTCCATCCTTCAAATTATTTTAGTAACTTTTCATTAAGAGAATGTATGCTTAAGCTCTTTTAGGACTAAAATCACATATTGAAAAAATCACTTATTTAAAATTACAATATGTTTGTTAATGTTTTTGCAAAAAAGAAAAATCTAATGGAAAATCAATTATCCAGGCTTTACTTAGGTAACTTATATTTGTTGTAATAAAATCACATATTAAAATTTATTTTTTAAAATTTATGTAAAACTCAATTTCTTTTTGAAAAACATAGAGTGCCCCTGGGGTGTCGCCCGGTGGAGGCCGTTTTACTCGGTTATTCCGCCGCACCCAGGGGGCCTCCGATCTCTAGGGACGCCCATGGCCGTCATGAGGCTGTCTGCCTGCGCGGCAGTGGCCGCCGCCGCCGCCGTGTCCTTCCCCACATTTTCTAACCGCGCTTACGCCGACGCTTCATTTCGGTTCTCGCCTTTTTCTCACTCGTCACATGAAATCGACCAAACATCTTCCTCGACAAGCGGAGCTAATTCGTCAGAAGATGATCCGAAAGACCCCTCTTCGGGTTTTGACGCAGAATCACTCGAGCGAGGTGCCAAAGCCCTTCGAGAGATTAACAGCTCTTCTTACGCCAAACAGGTATGTTTTTAGTGCCCTTTCCCATCATCTAATGCTGGGATGCCAATGGTAAGAAGAAACTAATATCAAACTGTACGGTACACGACTGCGTGTTGGTGTCAAAGCCCTGTATGCAGTTTACACACGAAGTGCACCATAGTCTATTCCTAATTTGTAGAATACAGTAGATGAAGTGACGAATCTATATACGAAATATAGCGGGGTCTATTCCTAATATGTAAAATACAGCAATGGAAGTGTTGCTCAATCTGTATATGAAGTACAGTGGTACTTCTTCCTAGTCTGTATAAGCACAATAGTAGTGTTGTCCAGTTTGTATATGAAACACAGCAGGATCCTTCTCAGTAGACTTAATTAGGTAATCAGTAGACATAGTTTGGTAATCTGTACACGCAATACAATAGATTTTAGTCAAATAGTCTAAAAGTCGTCTACTCACGGAGCGCAGTAGGCTTGAAAGAAATACAATGAAATAAGAAGAGAATATAAATAAATAAATCCGAGCCCAGGGGATCCATGTTTCCTTCTTAAAACAAATTTACCCCCTCAACAGTACTGAAGGGTATGAGTAATCGTTCTATAATATAAGATAGAGCGAATTACCTTTCTGGGTTCAGATCCATGAAAGGGGTATTATTTTAAAATAATAATACATATTATAAAAAACAATATCAGTAAACTGTCCAAAGACGTGAATGAAGTGGCAGTGGTTTTTTAATCAGTGGCCACCTCCTGTGCTGTGACCAGACTTTTGTCCCAGATATGGCCGTTTCAAGAGGGTGGTGAATTGAAGTTTAAAGCAAACTTACAATTTTATCCCACTCGAGAAAGTAAACTATCTGGAAGCTATAAATTTCGAACAGATTAGAGTATAACAACAAATAAAAGCAGCGGAAATTAAAAAGCTCAGAAGTTAACACTTAACTGAGATTAAACAAACCAATCAGAATATGAACAATGCAAATGAAATCAATGCATGGAGTTCGGGATAACAATTCATAAACTCCTTTAAAAGAATATTATAAAGGATATTACCAGTTCCAATTAAAGGGACTCTTCACTTTTAATCCAAAGCGGCAGGAGGATCGTACTCATATCCAAGGGATATAAGTTTGAACCCTGGAACTTCATCGATCAACCTGATTGGCAGCAAGTCCCCACCCCGGACTTTGTTGAACTACCAGTTTAGAAGCAACCGGATTCCTATCCCTGGAATCTCTTCGATCACGAACGATCGAAAGCAAACAATTAGAACTGAAAGACTCAGGGCTTTTACAATGGAAACACCTCACACACCGAAGCTCTAAGCAACACACTGGAAAACAATACAAGCGAAAGCTCTCTAACACCGAGATAGTGTACAACTCATAGAAGTAGCTTTGTCAGCGTGTGATCATCCATCGTTCCTCGAAGCCTCAGTCTCCATTTATAGGTGTGGGCATAACAAACTCCCAATGGTAAACTCTGAGATCTTCGACTACCGTTGAAACAAAACTGGAAGCTTCAATCTATCTTCCGTTTGATGTAAATCAAATGTCTTCACAAAGTTCCGGAACATACATGTATCAGAATTAGCTCACCCGAACTTGTGAATCGGAAGTTAATTCTGCACAAAAACAGTACTAACAAAACTTCAAGTAAGTGCATGCAAAACAAAAAGCGTGTTGTGATTCATCAAAGCAACATATCCAGAAGATGTCATTTCAGGAAAATGATTCAATTGTCCCCCCCTTGATAATCACAAAACACGACTAACAAGGCAAAACACAACAACCAGACAAACAAGTAAATTCAAATGAAATGAAACAAAGTAGAAAGTAGAAAACTCCATGTACTTCCATAAAAATTACCCCCCTTAAGATATGCAATGAATGTTTGAAAAACTTTCCTCTTTACCCCCCCAAAACTTTCTTCTAACTTCTCCCAGCAGTCTTCCCTTTACCGAATCAATAGAAACACACATTCTTTCTCATCCTTGGGTGTCTTCTGGAAAACTTCTAACTTCTCCCCAAAGTCTTTTGAGATTATCAAAAGGAACACTAGGGAAAAAAACTAGCAAAGGAAAACGAGGAGAGTTGCACAAAAACACTAAAAGGATAAAAAAGTAGCGCAAGTGTAAACCAAAGAATACGTGAGAGTAAATCAATCTCCAAAAAGTATACGTAAGAGTAAACTAAAAATCATAGCTGGAGAGTGGTCTTCTTCCGGGAGAATTCTTCTTCTTCGCCCCTTTCTTCCTCTGCTTCATCTCCTCCTCTTTATTCTTTTTCTTCTTCCTCCCTATTCTACGAACTTTAACCTTTGTTTTTTGTTGTATTTAAAAGGAAAATTCACTCTGTTGATCTCTCTTCTACCTAATTTTTTTTCCGTATGTCCATTGTTAGGCATGAGGTGTAATAATTTGGTGCTTTCATTGAGAGTCTTGATGAAGAAGGAGAATCTTGCTTGCCTCAAGGAAGAGTTTCTTGATTGCTGGAGAAGTTGTTTTTGCTGGATGAGCATTGAGAGAAGGTCATGTGGTGTGGATGATCATAGCACGATGTTCGAGGTGAGAGAACCGTGATTGTTGCTGTGAGGCGAAAGGATTGATCGATGTTTTTCAGTTGCAGTGAGGAGTTGTTTTCTCTTTTCTCCACCTGATTTCTTCTCGCGGACGCTGCTGGGAAAGTGAATGCTGCTGGGACACAAACGCTGGAAAAAAAAACTTCAGAGAGAAGCGCACACGCAGGGAGGAACTGTGAATGCTGAGGGGACGTTCGTTGCAGCTGGTGGTGACTGTTTGAGGTACTGCTGTATTATTAAAAAAAAAAATCGTAAACTGCTGTGCAATGCTGGAGGGACGCAATCGCTGCGGGGGAAGTTGGTGTTCTTTGTTAGACACGTTCACTGAAGTCAGATCGTAGTTCTTCAGTTGCAGATTGGCGGAATGATGTTATTTGTTTGCTGTGTGTGTGGAGTCGTGTTGAAGCTGTTGTGACGTCCGGAGTGGGACGAGAATTTTTGAGCGTGGGACGACCAAGGAGGACGGTTGAGGTTAAGTGAATTTCGGGCGATCAACATGGAGTGCATGTGAACAATTATGGATAACTGATTTCCTACTGTTGAAGCGGATTTGGAAAGTTTGATGCGGCGGTATGGGAGGCACGAAGCATGTGACTGTGCGGGTTCTTCTGAACATCATTAAAAGTCTGGACAAATGATGCGTGCTGAGGGGCGGGAACAGGCACATGAGCAGACTAAAGAGAGAATCAAGGGTGTGGACATGACACTAGCTAATGGTTTGGGGAGCATTATGGAACGTGTGGAACTGCCTTCTTTTACCGGGGCCGATCCTTGGGATTGGATTATGAAAACAGACCTATTTTCGGATTAGCCTGACATCGGAAGACATGAAGCTGCCAATAGCTTATCTTTGTTTGAAGAACACCGCTCTGATCTGGTTCTTGACCTGGCTGAGAGCTAATCCAGGTTCGACGTGGGAGTAGTTGAAGCCGACGCTCATAAAAAGGTACGGGAAGGCGACGGAGGGGGATTCACGGCAGTTTTTGAAAACATTCCGACAAGCTGATTCAGTGGAGAAGCACTTTGAATCCAGTCCAGTACATCTTGAAGTGGAATTAACTGATTTGAGTTTTAGCGAGAATGAACAGGGAAGGTATGCCAATGAGGAGACCGGACTATCTAAACAACAATTTTGCATAGATAGACTCGAGACTGGTTCGAAACTTGTTGAACATAAAAGGTAGAGGAACAGAACAGGTCCAGCTGTAGTGTGCAAGAGGAGCAGAATAATTTCAGTCCTATTCTGCAGGAAGAGGTGATTCCAGATTCAGGTTCTAGCCTGGATAAGCAGGTACGACGCACGAAGGAACCTATAGTCCTTGGACTGCATTCATTTTCTCTGGCCGTTGAAACTCTTTCGGGAGTACACAACGTGATGGGAGCTGAGAGCATTGCCAGCAACTCTGGAAAAAGAAGTTTAGCAGATAACTCGAGCTGCTGAACTCATATTGAAACCTGCTAACACTCTGATTCCTTTGAGGGAGCTTGGCATGGTGGCGATGCAGTGGTGACCTGTTCAAGTGACATTGGGCCTTCGTCTACAGGACATGTATATTCTGGTTGTGCAGCCAATGAGTGCTAGAATAGTGGTGATAGGATTTTGCAAAGGCGTCCAAGCACCCGGGTTATCAAGTCAGTATGGATTACCAGCTAGTTCCGTGTGCAATACGCCCTACAAGTGTCTTGACTCTAGGAATGTGGCAGTGACTCTATGGATCAGTTCGTACCAGAGGAAAGGCAGACATGTAAAAGTTGTTACTGGTGCTGGTGATTACGTAGGGGTTGCTAATGGTCTTGCTAGGTGAAGCCAAGAATGCACTATTGCTGCCATGCTTGAGGAAGCAGAACCCAGGAAGAGGCAAAGTGCACACGTAGTTCCAAATGCCGTTCATAGGTTGAAACGCCCAGGTGAAGCGTGGGATGCAGGGGACTGAAAAAAAGACATAGCGGCACGAAAACCACCACATTGAAAGGATCTTCATCATGTTACTCATGCAGTTGAATTGGAGGAGGCGAGGGTTGCTGCTGTAGTAGGAGAGGCTCCTGTGACTTCCGTCTCTTTTGGGCTGGAAAAGGGACCTGTTGTATGCTTTCTCATGGTACATCTGGGTTTTCTATTTCAGCCACCTGCGCTATTCCAGATTTCTTACCTACTGTGTGTACAAAACCACCTATTGATGAAAAGAAAATGACTGATATTGCTCTTGCTGCTGGACTTGCTGCGCGTGACCGAGGGACAAGGGTTCTTGTGTACAAAGTTAAACCATATGGCATTTTGAGAAAAGTACTGTAGAAGGGGATTTACTTCGCTGATGAGGCTTTTGTCAAAGTCAATTCCACCGGAGCCCAGTTGTTAGAATTCATTTTTGCATCTGGAATTTCGCCAGCTCTACCTCCAGCAGCCGACATTGCTTGTGTTCCGAAGATATCCGAGATTGTGGATGCTATTAGATTCGGCTCGGATACCAAAAGTGGTTGAACCAAAATTTGTAGTGCCAAACAAGTTAAAATTAACTTCAAAGCCAAAGAAGTTTGGGATGAGAATTCTCTCATTTTGGTTTTCTGTTGATCATGGCCTTGTGGAAGCATTACTGATGTTGTTGGCCGTTCCTAGCTGTAGAATGATAAAATAGGATGACCTGGACCCCCAAGGTGTACTCTCTAAAGGAGCCCTTGGGGTTCTTTTATAACAAATAATTAAGACCACACTGGACCTCAAGTTCGATATGGGATACAGACTCCAACACTCCCTCTCAAGCTAGGTGTACCTAGTTTGGACACACAAAGAAAAAACAAAGCAAGCAACAGGCTGCATACACTCCCCCTCAAGCTGGACAGACCCAACTTGATGACAAAACAAGACGAAATAAAAAATAAAGTTGCTGCTCCCCCTCACGATCCCAGTACCTCTCGCAGGATGATGGATGGATGATGTCCCGGACGCAGCAGATGAACCACTCAGACCGGGCCGATGGACGGATCGTCAGGAATGCCGCACTAGTGGGACCGGTCGATGAGACGCCGGGAAATCCATACCAGCATCGGGAAAACCGCACTTGCGGGGCCGGCGACTGGAGGCGGGGGTACCGCAGAAGTGTTGCGGGATCTGGCGGCGCCAAAGGGCCCGAATCCAAGGTGGTTGAGCTGCTGCGCCACGGTGGATGAAGTGCAAAGGCGTGCCGGCAGACAGGGAGTGGTAGCGCTGGGATACCGCAGCAGGAGGCGGGAGGCGTCGCGCGCAGGAGGGGCGCGGGTAGGGGACGCCGGGGAAGGAGGCCGTCACGCGCAGCGGGGAGGGGCGACAGGGTCGGGAGCTGTGAGTCGCGTAGGTCGGTCGGGAAGAGAAGAGCCGCGGCTGGCCGTCGGGATGGAGCCTTGGGTCGTCAGTCGTCGAGCGCACCAGGGAGCCGCGCAAGGACGGGGCCGTCACGTCGGGAGGAAAGCCGTCGGGGCGGAGCGCAGCCGCTGGGTGGGAGGGTGTTACGCCGTCGGGAGGGACGGGGACGCCGGGTAGGGTGTGCGCCGCAGGAGAGGTCCTGCTGCGGGTGGGAGGATTCCGCCGAGATGGAGGACTGCCGATCGCAGGAGGGATCCACCGAGAATGCACCGGGAGGCCGCCTGGGATAGTGGCCGAGCGGCGCTCGGGAAGGATAGCCGGCAGAGGGCGGCGGAGAATACCTATGGCCCGCTGGCCATGGAGGCCGCCACCCCCCAACTGGGAGAAACCCTAGAGACCGACGGGAAAAATAAAATAAAATGGGAGGAGGGTTCAGAATTAATTTTCCTCTGATACCATATTGAATGATAAAATTAGAGACCCGAACCCCCAAGGTCCACACAGGAGGCGGCGCGCAGGAGGGACGCAACGCTGGGAAGGAAGCTGCGGCGGGGATGGAGCGCGCATGGAAGGAGTCGCCGGGATCGGGAGGGGAAGGAGCACGGACTGCTGGAGGACGGTCGCACGGGAGCTGTGCAGGAAGGCCGTCGCGCACGTGGGGGTCTGGTGATGGCGCTGCAGGAGTCGGGAGCAGCGACGGGTGATGCGGGAGCCAACGTCGCGCAGGTGGTTGGATTGTCGGGAGCTGCTACGAGAGACAGGAGGCGGGGCGTTGCGCGCTGGGTGGAATCCCGCTCGGGATCCGCCAGGATGAGGAGTTGCCGGACAAGAGGGAGATCCGCCGGGGATGGAGGGAGCCGCGCGGAGTTCACCTGCTGGGAAGGGCGGAATGCGGCCGTGAAGAGAGGCCGCCTGATGGAGGCGGGATCGATCCCACGAAGACGACGCCGGAGGGAGCGGCGGAGGCTGGGGGGGGGGGCGACCCATTCTGAGAGCCGCCGCCCCCGCACGAGAAAAAAAAATAGAAACCCTAAATGGAAGATAAAAAAAAATATGATGGAGGGATCGGGTTGGATCAAACCTCCTCTGATACCATGTAGAATGATAAAATATGATGACCCGAACCCCAAGGTGTACTCTCTAAAGGAGCCCTTGGGGTTCTTTTATAACAAATAATTAAGACCACACTGGACCTCAAGTCCGATATGGGATACAGACTCCAATACTAGCGAATGGGCGACTATGACTTGTTTAGAGTTAGCTATAGTGTGCATTGTCGTGAGCAATCCCGTTGGAGTACATATCAGTTACACTTATTTAAGCCATGCAGCAGGTGTAGTTAGGAGGACTTTTTTTTGGTGTTGTAAAGGTTGCTTTTACTGGTAGCAATGCCATTGGTAGACAGATCAGGGCTGCAGGAGCACAACTGAAGGGATGCGAGCTACCATTGCTCATGTTCAAGATGTGGCAACTGGCCAGTTTGTTGGAATTGGTTTCTACCGAATTGCAGATTCACTTTTCTGCTGTAGCAACTACTGGAGTAGCAGTAGAGGGGTTGCCTCCTCGAGTTTCCAAAGCACTAGACAGAGTACGCTGCACAGAGCAAAATTTTGCGTCCCTGATTTAATGTCTTGTCGTGTTGATGTTTAGACCATCGCCGAAGCCACCACCAGGGGGCTGCCGTTCCAGTGTTCAGGAAGCAGCGCCGAGCTTTTTGGAGTTCCACCTTGAGGAGAAGGTGGTTTATAAGAGGGGGCGAATGTTAGGTATTTGTAGGGGAGGGCTGTCAAAGAGTATGTGTGCAGTGAGGGCTGTTCGTATGAGGGCAGGGGGTTTAGCTGCTGTGTGTAGTGGAGCAATATATAACTGCCAAGGGGCAGTGGCGTAATTTGGCATTTAATAGCAGTGGGGCTGTTAGAGAGCAGGTTGGGGGTTATTGGAGTATTAAATAAGGGAGAGGGTCTGTTGGGAAAGGGGACAATTCATTATTCATTTCAGCTGGTTGCTGTGGGAGGTGTTGGCCTTTGGGAGAGTGGTCTTCTTCCAGGAGAATTCTTCTTCTTCGCCCCCTTCTTCCTCTTCTTCATTCTTATTCCTTTTCTTCTTCCCACCTATTCTACCAACTGTAATCTTTGTTTTCTGTTGTGTTGGAAAGGAAAATTCACTCTATTGATCTCTCTTCTGCTTAAATTTTCTGTTGTATGTCCATTGTTAGGCACGAGGCCTAACACAATCCGTATTACTTTCATAATCCGGATGTTTTAACTTCGTATAAGAATCGGTCTCATCAAACTTAACATGTACCGTTTTTTCAACGGCATGTGTCCATCTATTGAAAACACGATAAACCTTACTTGTGATAGAGTAATCAAGACTGTTGGAGTATGGGTAACTTCCAGCCCCACTAACTTTGTAACTTCCAGCCCCTCTTCTTTTGTAACCTCCCTTGTAACTTCCACTTACAGTTTTTTATAAATACAGGCCCTCTCCTTACCTTGAGGGTAAGAGGGATCTCTAATTACATGGTATCAGAGAGAAATTAATCCCGACTCCTCCCACTCTGCGGCCTCCCGGTTCTGCCCGGCCCCGCCTCTCCCCTTCTTCTCCCGGCTCGGCCTCCCTTCCAGGCGGCCCTCCCTCCCGGCTCGGCCCTCCCTCCCGGCTCGGCCCTCTCTCCCAGCGGCTCTCGGCTCCTGCGGCTATTCCCGGCGGCGTCGCTTCCAGACGCGGCTCCCGGTTCCCGTCGGGCCTCCTTCTGCGGTTCGTCCGGCTCCCGCGCGCTCTCCCGGCGGCATCTCTGTGCGCGACGACCGCGCCTCCCGTCCAGCACCGGCTCTCTCGTCCCGCGTCGGCTTCCTCCCTGCTCCCTTCGGCGTCATCCCCGCGCGATCGGCCTCGCCTCCATCAGGCGGCCCTCGCCCCCGACGCACGACGCCCCGCCCTCGACGGCGCCCAGGCAACCCGCGACGCCTCCCCGTCGCGCCTCCTGCGACGCCTCCCAGCCGCGACTCCCGTCGCCTCCTTGGTGCAGGAGCTTTGCTGGAATCCCTCCTCCTTGGGGGTTTCCTTTGGATCGATGGTTCGGGACCATCTTGCGGTGGCTTTTTGGTGATTCATCGGCGTCACCCCTTCCCGGTTCGGCATTCCATAGCCTCCGCTCTCGGCTACGCACCTCCGACGCCTCCCTCTCAGATCTGCAACGGAACATTCTATTCGGTGTTTTGCGGTGCTGGTCATCCTCCTGGCTTACCAGGTTTCCAGTTTCCCTCCTAAATTTCAAGTCCCAGCACAGACCAGGCTCTTCCCGGTCTTTCCAGCGCCCCAGGTGCACCGCTCCCCGGCAAAACTCCCTGCTTCCGGCTCATCCCTCCGCTGCATCTTCGGTATCACCGCTCCGCTTCCATGGCAGACTCTTCCCCACTGCCGCCGTTGATCACCGCTTCTACCCGCCTTGTGGATGACCGATTGGACTCCACAAATTTCTCCATCTGGCGAAAGACTGTTGTGATGTCCCTCACCGGCATGGACCTCGACCATCATCTTGAGAATCCTCCCCCAGTCACAGCTGATCCCAAATATCGTTCCTGGAAACTTGCTGACAGCAAGATCTTCGCTCTGCTGGTCAATTCCATGGAACGATCGGTCAAATGTCTCCGCTCCGACAATGGGCGTGAGTATCTCTCCAATTCCTTTCGGCAGTTTCTCCAGACGAAAGGCATCCTTCATCAGACCTCCTGCCCTGATACACCCCAGCAGAATGGCGTGGCCGAGCGGAAACACAGACATATTCTGGAGACTGCTCGTGCCCTCCTCTTTCACCGACAGGTGCCTCTGCAGTTTTGGGGCGATGCCATTCTCACCGCCACCTACCTGATAAACCGTCTTCCTTCCACTATCCTTCGAGGGGAAACTCCTTTTCGGACTTTGTTCTCCTCTCTCCCTCTTCACTCCCTACCCATTCGCGTGTTTGGGTGCCTCTGTTACGTTCGCGACACACGTCCAGGTCTCTCCAAACTCGCTCCCAAATCCCTCCGCTGCCTCTTTTTAGGCTATTCTCGCACTCAACGCGGCTATCGCTGTTTTTCCCCCGACCTACGGCGGTATGTCATCTCGGCCGACGTTGCCTTTGTTGAAAGTTCTCCATTCCTCCTTCCCTCTCCTCATCCTGACCCTGCCATCGATGATTGTCTTCCTCTCATCATCCATCCTCCACCGCCGTCAACCCCTGTTGACACACATTTTGGTCAGGTCTACTCTCGGCGTCCTTCGATTGTATTCCCCGTCCTGGCCAATGACACTGACGCTCCCGCTTCGTCCGCTGCTCCTGCTCCACCACCCGAGGACTTGCCCATTGCCCTTCGGAAAGGTACTCGCTCCTGCCAGAGTACTATTCTATTTGTATCTTCATACAGGGGTTTGTCAGCTCTGGAGACAGTCTCTGTACCTCGAACGGTTGGTGAAGCCAAATCTCACCCCGGGTGGCTAGCTGCAATGCGGGATGAATTGCAGGCTCTAGAGGATAACCATACTTGGGATCTTGTACCTCTTCCAGCAGGCAAACAGGCCGTGGGCAGCAAGTGGATTTACACCGTCAGGCTCAATCCCGATGGCACTCTCCGCCGCCTCAAAGCCCGCCTTGTTGCCAAAGGCTTTGCACAGACGTACGGTGTTGACTACTTTGATACCTTCTCACCGGTTGCCAAGATGGCCTCTGTCCGATTATTCATCTCTCTTGCCGCCCATCATCAGTGGCCTCTTCATCAGTTGGATGTCAAGAATGCCTTCCTCCATGGCTTCCTTGAGGAAGAAATTTATCTGCAGCAGCCCCCCGGATTTTGTGCCTTCGGTGCTGAATCTCGAGTCTGCCGTCTCCGCCGCTCTCTCTACGGCCTCAAGCAGTCACCCCGTGCTTGGTTCGGCCGCTTTAGCACGGTCATTGGCGATTTTGGGCTTTCTCGCAGTATGAAGGATCACACTGTCTTCTACCGGACGAGTGCACGTGGCTGCATCTTATTGGTCGTATATGTGGATGACATCGTCATCACCGGCAACGACTCTGTGGGTATTACCCACCTCAAGGCCCATCTACACCACCACTTCAACACGAAGGATCTTGGTCCTCTCACCTACTTTCTCGGCATCGAGGTTTCCTATTCCTCGGACACCATCTCCCTCTGCCAACGGAAGTATGCATTGGATATATTACAGGATGCTGGGCTGACTCAGGCCACTGCGGTCGATACTCCTCTCGAGCCTGGGGAGCGGTCTCTTTATGCCTCCTCAGCACTATACCCACATCCCGAGCGGTACCGTCGGTTGGTGGGCCAACTCAATTATCTCACCATGACTTGACCCGACATCTCCTGTGCGGTTGCCAAGGTCAGTCAATTTATGGAGCATCCAACCACCTCCCAATGGGATGCGGTCATCCGCATCGCCAAATACATCAAGAGAGATCCTGCCCGTGGTCTTCATTACTCCCAGCATCCTCATCAGAATATTGAGGCCTTCTGTGATGCTGATTATGCTGGCTGCCTTGCTACTCGGAAATCTACATCTGGGTTTGCCATATTCTTAGCAGGCAATCTCATTTCTTGGCGAAGCAAGAAACAGACGGTCGTCTCTCGCTCCAGTGCCGAGTCTGAGTACCGTGCCATGGCCACCGTCACTACCGAGATCCTATGGCTTCAACACCTCCTCCAGGAGCTTGGCTTTCCTCAGCAGACTTCTGCTCACATATGGTGTGACAATCAGGCCGCCACTAAAATTGCTTCGAATCCCGTTTACCATGAACGCACGAAGCATATAGAGGTGGACTGTCACTTTCTTCGCCACCACCTGGAGAACAAACATGTCAGCTTTAGCCACATTTCCACGGCGGACCAGCTTGCTGACATCTTCACCAAAGGCCTCCCCGGTGCTCGCCTCGCCTCTCTTAGTTCCAAGCTAGGGATCCAAAACATCTGCCGCCCAGCTTGAGGGGGAGTTACGGTCTTTTTTTTTTATGTGTCCAAGCTAGGTACACCTAGCTTGAGGGGGAGTGTTGGAGTATGGGTAACTTCCAGCCCCACTAACTTTGTAACTTCCAGCCCCACTTCTTTTGTAACCTCCCTTGTAACTTCCACTTACAGTTTTTTATAAATACAGGCCCTCTCCTTACCTTGAGGGTAAGAGGGATCTCTAATTACAAAGACAAATACCTTTATCAGCTTTTAAATCAAATTTATGAAGATTATTTTTAGTATTCAAAATAAATACTTTGCATCCAAAAACTCTGAAGTAATCAAGTTTTGGTTTTTTTCCATTCCACAGTTTGTAAGGTGTTTTATTTAAAATCGGGCGAAGTAAAACTCGATTTATAGTGTGACATGCAATACCAACGACATCAACCCAAAAATTTTTAGCAACACAATTTTCACACAACAGACCGGACAATTTCTTGGAGCTTTTTATTCCTCATTTCTACTACCTCATTTTGTTGTGGAGTTCTTAGTGTCAAGAAAATATATGTAATGCCTTTTTCACTGCAAAAGGTTTTAGAAGAAAAATTTACAAATTCTCAATCATGATCACTCAGGAAAGTGGCAATAGGTAGGTGAAGCCTGTTTCAGTTCATCGGAAGTTCATCTGTCAGAATTTCGTTTATCGGAATTTCTTTTGCCGAATGACGGGCTGGACGTGAGGTGCAGACAGCGGCAACAGGACTTCTCCAATGGCAGTGAGACCATCGGAAGTTCGCATCTACCGATGGTTTTGCTGTGGAACATTGGAAGTTCAGTAAGGCTGAAGGGTCACCAGGTTGGTTATCAAGCTCAAACGGTCATGCTTAGTGATCTGTGATTTCAGGGGAGCAGGTATTACAGGTTGACCGGATGACACTTAGTATATAAGTGCGTGGGACCTTTAGTGCAAAGTGTGATTCGTGGATCGACTGAAGCGCAGAGAGAAGAGCTTGAGCAATTACTTGTACTTAGTAATTTGTAACTCTTGTAATCTCTTGTTTTTCCGGTAGTAATGAAAATGGATGCAGTAGCGTTTCTTCCGTGCACGTAGGACACATTGTGTGAAGCACGTTAAACTGTTCTCATTTCTTGCTTTCTGGCTTTCCATTGCATGTATTTCCGGTGTATGTATTTTTGTTGCCTTAAATGTTTGTGAGCTTGCTGGTGTGTGTGAAAGATGATTTTGTGCGGTGAGTAGGGTGCTAAGTCTACCTACTTTCGGTGCACTCAGTCGTGGGGAAGTGAACTTCTAGAGATCGGTTTTCTGTCGCGTAGAGTTTTCTGCGTGCGATCTTCTGGTGGATTGACGCGCAGAGTTCCAATGGTCTTATCGGAAGCACGGATCGGAGTTTCACGGGTGCCCCAACAATCTCACTTTTATCATTGAGCTTGTTTCTGAATATTTACTTAGTTTCAATAATATCATTTCCTTTAAATCTAGGAACAAGATCTCAAGTGTTATTGTTTTCAATTTGATTCAGCTCATCATTCATAACATTTATCCACTCTTTATGTTTCACAACCTTAGCAACTGATTGTGGTTCAACTTGTGGAACGAGAGCTGTTTGATTATCAAGCCTCAGTTTTCTTCTAGTCTGTACTGATGCTTCCTGCTTTTGTAGTCTCACCATCACTGGACTGATCATAATTAGTGTCAACATGATTGGGTTCTCGATCATCTTCCTTTTCGCTAACTTTTTCAGAATTCTGCAAGCTATCTTCCTCAAATTCTTCAAAGTCTCCTTCATGTCTCTTTCTCAAACTGAGCCTATTTTCAATGATTTTCACATCATAGCAATCTACCAGCTTGTATTGTTTTTTATTCCAGCATTTATAGCCTCTTCCATTGGATAAATATCCCATGAAAATTCATTTTTCAGCTTTTTCATCAAATTTTTCTAGATCTGAATTCCTAGATCTGAATTCTCAATCTTCATAAAGCATGAACTGCCAAACACTTTGAAATACTTCACAATGAGTTTCTCCTTGTACCACATTTCATAAGCAATCGTGTTTGATTTAGGTCTCAACAAACATCTATTTTGAATATGCACAACTGTACTTACAACTTCTCTCCAAAAGAATTTTGAGAGTTTCAATTCAACAAGCATGGTTCTTCCCATTTCAACCTGACTTTTTATTTTTCATTTCTGCAACTCCATTATGCCGAGGTGTATAAGGAGCACTATATTGATGTTTAATCCCATGCTTAGCAAGATAAGTTTCAAAAGAATTGCTATTGAACTCCCTTACATTAGCAATTCTCAATTTCTTGATATAGACTTCCAACTCCTTTTCAACTTGTCTTCTGAATATTTTGAACATCTCCACTGCCTCAGATTTGTGTTTCGTGAGCATCACATTAGTCATTGTGGTAAAGTCACCAATGAATGTAATAAAATAAAGATTACCTCTAGTGGATTGATGCCTCATTTACCCACATAAATCAGAGTATATGAGTTCAAGTGGCCCAATGAACTGGATTTTCAGTCTTTTGTGACTTTTATGTGCAATCTTCCTCTTGACATGTTTCACAAATAACATCTCTTTCTCTCTTCAATTGGGGTAAGTCTCTCACCACACCTTCCTTTGAAATTTTGCTCACACTCCTCTGACCAAGATGACCAAGTTTTCTGTGCCAAAGCTTATTTTCATCTTTTGCACTCAGATAGCACGAGTTACTTAGATCACCAATTTGGAATAGGTTACCACTTGTTCTTTCTTCCTTAGTGATAATTCTTCCATCTTTTAAACACTTGATGATACAAGAGTTTCTTCTGAAAATAACTTCATTCCTATCATTACAAAGTTGGTGCATGCACTCAACAAGCAGTGTTTAAGTCCTTCCACAAGTAAAACATCTTTGGATTTTAATTTCCGGGCTTCAATATCAGCTGCACCAACTCCTCTAATTTTCAAGGAGCTTTCATTCCCAAATGTAATTGAACCCCCATCACGACCTTCCAAATTCTTCAAGATCTTTGTGTCACTTGTCATGTGAGAGGAACAACTGCTATCAAGAATCCATGACTTGCTCTTCTAGCTGGCTTTTAGAGCCACTTCAGTAATTAGTGACCGTGCTTCCTTTTCTTTTCTCTGAACTTTCTTATTTCCTTCATGAAGAAGTCCTGGAAGAGTAGTCATACATTTTTCAGCAAAATGACATTGTTGGTCACATCTTTCACAAATTTCTTCCAAACAATCAAATCTGTTTTGTGTGTACTCTGTTTGCAGATTTCTTCTCTTTGCCTTTGCTCAGAATTGCTCCCCCTCAATTCATGTCTTCTTTTACTTCGAGGAAAAGACATGTTGTACCGGTAAACATAGGCTTTGTGCCCAAAGATCCCACAACACCAACGATAACCTTTGAATTTTGATATGGTAATGTAGAGTAGAGACATCACCTTGGATAAAATAAAAGCATCCATAATAAAATTATTATTTTTATCGGTTTTATGACCTAATGATTCCCCACAACAATTTTTTAGGGTCAAAATATGTTTCCTTTCATTAACAAGAGTGGATAATGCCCCTATATCATCCTGAAAATATCAGGATATTAGAACTTCTTCTACCCCAGATGAAAATTGAGAGTAAGGGGATGATAACCAGCACATCCCCACCAATGGTCCCCCAAAATTAGTACTCATAGAGTCCAAGAAATCTCTTTTTTATTCATAGGAAATAAAAATACACACAATTGTTTTGATTCAAATATTCCCCCTCTAAAAACATTGAAGAAGATAAAGAAGTGGAAGAAGATTTCAGTGAGAGTTTACCTTTGTACCCACCCTTTCCTTTTCCGAAGTTCTTTGAGATAGGAGTCATTATCCTCTTACACTCTTCATCATTTTCTTCATCATCTTTAGATTCACTAGAGTACTCATCTTCCTTTTCCTTGATTTTAAGCTTTTTCTTGGCTCTGAATGTCATCTCCTTCTTCTCGATATCTTATTCTTAAAAATAGGGGCTTTCCTTATTTCATAAGAAACGAGTATATTATGTAATTCATCAAGAGATAAATCATTTCTATTTTTCAAAGCTGAAATTTTAGTGTTGAACCCTGTTTTATTATTCTGGGTAAGTCCCACATCGGAATACCCCTTTATGTATTCCGTATTTTCAATCTATAAAAGAAGCTTTCCGCCTCACCTTGAGGTAAGGGGACCCAGCTTGAGGGGGAGTGTGTCTAGTCTTTCCTTGATGCTATCTTTCTTTTGTGAGACTCGTGTTCCAAGTTGGGCATGTCCAGCTTGAGGGGGAGTGTTGAACCCTGTTTTATTATTCTGGGTATTTCCGAGTCCCACATCGGAATACCCCTTTATGTATTCCGTATTTTCAATCTATAAAAGAAACCCTCCGCCTCACCTTGAGGTAAGGGGATTTCCTTCTACATTTAGCATTAAGCCTGTTAGAGAAGTTTCTCAGCAATTTCTCGACAATAGTAGGATCTTCCAAAGTATCTCTTAAACCTCTGATGTTGCTAACAATCTCATTCACTCTTGAGAAGAAGTCATCGATAGTTTCTTCGTCGACCATCCTCACATCTTTAAACTTTGCTCTCCATATTTGTAGCTTAGCTTCCTTAACCTTGACATTCCCATCAATTTTTTTTTCAAGTTTGTCCCAAATCTCTTTGGTAGTTTTGAAGCCTTTGTATACACTTTGTCAGATAAGGACATTGAATTGCATTTCTCGCCTTGCTATCAACTTTTAATTTTTTTTATCATCATAAGTCACGAGAGCATCTTTTTCAACTGGTGTAAAACCCATAGTAACAACATCGATAAATTTCAGGCCAAGAGAAAGAAGATAAAAAATCATCCCGTTCTTTCATCCATGATAGTTCTTACCATCAAATGTAGGTATGCCTTTGTTGGACAAAATTAAGATTCTCCATTTGTTCTTTAACTAAAATAGGATCTTTCAGAGGGAATCTGGATTACTCTGATACCACTTGAAGTGCCCAGGAATATGATGCAACACTGAGAAAGGGGGTTGAATTAATGTTACTCTTTTTACAATTTCTTTTATGAAATTAATCTCCGTGACTTGTTAGAGTCCAGATTCTCTCAATTTTTAGATCTCACCCTTACCCATATGCAACAGAAAATATAAAGTAACACAAGGCACGCAAGATTTTTACAAGGTTCGCCCTCAATGTGGGCGACTACGTCCTTGTTGTGTTTGGGTCGAATCTGAGACACAAATTTTATCATTAATATAATAAAGTGATTACAAAAGGTGGGAAAGTATCATCCTTCACCCAACACTATCTCTTGATTGCAATTGATCTTTCTCCGAGCCATCAAAACTTTTGGAATTAAAACCCTCTCACTTCTTCAAGAATCGCAGCATCCGGAATCTCAACCTCCTAAATCGCAGCATCCGGAATCTCAACATCTGAAAGCTGGTTTTGCTTACCGATTCTCGGAATCACAAATTCTTCTTCGACTCTATGAATTTTTGGAACATCCAGGTCGACTTCTCACTTCTTCCTTGACTCAAAGGAATTTCCAGAACATGCAGGTTGACTTATCTCTATCTCATCATTCTTTGCTTCGACTCAACTCTCCTTTTATACCCAGCGTTGAGTACGAAACCTTTGTGAAAAGCGGCAACGTGGTCTCAGGAATTTAACTTTTGAATTTCCTGCTTTTTCAATTAGGAAAGCCTTCTCATTCAATTCTCAGTCAATCTTCTTTATCACTCCCCAAAAGTTCGGCTTGACCAGGAAATCTTCTCAATCAGTTCTCGGTCTTCCTCTAACTCATCCTAAAAATCTGGCTTGAATCACGACTTAAGACTCGTGATATTTACTTCATTAAGAACAACTCAGCATTGTCACAATTAATTCTGAAAATCAACAAATTATTCTTCTGCATCCTTAGGTTGACCTTTTGAAAACTCTGGCTAACGGCATCCCTGGCTGCAACTGCATCTTCTGAACTTCACACAATGCATCCTCACAGTTCAACACATCTTCCGATCTCCATTTAACGCATTGTGAGGTCTCAACGCATGATACATTGTGAGGTCTCCATTATCTGGATCATGTTGCTTCCTATTCTGCTTCTGCTTTCGCACTTCTCCATCTGCCTTCTCAAGACTTCTACTTCTGGTTCCGCTTCTGTTCTTCAACACCACCCTTCTATTTCTGCTTCTATTCCCGGTCTTCAACATCATATAAAACAATCATTATCACTTTTAACGTGCTGGTACTTCCTGACTTTCACATCATCCGGAAATATCATCATCATTGACTGCCATCATGCTCATTTGGATGTTGAGGCCTTCTGTGATGCGGACTATGCAGGTTGCCTCGCTACCTGCAAGTCTACTTCGGGATTTGCCGTGTTCTTCGCCGGTAACCTCATCTCCTGGCGCAACAAGAAGCAGACTGTCGTCTCCAGATCGAGTGCAGAGGCCGAATACCGCGCCATGACCACGGTCACCACTGAGATCCTCTGGCTTCGTCATCTCCTCCATGAGCTCGGCTTTCCGGCGAAGACCTCTGCTCATATTTGGTGTGACAATCAGGCAGCCTCGAATATTGCCTCGAATCTCGTCTTTCATGAACGGACGAAGCATATTGAAGTGGACTGCCACTTTCTTCGCCACCATCTGGAGCAGAACCATATCAGCTTTGGCCATATTCCGACGGCAGATCAGCTTGCCGGCATCTTCACCAAATGCCTCCCTGGAGCTCGCCTTGACTCTCACTACCAAGTTGGGTATTCACAACATCCATGGCCCAGCTTGAGGGGGAGTGTTGGACCCCATTTAAGTATGATGGGTATTTTCGAGTCCCACATCGGTCTTTCCCTCCTTGTAATTATTTTTACTCATCTATAAAAGAATGTCTCCGCCTCACATTGAGGTAAGGAGAATTCACCATCAACACATACCTTTACCGAATATCTCAGACTCAACATGCCTCCTCAATACTTCTTCCGGATGCACATCTGTCTGCATCCACGACTCCACTTCCGTAAGCTTATCTTCTGGATTTAGCTTTTGGAACAACCAACCACTTATTTCACCTCAACAACATTCTCCACACTTAACCAAAGATCCTTAAACATAACAAATACAACACACCTTCAGCAATTCCATAGGTTCTTCAATAATGTAGAGGAAGTGTTGACCAATCTGTATACGAAATATAATAGGGCCCTTCTCAGTAGATTTAATCAAGTAGTCTGTATACATAATACAATAGAATTTAATCAAGTAGTCTGAAAGTAGTCTACATATGGTGTACAGTAGGGTTTAAGGAAATACAAAGAAATGAGGAGAGAATATAAATTAATAAATCATAGCCCAATGAATTGACGTTGTCTCCTTAAGACAAATTTTCGCCCTCTATGATACGAAGAGATATAGCAATTGTCTCCCAGGATAAAAAGGATTGCAAGAACTCTTTTAAATGCAACTTGTGTGGATGAATGCACACTTTTGATTCTAAGTTTGGGAGAAAATGTGGCAGAGGTTCAATACTTCGAGAGAAAAAAGGCTGCTAAAAATAAGGTGGGGTGTACTATCTTATTTATAGACAATGAAAAGGGTACTATTTTAAAATAATAATACATATTATAAAAAATAATAATAGTATAAACATTCGATGATGTGAATGAGAGGCAATGGTTTCTAAACTGTTAGCCACCCCTCCTCTACCCTATGATTTCATTTATTTCACAGTGATCATCCTCTCTAGTGTTAGAGATAAATGAAAATAAAAGGGCATCGGGGGGTGGGGGCAGCGGCGGCCAACAGTTTATTAGCCGCTGCCCACTTGCAACTTCTCCAAACCGCTGCCCTCTTTTTTTTTGTGCGGGGTTTTTTAAATTTAAATTTTATGTATTATTTTTAATTTTAAAAACCCATATCCCTTGCCTATAAATATGAGGGTACCCCCATTTGATACAAGTTTTTTCTCTTCTCAAAGGACTAGAACTCCGCCATATTTTCTTATGAACTTCTTAGAGTGTGTATTTGTCTACACAAGCTGCGTTTAAATGTATTTTTATATTTGAAGTGCCGCTATTTGAGAAAGGTAATCCGTTCAATCCTAGAAGACAATTGTCAATATCCTCGGGTACTATAGAGGGGACAAATTTGTCTTAAGAAGACAATGTGCATTCGTTGAGCTTAGATTTATTTATTTATTTTATCTCATTTCTTTTGTATTTCCTTCATGCTTGCTGCACTCCGTGTGTAGACTGCTTTCGAACTACTTAAAGTATACCGTATTGCGTATATAGAATACTTGATGAATTCTACTGAGAAGGATCTTATTATATTTTATATATAGATTGACCAACACTTCCTCTGCTATATTTATACTGAATACGAAAAGGACCCTACTGTATTTCATATAAAGATATGTCAGCACTTTCTCTATTGTATTCTGCAAACTTGGAAGAGACCGTACTGCACTTTGTGTGTAGATCAATTGTTGAATATTTAATTATTTTTTGTTTACAAGGCCTTGTTGCCAGTCGCCAACAATTTTAAGATTTTTTTTTTGTTTTGCATAAAATCGTATTGATCTCGCTTTCTGTTTGTACAACAGGAATGTCATCATCAAATCTGGCTATGCCACTCACTATGATGCAACTAGTGAACGCTCATGGGGAGAAGCCACAAAAATTTAATGGTAGTGATTTCAAGAGATGACAACAAAAGCGACACCAAAACGTTGTGAAGATGAAACGAACAAAAAAAGGGTTGTTGTGAGCACTTGGGAAACATTCTGACTTCCCGTGTCGTAATTATATCCACAACGACATCAATAACTCTCTTCACAATGTTTATAGCTCTATCAAAACAACCAAGGATTTATGAGAGAATCTTGATCCTAAATATAGGATCGAGGATGACGGACCCAAAAAATTCATCGTCAGACATTTTTTGGACTTTAAGATGGTTGACTCAAAACTATAATGAGTCAAGGGAATGTCACTTTAAGACTTAGTTGTGCGGTTAAGGATAGGTTAAGGCAACCGACTCTTGAAAAGAAAGTAATCAACACCAACATGATCTCAAAAGCCAATATTGTTGGAGGCTTGAAGATAAAGAAGCGAAATTTTACCGGATGAGAGCTTAGCCATGGCTATAAGAAGTTCAAAGGAAAATGCTACAACTGCGACAAGTCTAGACATCAAGCCATGGATTGTAGAAAACTAGAGAGGAAAATGAAACTTGAAGCCAATGTGTGGATCTTGACATGATCTCCATTAAAGTTGAGAGTTTGCATTTGTTTGCGATGGTTTTTGAGGGTAATGTCATCGAAAAACCAAAGGAATGGTGGGCGGACACTGGAGCCACTTGTTATGTTTGTGCCAACAAGTGGATGTTCTTATCATATGCATCAGTGAGTGGTGATGAGAAACTTTTTATGAGAAACGCATCAACGTCGCCTCCCCTATCTGCTGCTCAACTGCTCCCTCCATGTCGGCCTCTTCCTGCTTCCCGCGGCATTCCCGCCTCAATCGCCGGCCTCCTCCTGCGGATTTCCCGACGCTTTGACGACCGGCACCGCCATTGCGGATTTCTCGGCACTTTGACGACCGGCCCTCCCGAGTGGATTTCTCGGCGCTTTGACGATCGGCCCGACATTACGGATTTCCCGACGCTCTAACGACCGGCCCGTAGTGCGGATTTTCCCGACGCTCTGACGACCGACCCGCCAGTGTGGGTTTCCCGGCACTCTGTTGTCCGACCCCGCACTCTTCCGGCGATGACCCATCCTTTTTTTTAGCGGCATCACATTACCATCTTGAGGGGGAGCAACATCAATAACGATTTTATTATTTCCGTTTCTTCTGTTTTTGTCTTGTATTTGTCATCAAGCTCGGCATGTCCAGCTTGAGGGGGAGTGTTAGCATCTGTTTTTTTTTTTGTTGCTTTCTTTTCATTATGTCTCCAAGCTAGGTACACCTAGCTTGAGGGGGAGTGTTGAAGTCTGTATCCCACATCGAACTTGTGGTCCGATGTGGTCCTTTTCATTCATTATAAAAGAATGTCTCCGCCTCACTTTGAGGTAAGGAGGCAATGGGGTTTCTCAACCTACACTAATAAATCGGGGGAATTTGTTAAGAATTCCATAATTGTTAATAGAGGACCCACATGGGAAATTAGGGGGAGGCAAGACTGTTATAAGGGGGGTTGGGCTGTAGAGAGGGAGGATAGCAAGGAATATTGTTTAGACAAGTTTGGCCACCTGGGGCTTGAACGAGAGTGCAAGAAGCCTCTCGAGTGTCTTCTTTTTTTCTTTCGTTCCTCTTCTTCCTCCCCCACTGTAATTTCTGGTTCGTTTCTCTAATATACTCAAGCAGTCTTTTAGATTACCATCAATTGGTCCAACTTGTCGGAATACTCGCGGGGGAGGAGAGTGCTGTTGGATAGCTCGCGCAGGAGGAGAAGCACCGCTGGAAGATTTCTCACGCAAGAGGGGAACACTACCGGATACTCTTGATGTAGGAGAGCAATGACGTGGGAGATGCGGCTCGACGAGGTGGACCAACAACTCGGGTGTATCAATGCTACGCTTTGACAGAGCCGACTATAGTGGGAACACGATCCGCACACGCACACTTCTGGGGGAACGCCTAGAGAGGAAGCAGCAACACGAAGCGGCCCGCCCTTCCTTGGCGTTCGAGCTGCCTAAGGTGCAGTCAGAGGGGATTAGTGAAACGAGGGGGCCGAGGTGTGACAAAGCGCCTTTGCTCGGTTTGGCGTAAGGGCAGAACACTTATTTGGCGGAAGATATTTCTGGCAATGTGCATGGTGAGTTTCCTGCATTCTGCTACAGAAAGACGATGGATCGACGCTGGATATGGAGGTGACCTGCGCGCGTTCAGCTGGAGGCGACAATAAAGAGACGCATGAGTGGCACGCGAATTGGACATTGGACGCATTTGTTCTAGATACGGTTTTAGTGGCAAATACCATCGTCAAGGAAGGAGTATCTGTGAGATTGCTTGGCGCTTGGCTTGCTTGCGTAGAAATGACACTTTGTAAAGAACCACAACAATACTATTCTAAATCTCCGTTGTTTGGTTCTGCCCAAAACAAAGAATGCAGTGCGGGCGCACTCAATAGTAGCATGTGGGTGCTATTTTTTTGTCCAATGCATAAGTGTCTTGACCCGAAGACGAAGCTGAATCCATCGAGTGAGGCTGAAGTAGTTAATGAGGATGAAGAGAGCTCAGATGTTTTGGAAAAAATGATGAACGCTATGCTAAATATCTTAAAGTGTGGGGGAAAACTCTTTTAACTACAAATCACTTACTAAGTAGAGTATCCCCACAAAGATACAAAACATTCTTGAGTTATGGAAAAAAAGAAAACATGCATTTAAATATCTTTAAGTGTGGGGGTGTTTGACCAAGGTTGCAATCCCTAAACCTAAAAAGTTTAAAATTTGGCCAATTTTTTTTGATTGTGTTATTATTGGTTATGCACATAATTATAGCGCACATCGATTTCTTGTTCATTAGTTAGATATAATGGAGGTGTATACCAATACGATCATTGATCAAGGGATGCTTCATTCTTTGAAAATATATTTTCATATCTGTTAAACCCTGTTTTTATTATTCTGGGTGTTTCCGAGTCCCACATCGGAATACCCCTTTATGTACTCTGTATTTTCAATCTATAAAAGAAAGCCTCCGCCCCACCTTGAGGTATGAAGATTACCTCTTCTACATGGTATCAAAGGGAAAATAATATTTCCCCCTGAATTTCTTTTTTTTTTTCCGCCTCTTTTTTTTCTCCATGGCGCCCCTCCTGATCGACCTCGCTCCCAGCGACAGCCTCCTCTCCTAGCGGCGACATCTTCCGTCGCCTGAGCGTGCGGCCGCAGCGGTGCCCTTCCCAGCGGCGACTCTCGACCCGCTCTTCCCAGCGGCGATCCCGGCCCGCCCTTCCCTCGGCGTATCTCGGCCCCGTCTCGTCACGAACTCCCGACCGCCCCTCCTCATCCAGGCGCATTTAGCCAAGGTCGCGGCACCATCTCTTCCCAGCCGCGCTTCCGCCTCGCCCGCACAGTCCCAACACCGGTGCCCTCCTCGTCCAGACACGCGCCCAGTCACGCCTTCCGCTTGGCCTCTGTTCCCGACGGACTTAGCCCCGACTCCTCTCCCAGCGGCTAACCGGTTTCCACCGGCTCCGCCTCTCCCAGCGGCATCCTCCAGGACGAGTGATCCTCCCTTCCTGGCGGCATCCCGACATCCTCCCGGATCCCTTTGCGCTCGACACTCACCAGGCGGCTCTCTCCCTGTGCGCTACCTCAGGCGGCTCTCTCGCGACGTCACCGGCAGCCCGCCGCCTCCGCGCCAGCCCTCCTACGCCTGTGCCACCCCTCCACCGGTGGCCTGATTCACCAGCAGCTCCCTGCGCATCCTCCCGGTTCCTACGTTGGCTCCCAGTGGTGCTTTCGGCTCCCGGCGTTACCCGCTTTCTTGCGGCCGTTCATTGCGGCTGCGGTCCGACGCCTCAGGTGGCCTCCCAACTCCGTCTGCGTCCGACAATAACCGGATCAGCGGCGCCCTCCCGCAGAAAGTCCCGCATCCCTGCGGTCTCCCTGGCTGGTTAGCCCTCGTCGGCCCGCCTCCCTCCGCAGTCTCCAGGCACCTCTCCCCGGCGATCCCGCCTCTTCCCGGCTACTGGATCCGATGCAGTCTCCCGACCCCCGCCCTCCTCAGCGGTCTCTTGGCCCGCCTCCTGCGGTTTTCCGACCCCTGCCCGAGCACCCGTCGTCATCTCATCGAGCGCCAGCCTGGATGCTCGACTCCGGTGAGTCCGAACATCTCACTGGAGATTTTGGTATGTTCACTACCTACCATCCATTTACTAGTGCTTCTCCAATCACTGTTGCCAATGGATCAACAACCCCCATTGCGGGATTTGGCACATGCCATGTGACCCCGTCTATTAGCCTGCCTTCAGTCGCTCACGTTCCTTACAACCAGTTTAATCTTCTCTCCATCAGCAAACTCACCAAAGATTTAAATTGTGATGCTATTTTTACATCCTCGGTATCCCACAACCTATTGCTTGCTCATCCACCTCAGCCCATGCCCTTGATCTTCATTATCGCCTTGGTCATCCGCCGACTTCCGTCCTACATAAGCTTTGCCCCCAATTTAGTCCTAACCTTCCCTTCTATTGTGAACCCTGCAAGTTTGCAAAACATCATCGGGTGACATATGTTCCTCGATTGGACCCGCGTGCAGCGAATCCTTTCGACCTTGTTCATTCCGATGGGGTCCTTGCAGGGTTCCTTGCCAGCCCGGGTTCCAGTATTATATTACCTTTATCGATGACTACTCCTGCATGACCTGACTCTACCTTCTTCGTGATCGGTCTGAAGTGTTTTCTACATTTCAGACCTTCTACAATGAGATTCATACTCAATTCTCAACCTCCCTGAAATGTCTCCGCTCCGACAATGGACGAGAATATTTATCTACTCCCCTTCAACAGTTTCTCAATGATAATGCATTATTCACTAGACATCTTGCCCCGATACACCTCAGCAGAATGGAGTGGCCGAGTGAAAACATCACCATATTCTAGAGACGGCCCGTGCCCTCCTATTCCACATGAAGGTGACTCTCAAATTTTGGTGCGATGCTATCCTGACTGCTACATACCTCATTAACCGTCTCCCTTCTTCTATCCTTCAAGGGGAGACTCTTTTTCGGACTCTGTTCTCCTCTCTCTCTCCTCACTCACTTCCACTGCGTGTCTTTGGATGTCTCTGTTATGTCCGTGACACTCGACCCGATCTCTCCAAGCTCTCTCCTAAATCCCTCCGCTGCATATTCCTCTGCTATTCCCGCACTCAGCGCAGATATCGATGCTTCTCTCCGGACCTACGACGGTATATCATCTCTCCTGACGTCTCATTTGTTGAGAGCTCTCCCTTTTCACATCCCTCTTCCCATCCAGACACCGATATTGATGATTGTCTTCCTCTCATCATCCACCCTCCACTAGTGTCTCCCCCTGCTGCTGATCACCATTTTGGTACGGTCTACTCTCGTCGCCCATCGACTGTACCCCCTATCCCGGCCAAGGACACCATCATCCCCGCTTCGTCCGATGCTCCTGCCCCGACACCAGACGACTTGCCCATTGCACTGTGGAAAGGTACTCGATCTTTCCAGTGTACTCTATTTGTATCTTCATACAGGGGTCTGTCACCTCCGGAGACAATATCTATTCCTCGCACAGTTGGTGATGCAAAATCTCACCCGGGGTGGCTAGCAGCAATGCGAGATGAATTGCAGGCTCTGGAAGAAAACCATACTTGGGATCTTGTCCCCCTTCCAGCAGGCAAAAAGGCGGTTGGTAGCAAATGGATTTACACAGTTAGGCTGAATCCCGATGACACTTTCCATCGACTCAAAGCCCGCCTTGTGGCAAAGGGCTTCGCGCAGACTTATGGTATTAACTATTTTGATACCTTCTCTCCAGTTGCCAAGATGGCTTCCGTTCGATTATTCATCTTTCTGGCCGCCCATCATCATTGGCCTCTTCATCAACTGGATGTCAAGAATGCCTTCCTCTATGAATTTCTTGAGGAAGAGGTTTATCTGCAGCAACCCCTCGGATTTTGTGCCTCCGGCGCCGAGTCTCAAGTATGTCGACTCCGCCGCCCTCTTTACGGCCTCAAGCAGTCTCCTCGTGCTTGGTTTGGTCGATTCAGCACTGTCATCACCAATTTTGGGCTCTCTCGCAACATGAAGGACCACACAATGTTCTACAGGACGACATCCGCTGGCTGCATCCTGTTGGTCGTTTGTGTGGATGATATCATCATCACCAGCAGCGACTCTGATGGAATCACCCACCTCAAGGGGCATCTTCACCAGCACTTCCACACTTAGGATCTCGACCCTCTCACATACTTCCTAGGCATCAAGGTCTCCTATTCTCCGGACACCATCTTCCTCTGCCAAAGGAAATATGCGTTGGATATTCTGCAGGATGATGGGCTGACACAGACCACTGCTGTGGACACTCCTCTAGAGTCTGGGGAACGATCTCTCTATGACTCCTCGGAACAGTATTCACACCTAGAGTGGTACCGTCGACTGGTGGCAAAGTGAGTCAATTCATGGAGCATCCGACCACTTCTCAGTGGGATGCTGTCCTCCGCATCGCCAAATACATCAAACGAGATCCTGTCCGTGGTCTTCGCTACTCCCAGCATGCTCATCTGAATATTGAGGCCTTATGTGATGCTGATTATGATGATTGCCTTGCTACCTGAAAATCTACTTCTGGTTTTGCCGTGTTCTTGGCAGACAATCTTATCTCCTGTCGCAGCAAGAAACAGATTGTCGTCTCTCGCTCCAGTGCAGAGTCCGAGTACCAAGCCATGACCATCGTCACTGCAAAGATCATTTGGGTTCGACATCTCCTCCAAGAGTTTGGCTTTCCTCCGCAGACATCTGCTCACATCTGGTGTGACAATCAAACAGCCACCAAGATTGCTTCGAATCCCGTCTTCCATGAACGTAGGAAGCATATTGAGGTGGACTGCCACTTTCTTCACCACCACCTGGAGCGCGATCATGTCAGCTTTAGCCACATCCCGACGGTGGACCAGCTTGCTGACATCTTCACCAAAGGCCTCCCAGGGTCTCGTCTCGCCTCGCTCAGTTCCAAGCTGGGCATCCATAGCATCTACGACCCAACTTGAGGGGGAGTGTGTCTGGTCTTTCTTTGTTGTTATCTTTTTTTTATGGGACTCGTGTTCCAAGCTGGGCATGTCCAGCTTGAGGGGGAGTGTTGAACCCTGTTTTTATTATTCTGGGTATTTCCGAGTCCCACATCGAAATACATGTATTCCGTATTTTCAATCTATAAAAGAAGGCCTCCGCCTCACCTTGAGGTATGGAGATTACCTTTTCTACAATATCAAATGACAAATGAGATGAATGAAATTCTGAAAAGGCTTCTAAATAACGTGGAAGAAAGAGATTCAATGGAGGAACAATTGATCCTCGAGTCTTTTGGACCAAACTTCTTAACATATTTGTTAGAAAATGAGTCTCAGACATTTAGAGAGACTATGTTTACCCCAGAAGCTTCATTTTGGGAAGTTGTCAATAATGAAGTTGCTTCTATCTTGTCCAACCATATTTGGAAATTGGTTGGCCTTTCTGGTAATAAAGCGGTTGGATGCAAGTGGATCTTCAGAAAGAAATTGACGGTTGATGGAACTATTGACAAGTACAAGGCTAAACTTGTGATAAACGGGTATAAACTGTTAGAATGAAGGCGTCATGACCCAATACAGACACCTCTTATGTGGGGACTTGATATTTATTTATAATGAATAATAACGAGGAAACACCTAATATCTTATGTGGGACTCACATCCATACCCAAGATGCCTTTTATGTGAGGACTTTAAGTTTATTTATAATGAATAATAATGAGGAAACACCTAATATCTGATGTGGGACTCACATCCTCTAACACCCCCTCTCATGCTAGGTGCACCTATGTTGGATACATAATAAATGAAAGCAAAGAAATGACTCTACTAACACTTCCCTTTAAGCCGAACATGCCCAACTTGCAATACGAATTCAAAACACTGAAAACAGAAAGATGTAACACCAAAGTGGCTTGACGGATATTGTTGGATTGGTGTTGCCCGATCCGGTTGGGCCGAATGCTTGTGGCCCGCAACTGTCGCGGGTCGAGCTCCGCGGTGAGCTCGTTGGGGGTTGTAGGGGGCAACGCGCCCCTGCTCCGGGGGTCCGGGGGCCGAAGCCCCCCGGCCCAATTTTTCGGCACGGTAGCAATGCTGACCACTGTAGCGGAGCTGACCGATCGACACCGACAGACACTGTAGCGGTGCGGACTTCGGGGTCAACTTCACTGTAGCGCTTTTGACTTCCAGCCGGCAGATACTGTAGCACTTTTGACAAAGTGAGCCGCCGATCACTGTTGCAACGCGGACTACTATTCGGAACAGTGGACCGTCTTCTTCATATGTAGCCCATTTCGGGATAGAGTTTTACTACTGAAAAAACCCTCTGTAATTTGTGCTTCCAAATAGTGAATTTCTGCCTCTTGTGGACGTAGGGATTTTTCCCGAACCACGTAAATCGCTGTGTCCTCTGCTTTCTTTCTTTCGTTTTTTCCCGTTTTCTGTCGTTGTGTCTCCCGACGATTCCGCATCAGATATTTGGGCGGCAACAAAGAGGCCCAACGGAGATCCGGACAGCAACAAAGACGTCTGACAGAGGTGTGGAAAGCTCAATGGAAATCTAAGCATTAATAGAGGGGCCTGACGGAGATCTAGACAACTTGACGGAGATCCAGGCAAGGAGCCCAACGAAGATTCGGGCAACAGTGAAGGTGGTGGCACACGTCTGGTGTGGCTTTGTTTGCAGGTGTGGCGGAAAGAGTGGCCGCAACGTAGGGGCGTGTGAGCAGAGGCCGTGAGGGGTTGGGGAGACACTAGAGGAGGTCACGCCAGGTAGGTCACACCACCAGTGGTTGCGCTTGGAAGAGTGATCCACTTCTGGAAGTGTGGTTTGTCTTTGGTGCTACGGTTGGAAGTGGAAGAGGTGATACGTGATCGGGGTGGGGATGGCATCGAGAGAGTGGGGCTGCCGGTGTTGGAGAGTAGCGAGAGGAGACGCGCGCGAAAGGGGAGGGCGACGCTGAAGGGAGAAGGTGGAGGGCAGCACGATTGGACAAGGGGGAAGGGAGCTGTCGCGGTTGGATGAGGGGCGTCGACAGAAGAATAGGGCCAGTTGGGCAGGGAGTCGTTGTCCCTCTTCGGGGGGAAACGACAAGGTTTTTAGGAGGGTAGAGAAAGAGGGGGTAGAGTTGGGGTTTGGGAGGCTCTGATACCATGTTAAAACGGAGGAATCGTGACCTAATACCCAAGATGCCTCCTATGAGAGGACTTGGTGTTTATTTATAATGAATAATAATGACATAATACCTAATATCCGATATGAGACTCCCATCCTCTAATATAAACAAGAGGAACTTGATTATTTTGAAACCTAGTCACTTGTTACAAGGATTATATCTGTAAGGATGTTAACCCGCTTATAAAACCTGAATAAGCTAGACATACATCAAATGGATGTTAAGAGCACCTTCTTAAATGGTGATTTGGAAGAAGAGATTTTGATTGGAACATGGGTCTGGGATGCTTTGTGTAGGGGGGCAAGCTGAGAGTAATAATAGACTGCCAGGGGCAGTGATGTAATTTGATAGATATTAGTTAGGGTTGTCGGGGGTTGGTGGTAGTAATAAATAGGGAAGGGGGCTGCTTGAGCAGTACTACAGATGTCTTTGGATTGGCTTCTAGCGGAAGCAGTCTAGGAAGGGTTAGGCCCTCAGCCTAGGGAGGGGGTCTCCCAGGGATCCCTCATTCTCCATTTCTTCTCCATCTCCCTTTTGCCGTATTTTGGCATTTTTGTATGCTGTACTCTGCTGGATATTATAGAATTCCCCTTTAATTCTCTCTCTCTCTCGCACCTTGAAACCAATTAATTGGTGCTTCCATTGAGAGCATCTAGAGAGTGAATCATGAAGTGGTATCTAGACCAAGGAACTCAAGAAGAGGCAGTCGAATCAAACGCAACAAATTCTTTGGTTGCAATAGTATCTTGATCGAACTTGATCGTGATGCAGCGGATGCGCCAGACGCAGGGGGTGATCTGTCTACAACAACAAAGGCAGATGCACTTTCTTGAAGTAGGATTCTGTTAAGAAGTGTGAAGTTGGACAAGCTGAGACGGACGCTGCAGACACTTCGGGTGCAGTAGTGGCGAAAGAAATGCTTTAGTGAAAAAAAAGACAGCGGAGGAGACACAGCAGACTCGACAACACAATTCCTTCTTCCTCATCTTCTGTTCTGTAATTTTGTTGCGGAGAATATTTTGCAGCAATGGAAACCTATCGCATTGAGGTGGAGTTTTGTAGCTATAATCTCGCTCACATGGATTATCAAATGCAAGAGGTCTGGGAGTCGCTAGCTAAGCTGACCAGGAGCCAGGAGGTGAACTCAATGCCAAAGCCGATGACATATTTTTCTATTAAGGATCTCGATACTTGGTTCGCAATAGCCAAGGCATAACAAACCCCAGAAAAGATGAAGGTACCGCTGATGGAATTGTGTATGCAAGGTACGACTTGGGTTTGAAATTTCTTGTTGGAAACAAATAAGAATGAGCTAACCTGGAAGCAGTTCAAAAAAGAGCTATTCGGGAGATTTGGAAGCACGACCGTGGATGCTATGAGGAATCCCAGACCTGTAGAGATGCAGTGAGAGGTGTTGTAGGTGGTGCCAATGCTAGCGTAAGCTGCAATCCGAGGAACAAAAAAAGCATACCGAGGAAGAAGTTTGTATGATAGGTGCAGCAGAAGATTCAGAAATTTCCCGGATTGTACAGGAGTAGCCTGAGGTTGTCGAAGACACATCAGGAGCTGGAACATTGTGTCTATATGATAGCGATCAGCTGCTAGTAGAAGCTTCAGGAATTGGAAATCGTAATCAGGAACCCCCGCACCGAAAAGAGCATCGATGTGCTCCTAATTATAGAGGAGGAACAATGTGAGATGCTGCGACTTATGCCAACACAAGTGCCGATACCTATAGAGATGACTATCCACTGGCATTCTTCCATTTTTCTGACATCTATAGCAGAGGGAGTGAATCTGAGTGATAGGTGTCTTTGATTAATAGAGAAGAAAGTACAGCAGAATTGTCTACCCTCCCCTGTGTAGGACAGCTTTTACAAGAGAAAAGAGTTCTACAGCCGCACCTCCTGAGAACTAGACTCCTCAGGCCCAGGCTACTAGCCCGACTCCACTTCTAGTACCCTCGTATCCACCTCCTCTCAGGAAACAAACACCTATTTATAACCCAACTTCCTAACTGAATTAGTTACAAGACTTATTACAAAAATACCCCCTGGTTGTTACACCCAAGGAACAACCCGAACAACCCAAACTACCTCCTACGCTGATAGGTAAACAAAATAGGAGGCCTATCCTGTACAGAAGCCTGAACCGACTCCCTATCAATACCCCCTCTTTGAAAATTCACCTTGTCCTCAAGGTGACATTCAGGAAACCGATTCTTGGGAATAGTAGCATCTTCCCAGGTTGCTTCCTCCTCCAGTTTACCCTGCCATTTAACCAACCACAATTGGGAAGGACCTTGTTTATCCACCGCTAAAATTGCTTCAGGAGTCTCAGTTAAAAATTCGCCTGGTAAATCTGCCTCCACAGGATGACTTCCTATAGGTGCTTTCAACTGAGATACATGAAAGACTGGGTGTACTTTACTAGTTGCAGGTAGAGTCAATTGACAGGCCACAATTTTTTTGGCAATAGGAAATGGTCCGAAGTACCGAGCAGCCAACTTCCCACTGATTCTGGTAGGACCCCTTGGTAAACTAGGTTTGAGTTTGACCCAAACTAAGTCACCCACCTGAAACTCGGCTTCACAACGATGCTGATTTGCAGACTTCTCCATTAATTGCTGGGCACGTTGTAAATTTATTTTTAATTGCTGTAACGCTTCATCTCTGTCTACCAACGCATTTGCTACTGTTTCAACAGCTGCCTCCCCTCGAGAAAATTGAACAATTTGAGGCGGTTTTCGACCATAAACTGCTTCAAATGGAGTCTGCCCTATAGAAGTATGAAATGATGTATTAAAACTATACTCTGTCCAAGACAATCACCTAACCCACTGTTGAGGCTGATTAGAAGTGAAACACCTTAGATAAATCTCCAAGCATCGATTGACAACTTCAGTCTGTCCATCACTTTGGGGATGATAGGATGAGCTCATCTTCAAAGTAGTTCCTTGTAACTTGAATAATTCTTTCCAAAATAAACTAGTAAATAAGGGATTTCGATCACTAACTATGGCACTTGGTATGCCATGTAATCGGACCACTTCTTTCATGAACACCTCAACCACTGTTTTAGCCATATAAGGATGTTTTAAAGGAATAAAATGGGCATACTTGCTAAGTCTATCGACCACTACAAGCAACACTTTATACCCTTGGGATTTAGGCAAACCTGAAACAAAATTCATCGATACTTCCTCCCATACCAGGTTAGGAATAGGTAAAGGTTGTAAAATTCCAGCTGGACTCAAAGCTTCATATTTACTTTTCTGACATACTTCACACTCCCAAACAAATTTTTGCACCATGCGTGTCATACCAGACCAAAAAACTCCACCAACCAGCCTTTTATAAGTCTTTAAATACCCCAAATGACCCCCAACGGGTGATGAATGGTAATGTTGCAGTAACTTAGGAATCATAACAGACTTATGAGATAAAACCAATCGATTCCTGTAAAACAACAGCCCACCCCGGTAGGTATATCCAGATTTAACTTTTTCTCCCTGTTGGAAAGCTTTGATTAAAGATGTTAACACCTCATCTTGGAGTATCTCAGTTCGGATTACAGATTTATCCACCCAGTTTGGACCTTGACACAACAAGCTGGCAATAGTCTCCTTCCGGAATGACCCTAGATAAAGCGTATGCTGCTGAATGTAACCGCCCAGGTCGATATAAAACTTCGAAATCATACCACATCAATTTTGCTTGCCAACATGGGTGATTTGGTGTCATTACCTGCTGACTCAATATATGTTTTAAACTCCGGTGGTCGGTAATCACCTTAAATCGTCTTCCCAACAAATATTACCTCTAATATTGGATAGATAAAACTAAAACCATTAATTCTTTCTCATAAACTGATTTGACTAAATTATTATCAGATAAGGCTTTGCTGAAAAAGGCCAAAGGGCGCCCTTCTTGAACCAAAATTGCACCAATTCCCAAACCAGAAGCATCACATTCCACAAAAAAGTTTTTAGAAAAATCAGGTAACCCAAGGACTGGCGCAGAAACCATACACCTTTTTAGCTCCTCAAAAGCCGTTTGCGTTTCAGCACTCCATTTAAATTCTTTTTTTTTTAGTTAACGCTGTCAAAGGTCTAGCAATCTTTCCATGATCTCTAATAAACTTACAATAATAGCTGGTAAGTCCAAGGAACCCCTTTACCTCCTTAACATTCCGTGGTACTCGCCATTCTTTCACTGCAGCCAACTTCTTTGGATCCATAGAAATACCCTGAGCTGAAATTATGTGTCCCAAATATTCCACCATACGCTTCCCAAAAGAACATTTCTTCTGGTTTGCGTGCAGTTAATTATTTTTCAGCAACTGTAGCACCTGTATTAACATCCCAAAATGCTTCTTCCATCCACTGTTATAAAGCAGAATATCATCAAAAAATATCAAAACCCCTTTTCTCAACATAGGACGGAAGATATTATTCATAGTTGCTTGGAATGTTGTCGGTGGGATGCAGACTCCAACACTCCCCCTCAAGCTAGGTGAACCTAGCTTGGACACATAAAAAAAAAACAAGCCAAACAAATGAAGACAAAACAACAACAGACTGCAAACACTCCCTCTCAAGTTGGACATACCCAGCTTGATTACAAAACAAAGCAAAACAGAGTAAAAGATAAAGCTGCAAGGTTGCGACTCCCCCTCACGATCGTAGCTCCCCCTCAGGATGATGGATGGATGATGCTGAAAAGGATGCGCCAACGATGCGTCGGGAAATCCACAGAGGCGGGGCCGAACAACAGAGCGATGGGAAGTCCGCACTGACAGGGCCGGTCGTCGAACCGCCGGGAAACTGCACTGGTCGGGCCGGTTGTCGGAGCGCCGGGAAATCGCACGGGCGGGCCGGTCGTCGGAGCGCCGGGAAACCGCACGGGCAAGCCGGTCGTCGGAGCGCCGGGAAACCGCACGGGCGGGCCGGTCGTCGGAGCGCCGGGAAACCGCACTGGCGGGCCGGTCGTCGAACCGTCGGGAAACCTGCAGGAGGAGGCCGGCGATTGAATGCGGTGATTCCGCAGGAGGCGCCGGGCAGGGAGGCGGGGATTCCGCAGGAGGTGCCGAAAGGGAGCGGATGATTCCGGTCGGAGGGAGGGCTGCCTTGCAGGAGGAGGCCGACAAGGAGGGGGAGCAGTGGACGGGGAACCTGGTCCGTCGGAATTCTCGCACAGGAGGAGCAGCGGTCCGGTACGGGAAGCAGGCAGGGCTGGAGGCCGACTGTCGCGCAGAGAGGGGCCGGCGAGGCTTGAGGCCGGCTGCTGCTGGAGGAGCCGACTGTTCTTCTCGCCGAGAGAAGTGGGAGCAGGAGTCGGCAGATGCGGGGAGCCGGAAACCGCGCGCTTGAAGAGTGCCGCTCGGGATGGAGACGCCGCCGGGGAAGGGAGTTGTCCTGGACGTAGCCGCCGGGTAGGGTGGGGCCAGCGCTCGAGGAAGCGGCGCCGACACGAGGGTGGGCTCCGGGGGATCCGCTGGAGGTGCTGCGCGCACAGGAGGACCGCCTGGGAAGCGCGGTCGTGCGTAGCGGGAGAGGCGGAGCAGTTGCAGGAGAGGCGGAGCAGTTTTGGGAGAGGCGGAGCAGTTGCGGGATATGAAAATACCGCCGGGGAATGCGGGAGCGGTTGTGGAGGCCGGCGTAGGTGGAGCCGCGTCGGAAGGAACACCAGATTTGGAGAAGGAGCGCCGGCTTCTAGAGGACTGTCGCTCGGGAGCTGTGCAGGAAGGCCGTCGCACAGAACTGGGTCGTGCGCGACGGGAGAGGTGGGAGGCGGCAGTCGTCGGGATTATGGTCGGCCAGGGAACCCGCGCTGGATCCGTCGGCCAGGGAACCCGCGCTGGGAAGGGCGGAACGCGCCGGCTGGGTCGGGAGCGGAGGAACGCTGCAGGGGGAAGAACCGCCGGGCAGGGGGGAGATCCGTCGGAAGCGGGTATCGGCAGGGGGTGAACCGCCAGGAAGAGGCCGCAGGCGGATTGCGGGAGAGATCCGCGCAGGAGAGGGGACGCCGTCGACGGAGCAGCAGAGCAGTGCCGGACGAAGCACAGGGAGCCACCAGGATGGGTCGTCGGGCCGACGCTAGGGAAGCCGCAGTGAAGGCGGGGCCTGGCGTTGGGAGAGATCCGCCACAGGGGGCAGACAGGAAATACCTACGGCTCGTAGGCCATGGAGGCCGCCGCCCCCCGTGGGGGGAAAAAGAATTGAGAAACCCTAAAGCGGAATAGAAAAAAAAAAGATGGGAGGGGGGTCGGGATTAGGTTCCCTCTGATACCATGTAGAATGATAAAATGAGAGAAACTGAACCCACAAGGTGTGCTCTCTAAAGGAGCCCTTGGGGTGCTTTTATAACAAATAGTAAAGACCACACCGGACCTCAAGTCCGATGTGGGATGCAGACTCCAACAAACCCAAATGACATTGCAACATATTCATAGTGTCCTTCATGAGTCTTGAACGCTGGTTTACATATATACTCATTCTTTATACGAACGTGATGAAATCCCGACTTAAGATCCAACTTAGTAAAATAAGTCGCTCCTTGCAACTCATCTATTAATTCTTCAATTACCGGGATCAGATATCTGTCAGCCACTGTCAAACTATTCAAAGCACGATAGTTGACACACATACGCCATCCCCCATCTTTATTCTTAACCATTATTATCGGGCTTGAGTACGGACTGCGACTATGTCTAATAAATCCCAGTTTAAACAGCTCCTGCACCTGATTTTCAATCTCATTTTTCAAATGGTAAGCATGTTTGTAATGCCTAATATTCATCGGTTCAGCCCGTCTTTCAACTTGATTGTGTGGTCAGTCTCCTTTGTTGGAGGTAAACTATCAGGTTCATTGAAAACAGTATTGAATCAAATCAATACATCTTGCAACTGTTGTTGCTGGACACGATCCAATTGTGTTTCTTCTTCAATATTCTTTTCCAGAATAATCCGCTGTATTCCCTGTAACTGCTTCTTCCCATTTCCCAAGTATTCTTGTAAAGCCCCTGGTAGTCCCTGTGGAGTTCTTATTCCCTGCAATGCGACCTGTTCCCCTTTCCAGTCAAATTCCACTGTCATTTCCTTCCAATTTGTTATTGCAGCTGACGGTCCTGTCGCTGACTAGCGTCCTCCTGACGCTGTATAGCGTCCTCCAATCGCTGTTGACTAGTCTCATGTCGATGTAGACTAGTAGTCTGATCGACAGCGATTGCTTCCAATTGTGCCACTCTTCCTTCCATGTGTATGGACATTCAGGTTTAAATTAGTCTTCCAACTTCTCTTTCTAAAAAAAAAACACTCTATCCGCAGGAAACAAAACTTCCGGTTTCTCTCAATGAAAGCATAAGATGATATGTGTCTTTGAACGGTGGCCAACTTTGTCAAAAGCGCTACAGTGACTGCCGGTTGGAAGTCAAAAGTGATACAGTGAAGTTGACTCCGAAATCCACACCGCTACAGTGCCTGTCGGTGTTGGTCGGTCAACTCTGCTACAGTGCCTGTCGGTGTCGGTCGGTCAGCTCCGCTACAGTCCAAAAGCATTCGGCCCAACCAGATCGGGCCACACCAATCCAACAATCTCCCACTTGGAGCCTGATCCACTGCACTGCTATGCTTCGATGCAACTGATGAAGACAACTTACTTAATCTGAGTTCTTCCTCTTCTCCACTCACCAGTGGCGTGCTTCCCATTCACAGATTCATGAAATACAAACTGTTTTCCTCTTGTGCTCCCATCAGGTCCTCCATCATTCTGCCTCTCATCCTCCGTTCATCAGTGGAGACCAACAGAGGCACAACAATGCCTCAACTTCTGTATCACCGTAGACTTTGTCAACATGTCTGCCGGATTGTTGGTTCCACAGATCTTCTGCAAAGTCAGCAACCCATCCTGTATCAAACCTCTGATGAAATGGTACTTCAACTGAATGTGCTTTGTCCGGGCCTGAAATACTGGGTTCTTTGCAAGATGTATAGCACTCTGACTGTCACTGTGCAATACATTCTCCTCTCGCTTTCTTCCCAATTCATCCAAGAAGTTCTTCAGCCAAACCATCTCTTTCCCAGCTTCTGTTACAACAATGTATTCTGCCTCTGTGGTGGATAAAGCCACCACCTTCTGCAATTGTGATATCCAACTTACCGGAGTTCCTCCACTGGTAAAAACATAACCCGTGGTACTCCTGCTGTCGACATCGCCTCCAAGGTCAGCATCCACATACCCCTGCAATGAATTTCATTTCCCAAAGCACAGAGATATCTCACAGCTTCCCAATGTTGCTTTCCAGGGTTAGCCATATACCTGCTCACAACTCCCACTGCATGAGCGATGTCAGGTCGAGTACAGACCATGGTATAGCTCAGGCTTCCAACAGCTGATGCGTATGGAACTTTTGCCATGTACTCCACATCTTTTGCCGTCTTCGGTGATTGCTCCTTTGATAGTTTGAAATGGCTCGCCAGGGGAATAGAGACTGCCTTTGCTTCCATCATACTGAATCTTTTCAGAACCTTTCCAATGTAATCAGCTTGTGACAACATCAATGTTCCAGCTCTGCGGTCTCTCTTGATCTTCTTCCCCAGAATTTTGCCAGCTTCTCCAAGATCTTTCATTTCAAACTCCTCAGCCAACTGCCCTTTCAGTTCATTAATTCTCTGCATACAAGATCCTACAATGAGCATGTCATCCACATACAGAAGCAATATAATGTATTCATCACCAAAGGACTTGATGTAGCAACACTGATCTATGCCACATCATTTATATTCATTTTTAGACATAAATGAATCAAACTTCTTGTTCCACTGCCTCGGTGCCTACTTCAATCCATATAAGCTCTTCTGGAGTTCGCACACCATGTCTTCCTTTCCAGACTTTACATATCCCTCTGGCTGCTGCATGTAGATATCTTCCTCCAAATCTCCATGAAGGAAAGCAGTCTTGACATCTTGCTGCTCAAGGTGCAAGTCCTCTGACGCCACAATGCTGAGAACCACACGGATGGTGGTAAGCTTCACTACTGTTGAGAATATTTCCTTGAAATCCACTCTCTCCTTCTGTTGGAAGCCTTTCACCACCAGCCTTGCCTTAAACCTCCTCTTGCCATCATGTTCTTCCTTAATCTGGTAGACCCACTTGTTCTGCAATGCTTTCTTTCCTGTTGGTAAAGGTGTCAGCTTCCAAGTGTTGTCCTCATGCAATGAGGAAATCTCCTCCTTCATAGTCAGCTCCCAGTTGCTTGACTCCTTCAGCTGCATTGCCTCTTTAAAACATTCTGGTTCTCCACCGTCAGCCAATAATAGATAATGCAATGATGGTGAATACCTCTGCACAGGTCTTCTCACCCTTGATGATCTCCTCAACTCCACTGGAGTAGTAGGTTCCACCGGTTCGGATCTCTCAAGCTCAGATACACCTTCGAGCTCCACTTGTTCTTTGCACTCTGATTCAATGTTTCCATTTTCATCTTCAGCTATGTGACGACCTTTGTACATGACACCTTCATTGAATACCATGTTCTGGCTCCTGATGACCATCTTCTTGTGATCATCCCAAAAGCGGTAACCAAACTCATCAGCACCATATCCAATAAAGAAACATGGCTTGGACATAGCATCAAGCTTGTCCCTTGAGTTAGCATCAATGTGTACATAAGCCAAACTGCCAATGATTCTTAAATGTGAGAGTTTTACCTCCTTACCAGACCAGAGCTCCTCGGGTAGACGTTCTCCCATTGACACAGATGGACTCCTATTGATCAGATACGCTGCCATGTTCACTGAATCAGCCCAGAAGGTTTTGGGCAACCCTGAGTGTAACCGCATACTTCTGGCACGTTCATTCAATGTCCTATTATCCTCTCTGCCACACCATTCTGCTGTGGTGTTCCTGGGATAGTCTTCTCCCACCGAATTCTATTATCAGAACAGAATTCTATGAATTCTTGACTGCCATACTCTCCACCGTTGTCAGACCTCAAGCATTTCAGCTTAGCTCCTGACTCATTCTCTACCACGACCTTCCACTTCTGAAACATTTTAAACACATCAGATTTACTTTTCAGAAAGTAAACCCATACCTTGTTGAGTCATCGATGAATGTCACATAGTATTGTGACCCTCCAAGGGAATGTACCGGTGCAGGTCCCCAAACGTCCGTGTGCACCAGGTCCAACTTCCCAGCCTTTGGTGTTCTGCCTCCTTTTGCAAATGACACCTTCTTCTGCTTTCCGAAGATACAATCTTCACATAGGTCAACTTCCACTGACTTCAGTTCCGGTAGCAACCCTTTTGTTGCCAGCACCTTCATCCCCTTCTCACTTATGTGGCCTAGCCTGTTGTGCCACAGTTGTGAATCTCCTACAGCTTTGAGTGATGCAGCCATGTCTATGCAAGTTTCTGTCATGTTGTATAGGGTTCCATTCTTTGCTCCCCGAGCTATGACCATAGCTCCTCGGGTGATCTTCCATGCACCACCAATGAATGTGGTACTCAACCCTGCATCATCAAGTTGTCCAACAGAAATAAGGTTTCTTCTCAAGCCAGGGATATACCTCACGTTTTCCAGAACCAGCAGACTCACTGTTGGTCTTGATCCGTGCATCTCCTTTCCCCACAATCTGCAAGGGCTCATCATCAGCAAGATGTACCTTGCCGAAATTTCCAGAAATGTAATTTTCCAGAAATCCCTTCTCCGATGTAGAATGGAAAGACGCCCCAGAGTCTAAAATCCAAGACTCCGCTGTCAACGCTCAACAACAGCACGTCATCAGTTCCTTCAGCTGCCGTGTTTGCTCCACTGGTTTCAGGTCCCTTCCGGTTATCTCTGCACTCCTTCTTGACATGTCCTTTCTTCCCGCATGCCCAGCAGGTAGGACCAGGCCCCTTTGCCTTGTCTCTGCTCTTTCCTCTTGACTTCGATCGTCCTCTGCGATTGTCCCGCTGTGGGTACCTTCCTCTTCCTTCAACGTTCAAAACAGAACCAGAGAATCTGCCTGATTCTCTTCTTCGAACATCCTCACTAAGAATTAGGTCCCGTATATCTTTCAGAGCCATCTTCGTATTCCTCGAAGTGCTGCTCACAGCTGTTACAGTTGCTTCCCAACTCTCTGGTAACGAAGATAGTAAAACCAGCGCACATACCTCATCACCAAGATCAATGTCCACCGATGACAACTGACTTGTGCTGGTATTGAATTCGTTGATATGATCTGCAACAGTTCTCCCTTCAACCATTTTCAGGTTGAACAATCGTCGTATCAAATGCACCTTGTTTGCCGCAGAAGGCTTCTCGTACATATTTGCGAGGGCTTTCATCAGGTCCACCGTCGTCTTCTCCTCTCTGATGTTGAACGCCACGTTTTTGGCCAACGTCAGGTGCACAACACCCAGAACCTGTCGATCCAGTAGCTCCCACTCCGACTTCCTCATGTCCACTGGCTTCACACCCAGAAGTGGCAAGTGCATCTTTTTCTGATAAAGATAATCCTCGATCTGCATCCTCCAGAAACTGAAATCAGTTCCATCGAAGCGATCGATCTTCACTTTGCCTTCATCCAGAGCCATCGTTGGAGAATTCCGAACTCACCATCTGATACCAGTTGTTACAGAATCGTCGGGAGACACAACGACAGAAACGAGAAAACGAAAGAAAGCAACAAGAACACAACGATTTACGTGGTTCGGGAATAATCCCTACGTCCACGGGAGATGCAGAATTTCACTATTCAGGAGCACAAAATTACAGAGGATTTTTTTCAGTAGTAACCCTAGCCCGAAAATGGGCTATAAAACAATGAAGAAGACGATCACTGTTCGGAAAGGTGAGTCCGCGTTGCTACAGTGAACGACGGCCAGCTTTGTCAAAAAGCGCTACAGTGGCTGCCGGCTGGAAGTCAAAAGTGCTACAGTGAAGTTGACTCCGAAGTCCGCACCGCTATAGTACCTGTTGGTGTCGGTCGGTCAGCTCCGCTACAGTGCCTTTCGGTATCAGTCGGTCAGCTCCGCTACAGTCCACAAACATTCGGCCCAACCAGATCGGGCTATACCAATCCAACATCCTTTGTAGGACAACTTTTACAAGAGAAAAGAGTTCTACAGTCGCACCTCCTGAGAACTAGACTCCTCAGGCCCAAGCTACAGCCAAACTCCACTTCCAGTACCCCGTATCCCCCTCCTCTCAGAAAACAGACACCTATTTATAACCCAACTTCCTAACTGAATTAGTTACAAGACTTATTACAAAAATACCCCCTGGCCGTTACACCCAAGGAACAACCCGAACAACCCAAACTACCTCCTACGCTGATAGGTAAACAAAACAGGAGGCCTATCCTGTACAGAAGCCTGGACCGACTCCCTATCACTGAGTGTAATAGAACAAGCTACAAGGCTTCTCAGTCCATCGCCAAAGCTACCACCATGGGTTTGCGCCATTTTTTGCTTTTAGGCCATTCCTCTATTAGCCCTGAATGATCATCCAATTTTTCCACCTTGAGGACAAGGTGTCTTTTGGGTGAGCAGAATTGATAGGAACATGAGTCTGAGTAGGGGTGTAATTTCGATCCGACGGCCCGAAAGCCCGCCCGACCCGGCCCGAAGCTCGACTAGGTCTGGCCTGAAAAATCCGGGCCAGGTCGGGCTCGTGCAGAGTTGTTGGTTGGGCCAGGCTTGGGCTGCTATTTTTTGGCCCGACCCGAAAGCCTGACCCAGGAGCCCAGCCCGGCGCCTTGCCTTGTAGGTCCGAAAAAACCCAAAAAATTACCAGAAAACTTGCGGCAGGGGAGATTTGATCCCCCTACCATTGTCTGCCAAGGCTGCGCCTGGACCAACTTCTCCAGGCATTGCACCTAATATATTTATATGAAGAATCGGGCCGGCCCGAGGTCAGGCCTGGGTTGAGCTATGACATTGTTCAGGCTGGGCCGGGCCAGGCTGGGCCGCTTTTACACCCTTAGTGTCACGACCCCCTCCCCACAAAGTGTACCCCTCCTGGGTTGGCAATGTGAAAAGGGAGATAATGACCCCCGAGTCTCGCCTCCAGTAGGCCCCGGGTTGGCGACTAGCACCGAGGGTATAATAAACACACAAATGGGAAGCATTACCCTCTAAGAGAACACATGCGGAAGATAGAGATAAGATAGACACCAACCAACTCCAACTCAGAACTAAAGTATAAAAGAAAACCCAAGTGCATATGTAATGTAATGCAAAAGTACTACAACCGAAAAGGGAAAACTGCAAGTAGCCAAAAGAAAGTAAATCAGCAGCGATCACAAGCCCGAACAACTCCTGCAACCACAAGCTAGTAGTAACCAGCCTGATCTCCAACCTGCTCCAAGTGACCTGAAAAACAGTTTATATATACGTAGGGCGAGTATAACAGCATACTCAGTAGGATCCTCCCCGAAGCCTCTCGTGCAAAAATAAGGAAAGCATGCTAAAGCACAGTGAACAACAGTGAAACTAACTCGTCACCTAACAGGTATACTATGTTCCCAACCTCACCATGACTACTCTCTTCAAGTAACGCATACAAGAATATAGCATATAGTAAAGAATATCAAGGGTACTCCGCTACTACTTCCCTACTGGTTTGCCGCTTTGCCCCAACGACATACGTCCTGTGCATCTCTCTCCAAAGGCTTACCCGTATAAACTTGGGCTAAGCTCCACAATCTGCACCACGTGCATTACAAAGGCTTGCTCGCAGACACCTGGGCTAAGCACCACACCATCCTCACGACCAAAAGTAACCAGGTAGGTTCCGGGAGCCACCACAGCCCGCATAACGTGTATCATACGTCGGGTATTGTACCTCAAGCCATTACAGCCCATACACCGCGTAAGGATCCTCAAGCCATCACAGCCTATACACGTTACACCTATAGTAGTCAATAGGATACTACATCCAGAATATATGTGTGAAAATAACCGCAAGCCATTACAGCCCTCTACACACATATATGGGGAAAACTAACCGCTGTGCCAACGGCACTAGTATCTACCAAGAGAAGAGAGCGAGGTCAAAGGGGGTAGTCAGCCATTCACCCTCCCATCGGAATGTTGGGGAAAACATCCCCCAGGGCTCAGAATCCCCGGGGTGTCAGTTGCCCTTACCGACAGGGTGGAGTAGCGTATAGAAACACAAAATGTACAGAATATATATAACTCACAACCACACTATGGGCATAACCTAGTCTTAGCCTCAACTGCAGCTAACGTCTCTCGGACTCCGGGCTGCTATTTCTAAGACTAGGCATCCTATAAGCACACAACCAGTTAAAGAACTTCATTAGGTTACTTCATTCCCTTTTTCATCAATTCCACTTTTCGTTAATTAATTCTTTGCACATTAATTAACCATGAACAAAAACCACATTTAAACTTTCTTGGCATCACATTCAAAATTTACTGTTCCTTTAAAGTTACAACATCACCATTAAATACCAGCATCTCCATCCCCGTGGATTATCACCATTTAATCAAACTTTCATTTTAGAATTACTTTCCCATATTCCCAGGCATTCTAGAAAAGCATCCTATGCTACTAAACACAAGGGGGCTCAACACGGTGAGTAGATATACTACCCGTCGAGTCTTTGCTGCCTATAGCAAGATTGTAGGCCCATTCTCCTTCGAGAGGCTAAACACGGAAAGCACGTGGCATACCCCGCGCGTCTTCGCCCCTTTTGGAAGAAGGGTAAGCAAAACCAGCCGCCTTGAGCAGTGGAGAAAAGTAAAGCAGATAAACAACCAAGGATCAACAACATCCAACAATCACAACCATCCCATTCCATCATCCACGGTGTCCTCCCTGACACCCACATGCATAAACCGATGCATTTCGCCACTCTAGGCGTCATCCGCTGCCACAACCACAAGGCCTCCCTGCCTCCACATATCACAAGACCCCTCCAGGGTCACATCACAACACCAGATATCACAGCACCCCTTCCAGGGTCATAGCACAACACAAGCAGTAGGAAAACAATCATTACAACAAATGGGCTCTTGGCCCTTTAACAAGGCATCCGGCCTTCCAACAACAAACACCAACAATCACATCAAATGGGCTTTTAGCCCTAATTCACAACAAGAGGGTAACTCCGAACCCTTCAGGGAATCCAATCAATCAAGTTCATAAATCCATCTTGAATTAACATATTCAATTCGTTGGTTCCAACATAATGAACCAAAACAGTAAGCTATCACAAGGATTAAACATGCTTACTATGCCAACTTAATCAATATCAAATTACCACAAGGACCAGATTCTTTTTCATGCCTCTTTATTTTTAGCCAATTAATTATCAATTAATTCCGGCTTTACGTTCTTTATCAAATTCATCAAGAACAAAATGCTAACAAGCAAGACATAGATATCACACTATCTAGCAAACATGAGACAACAACATGCGTTCAATGCAATTTCTTAATCCGGTTCAAGTATTTAATTGGGTCAATTTCATTGTGATCCAAAGGGCCAAATCATGCTAACTCTACGATTGCACATGAACAATTAGAGAAGCCACAAATCCCCTACCTCAAGGGTTTTCGAGGAAAACCACAACGGTCGATGAACGCCCAAGAAACCGGGTCGATTCTCCACGAATCCTCCTTAGATCTCCTCTCCTAACACAACCAAGGCCAAAGCTCATCACAAACGACATCCACACACCTAGATCTACCCATAACGGGCATAGATCTAAGAAGACGAGAGAAGAGGAGGAGCAGATCTAGGTAGATCTAAGAAACCAAACAAAAGGATCACATACCTTGAGAAACCGGCTTCGATTCGCGAACAGAAGCCTCCAGATCGCCTCCAAAACGCTTGGGAGAGGTTCTTCCACCTCCAAGGAAGGGTAATCCCGAGTTATGGCCGATTAGGGGCTTAAACGAGGTGATTAAAGGCAAAATGAGTTAGATCCACAATTTTAGGATCTAACTTTAAGTGCCTGCACGGTTAGTCCGCACGGTTTAACAAACCGTGCGCTAACCGTGCGTTAGCTTCTGCCTCGACAATCACTCGCAGGGTTAGTCCGCACAGTTAGACAAACCGTGCGTTAACCGTGCGTTAGCCACTGCCTCCAAGACCAGCCTTGCACGGTTTGGCTGCACAGTTTAGGCAAACCGTGCGCCAACCGTGTGAAAGCTATTACCCTTTAACTTTCCTCAAAAGTCCACCCAAACGCACCCCCAAGTCACCTTGACTTCCCGGAACACCTCTAGTACCGCATTTTCACAAAGGAATGGACCGGAGAGGTCTGGACCATCACACTTAGGTCCAAGGTGCTTTGTGTAGGGGGCAAGGTGTGAGTAATAATAGACTGCCCGGGGCAGTGCTGTAATTTGATAGATATTGGTTCTGCTGTATTCTGGCATTTCTGTATGCTGTACTTTGCTGGATGTTGTTGAATTCCTCTTTAATTCTCTCTCTCGCACCTTGAGAAACCTATCAGATTTATTGAAGGATTTTTGTTTTGGGTCGTGAAGCGAAAGTTTGTTGCCTGATTAAATCTCTTTATGGGTTAGAACACGCTCCCAAGAATGACATATGAAGTTTGATCATGTAGTGTTATCAAATGAGTTCAAGATTAATGAGTGATAAATGTGTATTATGTTTGTTAAACCCTATTTTCTATTATTCTGTGTATTTCTGAGTCCCACATCGGAATACTCCTGTATATATTCTGTATTCTCAATCTATAAAAGTTGGTCTCCACCTCACATTGAGGTAATGAGTTTTTCCCTCTACATGGTATCTGTAGGAGGAGAAAATAGACCGGATCTCTCCGGATCTGGCCGGATGAGGCCGAAAATCGCCGGATCTGGCCGGAGCCTTCTGGATCAGGCCGGAGCCGGCCGGAGTAGCCTGGATCTGGCCGGAAATCACTGGATCCGGCCGGATTCGGCCGGAGCTGTCCGGATCTGGCCGCCGGAGAAGAGTCGCCGGGAGGGAGCGCGCAGAGGAGGGTCGCCGGGAGCAACCGGGAGGCCGCCGGCGGGGCGCGCGGGTGATGGCGTCGGGAGCAGCGGGAGAAGCCGGGAGCCGGGGAGCCGCGTCGCGCCGGGAGGAGCCGGGAGCCGCGTCGCGGGAGGGACGAGCCGGGAAGCCGCCGGGAGCAGAGGGACCAGTCGGGAGCCGCGGGGATGGAGCGGCGTCGGGGAGGAAGTCCGCAGGACGCCGGGGCGAGGTCGAGGGCGCCGGGGCTAGGGCGAGGCGCCGAGGGCGGGCTGCGCCGGGACGAGGCGGCGGGGCGAGGAGCCGGCGCGAGGCCGACGCGCGGGGAGAATCGCCGCCGGGAGAAGAGCCGCGCCGGGGAGGGGTCGCCGCGCGCGGATGAAGTCACGGAGGGAGGGCCTGCCAGGGAGCCGCGTCGCGCCGGGGAGCTGCGCAGGGGGGGAGGAGGAGTGCGCCGGGACGGTGGGGCGAGCCGGGAGCCGGGGAGCCGGGAGAAGCCGCCGGGAGAAGCCGCCGGGAGAGGACGAGCCCGGAGGGGAGGGGGGGCGGCGGCTATGTGGATTGGAGCCGCCGCCCCCGGACGGGAAACCCTAAAGCAAAAGGAGGGGAAAAAAAAAAATGAGGGAGGGATTGGGGGTTCAAAAAACCTCCTCTGATACCATGTAGGAGGAGAAAATAGGAGAGACCGGAACCCCCAAGGTGTGTCTCCTAAGGAGCCCTTGGGGTGTATTTATAATAAATGGTAAAGACCACACCGGACATCAAGTCCGATGTGGGATACAGACTCCAACAGTATCAAAGGGAATATAATCCCAAACCCTCCCTCTATTTTTTTTCTCTCTCGGGTCTGCCCTACGTGCCCACCCCCCTCCCCTCCGTCTCTGCCCTACGCGGCCTCCCATCCCGACGACTCCCTTCCTCGGCGGCTCTCATCCTCGGCGGCTCCCTCCTGCGGCTCCCTTCGGCGTCTCCCTTCGGCGTCTCCCTTCGGCGTCAACCCAGCGTCGCCCCTCAATCGCAACGCCTCCTTGTGCCCCCCCTCCGGCGACTAACGGATCCTCCACCTGACGGCGATCCTACCCCCAGCCCGAGTAGAGCCCTCCCCCTCCTTGCGCGGCTCCCTGGTGTGCTCGACGACAGACGACGACCGACTTCCTATGCGCCTGATCCTTCGGCGCCCTCCCGCGATTTCGACGACTGGCCGCGACGCACTCCCGCAACGCACTCCTCGCGGCGCACTCCATTCATCCCGACGTCCTCCTACGGAGTCCCTCCCAACGCGGCACCCGCCCTCCCTGTCCAGGCACGCTCGGCCCCGCCCTCAGCGGACTCTCGGTCCCCTGCCTTCCACGCCGGCCCCTCCCGCTGTCGGCCCCTCCCGGCGCATCCATTCCCGCAGTCACTGTTGTCCAGCTGCGGCTCACTCCAGGTGAACCGCTGCCCCAGTCCGGCTTCTCTCCTAGCGGCCTCCCGGTTTCCACCGGCTCCGCCCCTCCCTGCGGTATCCTCTGGACCGATCGCCCCTCCTAGGCGGCGTCCCAGCATCCTCCCGCTCTTGTTGCGCACGGCTTGCACCGAATCCCGGTGCCCCTCCCGCTGTCCGTTGTACCTCGCGGCTCCACACGCTGCCCGCAACTGCGGCTTCCCGGCTTCCACCGACCCCGCCTTCTACCGGCCACGCATCGTGGCATCCCGCTACTCCTGCCCTCTTCGGTGGTTGTCCCACGCCTCCATGGCAGCTTCTTCGGCTCTGCCCCAGATGATCATCGTCTCCACCCGCCTCGTCGATGAGCGGCTCAACGCCATCAACTTCTCCATCTGGCGGAAGACTGTATTGATGTCCCTAACAGGAATGGACTTGGATCCTCACCTGGAGGATCCTCCACCGACATCGACTGATCCCGACCACCGTCCATCAAAGCTTGCTGATAGCAAGATCTTCGCCTTGCTGGTCAACTCCATGGATCGTTCAGTGAAGGATGTCACCCGGACCGCGAATACCGTCAAGGAGCTCTGGGATTCCTTGCACATCATGTATTCTGAGACCAACAATTTGGCTCGGGTCTCTGATATTCTTCAGCGATTGTCGCTCCTTCGCCAGCAGGATTAGCCCTTCACGACCTATTTCATGGAATGAAAAGGTCTTCGCGATGAGTTGCAAGAGTTGTGGCCTGTACCCCAGACACCGGCGGCCGCTCAGACCCAGAGGGACCAACTTTGCATCTTCAATCTTCTCAATGACCTCGCCCCTGAGTATGCCACGATGGCTACTGAGATGCTCGCCAGCCCTTCTGCGTTCCACATTGGGCTTGTGGTTTGATGTGGTCTTTATTATCATTATAAAATAACCTCAAAGCTTCCTTTAGATATACACCTTGGGGATTGAGTCTTCACTCTTTTGCTCTTTACATAGTATTAGAGGAGGTTGTATCCTAACCCTATCACTCCCGTCTTTTTTTTTTTCCGGTGGACATTAGGTTTTTCCCCCGTTAGGGGGCGGCGGCCTCCCTGGCCAGGGAGCCGAAGGTCCTCCGCCGTCGCCCCCTGCCGGCATCTCCCTCCCTGCGGTCCGTTGACGATCCTCCTGTGCAGCTCCTTCGCTGCGCCCCTTTCACCGTTCCTCCTCGATGGCGGTTCTCCCACTCGTCGGCGCCTCCTGCGGACTCCTGCGCGCAGCTCTCCCGTCCGGCGCTCCGCCGAACGAACCTCTCCGACCCTTCCTGCGCTGTGCCGACCCTCTTGCTCGTCGCCGCCGGATCCCGCAGCGACAACCCGATCTGTCGTCAGTCGAGCCTCCTGTTACCGGCGCCTTGCGTCGACCCTTTTTTTTCTCGTCATGATAGCTCCTTGTGAGACGTCCACTCTCGGTGTTCCTCCCTCCCGTCGCATCTCTCTCTTCCCGCCGCTCCAGTCTGGCGACCCTCACCATCCGACCCTTCCTCCGGCGACCGACTCCCCTCCTCACGTCCAGATCTGGAGTGCTGCCTCCCCTGTCCGCCGGCCTCTCCCCACGTGAGGCATCCCCCTTGCCCTCCAGTCGCTGGCCTCCTGCGGAAGCCTCGCCTCCACGCCGGCGCCTCTTGCGGCTGTACGACGCCCCTCTTCGCTGGCACCATCTCTTCCCGGCGCACCATCGACCGGCCCGCCTCAGCGGATTTTCCGACACACTATAGCCCGGCCTCGCCTATGCTTTCCTGGCGTCCTGTTGACCGGCCCTGCATGTGTGGATTCCCGGCGTCCTGTCGATTGGCCCTGCCTGCGCGGATTCCCGACGTCCCATCGACCGGCCCCGCCTGTGCGGCTTTCCTGGCGATTTGTCAACCGGCCTCGCCTGCGCGGTTCCTTTGCAGCGCCTCGACAGCTTGCCTCGCCACCGATGTAATCCAACTCTTTCTGCGACATCTTACATCATCCATCATCTTCATCTTGAGGGGTAGCTGTGCTCTTGAGGGGGAGCTGTGATCGCGGATGATTTTTTTTTTGTTTCGCCTTGTTTTGTAATCAAGCTGGGTATGTCCAACTTGAGGGGGAGTGTTTGCAACATCTGTTGATTGTTTTGTTTTTCTTTATGCGTTCAAGCTAGGTACACCTATCTTGAGGGAGGAGTGTTGGAGTCTGCGTCCCACGTCGGACTTGTGGTCTGATGTGGTTTTTATTATTTATTATAAAATAACCTCAAGACCTTCTTTAGAGAGACACTTTGGGGATTGAGTCTTCACTCTTTTACTCTTACAAACATCTTTCAAATCTATTGTTTTGATAAGTCATAATACATGTATTCTTGTTTCTAATATTTTTACTTGAAGTTTATGCTCAGTAAGAAATTGTTATATGGAGAAATAGACCTTTCCAACTACTCATTCCAGATTGTACTTTTACTGAACTTTTGTCCTATCATAAAGTTTCATCAAGCATCTGAAAATAGATTCAGATGTATCAAAGTAAAACATAAAGATCCAGCTAAAGACCTTCTTAAGTTATTTAACTTCAACAAACTACTTCCCAAAAATATCGGAGTATAGTTAGTAGACAGCTGGCATTCGAGATTTGCAGGGAAGTAGTTACAATGATCTTTTTCTAGTTGTCTATAAATATGGGAGGAACCTCGAGCAGAAGAAAACTGTTGGTCACATCCTCCTTTATAATGCGAGAGCTTGTATTGCTTCAGTTTTTCAGTACTTTCATTTTTGTGCCATCCTCTTTGGTTGTATTCTTTGTTAAGGCACATAACTTTCTTTCGTAGTATTCCTTCTTTAGCCTATCTTCTTGACCGAAGAAGTCCCATAGTAAGGATTTGGTTGTCGCCGATCTTCTGATTGAAGGAGTCCTAGGTATAAAGGCTCGCTCCTGCTGATCTTTGATTGAAGAAGTTCTTGCATAAAACTTGGGTGTATTCGGATCTTGATTTAGATCCTCTTGTCGCCTTGGTTCAAAAGCGAAGAAGTTCTAGGATTTAGGAACTTGGATATCTTATTAATAAAATTTTGGGGACGTTAGGATTGTTTATCCTGATCCCCTTTGTTATTCTTTAATCTTTCTGTACTTTGTTTACTTTAATACCTTCATAGTGCATTTACATTACTTTTTATTTCGAAGAGTGTTTTATATTTCAAACATTTTTGATATTTTTGTTGCATTAATAGAGTTTGGACCATCCGAATATAATTCATCTGAATTTGTATTCAATTGAGGGGTTTTAATTTTTCTTAAATTTTAATTTCTTCAATTCACCCCTCTAGGAGCTTCAATATTGGGACAACACCATTGTGCGCTTGTATATTGATGATATATCCATATTTAGAATAGTGTTGATATCATCAAAGCCACCAAACGTGTATTTATCTGTCAATTTGAAATAAGACATAGAAACAATAAATGTTATTTTGAGGATTCAAATACACAGAACATCTGATGGATTGACATTATCTCATTATATTGAAAAAATTCTGCAGAAATATTTGAATCTTTATATAAAACCCGTAAAGACCGTACTAGATGTTAATCCACATCTTTCAAAAAACACTGATGAAATTAAAACCCTGAATATGCTCATATTCCAGGCAGTTTGATTTATGTCATGAATTGCACTATATTGGACACTTGGTGGTGGGTTTATATCTTGGAAACCATCCAAACTGACGTGCATTGCATGATCCACCATGAAGGCAGACTTTTTAGCCTTAGATAAGGCTGGGGAAGACGCTAAATTGCTTCGAAACTTCTTGGAAGATATTCCAAATTGGTCAACACCTATGTCGTGTGCTAGGAAGGTTGAAGAATGTCATTTACAGTGGAAAATCTCAGCATATTCGTCAAAGACCTGACTCTGTCAGGCGATTAGTCTCTAGTGGGATTATTATGATATGTCACATCAAAAAACATTATTGCAGATCCTTTTACTAAAAGTCTATCTAGAGAGTTGGTATGAAAATCATCAAAATGAATGGGTTTAAGGCCTATTATATAAATTCATAATGATGGTAGCCCTACCTAGTTGATTGGAGATTCAATTCTATGTTCAAAGGGAAAACTAAGTAATGATGAAGGACGGAACACTGTTTTATTTCCCACTCCTATGATGAGAAAGCACTTCTTGAAGAGATGTGCTTTTAAAGACTTTAAAAATTAATTGATGTTTGAGAATCATGTATGTGAGTATGAAGTGGGGCTGCTTCAAAGAGAATTATGAGATCAAAATACTCATGAAATCAAGAAGTGTTCATGTCCAAAACGAACAAAAATGTGAAAACAGACTGTTTTTAAATGATAACTGTGTGACTTTTATTAATAAACTTACACGAAAGGTTGACAGTTCAAAGACATATTGTCTACTGATTAACTGAGTAAGTTGAATTGGATTCATTATGGAAAGTTCAAAGTTGAAAGACTACTCTAAAACAGTTATCTGTCATTAGACAACAACACACCTTGAGTACTTTGATTGTGTTTTTTTTCCATTTATGTGGGGTTTTTTTTGGAGATAAATGAAAATTATTGGGCATAGTGGGGGGTGGCCAACAATTTATTAATCGCTGATCACACCACTTTCAACCTTTCCGAACCGCTGCCCTTTTTTTTGTGCAGAGTTTTTTAATTTAAATTATATGTATTATTTTTAATTTTAAAAACTTATATCCCTTGCCTATAAATAGAAGGCCCCCTTCATTTGATACAAGTTATTTCCCCTTTTAAAGTCTCGAAACTCTGTCACATTTTCTCTCGAACTTCTTAGAGTCGAAAACATGTAGTTGTTTTCACAAGTTGTGTTTGAAGGTATTCTATGATATGAAGTGCCACTATCTGCGAAAGGTGATCCGTTCTATCCCGGGAGGCAATTGTCCATACCCTTTTGTACCATATAGGGGGGAAATTTGACTTAAGGAGGCAACTTGCATTCGTTGAACTCAAATTTATATATTTATATTCTTTTATTATTTCTTTTGCATTTTCGCCCGTCCCACTGCACCTCGTGTAGATTGCTTTAGTCTACTGTGTTACGTATACAAATTACTTAATTAAGTCTACTAAGAAGAACCTTACTGTATTCCATATGCTAATTGGTCAACACTTCATCTACTGCATTTATACCGATAGTGCTGCCGAGGAGCGGAACAAACAACCTATTCTTTTTACTTACTAGTGTAAGGGAGGGGTGCATAAGTAGAGCACATGTTTTGGGAGTAAGGGAAGTTTGTTAATTGTACATTTTATTTTCCTGTTTTCCAAGGGAATAAGCAGGCGTCTAGCTTGTGTGTGGGGGGGTGTACGTTGAATAGAAGGCTGTTAGGCGGTGAGCCTTGGCCTGTGGAGAGAGAAGCTCTCAGGAGAGAGTAGTTCATCCAAGAGTTTGTAATAGCAGTGAAAGAAGCTCTCTAGGTAAGGATTTCTTTCTAGTAAATATACTAGTTTAATCTTCTGGAAAATTCCTCTCTATCATCCTTGAGAGGTGTTGAAACCCGTTTGGATAGAGAGTGAGATCATTGAAGAGGTTTGGCTAAATCTAGATCGCACATGACCACGCAGTTGGAGAGTAGGCTTACCACGTTAGAAGCGGCAGTTTTGGAATTGACGTTGGGAGCTCAGCGGCAGGAAAACCGGATGCAGAGGTTGACGATAGTTGTAGAGAAGCTCACACTGAGTCAGGCGGAACTTCCTAAACGGACTACAGAAAATAAAAAGGCGGACTCCGATCAGGAAGGAGGGAGTTGTTTGAGGTCCGAGGCAAAGGAGAGAGATCGAACAATTTCCGCAGAAGTGGTAGGAAGTGGAGAGCACGACCTGACACTGGAGGAGTTACTTGTGGCGTCTAGACAAGTGGAAATGCCAACTTTCACTGGAGAGGATCCCGTGACGTGGATAACTCGGGCTGAAATTTATTTTTCGATCCGCCGAACTCGGGAGGAGCTGAATGTGCCAATGACACAGTTGTGCATGGAAGGGATGGTCTAATACTAGATCATATCACTAAAGTCAGTCAAACTGGAAATCACTTGGACACAATTAAAGGTGGAGATGTTAGGGCGCTACGACAACACAACGGAAGAAGATCCTATCATCTACTTGAAGGAGCTACGATAGTCAGGGACAGTGGATGCTTACATCGATGAATTCGAACGAATAGCCTTGCGCATATCTGATTTTACTGAGAAATGGTTTTTAAGCTTGTTTATTGGGGGATTGAGGCCAGAGATCGGAAGTACGATTTTAATGCATGGGCCGCAGAACAAGGCTTGTCTACTCACCCAGGCATGGAGGGTAGAGAGGGAGCTGCCGGTGAAAGGGAACATCCATTATTCCGAGACGCGCGCAAGGAGCCAAGCCTCGGGAGGGCAAGGGAGAAGTTGAAATTCAAACATAGTAAACTAATGGTCTGGGAATGTGTGGAGCCTTGTGGTACTGACGAAACAGAACCAGAATCCGTTGAAGAGGAAAAGGAAGGGAGTTCCGGAGACTTGTGGGAGATGGAGATGCTGGGCATGACAGTCTCTGTGCAGGAGTGGGCGAAATGTACTAGGTCCATGTTAATGGAAGGAAGCATCGAGGGGATTCCACTACTGATTTTAGTGGATAGTGGAGCAAGCCATAATTTTGTTTTGAAGTGGGTGCTATGGTATTTTCCAGCACAAGTTTCCGAAACAAAACCTTTTTACATTCGTTTAGGGAATGGTCACTGGGTGAAGTCTCAAAGAAAATGTAAGACGCTGAAGATTAACTTGGGCGAGGAGGATTTCGAAGTAGAGGCGTACATCTTCGACACCACCGGGTTTGACTTGGTCTTAGGAATGTCATGGCTAGAGACGCTTGGGCATGTTACAACCCACCGGAGGAAGTTGACTATGAGCTTTGAGAGGGGGAAAATGTGTTACCCTACTTGGGGTGCGGCTGCCGCAGAATGTACCTAGAGCTTTACAGGGATACCTAGGAAAGGGAGGAAGCCCAGTGCAAGGAACGCGGTGGATAACAACAGAGAAGGCTGATACGAATGAAGTGGAGTTGAACCAGGGCCAACAAGACCGGTTACAGAGACTGTTAAACCAGTATTGTGCGGTATTTGAGACACTAAGAAATTTACCACTAGCGAGGGAGATGGACCACACAATTAAATTGAGCTACAAGTCCAGGGATTATTGGAGCAGGGATTTATCCGATGTAGCACCAGCCCTTACTCCAGTCCAATAATCATGGTAAGAAAGGACGGAGGCTGGTAGATGTGTGTGGACTATCGGGCTTTGAACAAAATGACGGTGCCCGATAGGTATCCCATTCCGGTAATAGAGGAATTGCTGGATGAATTGCACGGAGCAGGGTACTTCACCAAGCTGGACCTGAAGTCCGGGTTTCTCCAGGTCCGGATGAAGGAAGAAGATGTGGGAAAAGCGACATTTAAGACACACGAGGGGCATTACAAATATTTGGTAATGCTGTTTGGGTTGATGAACACCCCAACAACTTTCCAGACAACTATGAACGCAATATTTCAGATGATGTTGCAGAAGGGGGTATTAGTGGTTGTTGATGACATCCTTATCTATAGCAACGGGTGGGAGGAACATCTGGAGAAGTTGCTGCGGGTATTGCAATTGATGAAAGAGAGAATTGTATGCTAACATGAAGAAATGTTCTTTTGGCCAGAAATCTGTAGGGTATCTGGGACATATAATTTCATAAAGATTGCCCGGCCCTTGACAGCTTTGACCAAGAAGACTGAGTTTAAATGGACTTCAGATGCACAAGAGGCATTCGTCAATCTGAAAAACAGCATGACCACGGCTCCGGTGCTAGGGATGCCAGATTTTTCGCAAAAGTTCACAATAGAGTGCGACACATCTGGTTTGGGTATAAGCGCGATGCTTATGCAGGGAGGAAAACCCTTAGCTTACTTTAGTAAAACATTGTCCGAAACTAACTTTGCAAAATCAGTTTATGTAAAGGAGTTAATGGCGTTGGTCCTGTCAATTCAGCATAGGCGGCAATATTTGATAGGTAGAAGGTTCGATGTTTACACTAATCATTGGAGTCTCAAACACCTGCTTAGCCAAAGGGTAATGCCGATGAATCAGCAGTGTTGGCAAGCTAAACTTTTGGGATATGATTTTGTGGTGATTTATAAGCCGGGAAGGAAAACACTGCTGCAGGTGCATCATCATGGGAAGAATCAGAAGGCGAGTATAGGTATTTGGCTGTTTTTGAACCACATTGGGAAGATTTACAAATAGTAAAAGCGGAGGTGAACCAAGATACCAGGTTAGTGGCAATAATAGAAGCCTTGCAAACCTTGAAACCGGATTATTCCTACAGAAATGAGCTGTTTTTTTACAAAAGCAGGCTGGAATTGCCAAAGAAATCAGCCTTAATTCCTAAAATGTTGCTGTAATGGCCCAGACCCTCCTGGCCCATTACTTTGCCAAAATAAGGTTCTACCAAGACGGTGGCACCGTAAAGGTGACACAGTGACGGTGGCACCGTGTCCTCACCCAGCCCTCCGTTTCTTTTTCCAGTCCCGCTCCCGCAACGTCTTTTTTTGACGTAAATTAATTCTTTTACCCCTTTTAAAGCCATTTAAAGCCCATAATTAATTCCTAAAAATCCCGAGAAACCTCCCCGATGGGGGATATTAAATAACACCTTAATATCATCGTGTGTAACTGCCCAACCGCGTGGGAAACCACGATCCGACTTTTCAGGCGTTCAAAATTCCCATATCCCGTAACAACGAGATCTTATCTATATATCGCACGGGAAGTCCTTTTTCCTCTTCTTCCTTTGGCCGGCTTCGTTCTTCCCCCTGGTGCGCCTGAAGTCCCTTCTTCCCGTGGCTTGTGGTGCGCCTCTGCTGGAGTTTTCTGCACCCCTTGGAGTCCACGGAATTCCTCCCCTGCAAGCCGCGCATCCCCTGTTCCTAGCGCGTGGAGAGAAACTTCGATCTTTGATCAATCAAGTAGGGATTTTTCCTTCGCCTCTCCTTTTTGTGTATCATGCGGGGTGGATATGCTTTGTCTCTGTGGGAATTGACGAAACCAAACTTAATGAAGATAATGAACGGACCTTTAAAGAATGAAGGGGGGGGGTGTGATCGATGTTCTGCTGTACTCTTTTTAATTGCTATATGTTGTGAACTGTATGAATTTATGTCTACTGAAAATCATGGCCGTTGGTGGTCTTTCTCTGTGCACTGATAAACTCTTGTCTCCTGTGATGATTAAATGGCTGTAACATAGAAATTTGTTAATCACGTGAACTCGGTGGATTAAATGGTTGCCCTGCAAACATATACCCTTGTGTGGTCACCCCGGTTAACTAACAGAAAGAGGAAGATAAATGATGTGCTTGAACCTGGAAGTTTCTCTACTCTGTTTTGGTAGTAGGTGAATTATTCTGTTTGTTTGCTTATGGGGTGATGTGGGTGAGGATGAGATCCTCTGATGTGGCACGGTTGCTGGTTGTGAATCTGGGGTTGTGGTTGCTCTGCTTATATCACGAATTGGGGTGGAATCCTCTATTGTTGAGAAATCGTTGGTTCCTGGTTTTGGGGACATGGGGCTGTGTCTCGGGGTTTTCTTTGTTTCCAGTACTTCGAGGGATCTCACTTATCCCTTTTGTTGCCAGTACTTTGAGGGATCTCACTAATCCCCTTTTTGTTGATGCAACTCTACAAGAGAACCGGGTGTGAATGTTTAAATTGCTGTTTGGTTGTTTCTCTTTTTTGGCTTGTGGTTGTGCCTGTTAGTTGCCCAGTAGTGAAGAATTCACCCAAATGGGATCACTTGAACATGAAAACAAGAATGGTTGAATGGGGATTTAGTTGGGAGTGAGTTGTGACTTGATCGTGAGTGTCGTGGCGTCTTTTTTAATGAATAGTAACAAGGGTGTTTGTGCTTAGGTTTTGGAGCCCCTAGGTTGGGATGAGTGCCTGTTACCTATACATATACTGTATTTCTTATGTTTCTTATTCGCGCCCCACCCAAGTTGAACACTTAGTGCCGAACACCCCATTTCACGAGGAGGGTGTTTTTCCCAACACTCCTATGAGTGGCTGGTTATTAGCTCCTTTTCTGCTCCCTTTCCCGAATAGCCCAAGACTCTTCGGGCAGGCTGTGGTGGCCTGAAGTCCATTATTAGCCCAAGAATCTTCGGGCAAGGTAGTTGTGGTGGTTGGCCCAGGTGTTTGCGGGCAGGTTGTTTCCCAAGTGTCTTCGGGATGAGGCCTAGGTGTCTTCGGGCGTGACGGTAGCTTTCTGGCCCAGGTGTCTTCGGGCGTGACAGTAGTTTTCTGGCCTAGGTGTTTGCGGGCATGGTTATGTGTGGTTGTTGTGTCCCAGGTGTTTGCGGGCGGGATGGTTGTTGTGGTCCAGGTGTCTGCGGGCAGGATGGTTGTTGTGGCCCAGGTGTTTGCGGGCGGGATGCGTGGTTGTGGCCCATGTGTGTGCGGGCGGGTGTGGCAGTGGGACTGCGGTGAGAATGACGAGATTGGTTTGATGCGTAGGATGTCTTCAATAACCAGTGGGAAAGTGGCACGGGTACCCAAACATCGATGTGCTATTACTATACTTGACTTGCGTTATTTGGGGAGTGTGCCTTGGTGAGGCTTGGGTGGATAGTTTTTCTTTGCTAGGTGCTTCGGTTATCTCATTTCTCACAGGGCATTAGAATGCATTCCCACTTGTGCACGAGAGTCTTTGGTTTTCCCTACTGGGTATACTTGTATACTCACCCTACGTATATAAAACTGCTTTCAGGTTTCCAGGAGGACTTCGGGGATCGTGCGGGGCCGTACTAGCTCGGGCGTTGGGACCGTTGCAGTTGCTGTTTTTCTTGCTTTTTGGTACTTTACCTTTGTAGACACCTTGTACTTTCTGGCTTTTACTTTTGCAGCATGCACATGGGAGTGGTTTTCTTTGTCTTTACTCTTACTTCCAGTTTTGGCGTTGTTGGGTTTCATAATCTTATCTCCCGATCCTATTAAAATAAAAGGGTAATGCCTTTCTTTTGTGTGAGATTTTATACCCTTGGTGCTGGTCGCCACTCCGGGACCTATTGAAGGCAGGTTTCGGGGGTCATTATCTCTCCTTCAACTTAAAGAAGGAAGGGCTTGACAATCTGCTGTCCCTTCCCTCCTTTTGGTGAAGGCGGGTCGTGACAGTTGCAACACTATCACTCTTCTCCAGAGAGGGGGCACTTGGGTAAATTAAAGACATAAGCGGCTGGCGAATGAAGTCCATTGGGCTGGAATGTCTTGAGATGTGCAGCGTTTTGTTAAACAATGTGATGTGTGTCAAAGGAGTAAGTACGATGCATTAAGTCCAGCAGGACTGTTGCAGCTGCTGCCTATTCCAGAAATGGTTTGGGAAGAATTGTCTATGGATTTTATTACCGGAATGCCAAGGTCACAGGGCTATGAAGTGATCTTTGTGGTGGTGGATCGTTTAAGAAAGTACGCACATTTCATTCCCCTTAAAACACCCATACACGGCCAAGAAAGTTGCTGAGGTCTTTATGAAGGAGGTTGTGCGGCTCCATGGTTTCCCGGGAGCGAAAGTGATAGTGACCCACTTTTTACAAGTATATTTTGGTGAGAACTCTTCAAATTGCAAGAGACTACCCTGAAGATGAGCTCTTCTTATTGCCCACAAAGTGATGGACAAACTGAGGTGGTGAACCGGTTTCTTGAGGTTTATTTGAGATGTTTTTCTTCGGATTATCCGAAGCAATGGGTGATGTGGTTACCCTGGGCGGAATTTAGTTATAATTCTTCTTTCCACACCTCAATCGGGAAAACACCCTTTGAGGCAGTCTATGGATGACAACCTCCCCAAATTGTGCATACTAAGGGGGAAACAGTAGTAGAGGAAGTGGCAGTTGCTCTTGCTGAATGGGTTGAAGCACTACGGCAACTCGGGGATAATCTCCATCGGGCACAACACTAATGGTAAAGACCGCAAACCGGCATCGACGAGAGGTGTCATATAAGCTAGGGGACCTAGTTTGGGTCAAATTAAGAGCTAACCGGCCCGGCGGCTCAGGCCGAATTTTTTCTAAGTCGGCCTCATGCTATCATGGTCCATTTCCAATAGCAGGGAAGGTAGGGACGGTTGCCTACAGACTCAGCCTACCGCAAAATAGCCGTATCCTTCCAATGTTTCATGTTTTTCAGTTAAAAGCAGTTGTGGGGCAACATATTGAAGAGGAGGTTCTCCCTGATGATTTACTGGAGGAGAATGTGTATCCAGCAGCTATTTTGGCAACCAAGCTTCAGGGCAGGGTACCGAAGTCGCTTATTCAGTGGCAGGGGCGGTCGGCTGAAGATGCTACTTGGGAAGATGCTGAGGTAATAAAAGCACAGTTTCTGGTTTCCCACCTTGAGGACAAGGTGGAATTTCAAGGCGGCGGCAATGATAGAGCTGCTGAGGCGGCGGCATAAGTAGAGCACATCCAAGAGTCTGTGAACGAAGCCCCCAGGAGAGAGAAGTTCATTTCAGAGTCTGTGATAGCAGTGAACGAAGCTCTCCAGGTAAGGATTTCTTTCTGGTAACTTCTGGAAAATTCCTCTCTATCATATATAGTCTAGGAAGAAGGATTCTATTGTATTTTGTATACAGATTGGTCAGACACTTTCTCTATTGTATTTTACTGACTAAGAAGAGCCCCTACTGCACTTTGTGTATAGATTGACTATTGAATACTTTACCGTATTTTGTATACCGGGCCTTGTAGCCAACATCTACTAACTATCAGGACTATTGCATGGCCTTGCTTCTGCCTCATTTCACATTTCCAGGCAATAAAATTCACGCAAAATAAGAACTTTGCCACCATGATTTTGTTTCCTCTAATGCCGTAGGTTGTTGTTTTTAAGTTCAATGACAAGCTATTTTATGTTCCTCAGGTGTTTGACGTGATGAGAAAGCAGGAACAAACCCGTTTGGCAGAGTTGGCAGCAGAGAAGGCTCGCTTTGATGCCATACAGTCCCAATCACAAATCGTGAGTGATGCGTTCTCTTTACACGCTTATTCCAAAATTATGCCTGCATTTTAGCAATAAAGGTTATTGACAAATAAATAGACATTTTACCATGCATGGGAAGGTAATAAAGGTTCCCATAAGAAATCGTCAAAGAAATTGAAGCAAACAAAGTAAAGCCCTGTTACATCAACCAGGCATGCCCAGTCGGTCAGTCTTCAAAGCTTTTTGCTTGAATCCCATGCCACAAAGGTTCAGGTACCTCATAAAAATGGAATTAAAGCATTTAAGAGGGGGTAAAAACGACCCCGTCATGAACTTAGATGGCACACCACCTGAATTACCTACAATGCCATGTCAAATTTCTTGTTTGGCTTTTGAATGGGAAACCATTTGTTAGATTACCCACTATCTTAACAGTTTCTAATCATTTTAGAGTAAACAGTGTTTTGTAATTTGTTTCTTGTTTTGATGCAATTTATACTTAGGGAACTTTTTCTTCCTCTTTTTTTTTCCCTTCATTCCTTCATTCCTAATGATAAAAAATTACTTGTTGATAAAATTTAATGAAACAAAGTAAAGTGCAGTTTGGTTAAACTGAAATAACATTCAAGCCACACTATAAAAATTGGTATCCTACGTGTGAGTATGGTTTCACAACTGCACAATGTGCACCTCACAGTTCCAATTCAGGAGTGTCCCACTGCCTATGTAGTATCTAATTGTAACCGCTGTTTTTAAAAGTGGGTGCAACCCTCACCTGGTATTTGTTATGTTGATTGCATGTGGTTATGAAATATAACAAACTAAATTTTACAATGTTTTTTAAATTAATTTCTTGAATTTACGTGAACAATGTTTTATATTCAGTTTTCTTGTAAGGTCAAGAGACGGTTAAGTTGCAAGTGCTCATCCTAGGGTTTAGGGTTCAAAACTAATCATTGTTGCCCCTGTCCCACTTTTCCTTTGCCGGCTACTTGCCCCACTTTTGGATTCCATAGTTTCTTTCTTTGATATCTTGTTTTGATACCGCTGTCTTATTGTTATAGATTTATCCAGTTGCAATTGTCATCAGCATTCATGGATTGAAAATCATTTGGTGCATTTATCTGTTTCTTGCATGATTAGTGCGTGACTTTTTAGACTTTGGTTATCATTTTGATTTTTATATACGAATGTTTCTTGTGCAGGAAAAACAACGAAAAATGGGTGAAGAGCAAAGAAATTTATTACAACAGCAAGCTCAAAATAAGGCACAGGTATTACGGTATGAAGATGAGCTGGCCAGAAAAAGGATGCAGGTGCGAAGAGAGAAACTTTTTTGATACTTATTTTCTAGTACTGTCTTCAGAGTGTTTCTATGGCTATGAGAATGGAAAGATCCTTGGTTCAATGAGAGAAAACTGATTACAATTGTTTTTGGATATATTAATTTTTTCCGTCAACTAGTTTATTGATGAATGCATAACTATTTTGAATTCAGCATTGTAGAGGGTACGAGTAGTCTCCAGAATATGACGATGTTTACGCTCGGCCACTCCATTCTGCTGAGGTGTATCGGGACATGATGTTTGATGAATGATGCCCTTAGGCTTGAAAAACTGCTGAAAGGAAGCAGACAAATATTTCCGTCCATTGTCGGAGCGGAGACATTTAATGGGGCTAAGGTTATGTAAGACGGAAGTCAGCGGACGACCAAGACGAAAATGTAGGTCGAGGGCACGAGTAGAGGTGGATGAGCAAACAAGGGATGGTGGGGTATCAAACATGTACACCCGATCCCTCAGATGATCTTGACCAAATTTCCGATTCGTCGACTGCTCCTGAAAAACACCAGAAGATGTAAAAGTAGCAACACAATTTAAGTCTTTGATGAGTTTGCTGATGGAGATAAGATTAAACGGACTGTGAGGAACATGATCTACTGAAGCCAGGCGAATAGACGGGGTCAAGGGGCATGTGCCAAATCACGCAATGGGGATTTTCGATCCATTAAAAATAGTAATTGCAGAGGCACCAGTATACGGATAACAGGTAGTGAACATATTGGAATCCCTTGTGAGATGTTCAAACGCACCAGAGTCAAACATCCAAGCTGTCGGTCAATGATATATACCCGCGGTAGGGCCACCAGTCTGAGCAATGGTGGCTGAAGATGTGGAAGGTGACATAGTAGCTCGATAAGACTGTATAAATGCAATCTCCTCCTTCGAGAGTGCCAGTTTATAACGGGTACTAGATGATGGTGAGGATAATGACATGGGTGGGGTATGTAGAGTGCGCTAGGGAAGGGGGACTGCCTTGCAGGAGGACCGGTGACAGAGCACGGGACAATTGCTCAGGCGGGCACACAGACGCAGGAATGAAGCGTGGGGCTGCCGTGCGGGAAGGCCGACAACTGGGGCGAGGGGGCGGCCTTGCAGGATAGCCTGTGACGGGAGGTGGTGCTGGAGGGCTGCGGGCCGAAGAGTCAACCATTGAGGGGATGCCGGGAAATCTGTTGAGGCGGAGATGGAGCCGGCAGAGGGCCGTCGCGCGGGAGGTAGGCCGCTGGAGATGGGGCTGCCGTAGGAGGCGTTGGCCGGGAGAGCAGCCCAGGAGGCGCCGGATGGGAGAGCAGTGCAGGAGGTGCCATTGGGAAGTCTGCTCGCTGGGAGGATCCGTGCGCAGGGAGGAGCCGTGTGTAGCGGGGGCAATGGGCAGAGAAGGGGGGGGCCGAGAAGCGCTGAAGAGGGGCTGGGAGACCGCGACGGAGGCGGGGCTGGGAGAGCGCCGTAGGAGGAGGCGGGGCCGGGAGACCGCGGGGGAATGATCAACAGTGCACCGGAGGGGTGAGATCCTGCCTGGAAGCTGCGAAGAGGCGGGGTTGGGAGTCGCCGAGGAGGCTGGTGTCGGGAGACCGTGTTGGAGGTGGGGCCGAGAATTGTCGAGGGCGGGACCGGGAGGCCGCGTCGGAGGCGGTGCCGGGAATCGCCGAGGAGGGCGGGACCGGGAGGCCGCGTCGGGGGCGATGCCGGGAATCGTCGAGGAGGGCGAGACCGGGAGGCCGCGTCAGAGGCGGTGCCGGGAATCGCCGAGGAGGGCGGGATCGAGAGGTGCCGAGAGAGGCGGGGTCGGGACGTAGCAAGGGAGGCGGGTCGGGACGTCGCCACGAGGGGCGGGGGGTCGGGAGATCGCGTCTCTCAGGCGGGAGGATTCCGCCTGGAAGGAGCCGGGGCCAGGCGTAGCCGGGAAGCCGCAGGCCGGGCGGGCCGGGAAGTGCCGCCGGAGGGCGGGACCAGGCGTGGCCGGGACGCCGCTGGGAGGGCGGGAGGGTTCCGCCTGGAGGGTTCCTTCAGGAGGAAGTAGGGCAGCGGAAAAATTATCGGGATTTTTCCTTTGATACGATGTAGAGGGTGAATTTTCCCTTACCTCAAAGTGAGACGGATACATTCTTTTATAGATGAATAAAAGGAATTACAAGGTGGAGTAATCCGATTTGGGACTCGGAAATACCCTTTACAATAAATCGGGTTCAACAAGCACCATCTTTTTTATGGTGCATAATTATGTAACCACGAAGTTTTCCAGGCCCTTCTGACATTTTGGGCGTCAAGGAGTTGTCAAGTCATGCTTCTTGTATTTATGATGGGTATAAGTGTATCTCATTCTACCTTTATTGCATTTAATCTTTGTATCATACAAATATCAACACTTTATCATACCCCAAAATCTAAAAGTAACGTGTTTTATTCCTTATAGTCATCTCACTTCACTTTTATTGCATTTAATTTTTGTATCTTACAAATATCAACTCTTTATCGTACCCTAAATCTATAAGTAACGCGTTTTATTCCTTATGGTTGCTTCATCATTATCATATTGTACTTTCATAATGCCCATATTTGGTGTTATAGTTTTGTTTTGTTTTGTTTTCTATTCTTGTGATTTTCAATGCTTATTGTTCATGAAAATTGTTAAATCCTGTTTTTATTATTCTGGGTATTTCCGAGTCCCACATCGGAATACTCCATGTATTCCTTTTTTTCAATCTATAAAAGAAGTCCTCCGCCTCACCTTGAGGTAAGGAGAATTCCTCTACATGGTATCAAAGGGTTAGGTTATTTTTTCCCCTCTTCCGTAACCTCTCTCTCCTGTGTGGTGCTCTCTGCCCCACCCTCTCCTGCGGACTCCCGGTTCGCCCGACCCCGCCTCCTTCCCTATGCAACACACCGCCTCCGTCGCGCCTCCCGCCTCCTCGCCTCCAGCGGCTCTCTGGCCCTCGGCGACTCCTATGGCGCATCCCGGCGCCCCTCCCATCCCGCTTCCGGCACGGCTCCCGGCTCCCGCTCTACGCGGCGCCCCTCCTGGTTCCCGCGGGACGCAACTTTCGCTGCACATCCCGACAGCCCCGCTTCCAGACGTGGCTCCCGGCTCCCGCAGCCCATCCCGGCAAATCCCTGCCCGTCTCCTCTTGGCGACTCCCGACCCAGCTTGCTCCCAGCCCCGCCTACTCGCGCCCCCACTCCCAGCTGCAGTCCTCGTCCTGCGGCGCTCCCAGCGGTGCTCCCGACTCGCGGCGCCCTCTGTCGGCGTCACCCGCTCCTCCCGATTCCGACGCGGCTCTCTCCGGTGGACCTCCGATCCAGGCGCCCTCTCGACGCACCTCCCGACGCGTCGCCCAGCTCATCCTGTCGGCCTCCCACTCTAGCTGCCGTCGCCCGCCTAGTCCCAGTAATCGCGGAGCCCTCCATCTGCCGATCGGCTGCCCCTCCCGGTGCCTCTCGGTTCCTACGCCAAATCCCGACGCTGCTTTGTCCGGCTCGACCTCCCTTGCGACGATCGGCCCACTTCCCAATCTCGCCGCGTCCAACCGGCCCGCTTCCCTGCGGCCTCTCACCGCGGCATCCCGACCTCTGGTGCCACATCGGTCCCGCTCTCCACGGCGCACCGCTGATCCTGCCCTCATCCGCAGATGTCCGATGCTCCAATGACAGCCTCTTTTGTTCTGCTACCGATGATCACAGCCTCCACCCGCCTCGTTGATGAGCGGCTCGACTCCACCAACTTCTCGGTCTGGCGGAAGACCGTGTTGATGTCATTGACGGGCATGAACCTTGATTCTCACCTCGAGGATCCTCCACCATCATCTTCTGATCCCAAATATCATCCTTGGAAGCTTGCTGATAGAAAGATCTTTGCCTTGCTAGTCAATTCAATGGATCGCTCCGTCAAGGACATCACGCGGACTGCAAATACGGTCAAGGAACTCTGGGATTCCTTGAACCTCATGTATTTCGAGACCAATAATTTGGCTCGGGTCTCCAATGTTCTTCACTGCCTGTCGCTTATCCGACACCAAGACCGTTCTTTTCCGGCGTACTTCATGGAATAGAAAGCTTTCCGGGATGAGTTGCTTGAGTTGTAGCCCATTCCCCAGACACCGACGACAGCTATGACCAGCGGGACCAACCGTGTCTTTAGTCTTCTCAATGGCCTCGCTCCTGAGTATGCGACGACGACTTCCGAGATGCTCGCCAACCCATCTACGCTGGAGATTCCATAGGTGTATCATCGCCTGGGCAAGGCCCAACGGGGTCTTCCCCCGCCCACCCCCATTATCGATCACTCTGCCCTCTTCGGTCGTGGCAGTGGACGCTCCTCGGGCACTCGTGGACGTGGCCGTGTGGAGGGTCGTCCTCGTCCCCTTTGTCAGCACTGTGACAAGCTCGGCTACCTGATTGACCGCTGTTGGGTTCTTCATGGACGCCCCTCTCAGCAACCGTGACAGGGTCAGACAGCGGTCCAGGATGCTTCCTCGTCAGCCGCAGCTCTTCCTCCATCTCTGGACCTTTCCACGGCGGACCTTCGGCTGCTTCACGATCCTCGAACCCCCTCTATACCAGGTCCGTCTTCGGCTTCTCTTGCCCACTTTGGTGGTTCCACTGCCTTCGTCGTCGCCGGTCCCCTACCTGGATGCTAGACTCAGGTGCCTCCGACCACCTCACCGGTGATGCTGGTATGTTGGCCTCCTGCTGTCCTTATGCTGGTTCCCCAGCCATCACCGTAGTTGATGGCTCCACTATCCCCATTGCGAGCTTTGGTGCATGCTCCCTGAACTCATCTATTCACCTGCCCTCTGTGGCACATGTGCCTCGCACTCCTTTTAACTTTATATCCATTAGTAAGCTTACAAAGAATTTCAACTGTGTTGCAATATTCACATCCTCTGTTGTTGTCTTTCAGGAGCGGACGACGGACCGAGAACTTGGTAGAGGCCAGCTTCAGGACGGGGTCTACATGTTCGATGGACCGACATCCGTCGCCTACACGTCTGTCTCTGCCCGTGCATTGGACCTTCATTCTCAGTTGGGACATCCACCCGCCTCCACCATTCATCAACTATTTCCAGATATTAGTCAGCATGTGTCTTTTCATTGTGAGTTTTGTAAATTTGCGAAACATCATCACACTTCATACTTTCCTCTAGTGGATACACGGGCCTCAAAACCTTTTGGTCTGGCTCATTCAGACGTTTGGGGTCCCTGTGTCATCTCGAGTTATTTTGGGTATAAATATTATATATCCTTCATTGATGATTTTTCGCGAATGACTTGGTTGCACCTACTTCGAGAACGGTCTGAAGTGTTTTCTACTTTCCAGACTTTTTACAATGAGATTCATACCCAGTTTTCCATCTATGTTAAATGTCTCCGCTCGGAGAATGGGTGCGGGTATCTGTCCACTCCCTTTCAACAGTTTCTCCAGGCGAAAGATATTCGTACCTTCCCCCTCAAAGACGCACGCTAAGTTGTGTTAATATGGTGAAATTGCGCAAATGGCAAAAAATATTTTACGAAATTATACAATTTTTAACATCTGATGATTAATAACAAGAAATATGAGAGCACTTGTATTCTAGCGTCATGAGGGGGAGCCTTTTTGTAACGTAAAATATTGAGAGAGGGAGAGAAAGGGAAGTAAACAGAATGTATTGATGTATCCACAATATATATGCAGCAGAAATACAAGAATTACAGTAGGGAGGTTGAGGAGTTTAGTTGAGGAGGAAGGAGAAGAAAAAGACAAGCAACTCCCTTGAAGACCACTTCCGGCAGAGTATTCTGAGTCCTCCCAAGGACCGGCCTGTGCAGCAGCTCCCAAGCTGAGCATGAAACAAAAGAATATTCGTACCTTCCCCCTCAACCCATTCCCCTATTTAATAGCCCCTCAACCAACTATAAACAACCCAGCCACAACTAAAAGCAGAAAAGACACTACTGCTCCTCAACAATTTATTATACCTGTTGAGAGGAAAACTCCTTACCCCAAGGTGAGGCGGAGGCCTACTTTTATAGTTAGAGAGTACATAATACATACAGGAGTATTCCGATGTGGGACTTGGAAATACACAGAAAAATAGAAAATAGGATTTAACACTCCCCCTCAACTGGACATGCCCAACTTGAACAGCGAGTCCCACAAAAAAGAAAGAAGACATCATATAAGACCAAACATACTCCCCCTCAAGCTGGGCGGCAGATGCTGTGGAGGCCTAGCTTGGAACTGAGCGATGCTAGACGAACCCCTGGGAGGCCTTTGGTGAAGATGTCGGCATGCTGGTCTGCCGTTGGGATGTGGCTAAAGCTGACGTGATCATGCTCCAGGTGGTGGTGAAGGAAGTGGCAGTCCACCTCAATATGTTTCGTGCTTTCATGGAAGACTGGATTTGAAGCTATTTTGGTGGCTGCCTGATTGTCACACCATATGTGAGCAGATGTCTGCGGAGGAAAGCCTAGCTCCTGGAGGAGATGGCGAAGCCAAATGATCTCCGTGGTGACGGTGACCATGACACGGTACTTGGATTCCGCATTGGAGCGGGAGGCGACCGTTTGTTTCTTGCTGCGCCAGGAGATGAGGTTGCCTGCCAAGAATATGACAAACCCAGAAGTTGATCTCCGAGTAGCAATACAACCAACATAATCTGCATCACAAAAGGCCTCAATATTGAGATGAGCATGATGAGAGTAGCGAAGACCACGAGCAGGATCTCGCTTGATGTATTTGGTGATGCGGAGGACAACATCCCGATGAGAGGTGGTCGGATGCTCCATAAATTGGCTCACTTTGCCGACAGCGCAGGCAATGCCTCGACGAGTCATGGTAAGATAATTGAGTTTGCCCACTAGTCGACGGTATCCCTCTGGGTGTGAATACGGTTCGGTGGAGTCATAAAGAGACCGTTCCCCAGGCTCTAGAGGAGTGTCGACAGTAGTGGCCTGTGTCAGCCCAACATCCTGCAGAATATCCAATGCATATTTCCGTTGGCATAGGGAAATGGTGTCCGAAGAATGGGATACCTCGATGCCTAGGAAGTATGTGAGAGGACCGAGATCCTCAGTGTGGAAGTGTTGATGAAGATGCCCCTTGAGGTGGGTGATGTTGGCACTGTTGCTGCCGGTGATAATGATATCATCCACATAAACTACTAACAGGATGCAACCAGCGGAGGTCGTCCTGTAGAACACAGTGTGGTCTTTCATGCTGCGAGAAAGCCAAAGTCGATGACGACAGTGCTGAAGCGGTCGAACCAAGCACGAGGAGATTGCTTGAGGCCGTAAAAAGAGCGGCAGAGTCGACAGACTTGAGACTCGACGCCGAGGCACAAAAACCGGGGGGCTGAGGCAGATAAACCTCTTCCTCAAGAAATCTATAGAGGAATGCATTTTTGACATCCAGTTGATGAAGAGGCCAGCGATTGAGCTGCCAGAGAGATGAATAACCGGACGGATGCCATCTTGACAACTGGAGAGAAGGTATCAAAATAGTCAATACCGTAAGTCTGGGCAAAGCCCTTGGCCACAAGGCGGGCTTTGAGTCGATGGAGAGTGCCATCAGGATTCAGCCTGACTGTGTAAATCTATTTGCAGCCAACCGCTTGTTTGCCTGCTGGAAGAGGGACAAGATCCCAAGTATGGTTTTCTTCCAAGGCCTGCAACTCATCCTGCATTGCGGCTAGCCATCCCGGGTGAGATTTTGCATCACCCACGGTGCGAGGAATAGAAACTGTCTCCAGAGCTGACAGACCCCTGTAGGAAGATACAAATAGAGGAGTACTCTGGCAAGAGCGAGTACCTTTTTGGAGAGCAATGGACAAGTCCTCTGGTGCCGAGGCAGGAGCATCGGACGAAGCGGGAACGACGGTGTCATTGGTCGGGACGGGGGATACAGGTGATGGACGACGTGAGTAGACCCTACCAAAATGGGTGTCAGCAGCAGGGGGAGACACCGGAGGAGGGTGGATGAGGAGAGAAAGACAATCATTGATGGCTGAGTCAGGATGAGGAGAGGGAAGGGAGAACGGAGAGTTCTCAACAAATGCGACGTCAGCAGAGATGACATACCTCCGGAGGTTCGGTGAGTAGCAGCGATATTTGCGCTGAGTGCGGGAATAGCAAAGGAAGATGCACCAGAGGGATTTGGGAGAGAGTTTGGAGAGGTCAGGACGTGTGTCTCGAACATAACATAGGCATCCAAACACTTGAAGCGTAAGGGAGTGAGGAGGGAGAGAAGAGAACAGTGCCCGAAAATGAGTCTCCCCCTGAAGAATAGAAGAAGGAAGACGGTTTATAAGGTAGGTAGCAGTGAGTATCGCATCTCCCCAAAAATGCAGAGGCACCTGTCGGTGGAAGAGGAGAGCACGAACAATCTCTAAAATATGGCGGTGTTTCCGCTCGGCCACTCCATTCTGCTGGGCTGTATCAGGACAGGAGGTCTGATTAATGATGCCTTTCGCCTGGAGAAAGTGCCGAAAAGGAGTGGAGAGGTACTCACGCCCATTGTCCGAGCGGAGACATTTAACAGAAGTGAAAAAGTGGTTATGAATTTCATTGTAAAATGTCTGAAATGTGGAAAACACTTCGGAGCGTTCTCGAAGGAGGTATAACCAAGTCATTCGCGAAAAATCATCATTGAAGGATATATAGTATTTATACCCCAAATGACTCGAGATGGTACAGGGATCCCAAACGTCTGAATGAACCAGATCAAACGGTTTGGAAGCCTTTGTATCCACCCGAGGAATGTATGAAGTGTGATGATTTTTCGCAAAAGTGCAAGACTCACAATGAAAAGAAATATGTGGTCTGAAATCTGGATAAAGCTGATGAATGGTGGAGGCGGGGGGGTGTCCCAACCGGGAATGAAGATCCAAAGCACAATCAGAGATAGATGTGCAGGTGTTGGGTGTCGGTCCATCAAACACGTAGACCCCGTCCCGAAGCGTGCCTCTACCAAGTTCCCGATTTGTTGTCAGCTCTTGAAAAGCAACAGCAGAGGACGTAAATATGGCAGCACAGTTAAAATCTTTTGTGAGCTTACTGATGGAAAGAAGATTAAAGGGATTGCGGGGCACATGTGCCACAGAGTGCAAGTGAAGTGATGACGTCGGGGAGCATGCACCGAAGCCCGCAATGGGGATAGTGGAGCCATTGGCGATGGTCATGGTTGATGGACCGGTATAAGGACAGTAGGAGGTCAACAGACCAACATCACTGGTGAGGTGGTCAGAGGCACCTGAGTCGAGCATCCAGGCAGGGGAGTGACGACCAACAAAGGTAGCGGAAGCAGCGGAATGGGCTAGAGAAGCCGAAGATGGATCAGGGCCGGCAGGGGTCTGAGGATCATGACTCAGCCGGATGTCCGCCATAGACAGGGCCAGAGATGGTGAGAGAGTGGTGACTGAGGAGGAAGCCTCTTGGACTGCTGTCTGACCCTGCCGCAGGTGCTGAGATGAGCGCCCATGAAGTACCCAACATCGATCAATCTGGTGGCCGAGCTTGCCACAATGTTGACAAAGGGGACGTGGACGACCCTCCAGACGACCACGACCACGAGTGCCTGAGCGGCCACCTCCACGACCGACGAGGCGGGTGGAGGCAGTGATCATCTGGGGCAGAGCTGAAGAGGCTGCAATGGTGGCGTGAGACAACCACCGAAGAGGTCAGAAGTAGCAGGATGCTACGAGTGGCGGCTGGTAAAAGGCGGGGCCGGTGGAAGCCAGGAAGCCGGAATGTCGGGCGGTGTGTGGAACAACGAGATGCAGCGGACAGCGGGAGGGGCGCCGGGAGTCGGTGCAAGCCGGGCGCAGGAAGAGCCGGGAGGATGCCGGTTCGCCTGGAGGGAGCCGGTGCGTCGGGACCGGTTCGCCTGGACCAGATCGCCTGGACCGGTTCGCCTGGACCGGTTCGCATGGAGTGAGCCAGTTCGCCGAAAGAAAAAAAAATTGCTGCGATGTTTCCGTCGGGATGGGCCCTTGGCGGAAAGGGGGGAAGGCTGGCGTGGAGGACCGTCGGGCGAAGTCGCCAGGGAGCGACGCGGTCGGCCGAGCACGCTGGGAGGGCGGGGCCGTCACGCGGGGAAGCGGCGCTGGAAGGCGTCGCGGTGGGGCCGTCGCGCTGGAGCCCGTCGCACAGGAGAAGCGCGCGCAGGGAGGGCGGAGCCTGGCGAAGCAGGACAGAGGAGCAGCGGGGAAGCCGCTCGAACGCCGGACAGAGGCCGGCTGGGAGAGATCCGCCGCCTGGAGCGTCGTGCGCAGGGAGTAGGACCGCCGGAATCGGGAGCGGGAGGTGCGCCGCTGGAGGGGCCGGGAGGGCTGTTCCTGGGTCGGGAGCGGGAGGAGCGCCGGAGAGTCGTGCGCAGGGAGCCACGTAGGGCAGGCCGTCGGGGTAGAGGATCCACGGAGTGGCGCAGGGAACGATGCCGAGCAAGGCGGTGCCGGCCGGTGGGGGAGAACCGTCGGGAGGGCAGGGTTCGGGCAGAACCGGGAGGCCGCCTGGGATAATAGCCAGCAGGGGGGGAGCCGCCGGAGAATGGAGCCGCTCGGGATAGAGCCGGGAGGAGGGTGGCCACGTGGGGCAGACCCGAGAGGACAAAAAAAATCTAGAGGGAGAGTCCGGGATTATATTCCCTCTGATACCATGTTGAGAGGAAAATCTTTACCTCAAGGTGAGGCAGAGGCCTACTTTTATAGATAGAAAGTACAGAATACATACAAGAGTATTCCGATGTGGGACTCGGAAATACACAGAAAAATAGAAAACAGGATTTAACAATACCCACTCCCACACTGAACAGCCCCTCGCCCACCTTCAACAGCAGCCCCAATCAGCACCACAACCACCATTACCTAACATTATGGCCCCCTTAAAGAACCACCTTGTCCCCAAGGTGTGTCCAAACCATTGCTCAACCCCTTAAGCACCACACTGCTTACTTCATTTCCCTGATTAGCACTTCGCAAGAGATCTTCATGAGTTGTAGACCGAGATATCTTTCCCTAGCCAACATGCAGCGCAACTGAAAAAGCTCTACGAAAACGTACCCCTGTTGGTGGCTTTGGTGGCGGCCTAAGCTTCAATGCAACTTTTTCCAGGCATTTTTGTAGAGCAGGGAACTGTTGCGAATCACTGGCCTTACAATGACTGCATATCTTCATTGCCCCTTCATATACAATCCCTACATGTTGATTGCTTGGTACATATTTTGGAACTTCCACCTTATGAACAAAAACTTCAAACGACACCATAGGTATTGTTAAACCCTCTTTTGTATTATTATGGGTATTTTCGAGTCCCACATCGGAATACTCCCTTGTACATTCCGCATTTTCATTCTATAAAAGAAGAGCTCCACCTCACCTTGAAGGTAAGTGGGTTTCTTCATTCTACATGGTATCAGAGGGATTTTTATCCCGAACCCTCCCTCCCTTGCGGATTCCCGGCGTTCTCCCGGCCCCGCCTCTCTCCCTCCTGCCCTAGCCTTTCCCGGCAGGCCCTCCCTCCCGGCGCACCTCTCCTCCCGGCGCTCCTCTCCTCTCCGGCCTCCACCCTCCCGGCGGTCGTCCCTCCCGCTACGCCTCCACCTCCCGACGCCCGCGGCTCCCGGCCCTCCCGTCGCACCGCCCTCCATCCTCCCGGCTGCCCTGCGTGCTCCATCCTCCCGGCTGCCTTGCGCGCTCCCTTCCGGCGGCATCACCCGCGCGCCCCGCGGCTCCCCGACGGCGCTCCCTCCCCGCGGTTTCCCGCGGCTCCCGACGCCATCACCCGCGCGCCCCGCCGGCGGCCTCCCGCTGCTCCCGGCGGCCTCCCGCTGCTCCCGACGCCATCACCCGCTCGCCCCGCCGGAACGCCCTCGGCCGCTCTGCCCTGCGCGGCTTCCCGGCGCCTCCCGCTGCTCCAGGACCCTCCTCTGCGCGCTCCCTTCCGGACAGAGGCCATCTTGGCAACCGGGGAGAAGGTATCAAAGTAGTCAACTCCGTATGTCTGAGCAAAGCCTTTGGCCACAAGGCGGGCTTTGAGGCGATGGAGAGTACCATCGGGATTCAGCCTGACCGTGTAAATCCATTTGCTGCCCACTGCCTGTTTGCCTGCTGGAAGGGAGACAAGATCCCAAGTATGGTTTTCCTCCAGAGCCTGCAATTCATCCCGCATGGCTGCGAGCCACCCGGGGTGAGATTTGGCCTCACCAACTGTGCGAGGTATAGAAACCGTCTCCAGAGCGGACAAACCCCTGTAAGAAGATGCAAATAGAGGAGTACTCTGGCAGGAGCGAGTACCTTTCCGTAGGGCGATGGGCAAGTCCGCGGGTGGTGTTTCAGGAGCAGGCTACGAACCGGGAACTTGGTCGAGGCCGGCTTCGAGACGGGGTCTACATGTTCGAGGGGCCAGCGCCCATTGCTTGTACGTCTACCTCTTCTCGGGCACTTGATCTCCATTCCCGATTAGGGCACCCGCCTGCATCCACCATTCATCAGATGTTTCCGGACTTCAGTAGGACTCCTACTTTTCATTGTGAGTCATGCTCTTTTGCAAAACATCATCGCTCTTCCTACATTCCTCGCACGGATACACGGGCCTCCCACCCCTTTGCTCTGGTTCATTCCGATGTTTGGGGCCCGTGTACCGTTCCGAGTCACTTGGGCTATAAATACTATATCTCCTTCATTGATGACTATTCGCGAATGACGTGGCTTTACCTTCTTCGGGAACGCTCCGAAGTGTTTTCCACCTTCCAAACATTTTTTCATGAAATTAAGAATCGTTTTTCTATCTCGGTCAAATGTCTCCGCTCGGATAATGGGTGCGAGTATCTCTCCACTTCTTTTCGGCAGTTTCTCCGGGAGAATGGCATCCTTCATCAGACCTCCTGTCCTGATACACCCCAGCAGAACGGCGTGGCCGAGCGGAAACACAGACATATTCTAGAGACTGCCCGTGCCCTCATCTTCCACCGACAGGTGCCTCTGCTCTTTTGGGGCGATGCCATTCTCACTGCTACCTACCTCCTCAATCGCCTTCCTTCTTCTATCCTTAATGGGGAGACTCCCTTTCAGGCTCTTTTCCCCACTCTCCCTCTTCATTCCCTCCCTCTTCGAGTGTTTGGCTGCTTGTGTTATGTTCGTGACACTCGCCTTGGCCGCACCAAACTCTCTCCCAAATCTCTCCGCTGCATATTCCTCGGTTATTCTCGCACTCAGCGCGGATACCGCTGCTTCTCCCCGGACCTTCGCCGGTATGTCATCTCCGCAGATGTCTCCTTTGTGGAAAGTTCTCCATTCTCCCTTCCCTCTCCTCCTCCTGACTCTGCCATTGATAACTGTCTTCCCCTCATCATCCAGCCTCTTCCGGGTTTGCCTCCTCCTACCTCTCCTCCTCCTGACCCTGTCCTCGATGATTGTCCTCCTCTGTTCCACCATCCTCCACCGGCGTCAACCACTGTTGACACCCATTTTGGTCAGGTCTACTCCTGCCGTCCTTCGACTGTATTCCCCGTTCCGGCCAGTGACACTGATGCTCCCGCTTCGTCAGCTGCTCCTGCTCCGCCACCCGCGGACTTGCCCATCGCCCTACGGAAAGGTACTCGCTCCTGCCAGAGTACTCCTCTATTTGCATCTTCTTACAGGGGTTTGTCCGCTCTGGAGACGGTTTCTATACCTCGCACAGTTGGTGAGGCCAAATCTCACCCCGGGTGGCTCGCAGCCATGCGGGATGAATTGCAGGCTCTGGAGGAAAACCATACTTGGGATCTTGTCTCCCTTCCAGCAGGCAAACAGGCAGTGGGCAGCAAATGGATTTACACGGTCAGGCTGAATCCCGATGGTACTCTCCATCGCCTCAAAGCCCGCCTTGTGGCCAAAGGCTTTGCTCAGACATACGGAGTTGACTACTTTGATACCTTCTCCCCGGTTGCCAAGATGGCCTCTGTCCGGCTATTCATCTCTCTCGCCGCCCATCATCGGTGGCCTCTTCATCAATTGGATGTCAAGAATGCATTCCTCCATGGCTTCCTTGAGGAAGAAATCTATCTCCAGCAGCCCCCCGGATTTTGTGCCGCCGACGCTGAATCTCGTGTCTGCCGTCTCCGCCGCTCTCTTTACGGCCTCAAGCAGTCTCCCCGTGCTTGGTTTGGCCGCTTTAGCATGGTCGTCAGCGACTTTGGGCTTTCCCGCAGTATGAAAGACCACACTGTCTTCTACAGGACGACTCCACATGGCTGCATCTTATTGGTCGTCTATGTGGATGATATCGTCATCACCGGCAGCGACTCTGTGGGTATCACCCATCTCAAGGCTCATCTTCACCAGCACTTCCACACTAAGGATCTTGGTCCTCTCACATACTTCCTCGGCATCGAGGTTTCCTACTCCTCTGCCACCATCTCCCTCTGCCAACGGAAGTATGCATTGGATATATTGCAGGATGCTGGGCTGACTCAGGCCACTGCGGTCGATACTCCTCTGGAGCCTGGCGAACGGTCTCTTTATGCCTCCTCGGCTCCATACCCCCATCCCGAGCGGTACCGTCGATTGGTGGGCAAACTCAATTATCTCACCATGACTCGACCCGACATTTCCTGTGCGGTAGCCAAAGTGAGTCAATTTCTGGAGCATCCCACCACATCTCAGTGGGATGCTGTCATCCGCATCGCTAAGTACATCAAACGGGATCCTGCCCGTGGTCTTCACTACTCCCAGCATCCTCATCAGCATATTGAGGCCTTTTGCGATGCTGATTACGCTGGCTGCCTTGCCACTCGGAAATCTACCTCTGGGTTCGCCATTTTCTTGGCAGGCAACCTCATTTCTTGGCGCAGCAAGAAACAGACGGTCGTCTCTCGATCCAGTGCCGAGTCTGAGTACCGTGCCATGGCCACCGTTACTACCGAGATCCTTTGGCTTCGGCAACTCCTCCAGGAGCTTGGCTTTCCTCAGCAGACTTCTGCTCACATATGGTGTGACAATCAGGCAGCCACTAAAATTGCTTCGAATCCCGTCTTCCATGAACGCACGAAGCATATTGAGGTGGACTGTCACTTTCTTCGCCACCACCTGGAGCACAACCATGTCAGCTTTAGCCACATTCCGACGGCAGACCAGCTTGCTGACATCTTCACCAAAGGCCTCCTTGGTGCTCGCCTTGCCTCGCTTAGTTCCAAGCTGGGGATCCGCCACATCTGACACCCAGCTTGAGGGGGAGTAGTTATGGGTCTTGTGTGGTGTCTTCTTATTCTTTTTTGTGGGACTCGTTGTCCAAGCTGGGTCTGTCCAGCTTGAGGGGGAGTGTTAAACCCTCTTTTGTATTATTATGGGTATTTCCGAGTCCCACATCGGAATACTCCCTTGTACATTCCGCATTTTCATTCTATAAAAGAAGAGCCCCACCTCACCTTGAAGGTAAGTGGGTTTCTCCATTCTACAGGTATCAACAACCCAGATTTAGGAACAACGACATCTGGCAACGCCCAAAAAATAAAGTTTCCTTCGGGCAGTTCGGCCATGCACCCAACAGCTTCAAGCAGTTCGGCCATGCACCCAACAGCTGGTGTTGGCACCTCAATTCCAGGTCGTCCACTCCCAACGTTGAGCCACATGACACCTCCTCGAACTTCCAAAGCAACAATGACCAAAGGTAGGAGCCATGCTGTTCTCAACTCAGGCAGATCAGATAAAAAATCCAACTCGTTTGACAATTCATGCACTGGTACTGCCACCATTGGAGCACCCCAACCAGATTCCAGAGCCTCTTTTACAGCCTTCTGAATATTCCGTTCATCCCTGTCACCTATAATTTGAATGTTATGTTTAACAATGAAGGAGCTGCCGAGAGCGGGGAGATCCGCCGGTGAGGGAAATCTGCCGTGAGGGAGGGCCTGCGCGACCGGGAGGAGCAGCGGGAGAGATCCGCTGCATGGGAGAAGCGTCGTGAGTCGCGCGGGGAGAGGCACTGCTAGAGGGCCGCGACCGTGAGGCGCTGTCGTCGAGAATCTCGCACAGGAGGCGGAGCCGGGAGAAGCAGAGGCGTCGGGAGAATCGCGAGGAGGCGCGCCTGGATTCCGTCGCGGGAGTGCGTCGCGGAATGGAGTGCGTCGCCTGAATGGACTGCGTCTCGGAAGCCGGCCGGGAACCCGCGTTGGATCACGAACGGGGGTCGCGTGCAGGGAGCATCGGGAGGGACGGGTGCCGCGGGACGGAGCGAAGCCGACGGGAGATTCGCCGGGAGAGGTCCTATGGGCGGGAGGATTCTGCCGGGATGGAGCCACCGGGAGGGAGACGCCGCGCGCAGAGAGGGGCCGGGATCGGGATCTCGAGAGGAGCCGCGGGCGGAAGTGTTGCGCGAAGGAGATGCCAGCGAAGGAGCCGCCGATCACAGGAGGGATCCGCCGGGAAGGAGCCGCCGGCTGGAGGGGCGCCGTGAGATCCGCCGGGAGGATAGGGTTCGGGCAGAACCGGGAGGCTGCATGGACGTGGCCGTTGTGCGCACAGAGGCGGAACCGGGCAGAGGGAGGATTCCGTCGGGACTGGGAGAGGGCGATGCGGACAGCGGGAGAGATCCGCCGGACAGGGAGAGATAGCCGGCAGGGGGAGAGATTCGCTGGGATGGAATCGCGCCAGCAGGCAGGGCCGAGAAAAAACCCGCAGGAGGAGATTCCGGCGACAGGGAGGTCGTGGCTTCGGGCTGGCGTCGGAGCGCAGCAGAGGAACCGCATAGGGCCGTCGCGGTTGGAGCCCGTCGCACAGGGGAAGCACGCGCAGGGAGGGCGGAGCCTGGAAAAGCAGGACAGAGGAGCAGTGGGGAAGCCGTCGAACGCCGGACAGAGGCCGGCTGGGAGAGTTCCGCCGCCGGGAGATGGATAGCCGGCAGGGGGGAGATCCGTCGGGAGGGGATCTGCTTCAGAGGGGCGGAGGGCCACGACACAGAGAGGCGGAGCCGGGATTCGCCGGAAGAGGTCGCCTGAACGAGGTCGTCGCGCGCGCTGGAGGGTCGTCAGGATCGGGATGCCGGGAGTCGCGCGGACAGCGGGAGGAGAGCGACGTCGGGAGGGAAAGCCGTCGAGAAGAGGGGCCGCGGTACGCCGAGGGAAAGGGCGCCGCTGCGGAAGGCGGGGCCGAGATCGGGACGCCGGAGTGCGGCACAGCGGAGGAGGCGACTCCGTAGGGCAGAGTCGGGGTAGCCGCGTAGGAGGAGCGCCGGGAGGGGGAAGATCCGCCGGAGATGGGGCCTGGTTGAGCCGGGAATCCGGAGGCCGGCCAGGGAGGGATCCGCCAGGAAAAAGAGAGCCCGGAGGGGCGGCGGCAGACAATAAACCCAGCCCTACATAAGGGTGGCCGCCCCCCCCCCCCCACGGGGGAGCTTCGATCGAAAGGGGGAGCAGCAGCAGCTTTATATTTTATTTCGTCTTGTTTTGTCATCAAGCTGGGTATGTTCAGCTTGAGGGGGAGTGTTTGCAATCTGTTGATTGCTTTGTCTTCATTTGTTTGACTTGTTTTTTCATTATGTGTCCAAGCTAGGTACACCTAGCTTGAGGGGGAGTGTTGGAGTCTGTATCCCACATCGGACTTGTGGTACGATGTGGTCCTTTTCATTCATTATAAAAGAATGTCTCCGCCTCACTTTGAGGTAAGGTGGCAAAGGGGATTTCCCAATCTACAAACAACATAAAAAATCAAGTTCCAACCGCTGTTCTTCATCCATCCAGAGACTATAAATGATGATCCGCGTGCCAAGAACTTTCATCTGATTGAACTGCTACAGAAGATCTGTTCCAACAAAATATGGTGACCAGTGCACTATGGTTTCCACTATTCTGCACCATTTTATGACAGAAACCAGTGATATCCTCTTTCATTGATTGCCATCCCCTTTTGCATTTGCTGGGACAGAACCACACCCAACAAAAACTAAGCAATTATTCATTGCCCCAAACTCCCAATTTGCTTTCAAACAGCTTGGGGTCATCGAGTTGGTTTGGGGAAAAGGTGCTTCCATGAACGTAAAGTCATTACAACGACTGCGCGTATCGAACACTGATCCAGCAGGTAATCTACTCTGCCATGGTAATCCAGCTGCATCGATGCTCAGACTGTCCTCCACTGACTCTACAAACGACAATAGCCCAACCGGTAGCTGAATGATCTGTGGTACAAATTCACGAGTCTTGTGTACAAACCTTTGCTCCTCCATTAAATTTCGGTATAGCCTGCAGAAGTTTTCCATAGTAAATGTTGCACTTGACGCTGGCCAAACTTGATACTCGCTGCTTCCGGCAAAAATACCTTGCTCACAGTAAACTTGAACTTCAACAATGACAGATCCTTGCTCACTGTATAAATCTGCAATATTTTCCAAAGCTGTTTCAGGTTTGTTTTCTTCAGAAACTAGAGGTGCTGTTAAAACCAGAACATGTTGCTCCTCAGCGTTTTCTAACAGCCGTGCGGACTGTGACTCCTCTAACTGTCGACGGAAAAACTTTTTTTGTTCATCGTCGGTCCCATATTTCTCTAACAGTACCGGTTTATATAATTACCACGATGAGTCTGGCGTAGCTCTGTGCCAGGACAAAAACCATAATAGAGCAGAACCTTCCATTCAAATCTGTGTGTAAGGTAACTTCATAACTTCCGTCGTCAAATTCTCCAGAAAATATGTCTCAGCTGTTGTGATCCAACCAAGTGGATCTTTACTAGAAAAATCAGGCAACACCATTCTTTCATCAACTCTTTGGTGCTGCCAAGCAGAAAGCCCTAAGTGAATCCTCTGAGAAGTTTTTTCCTTGTTCGTAAGCAACTGTTCTTGCTCCTGCTCTCTCTGCTCACGCGTGAACTGTCCAGAGTAAATCGGATTCCCTGTATAAACATCGAGAACCACCTTTTGGTCTTTCAAGTCGAATTTAAGCTCACCAAACAGCTTCTCGATCTTCTCTTTGTCTCCTAATAAACTCTTCTAAAAATGATGTTTGCCCCTACGTCTCGGCCGAATGTCCTTCCATCGTCCAGTCTGTAGCTTGGTCTAACTCCATTCTGAACAATCTCCACCAACGAATGTGTCCCTGTTTGAGCACAATTTTTCTTTCTTTTTTTCTCTCTGTTTTTTTTTACTCCAACGAACAACTTCCTTCAACGAGCCTCACTGCTGCGTTAAAGATATTTAGCCCGTCCGTCTACAGCTCCACAGTCACTTTCCACGGTTCTTTCTCTCTCTTTTCCGTCCGTCTACCGCACCAGCATCGGACGCTAACCACGACAAAACGATCTCCCAGTCGCGAACGTCCACTTCTTTCTGTTCTCTTCAACCGCTTCAGACGCTCGTTCCCGATTCGCACACGTCACTTGATGCGACGCGTTTCCTCTGTGTTCGCACCCCTCCTCCAGCAACCAGTGAGCTCGGTTAGTCTACTTAGCTTGCGCGGAACTCCCCAGTTGCTTCCCGTTTCGCACACGTCACTATGCGACTTGCGATCGGTTTTTCTCCAGCAGCGAAGGAGTTTCTCCAACGCGCAAATGTTGATCCCCAGCAACGATCGTCTCTCTTCCCCAACAGCGAACGACTCTCTCTCTCTAGCGAATTTCCCCAACGATTACGTAAAATATTGAGAGGGAGAGAAAGGGAAGTAAACATAATGTATTGATGTATCCGCAATATATATGCAGCAGAAATATAGGAATTACAATAGGGTGGGAGAGGAGTTTAGCTGAGGAGGAAAGAGAAGAAGAAGATAGGCAACTCCCTGGAAGACCACTTCTGGCAGAGTATTCCGAGTCCTCCCAAGAACCGGTCCAGGCAGCGACTCCCAAGCTGAGCCAGAAACAAAAGAATATTCGTACCTTCCCCCTCAACCCATTCCCCTATTTAATAGTCCCTCAACCAACTACAAACAACCCAACCACAACTAAAAGAATAGAAGACACTACTGCCCCTCAACAGTTTATTATACCCATCCCACACTGGACAACCCCTTGCCCACCTTCAACAGCAGCCCCAATCAGCAACACAACTACCATTACCTAACACTTTCGCATGCGGATTACTCCACGACAGGGGGCTCCACGAGAGGAGGGTGGCGTAGCAAGGGGGAGGGGTGGGCGGGGCGGTAAGGGGGTGGTGCAACAGAGGGAGGCGCGACAGGGGGTGCAAGGCGGGGGGGGGGGGGCATTGTAGGGCCATGGCAAGGAGAGAGGCTGGATGAGCCCCTTCCCGGGGCACGACAAGCTGTCGAAACGAGATTAGATGGGGGTCGACTCTCAAGGGAGAGAGCGGAGGTGGGTTTGGGTTGGGTAACTTGCTCTGATACCATGTCAAATAGAATCCTGTACCTCATAAAATGGTTGGACACTTTATTTTTAAATGAATGAAGGTACCAATAGGAGCATCTATCGACGTGGGACCCGATTATTAAAAAAATATGTGCTTAGCCCACTAATCTAATTCAAGGATTGATCCAGTCAAACCCCATATCCTAAATATTTAATTACCAACATATACCATGTTATATTTTGAAAAATATAACCCTGTTTTTAAATAATTACATATAGCAAATACTATTATGTGTTATTTATGATAAAATACATTTATTTGATATATATTTTATTATTTATATTCATATATATGATGTTTTTTATATTGTATTTGAATATTTTACATCGTATAATTTATTTAATAACTAATATATGTTGTTTTGGCATGTTTTTTAATGTTTCTTTTGCATTATATATAAATTTAAACATCTAATTTTTTTTTATTTTTTATTTTTTAAATTGAAAAAAGCCCACTGGCCCTGTTAGCTTGTGGGCCCTGCATGGGTGGGGCCAGGCCCTATAGTTTAAGGTTTGCATAACATGCAGATCAAGCCAATTCGACACTCAAAAGATCATGGCCCACTTGAATTAGTATGCGGATTGGGCAGACTTGCATGTTGAACATGTATATTAATCAACTTATCCATCGAGTTGAGAAACGTTGCAAAAATCTGATTATAATTGGTCTCTCATAAGGCATAGGAAGCAATATTCTTGGAGCTGGGTGGAGGATCAATAAGGCGTGTATATTTGTTCATTCTTGTTGGAACCCATTTAAGTGTAAATGGGTGAGTCCCACATCGGACTTACCCGTCTTGTATATTGGTTTCCTAATCTATAAAAGAATATCCTCACCTCACATTGAGGTAAGAGGAATTCACCCAATCTACATGGTATCAGAGGGATTTTTATCCCGAACCCTCCCTCCCCTTCGGATTCCCGGAATCCTCCCGGCCCCGCCTCTCTCCCTGCTGCCCTAGCCTTTCCCGGCAGGCCCCCCCGACGGATCTCCTCCCAGCGGCGCTCCCTCCCTGCGACACTCTCCTCCCGGCAGGCCCTCCCTCCCGGCGCACCTCTCCTCCCGGCGGTTGTCCCTCCCGCTACGCCTCCACCTCCCGGCGGGCCTCCCTCCAGGCGCGGCACCTCGCCCAACGGGCCTTCGCCCGGCGCCCGGCGTCCGCCGTCCTCCCGCGGTGCGCCCTCGTCCCAACAAACCCTCGCCGGCCCTCCCACGCGGCTCCCGGCTCCTCCGGCGGACTCCCCCGCCCCTGCACCTCCTGCGCGCGCCATCTCTGCCTCCCCGGCTCCCGGTGCCTCGCTGCGGCGCATCCCGCCCAGGCGCCTCACCCTCGGCGACTCGCCCCGGCGCCCCGCCCTCGACGTCCCGCTCTCGGCGGCTCGCCCCGCTTCGCCCCGGCACCCTCACCCTCGCCTGGCGCGCTCCCGACACCCTCGCCTGGCGCCTCCCGCTGCTCCCCGGCGTCTCCGCCAGCCTCCCTTCCCCAGCGGCCTCCCTTCCCCGGCGGTTTGCTGCTGTCCGGCGGCTCCTTCCGCCCTCCTGCGCGACTCACGGCGGACTTCCGGCCCCGCCTCCTGTTGCGGCTTCCCGGCTCTGCCTCCCTCCCGTCGGCCTTTCTCCCGACGCGGCCCTCCGCGGTTCTTCCCGTCGGCGTCCAAGCCCCGACGGCCTCCCGCGCCTCCCGCTGCTCCCGGCGCCTCCCGCTGCTCCCGCACGCTCGCGGCTCGCGGCTCTCGGCGGATCTCCCTCCAGTCCGATGACCCCTCTCCGGCGGCCTCTCCCGTCCCGCTCCCCAGCCCGTCTCCCAGCGGCTTCCCTGCAGCTACCCTGCGGCCTTCCTGCGCCGTCGGCCCAGCCCCCCCCCCCCCTGCATTAATGGCGGGCGTGTCCGCCCGCGGCCCTCCGGCATCACCTCCGGACGACAGCATTCCGGCAGGGCCGCACCCTCACTTCCATTGTCGGCCTTCTCGAGCACCTATGCACTCAGCCGAGCAGCTCTCCCATCCTCCATCATCGGCTCTACCGCGCCGCGGTCCTCCTTCATCCAGTACCCGTTACAGGACAACACTCTCGCCGGAGGAGATTGCTTTGGTAAAATCTTATCGAGCGACTGCGCCACCATCTTCTTCTCTCGCCCCACTTGCTCAGACTGGCAACTCCACCGCCTGTGTTTCTCATCGACAGACAGCTTGGATGTTTGACTCCGGTGCATCAGAACATCTCACAGGAGACTTTGGTATGTTCACTACCTATCATCCGTACACCGGTGCCTCTGCCATTACTGTTGGTAATGGCTCAACAATCCCTATTACCGGATATGGCACATGTTCCTTGACCCCGTCTCTTCCCCTGACGTCGGTCGCTCATGTTCCTCAAAGTCCCTTTAATCTTATCTCTGTCAGTAAACTCACCACAGATTTGCATTGTGTTGCTACTTTTAGCTCATCTGGTGTTGTTTTTCAGGAGCGGAAGACGAATCGGGAAATTGGTCGAGGTTATCTTCGGGATGGGGTTTACCTGTTTGATACCCCATCATCCCTTGCTTGCTCATCCACCACAGCCCGAGCCCTTGACCTCCATTCCCGCCTTGGTCATCCACCACCTTCCACCCTCCATAAACTTTGCCCCCAATTCAGTTCTCACCTCTCATTCCATTGTGAATCCTGCAAGTTTGCCAAACATCATCGGACGACGTATGCTCCTCGCCTGGAACCACGTGCCGCGGCTCCTTTCGCTCTTGTTCATTCCGATGTATGGGGTCCTTGCAGGGTTCCTAGCCAGTCAGGGTACAGTTATTATATCACCTTTATTGATGATTACTCCCGCATGACCTGGCTTTACCTTCTTCGAGATCGAACAGAGGTTCTCTCAACCTTTCAGACATTTTTTCAGGAAATCCAGACACAGTTTTCTCTCCCTGTGAAATGTCTCCGCTCTGACAATGGGCGAGAATACTTATCCACTCATTTTCAGCAGTTTATGAGGGCCCACGGCATCATCCATCAGACCTCCTGTCCTGATACCCCTCAGCAAAATGGGGTGGCCGAGCGGAAACACCGACATATCTTGGAAACCGCTCGTGCCCTCCTCTTCCACCGCCAGGTACCTCTTCTTTTCTGGGGGGATGCCATCCTCACTGCTACTTACCTTCTCAATCGTCTTCCCTCCTCCATCCTTCAGGGGGAGACTCCTTTTCATACCCTGTTTCCCTCTCTCCCTCCTCACTCCCTTCCACTCCGTGTCTTCGGATGTCTCTGTTATGTCCGGGACACTCGCCCAAATCTCTCCAAACTATCACCCAAATCCCTTCGCTGTGTTTTTCTCGGGTACCGATGCTTCTCTCCAGACTTCCGCCGGTATATCACCTTTGCCGACGTTTCGTTTGTCGAGAGCTCTCCTTTCACTCTCCCCTCTTCTTCTCCTGACACTACCATCAAAACCCTAAAACTAAAACCCAAAATACTAAAACCTAGTCCCAAAACCCTATACCTGAAACCCTAAACTTTCAACTCTAAATCCAAAAAATTGAATGCCAAACCCGAAAACATATCATCTATACCCTAATCTTAAAATTATTAACCCTAAAACATAAAACCTAAACCCTGTCCCTTAAATCTACAGCCAAAACCCTATGACACTACCATCGATGACTGCCTTCCGCTCATGGTTCACCCACCTCTGGTGTCTCCTCCGACCGGTCATCTCTTTGGACAGACCTACTCTCGTCGTCCTTCCACTGTACCTCCCGTCCCGGCCGAGGAAACCATTGTTCCCGCTTCGCCTGATGTTCCTGACACAGCTCCCGAGGATGTGCCGATTGCGCTCCGGAAAGGTACTCGCTCGTGTCAGAATACTCCTCTCTTTGTATCTTCTTACAGGGGATTGTCCGCTCTGGAGACCGTGTCGCTTCCTCGAACGGTCGGTGAAGCCAAATCTCACCCCGGGTGGCTTGCCGCAATGAGAGATGAATTGCAGGCTCTGGATGCCAACCGTACTTGGGATCTTGTTCCCCTTCCGGCAAACAAACAGGCGGTCGGCTGTAAATGGATCTTCACGATCCGTCTCAATCCCGATGACTCTCTCTGCCGCCTCAAAGCCCGGCTTGTCGCCAAGGGATTTGCTCAGACATATGGTGTCGACTACTTTGAGACCTTCTCTCCAGTCGCCAAGATGGCCTCGGTCCGCCTCTTCATCTCTCTGGCTGCTCATCATCACTGGCCACTTCATCAACTCGACGTTAAGAATGCTTTTCTCCATGGCTTTCTTGACGAGGAGGTCTACCTGCAGCAGCCCCCTGGTTTCTCTGCCTCTGGTGCCGCCTCCCATGTCTGTCGTCTCCGTCGCTCCCTCTACGGCCTCAAACAGTCTCCTCGCGCCTGGTTTGGCCGCTTCAGCACTGTCGTCACCGCCTTTGGCCTCTCTCGGAGTATGAAAGATCACACCGTCTTCTTCCGTATGACGGCACACGGCTGTATCTTGCTTGTAGTTTATGTTGATGACATCATCATCACAGGGAGCGACTCCAGAGGCATCGCCAGCCTCAAGACGCATCTTCACCAGTACTTTCACACCAAGGATCTTGGTCCCCTCACATACTTTCTTGGCATCGAGGTCTCCCGAACTGCGGACACTATCTCTCTCTGCCAGCGCAAGTATGCTCTTGATATATTGCAGGATGCCGGGTTGAGCACCGCCACCACAGTTGACACTCCCCTTGAGCCTGGGGAACGCTCCCTTCATTCCGACTCGGAACTCTTTCCTCATCCTGATAGCTATCGGCGCTTGGTTGGTAAACTCAACTACCTCACTATGACGCGTCCCGACATTGCCTGTGCCGTTGGCAAAGTCAGCCAGTTCATGGAGCATCCCACCTGCTCTCAGTGGGATGCTGTCCTCCGCATTGCCAAGTACATTAAGAAAGACCCTGCACGCGGCCTTCAGTACTCACATCATGCTCCCATGGATATTGAGGCTTTTTGTGATGCGGACTATGCCAGTTGCCTCGCTACCCGCAAGTCTACTTCGGGATTCGCCGTATTCTTCGCCGGTAATCTCATCTCTTGGCGCAGCAAGAAGCAGACTGTGGTCTCCCGTTCTAGTGCCGATGCCGAGTATCGGGCCATGGCCACTGTCCCTACTGAGATCCTCTGGCTTCGTCATCTTCTCCAGGAGCTCGGTTTCCCGGCATCGACTCCTGCTCATATCTGGTGTGACAATCAGGCCGCCACGAAGATTGCCTCGAATCCCGTCTTCCATGAACGGACGAAGCATATCGAGGTGGACTGTCACTTTCTCCGCCACCATCTGGAGCAGCACCATATCGGTTTCGGCCACATCCCGACGGCCGATCAGCTTGCCGATCTCTTCACCAAAGGTCTTCCCGGAGCTCGTCTTGAGTCTCTCACTTCCAGGCTGGGTGTTCACAGCCTCCATGGCCCAGCTTGAGGGGGAGTTTGAGATTGTCTTGTTATTCTTTTTTGTGTGGGGCTCTATCCAATCTGGGCATGTCCAGCTTGAGGGGGAGTGTTGGAACCCATTTAAGTGTAAATGGGTGAGTCCCACATCGGACTTACCCGTCTTGTATATTGGTTTCCTAATCTATAAAAGAATATCCTCACCTCACATTGAGGTAAGAGGAATTCACCCAATCTACAATTCTCATGAGGGAGGCAAGAAAAATCTTTTTCCACATCTGGATGTTGGAAGAATGAAGACGCTCATCAACAAGCCTTGTGGAGGCTTCAATCAAATAAGACGACCCGACATGCAATAATTTATATTTGCATTTGAGCTTTTTCCTAGGTTTCCATTCCAAATGAACAATTGAATATCTTGTACCTTTCCCCCATGGTTGCTTCTCTTTGTAATATGCATGTGACAAGTTCGAGTTTAGATTCCCACTCTTTTGCCATGAAGGAAAAAATATAAGTGAAAATGAAGGTAGAGGCAAGATGGTATGTAATAAATGATACTCGCTTTGCAAAATGGGTTACTTTTTGTTTCATTGGTTTCCCGTCGTCATAAATGGCCCCGCCCTATGATGCCCCTTGATAAATATATATATATATTAGGTAGAGAAGATTACAAACTGCGAACGACACACACACTCAAACACCTTAGTGAGTCAAATCTCATTCTTCTTCACAATGAATGAAAAGCTCTGACTAAACCTATTTTATTACATATTTATAGTCCGAAGTCCCAAGCTTTTGATAACCCGGAGGCCTAGCTGAATGTGGCCCCAAAGACTCCTGAAGGAGATGACTCGAAGCCCCGAAAAAGCAATTAGTTTCATGTCGTACCACCCGATGGTTTGACCAAGTCAATGGGCAATGGTTTGAATTGTATTTATGTCACAACTTATATCTTTATTTTTTCCATCTATAAATAATAACCTGACATCACATAGAGACGGATTTTGGGGTGTCTCTTTCTACATGTTCTTAGAGCAGGTTCCCCAACCCTCCCCTCCTATATCTCTCTTCCTAGAGAAACCCTAGGAGATTTTCCCCAAAGGGGGGCAACGACCCCTTGGCCAAGGCCCATTATAATAGTTGGCGCCACCCCCTGCGACCTTTATGCCTAGCGCCTCTTGCTTGCCTCTGTCCAGTGCTCTTGGCGCGTCTCCTCTTACTGCATACACATCTCCCTTCTTACGTGGTCTCCTCCAACGACCTCCTACATCCCAAGCGTGAAATCTTTAATGCGCGCCCTCTCAAATATGTTTCCCGGAAGTGTTGTCTGTGCTCGAGGCATGATTTTCTTGAGGCGCACGTTTTGTGCCCACGTTTCTTCTCCAGTCTGACATCTTGCTTCCTAATTGAATTTTCCAGATCTGTTTTGTAGAGAATAAAATAGGAGACCCGAACCCCCAAGGTGTCTCTCCAAAGGAGCCCTTGGGGTGTATTTATAACAAATAAGAAAGACCACACCGGACCTCAAGTCCGATGTGGGATGCAGACTCCAACACTCCCCCTCAAGCTAGGTGAACCTAGCTTGGACACATAATGAAAAGAAAACAATAAAAACAGACGCTAATACTCCCCCTCAAGCTGGACATACCCAGCTTGATTACAAAACATGACGAAATACAAAAAAGAAAGCGGCAAAGGCTGCTGCTCCCCCTCACGATCGAAGCTCCTCCGCAGGATGATGGATGGAAGATGTCGCGGACGCAGTAGATGAACCACTCAAACTGGGTCGATGGTCGGAATGCCAGGAATGCCGCACTAGTGGGGCCGGTCGATGAAACGCCGGGAAATCCAAACTAGCACCGGGAAAACCGCATTTGCGGGGCCGGCGACGGGAGGCGGGGACTCCGCAGAAATCGTTGCGGGATCTGGCGGCGCCAACAGACCCAAATCCTAGGTGGTCGAGCTGCTGCGCTAGCGAAAGGACGTGCCGGCGGAGAGAGATGCGGCTGCCGGGTGCCGGGAGATGCCGGCGAGGCGGGGATGCCGCAGGAGGAGGCCGGCGGGGGTGCAGGAGGCCGGGAGACAGCGCTGGAAGTTGGAGGAGGCCACCTGCGTGGAGCGGCCAACACAGGTGGAGGCCGGTTGCTGGCCGGTACAGTCCGGATCTGCCCGGAACTGGCCGGAAATCCCTGGATCAGACCGGAGCCGGCCGGAGTAGCCTGGATCTGGCCGGAAATCACCGGATCCGGCCAGATTCGGCCGGAGCTGTCCGGATCTGGCCGCCGGAGAGCAGCAGGCGAGGTCGTCGGGGAGGGGTCACCGGACTGGAGGGAGATCCGCCGGGAGCCGCGGGAGGAGGGCTGCCGGAGGAGGAGCCGGCGCGGGATGAAGCGGGAGGCGCCGGGAGGCGCTGGAGCAGCGGGAGGCGCCGGAGGCCCTGGAGCAGCGGGAGGCGCGGGAGGCCACAGGACGCAGGGAGGTGGTGCCGGGACGGGGGGGGGGGGGCGCGGGTGATGGCGTCGAGAGCCGCGGGGAGGAAGGTCGCAGGGAGGAGCCGGCGCGGGCCGCGTTGGGGAGAGAGGGCCGTCGGGTGAGGGCTAGGGAGCTGCGCGGGCGAGGGCGCGGGGGCGGACGGGGCGAGGGAGCTGGGACGAGGGCGCACCGCGGGGGGACGGCCGACGCCGGGAGGTGGAGGCGTAGCGGGAGGGACGACCGCCGGGAGGGTGCAGTCCGGAGAGGAGAGGTGCGCCGGGAGGAGAGGTGCGCTGGGAGGGAGGGCCTGCCGGGAAAGGCTAGGGCAGGAGGGAGAGAGGCGGGGCCGGGAGAACACCGGGAAGCCGCAAGGGAGGGAGGGTTCGGGATTAAAATCCCTCTGATACCATGTAGAGAATAAAATAGGAGACCCGAACCCCCAAGGTGTCTCTCCAAAGGAGCCCTTGGGGTGTATTTATAACAAATAAGAAAGACCACACCGGACCTCAAGTCCGATGTGGGATGCAGACTCCAACATGTTTCTTGCTCATGCGCCACTTGCTCGCATGCTTCTGCTGAAAAGGTCACGACTCTTCATGCGCCTCCTCCTCTAGCGGTGCCTTGCCTAGATGTGCGCCACCCAGATCTGTTGAATTTGCACCACCACCAGTGATAACCAGATTTGCTTCATTTCATGCATTAAAGTTATCTTTCCTAGCACTATATTATTGGGTCTGCATGACTGGTATCGTTTCATACCATTTGGGTTCCCAGGATAGGGGTCGTTTCTCACGGCTTTTTGGGTCTACAAGATGAATGTTGTTTCACTTAACCTTTTTGGTCCTTAAGACGTTCGTCGTTTCACCTAGCCTTTTGAGTCCGCAAGAGGGACGCTGTTTCACCCGGTCTTTTGGGTTCACAAGATGGATGTTGTTTCACCCATAGTTATTTACGGCACATGGTGCACAACGACGATAAGGGCCCCCGATGTAAAAGCGCACGACGCGTGACAATATTAACTTGCAGCGCACAAAAGAGGTCATAGATCAATAATAACAAAGGTAGAATGATAAAGAGTGGTGAATCCAATACCCAAGATGCCTCTTTAAGGGAGGTCTTGAGGTTATTTTATAATGAATAATAAAGACCACATGAGACCACAAGTCCGATGTGTGATGCAGACTCCAACACTCCCCCTCAAGTTAGGTCTACCTAGTTTGGACACATAATTAAAGAAAACAAATCAAAACAAAGACACTTTCAACACTCCCTCTCAAGTTGGACATACCTAGCTTGATGATAAAACAAGACAAAACAGAACAAAAGATAAACCGCCATGGGTGTTTCCTCCTAAAGAAGTTGATAGATGGTGTCGCTAAAAAAGATTGTCAACCAACGAACACTTGTCATGCAGAGCCGGCAAAAATAGCTAGAATGAAGATGCACCAGCAGGAATAGCCGGATCCTGCCTCGGCAGAAATAGTCAGGTTACGTGGGGCCGGTCAAGAAGGCGCCGAGATAGCTGCATAGGCGTGCTAGTGGATGAGGCGTCGGGATAGCCGCACAGGCGTGCCGGTCGATGAGGCGCTGGGAAAGCCACTGTGGTGGGGCCGGGAGATGGTACGCTGGGAAAGCCGCTGAGGCGGGGCCGGGTGACGAGGCGCCGGGAAATCCGCACAGGCGGGGCCGGCCGACGACGCGCTCGGAAGGGATTTGGTGGAGCGTTCTGTGCATAGCATGGGGCGCGCGACGCACTGAAGGGGTGGCACACAAGTAGTCTTCACAGCTGGAGATGAGGGCGTCTTGCAGTAGCGCAGGGCAGAAGAGATCAGGATCCCGGTCGGTCGCGCGGTGGTGCTCGGATTTGGCTGGAACAGGAAAGGAGGCGTCTACCTCAGGGGGCTGCCGCAGGAGGCGCCTGGCGCATCAGGAGGCGCCGACGTGGAGGCGTGGATTCCGCAGGAGGAGGCAGGCCAACGAGAGTGGATGAATCAGAGGAGGGAGGGCCAGTGACGGGGTGAGGGAGTTGCTGTGGGATCTAGCGGCGTTGCGGGAGCCAGCGCGCACAAGGGGGTAGTGTCGCGTCGGAGCGGAAGGTGCGACGGGAAGGGGGCCGTCGACCGTCGCGCGGGGGAGGGGGTGACAGGGTGCCTCGACAGCGAAGTGGGGCCGTGTGCGGCCGCGGGTGGATGGCGACCCCGGAGGAGCCCGTCGCGAGAGGGGAGGTCGCCGGAGGCTGTCACGATTGACCGGAGAGGGGCGCACATGGAGGGGCTGTCGCACAGGGGTGCACGGGAGGAACATGCGGTCGCGTGGCACAGGGAGGGCCGCAGCAGCGCAGGAAGGGCGGCGAGAGGGGAGGTCACCGCGCTGGGAGAAGCGGAAGGAGGTGTGGGCAGGAGGGGCACGAGGGAGCCGTGGAGACCGTCGCGCGGGACTGGCGCTGTGGTCGCCGGAGATGGTAGGGGTGGTCGTCTTGATCGCTGGAGAAGACTTGCACACCTGCTCGGAAGGCACCAGTGCTAGGGAGGAAAGCCGACAGGGGGCGACTTTGACGGCTTGAGCCCCCCCCCCCCAACGGGTAGAATACGTAGGTCCTCCGAGAAATAAAGAACAGATGGGAGGGTGGGCTAGGATTGAATGACCTTCTCTGATACCATGTAGAATGATAAAGAGAGGTGAATCCAATACCCAAGATGCTTCTCTAAGGGAGGCCTTGAAGTTATTTTATAATGAATAATAAAGATCACAAGTCCGATATGGGATGCAGACTCCAACAAATAATAAATTATACAATATATACATAAATATAAAAGATTTATGTCAATAATTAATATTCCATACATCAAAAAACAAATAAAGTCAACAATGAAACTAGCAATTAAATATTAAAAACCATATATCTCAAAAAACCTTATATCTCAATTCCTGAAATATATTAAAAATCATATATCTCTCAAAACCAAGTTGGGTCTTGCCTTGTCTTGCCTTATGACATTTTGAAATAAATCACAATTCTTGAAATATGTAAAACAAACATTTAAATATTAAAAACCATATATCTCAAAAAAACAATGAACAAAAAAAATAAAAATAAAAAACAACAAAACATAAAAAAAACAGGAAGAAAACATATAGTAAAAATAAAAATATGAGCAACTTGAAAAAAAAGGGTCGAGCAACATAAATAAAATTGAATTAAAAAAAAAAAATTATTGGTTCGCACAGAAGGTGCGCCTGCCTTGGATGACACTACGTATCCGAGTCGCAACGGTCGAGGGAGCTCAGTTGGGTCGCAACGGTCGAGGGAGCTTGGTTGGGTCGCGGCGGTCATGTGGTTTGACACCGACTGGGTCGCTGTGATCCGAGAAGAGTAGAGGGTTGCGCAGTGTTGGAAGGGGGGTCATCGTTGACCTCAAACGAGGTATTTTCAATCGGCATGTACGAGGTGGCAGGTTAAAAAATGCAAAAAAAAAAATAATAATAAAAAAGGCACACTGGTGCGCGCTGCGCCACTGCGCGTCATAACATACGCCACAAAGAGCCATCTTAGATGCGCCACGCACCACTACCTGACGCTAGCCACGGTGCAATGGCGCACGCTGTTAATAACTATGGTTTCACTCAACTATTTTGAGTCCACTTTTTTGGTTGCCGTTTCATTCGACATATTCAATCACCGATCGTTGTCAACATGAGAGTTCATCAGTTGTCGCATATTCTTTAGCATTGTTTTTTTCTAGGTGTGTGCATGGTTGGTTTTGATTGGCCAAGGGCATCAGTTTAAACTGATTGATTGGAAAAATTCACCTTAAGAGAAAACCGAAATCGACCGATGATTAGTCCAAAACTGACATAAGCCAAATTGACTGGTTTATATTTGTTACAGTCGATTTAGATTGGTTAATGAAACAATGGAAAGAAATTACATGATGCAACGACATGGTTATTAATGGCTAGCGCCATTGTGCGGCATTGTGCCATGGCTAGTGCTAGGGATCGTTGTGCCACGCAACGCCTGTGCAATTGCCTTGTTGGGATGGCGTGCCATGGCATGCGCCATGTTGCGCCATGGCGCAATGTGATGTTGCACGTGCCATTTGGCAATCTTAATTTTTCTTGTTTTTGTTTTTTTTGCACCTTTTTGACCTGCTAACCCAACCCTATTAAAAGTCTTTATTAAAGCACCATGTTGCAAGTCAAGCAACGCCCCTCCTTCCACCCCCGACTCTGTGTGATGCACCGATCAGATGTCACGACCATGTACAATCAGTAACCTTGCCACCTCCTCATTATACTTCCAGTGATTGAATTGGAATGATTTTTTATATGAATAATTAGTGGTTTATTAAAAATAGATTGTTTTTCAAAATAAATTTTCACTAAAATTTATAAATATATTTATATTATTATTGATAATTTTGTCATTTAAATTATTATTTGTTATTATTTCAATGTGCTTATATACTGTCTGTGCACCACAAGTTAATATTGTCACACGCCGTGTGTCGCACAATGCGCTTTTGCGCCAGAGGCCCTTGTCGCCATTGTGCGGCATGCACCATAAATAACCATGTGCAACAAAGATCCATAAAAAATAGGATAAAACCCTAAACTTTCATATAACTAAGGCTTGTAAGTTGATGTGAAGATCTCAATAAAACAAATAATGGAGAGAGAAGAGTTTTGAAAAAATGGTCAGTTCAATATTAAAATAAAGGAAATAGTTTGATAGAATATCAAGTCAACACTTCAATATTGTGGGGTTAACTTGCAATGTGGTTTGACAACTTATATACATTTGGATATTGGTCGGTTTTGATTGGTTTTGATCGGTTAGGTTAATCTTGGACATCCCTCGATTTTTCTATTTTAGATCGATCATTTTTATTGGGAGGGGGAGCTCACACATAGGACTGATGCAAACAAGCCTGAGGCGCATATGGATGTTCTTATTTCTTTTATTCTAGTTTTTTTATGCAGTGAAACTGGGTACGGCCAGCTTGAAGTAGAGTATTAGGATTTACTTTGTTTTCTTTTATTATGTATCTAAGCTAGGTAAATCTAGCTTAAGGGGGTGTGTTAGAATATTTAGATATTTAGATATGGGTTTGACTGGGTCAATGGTTTGACTGAGTCAATGATCAATGGTTTGTATTGTATTTATGTTCCAACCTATATCTTTATTTTTTTCATCAATAAATAATAACCGCTCGATCTCAATTAGAGTTATGGATTCTGGGGTCTCTTTTTCTACACACGTGCGCGTGCGCGTGCACACACATATTGTGAAGTACACAATTTAACAGTTCTTGTTTGTTGGCCCATAATTTTAATATTTCTACTTAATTATTCACCATAAATTCATTACATGTTACACAGGCATCATAAACTGACCATTATATTGCCAGTTTATTGGATTTTTTGCATGAAAAGGTGCTTGTGGTGCTTTATATGCTGACCTTGTATTTCTGCGCAGACTGATCATGAAGCTCAAAGGCGACACAATGTAGAATTGGTGAATATGCAAGAACAGTCCTCTATGAGAAAAGAGCAAGCTAGGCAAGCGACTGAACAGCAAATTCAAGCCCAACAGCGCCAAACTGAGAAAGAAAGGGCTGAAATAGAACGTGAAACCATTAGAGTAAAGGCTATGGCTGAGGCTGAAGCACGGGCACATGAGGCAAAATTGACTGAAGATCATAACAGGAGAATGCTTGTTGATCGGATAAATGGTGAAAAAGAGAAATGGCTTGCTGCAATCAATACAACTTTTAGTAACATTGAAGGTATTGATATGCATTCAGTCTATATTGTCTCAGTGGTGGTGGTACCCTTTAGATGGATTCTATGGGTTTACCGTTGTTTTGGGTAAATTAGTGTGATATTGTCTTGTGCACATTCAAAATTTATATAACTTAAAGATCATCCTGAGATCAACTTTATGTTGTGCATTTAAAAAATTCTAATGTGCAGCTCATCTTATGCTTCAATTGTTATGTTTTTTTTCCTAGAAATGTTCAAATTTGGATCGCAGTTTCCACTATAATTGCTCTCAAATGCACTATGTAGGGGGCGTCAGAACTTTGTTGACTGATCGGAGTAAGTTGCTTATGACTGTTGGTGGAACTACTGCATTAGCTGCTGGAATTTATACTACAAGGTTTGCCTGCTGTTCTTCTGGTCTTTGCGATGTTTTTTTTTACTGGCCAGCCAAGAAAGCTTTCCATTGTAGCATTTTGTAGTCGTACATGTTCTTCAATTCTTGAATGCTGAGTTTATACTCCTGAGGTTAGGTATGGCTGTTTGGCTGTAACCCGTTAAAAATTGTGCCCTATTGAGAAATGTATGAGATCAGTATACATGGTTGACATGATCTATGCCTCATGATCATACTTGATGTCATGAATAAATGGACAATGATCACACATATGCATGAGTTATTGGATCACACCATGTTTTTTTTTTGGTCTTATATTATTAAATTATAATTATGAATTAGATTCACGATTAATTAATTAAATACCAATAAAATAAAAATTAAAATGGTCACAAATGGGTTTTGCAAATTTTGAATTAATTGTCTAAAAAGTTCAGATATATTTGAATCAAAGAGTTGATTCAACGAGACCTTTATTTTGATTGAGGTGTTTAATTAAAGATGACATGTTCTGTTTTAAATATAGATTATTTAAAACATAGCGCGCGCGCCCACACACACACATATATATATAAGGAAATTCAAAAGACCAATTTATATTTATTTCTATATATGTGTAAAATGTAATTCACCGTACGTCAATATGGGGTAGGGCTGTTTATTTATAGATGGATAAAAATGAATACATAAGTGATCATCCTATCCGAGACTCCAGTGATAATACATAAATGGGCCAACACTCCCCTTCAAGTTGATACAACTTGAAAGACGAGTTCCACAAAAGAAAAGAAGAATGCTGAAGAAGTCTCCCCCTCAAGCTCAAATGTAGATGTTGTGTAGTTCGAGCTCCATACAAAGAAATTGTAAGCGATGACCCGGAAGTCCTTTCTTGAATAAACCGGTAATTTGATTTGCAGTGCAGATATTTCCAAAAATAATATGGTTGTGCTGAAGATGATATCTGTTAGGAATAACGGTACTAGGCCTCCCTTAATACACACTTATCAAAGGGTAAAAGGGTCAATGCGGCTTAAGAGTTGGTTAGCCTGTTCAGCAGCGGTGGTCCTGTTAATAAGTGGGGGGAGTTTCTGTTGGGGGGCATGGAGGAATATTTTTCTGTTGGAACTGACTGAAGGGTCAGTCGTGAGAAAGGAAGCGGGCCATCCTTCTGCTCGAGGAGGGACTTATTCTGCTGCCAGAATATAGAGGAAAGTGGATTCCAGGTTCCTCTGATAGCAGTTTTACATCTTTTCATTTTAATTGGCTTTGCTGGAACCCTTATGGAAATATATACAACAACCGATATTCTTCTCTCTCGCATCTCTATCTCATTTTTTCCAAACAATTTTTGGCGACTCCGTTGGGGACAACCACGTGAGAGAGACGTTTGTAGTAGGAGACGTGTCCGCAATAGGAGAAACGGACGCAGCTGGGAGAAAACTTTGCGTTGGAACAGACGAGTATGGAGAACCGAGTTTTGGATATAGAGAAATCCTTGGAAGGATTCCAGCAGACGATGACGACGGTACAAGATAGCTTGGAAAAAATGATGTGGGGACAAAATGAAAGTCAACGAGTAGCACAAAGCCTGACGCAACAATTGGAGGAGCGCGCAGCGCATCAGATATGTGATATGGAGGAGAAAACACTGGAAATGTTGAAGGAAATAGAGCTACAGGTAGAGAGGGGTTCGGAGACTGAAAAATAGAGGAGCTACACTTGAAAAACCAGGAGGAAGTAGACTTGAAAGTGAGGCAGTTGGAGAAAAACCAAAAGGGGAATCCGCAGCCGACGAAATGGTGTACACAGAAGGCATGCGGAATGCAGTAAGGAAGGTAGAGTTGCCGACATTTGCTGGAGAAGACCCGTTCTGATGGGCCGCAAAAGCAGATACGTACTTCCTGATTAATCGCATAACAAAAGAGATGAGATTACATTATGTTCAAATTTGCATGGAGGGAACAACACTATAATGGTTTCTCTCATGGCATCGCGCCACGCAAGGACCGACGTGGGAGAAGTTTAGAAATGCTCTAATGGAAAGGTACAAAAGAACTACTGAAGAAGATCCGCTGAGTTACTTAAAAACGCTTCGACAAACCAGAACGGTAGATGAATATATTGAGGAATTCGAGCAGGTTGCGCTGAGAATTCCAGACTTTCCCGAGCCTTGGTATATGAGCATGCTCATGGGGGGATTGAGAAACGAGAATGAAAACCAAATTTCAACTCATGAATCAACAAATAAACTCAGAATGTTAGTTCTCGCAAGAAAAATAGATAGGGAGTTGATTGGTGAAGGGATTCTCAAGGGGAGCCGTGGCCGGCCTGCACCACTGCCCCTAACGCAAGGAGCAGGGGTCAAGTCATCCTAACAACTGGGCCACTGTGGAGCAAAACAGAAGGGAAGAAGACTTAAAAAAGGTAGTAGGGGAGAACTGTTGGAGTGGGGTTCGAGCTATTATCCGGCAGGGGCGAGAAGAGCGAAAACAGAATGGGCTCTGTTTCTATTATGACCAGCCGTATTATCCAATGCATAGATGTCCTGACAAACACCTAAGGGTGTTGGTATGAGAGTACGGGGAACCTGAAGAAGAGCCGGAGAATGAACCTGACTCACGACTTGAAGGAACAGGGCAGACAGATGGGAAACATGATGAAGACGGGCAGACTGGAGGCCAAGTAGAATTCCGCAACATGGGAATATTAGGAGCAGAATCTATGACTTTTGCTGGAATTCTTTCAGAAGTACTCGTTGACAGCAGAGCAAGCCACAATTTCATTTCTAAATCCCTTACAAAGCTAACAAATGTGGAAATTGTTGGATTGGTGTAGCCCGATCCGGTTGGGGCGAATGCTTGTGGTCCGCAACTGTCGCAGGTCGAGCTCACCGACCGACACCGTCAGAGACTGTAGCAGTGCGAACTTCGGAGTCAACTTCACTGTAGCCTTTTGAACCTCCAGCCGGCAGCCACTGTAGCACTTTTGACTAAGGTGACCGCCCTTCACTGTAGCGACGCGGACTTCCTGTGCGAAACAGTGGACCGTCTTCCTCCTTTTGTAGCCCATTTCGGGCTAGGATTTGTGTGAGAAAAATTCTGTAATCCGTGCTCCCGAATCATAGTGAACTTCTGCCTCTCCGTGGATGTAGGGATTATTCCCGAACCACGTAAATTTGTGTGTTCCGTGTGTTTTCTATTTCTTCTGCATTTTCTTTCGTATCTCGTTTCTGTCATTGTGACTCCCGATGATTCCGCAACAAAAATAAACCCAACAATGCCTTACGGAATTAAGCTACGGGATGGGCATCGGGCAATATCCCAAGGTGTGTCAACAAGTGGAAGTGGGCTTGGGAAATGTGCTTTTCACCGTTGAAGCATTTGTATGTATTTGACACAAGAAGACCAGATTTAGTACTGGGTATGAAATGGTTAAAGAGTCTGGGAAATGTCCTGACAAATTGGAGCCACAAAACAATGAAATTTACTTGGAAGATAGAGGAGATAAAATTACAGGGGGCAACCGGAAACCAGGGACAGTCGGAGAACATACTGCCGCGGGTCGAAGCAAAATCGCTGCTGTTGGAAGGGTGGTATTGGCAGATTCTGCTGCCATCACCAGTAGATGGAAAGAAAAAGGAGTTAAGCGGACAACTGCAGTTGGATAACTTGCTACAGAGGTTTTAGAACATGTTTAAGGAACTGAGAGGGCTCTCGCTAGCCAGCCAGACGGATCACACTATCACTATGGTAGCAGAGGCGGCACCAATTAACATCAGACCATACAAGCACACTATTTGAAGGATGAGGTGGAAAGACAAATAACGGAAATGTTATCAAGTGGAATGATCTGACATAGCAATAACCCTTACTCCAGTATCATTATTTTAGTTCGGAAAAAGGATGGAGGGTGGTGGATGTGTGTGGATTATAGGGCGTTGAACAAATTGACAATTCCGGACAGTTTCCCTATTCCTATTATAGAAGAGCTATTGGATGAGTTACATGGCGCCCGATTCTTCACCAAACTCGATTTGAAGTCTGGATTCTACCGGATTCAGGTAAAAGAGGAGGATGTCTATAAGACTGCTTTCAAAATACATGAATGACACTATGAATTTCTAGTCATGTCATTTGGGATGATGAACGCTCCTACCACCTTCCAATCTACCATGAACAAAGTTTTTAAAGGGGTCCTTAGGAAGTACATATTTGTGTTCTTTGATGATATATTTGTTTATAGCAAGACATGGACCGAGCACCTATGCCATTTAGAATCGGCCCTCCAAATCTTGGAAGAAAATCAACTGCGGGTAAATAGGAAGAAATGCTTTTTTGCACAGTTGACTGTGGAATACCTTGGGCATGTTATCTCTTATGAAGGGGTATCCATGGATCCAAAGAAGATTGAGTGTGTTCAAGGGTGGCCACGCCCCAAAACCGTGAAGGGAGTCCGGGGATTCCTAGGACTCACGGGATATTATAAGAAGTTTATTAAAGGGTATGGAAAAATTGCCAAACCCCTCACCGAGTTAACCAAAAAGGATAATTTCTTTTGGAATGCAGTGGGTGAACAAGCTTTTTCCACCTTGAAGAAATGTATGACTACTACCCCACTGTTAGCTTTACCATATTTTTAGAAAACCTTTGTTATTGAATGTGATGCTTCAGGAAGAGGAGTAGGAGCAGTGCTAATGTAAACATGCCGGCCAGTTGCATATTTCTGCAAAGCTTTAGCAGAGTCCAATCTTCTGTAGAATGGGAAACCGCCTTACCTCAAGGTGAGACAGAGACTTTTTATAGATTGAGAAAGAGGAATACATACAAGAGTATTCTGATGTGGGACTCGGAAATACCCAAAATAATAAAAGAGGGTTTAACACTCCCCCTCAAGCTGGACATGCCCAGCTTGGATCACGAGTCCCACAAAAAACGAAAGAGGACACCAGACAAGACCAGACACACTCCGCCTCAAGCTGGGTCACAGATACTGTGGATGCCCAGCTTGGAACTGAGTGAGGCCAGACGAGCCCCTGGGAGACCTTTGGTGAAGATGTCAGCAAGTTGGTCTGCCGTCGGGATGTGGCTAAAGCTGACATGATTGTGCTCCAGGTGGTGTCGAAGAAAGTGACAATCCACCTCAATATGCTTCGTGCGTTCATGGAAGACGGAATTCGAAGCAATCTTGGTGGCTGCCTGATTGTCGCACCAGATGTGAGCGGAAGTCTGCTGAGGAAAGCCAAGCTCCTGGAGGAGTTGTCGAAGCCAAAGGATCTCCGTAGTGATGATGGCCATGGTACGGTACTCAGACTCCGCACTGGATCGGGCGACGACAGTCTGTTTCTTGCTATGCCAAGAGATGAGGTTGCCTGCTAAGAACACGACAAAACCAGAAGTAGATTTCTGGGTAGTAAGGCAACCAATATAGTCAGCATCACAGAAGACCTCAATATTCTGATGAGCGTGGTGAGAGTAGCGAAGACCACGGGCAGGGTCTCGCTTGATGTATTTGGCGATGCGGAGTACAACATCCCACTGAGAGGTGGTCAGATGTGCCATGAATTGGCTCACTTTGCTAACAGTACAGGCAATGTCGGGACGAGTCATGGTGAGATAGTTGAGTTTGCCCACCAGTCGACAATACTGCTCGGGGTGTGAATACGGTTCTGAGGAGTCATAGAGAGATCGTTCCCTAGGCTCGAGAGGAGTGCCAACGGTGGTGGCCTGTGTCATCCCAGCATCCTGTAGAATATCCAAAGCATATTTCCGTTGGCAAAGGAAGATTGTGTCCGGAGAACGGAAGACCTCGATGTCAAGGAAGTATGTTAGAGGGCCGAGATCTTTGGTGTGAAAGTGTTGGTGAAGATGTCCCTTGAGGTGGGCGATATCAGCAGTCACTCCCGGTGATGGTGATATCATCCACATACACGACCAACAGGATGCAGCCGGTGGATGTTGTCCTGTAGAACATGGTGTGATCCTTCATGCTGCGGGAGAGCCCAAAGTCGGTGACGACGGTGCTGAATCAGCCAAACCAAGCACGAGAACACTGCTTGAGACCGTATAGAGAGCGACGTAGTCGACCGACTTGGGGACCCGTAGCCAGAGGCGCAAAATCCGGGGGGCTGCTGCAGATAAACCTCTTCCTCAAGAAATCCATGGAAGAAGGCATTCTTAACGTCCAGTTGATGAAGCGGCCAGTGATGATGAGCGGCCAAAGAGATGGATAATCGAACGGATGCCATCTTGGCAAGTGGAGAGAAGGTGTCAAAATAATTGACATCATATGTCTGAGCAAAGCCCTTTGCCACAAGTCGGGCTTTAAGTCGATGGAGAGTGCCATTGGCGTTCAGACGGACCGTGTAAATCCATTTGCTGCCAACAACCTGTTTACCGACAGGGAGGGGAACCAGATCCCAAGTATGATTGTCCTCCAGATCCTGCAATTAATCTCTAATCGCTTGCAACCACCCCTGATGAGATTTGGTCTCGCCAACTGTGTGGGGAATAGATATCGTCTCCAGAGCTGACAGACCTTTGTATGGAGATTCAAATAGAGGATTGTTCTGGCAAGGACGGGTACCTTTCTGTAGTGCAACGGGTAGGTTGTCCGGTGGCGGTGCAGGAGCATCAGACGAAGCTGGGACAATAGTCTCCTCGGCCTGGATGGGGGGCACAGTCGATGGGCGACGGGAGTAGACCGTACCAAATCGGTGATCAGCTGGAGACAACACCGGAGGAGGATGAATGATGAGTGGAAGACAATCATCGATATCAGTATCTGGATGGGGAGAGGGAAGTGAGAATAGAGAACTCTCAACAAATGAGACGTCAACTGAGGTGATATAATGTCGTAGGTCTGGAGAGAAGCACCGGTATCCGCGCTGAGTGCGGGAATATCTGAGAAGATGCAGCAGAGAGATTTGGGTGAGAGTTTGGATAGGCCGGGACGAGTGTCACGGACATAACAGCGACATCCAAATACACTGAGTGAATGTAAGTGAGGAGGGAGAGAAGAGAACTGAGTCCGAAAAGGAGTCTCCCCCTGAAGGATAAAAGAAGAGAGTCGGTTTAGGAGGTAGGTTGCAGTCAGGATGACATCGGTCCAAAAGCGGAGTGACACCTGCGTGTGGAATAAGAGGACACGAGTAGTTTCCAGAATATAACGATGTTTCCGCTCCGCCACTCCATTCTGCTGAGGTGTATTAGGACAGGATGTCTGATGAATGATGTCGTGATCCTTTAGAAACCGCTGAGAGAAAGTAGATAAATATTCTCATCCATTGTCGGAGCAGAGACATTTGATGGAGGTGGAGAATTGAGTATGAATTTCATTGTAAAAGGTCTTAAAGGTAGGAAATACTTCAGACCGATCACGTAGCATGTAAAGCCATGTCATGTGGGAGAAGTCGTCAATAAAGGTGATATAATAGCTGTACCCGGACTGGCTCGGAACCCTGCAAGGACCCCATACATCGGTATGAACAAGATCGAAAGGATTCACTACACGTGGTTCCTGTCGAGGAGAATATGTTACCCGATGATGTTTAGCAAACTTGCAAGATTCACAATGAAAGGATAGGTGAGAACTGAATTGGGGGCACATTTTATGTAGGATGGAAGCTGGTGGATGACCAAGACGGAAATGTAGGTCAAGAGCACGGGTCGAGGTGGATGAGCAAGCGAGATAAGGTGGGGTATCGAACATGTACACCTCATTCCGAAGATGACCTCGACCAAGCTCCCGTTTCGTTGTCTGCTCCTGAAAAACAACACCAGAAGCAGTAAAAGTGGCAACACAATTTAAATCTTTGATGAGTTTGCTGATGGAGAGAAGATTAAATGGACTTTGAGGAATATGAGCAACTGAATCTAGGTGAATAGGCGAGGTCAAGTGGCATGTGTCAAATCCGACGATGGGGATTGTTGATCCATTTGCAATAGTAATTGTAGAGGTACCAGTGTACGGATGATAGGTAGTGAACATACCGGAGTCCCCTGTGAGATGTTCCGATGCACCAGAGTCTAGCATCCATGTTGTCGGTTGTTGAGATACACTGGCGGTAGAGCCGTCAGTCTGAGCAATGAGGGCTGGAGAAGAGGACGGTGGCATAGTTGCCCGATAAGTTTGTATCCAGTCTAGTTCTTCTATCGAGAGTGTCGTTCTGAAACTGGGGCTGGATGAAGGGGAATTGTTGTGCGGCCGAGCCGATGACAGAGCAGGAGATGGCATCTCAGGTGGCCGTACAGATGCACGGATGAAGGTTGGCCGGGACGTCGCCGCTAGAGGCGGGTTGGGAAACTGCAAGGAAGGCTGGTCGGGAGTGCCTAGCTGGGAAGAGCCGAGATGCATCGGTGCCAGGAGTCGGCAAGAGGAGGTGAGCCGAGAGGTGCAGTGAGAGGTGCTTCGCACAGGAGCCGTGAGCTGCGGGGAGTGAGACCGGTATGTGGCTGAGGCCGGGATGCCGCGGGGAGAGGCCGCAAGGAGGCGGGGCGTCTGTTGTTGCGTGCAGAAGGCAGGGATGGCGGCGGAGGCGTTGCCGGGAAAGACGGCTGGCCGGGTGGTGGCGTCGGATCGGGAGGCGCCGTTCCGTCGTGTGAGGGCCGACGGGAGTTCCGGTCGGGGAGGGCGCTGTAGGCGAGGCGGGAGCCGGGAACCGCGAGAGCCGGCAGGTGCGGGAGCCGGGATGGGCGGCGCGTAACGCGGGAGCCGCTGTTGGCGAGTCGGGAATCGCCGTTGGAAAGCAGGAGACGGGACTGCCACTGAGGGGCCGGAGGGCCGCGAACGGGAGGAGTCGCGGGAGGGCGGGGCGCCGTCGGGTGGGATGGGGGCGCTGGGATGTGTCGTGACGGCGCAGGGAGCTGGGAGCGGGACTGCTGCAAGGAGCAGGGACTGGCGCAGAGTGGGAGTCGGGGCGACGAGAGCGGAAAACCACTGGGAATCCACAGGAGGGAGGTGCGCCGGGTTGTGGTGCGACGGAGGGAGCCACCGGGGGGGGGGTAGGGCAGAGCCGAGGGGGGGGGTGGCCACGTAGGGCAGACCTGAGAGGGGGGGTGGCGGCCGTGTACGGCAGACCCGAGAGGAGGGGTGCCACTTAGGGTGGGAGGAAAACAAATATATCTAAAGGAATTTTCCCTTTGATACTATGTAGAATGGGAAGCTGCCTTACCTCAAGGTGAGGCGGAGACCTTCTTTTGTAGATTGAGAAAGGGGAATACATATAGGAGTATTCCGATGTGGGACTCCGAAATACTCAAAATAATAAAAGAGGGTTTAACACTTTCTAAATCAGTTTATGAGGAGGTGATGACCCTTGTCTTAGCTGTGAACCAATGGAAACAATATTTGATTGGAAGACACTTTGTGATTTGTACGGACCATAAGGCTCTTAAATATCTCCTCAGTGGCGCCACATAGCTAACCAACAAAATTGGCAGGCAAAACTTCCTGGGTTAGACTTTGAGGTGGTTTACAAACCTAGATGGAAAAATCGTGCCGCAGACTCTCTTCCCCGAATGGATGAAGATGAATTGGACAGCAGTGCAGAAGAGAAACAACCGGGAACTGCGGTGTTAGAGCCGTTTTGTATGGTGAAAAGTGTTGTTCAAGCAGAATTACCGCAGGATCAGGAACTACAAAAACTCACTGAAGCTATTGTGAAACAGCCTGAAAAAGAATGAAAAAAAGAAGGAGACTCTCTCCTGAGCATTGAGCATGTGTCAAGAGCCAAGGACTTGTCCTCCTGCAACTCCACGAGCTGCCTCCCGATTTTCCAGTCTGCACTATTCTTCAAACTGTCCGTTATTTATAGTCCAAGCATTGGATAGTTACCAAACAATCCCTGAACCTCTTTAGACAACTTATTTCTTCAAACTGTCCGTTATTTATAGTCAAAGCTACTGGAATGTCCTGTTTGGGCTTTATGCCTTGCAAAGTAACTTGCTGTCCCTTAAATTCAAAACTCATAGTCATTTTTTTCCAATGAGATGTGACATAACCAAGTGTTTCTAGCCAGGCCATTCCTAAAATAAGATCTGGGCCAGCAATATCAAACAAATAAGAATCAACCTCAAACAGTACCTCTCCCAGCAGAACCTGTAAGCCCTTACACAAACCACAAGACACCACATGGTGGCCATCACCTAAATGTACTCTAAATGAATCAGTAGGAGTAACAGGTAGCTGGAGACATTTCAATAAAGCGGTGGACACAAAATTATGAGTAGCGCCGCTGTCTATGATAACTAAAATGGACACCCCTGCAACAATACCCTTCAGTATCATTGACCGAGCAGTCTGGTCAGGCTGGCCCTCAAGAGAACCAAGTGAAATTGCCTGACAAGCCACTTCACATTGAATATCTTCCTCAGCAGAAAAGTTGGTTAATCCCTCTGGCTCAGTTTCTAAGGATGTGTCTGGTGGATCGAGACACTCCCGAACCATTAAGCGCATTCCCTTATCTGGACAACGATGGGTGGGACCAAACTTAGAACCACAAGAGAAACAAAGCCCCTTAGCCCGACGTTCTTCAAACTCAGCTCTGGATAAATTGCGAACTCCTCTCCACTTCGTCCCAGTTTCCTTACGGTCAACACCAAAATTAGTTGGATCCGAAGGGGAATGAAGAGGAGTTGTGTTAACCGAACGACTTAAAAAAGAAGCCTGTCCAGCATGTCAAACATCTGGAACTCGAAGCACACCCTGTATCGCAATCCCATGCTCGACATTTTTGGATAAAGAACTTAGGCGAGCTTTACTGCGTGGTTTATGTGTTGCCACAATGCTCTCAATCTCCGGACGTAGCCCGCCTAAAAAAAACTAATATACCAAGAATCTGGAAAACCAGGAACACGCAAGGCTATCAACTCAAATTCATCAATATAGTTACCAACTGAACTGGTCTGTTTCACCGCTTTCAACTGTTTTAAAGGATCACTCTCATGCGCAGTACCAAATCGACCTAGAAATTCAACCTTCAAGTCATCCCAAAGTAGACTCGGTCGTTGAGATAACAAGGACAACATCCAGTGTTGGACAATTCCCTGCATGCACAACTGTACGATAGGTACACGGAGGTTGTTCCGAGTCTTATGGATCAGAAAGTATGTTTCAGCTCGTGCGATCCAAGCAATAGGATCATCGCCAGAAAATGGAGGCATCTCGATGCGTCTGGCCAAGGTGCGCAAGTCAGACAAAAAATCGTCGTCATCTGTTTTGGACTCAGAAAGCAAAGTCGACTGCGGTCCTTGCGCTGTACCAACCATAGGTCGCGCAAGCAAGTTGGAACTCTTTTCAGCTCTGACTCTGTCAGTCTGCACGGGATTGGATGCGAACTGCTCCAGGCCAACATTTGCTGGAGACTGACTAACGACAACTGTAGCTGGCGACGTAGCAGGCTGATGTGTCGACGATTCTAGTGCAGGTCGTTGAAGAGAAAGGTCATGTACCTGTTGCGTGAGGGCAGTAATATACGTCTGAAGCATTTCCAATCGGTTTTCTTGATCGTGCTGTAACTCAACGGGACGCAAAACCTCTGTAAACTGTGACTCCATACGGTCCTGTGCTTCCAACAGGCGTTCGAACATTAATTCAAGTGTAGCCACGCGAGTCTCCATTTTCGATGGCATTCAAAGGTTCGAAGTCCAAAACAGAGTCGTCGATTCCCAATGAAAACTCAATGAGAACACCAAATTAAAGAGTTCTAATTACTTTCTAAGTATATTGAACAGGAATCACGAACAGTATATTCAGCAGATTACAAAATGAAAGAAAACAGACAGTAAAAGAATGAAAAAAAGAAGGAAACTCTCTCCTGAGCATTGAGCATGTGCCAAGAGCCAAGGACTTGTCCTCCTGCAACTCCATGAGCTGCCTCCTGATTTTCCAGTCTGCACTATTCTTCAAACTGTCCGTTATTTATAGTCCAAGCATTGGATAGTTACCAAACTACCCCTGAATCTCCTTGGACAACTTATTTTTCCTGGAGTAAGTCTTAAGTACCCCCGGTACCCTATCAACCGAGATCCAATTTTTGTCAGTAATTTTTGGAAGGAATTATTCTGAATAGAGGGAACTACTTTGAAGATGAACTCCTCTTACCACCCCCAAACAAATGGACAGACGGAGATGGTCAACAAATTTTATTCCAGCTCAGGCAAAACCTTTCTCGCGCTCAGCAGCTAATGACACATTATGCCAACAAACACCGGAGGGATATGACATTTGAAGTGGGAGAGTTAGTGTATGGTAAGCTTAGGCCTAATGTGCAGAGTTTCAAGCTTACCAAGCTTAATCCCAAGCTCACAGCAAGATATTATGGTCTGTATCTGATTCAAACTCGATTGGGAAACACAACTTATGAACTCTCCCTGCCAAATACTACACGTATTCATCCTGTGTTCCATATATCGCAACTCAAGAGGGCGGTAGGGAATTCAACTGTGCATACTGATTTATTGGAAGTGCAAGACAATGCTTTCATTGCAGAAGCAGAATTGGAAGGAGTTCTAGCCACAAAGCCAGCAACCGAGCTTCCACAGGGGTTGTGGCTCATTCACCGGAAAGTACGGCCGTGTGAGGAAGCAACTTGGGAAGACACCGAACTGATTTGCTTACTGTTGGACCCCATTTAAGGTTAAATGGGTATTTCTGTTCTGAGTCCCACATCGGACTTAAACACCTTGTAATTAGTTTTACTTCTCTATAAAAGAGTATCCCCACCTCACATTGAGGTAAGGGGAATCACCCACTACATGGTATCAGAGGGATTTTTATCCCGAACCCTCCCTCCTCTGCGGATTCCCGGCGTCCTCCCGGCCCCGCCTCTCTCCCTGCTGCCCTAGCCATTCCCGGCAGGCCCCCCCTCCTATCCCGGCGCAGCTCTCTCGCCCGGCTCCTCTCCGGCCTGGCCATTCCCGGCGGCCCTCTCTCCAGCGGCGCTCCCTCCAGGCGGCCCTTCCTCCCGGCGGCCCTCCTGCCTGCCGCGGCTCCCGGCTCCCCGCATCGCCCCCCCGTGGCTCCCCGCGTCGCCCTCCTGCCAGGCGCGCGATCTCCACGCCGGTGCCTCGCCCCGACGCATCGCCCTCGCCGGCTTCGCCCCGGCTCCTCGCCCCGCCGCATCGCCCCAGCGCATCCCGCCCTCGGCACCCCGCCCAGCCGCCTCGCCCTCGGCGACTCGCCCCGGCGCCCCGCCCTCAGTGCCCCGCTCAGGCGTCTCGCCCTCGGCCTCGCCCCGGCGTCGCGCCCTCGCGCCACGCCCTCGGCGACTCGCCCCGAAGCCCAGCCCTCGGCGCCCCGCCCAGGCGTCTCGCCCTCGGCCTCGCTCCGGCGCCGCGCCCTCGCCCTCTCCCAGCGGCTCCCCTCCCGACGCCTTCTCCCGACCCTGGCTTCCGGCGCCCGGCGCGCCCAGGTCCAGCCCTGCCCTCGGCCCCGCGGCGCTCCTGCCCAGAACCCGCGCCCTAGCACCCGCGCCGCCCCTGCCCAGCCGCACCATCCTGAGCGCGACCCCCTGTCGCTGCTCCCTCCGGCAGCTTCTCCGGGCCGCTTCCCTTCCACCGCCCGACTCCCGGCGAACGGGTCCAGCGCCCGCCCTCCATGGACGCGTCCTCCGTTCTGCCGTCCCTGATCACGGCCTCCTCCCAGCTTGTCGATGACCGGCTGGATGCCACTAATTTTTCCGTCTGGCGGAAGACGGTCTTGATGTCCCTCCGCGGCATGAGACTTCATTCTCATCTTGAGAAACCCCCACCTGAAATCACTGACCCTAAGTTCGCCTCTTGGCAGCTGGCGGACAGCAAAATCTTCGCCTTACTGGTCAACTCCATGGACCGTTCCGTGAAAGATGTCACCAGGACTGCCAACACCGTCAAAGAGCTATGAGATTCTTTGATTGTCATGTTCTCCGAGACCAATAATTTGGCTCGGGTCTCTGACGTTCTACAGCGTCTCTCCCATATCCGCCAGCAGGATCGGACCTTCCGCACCTACTTCATGGAATGGAAGGGTCTCTGCGATGAACTACAGGAACTCTGGCCGATTCCTCAAACTCCGGCCGAAGCGCAGACTCAGCGGGACCAGCTCTGCCTATTCAATCTCCTGAATGGCCTCGCACCGGACTACGCCACGACGGCCACTGAGATGCTTGCCAGTCCGTCTACACTGGATATCCCGCAGGTCTATCATCGCCTGCAGAAGGCTCATCGGGCCCTTGCACCACCCGTCCCCCTCCCTGATCACACTGCGCTCCTCGGACGTGGCGGTAGTCGTCCTACCGGCCCTCGCGGGCGCGGCCGTGGGGACGGCCGACCTCGCCCCCTCTGCCAGCACTGCGGCAAGCTCGGCCATCTGGTAGACCGTTGCTGGGTCCTGCATGGTCGTCCCGAGTCGCACACCCGCCAGGGCCAGACTGCGCTCCGTGATACATCCTCACCTGCTGCTGCTCTTCCCCCGTCTTTGGATCTCTCCCTGGCTGAGCTCCAGCTGACTCACGATTACCGGTCCACCTCCATCGCGGGCTCTTCATCAGCTTCTTTTGCCCATTCCGGTGGTCACACTGCCCTTGTCAGTCATCGTTCCCCTGCATGGATGCTTGACTCGGGTGCGTCCGACCACCTCACCGGGGATGCAGGTATGCTCTCCCACTACCGTCCCTATAGTGGATCATCAGCCATCACTGTTGTTGATGGGTCCACTCTCCCGATAGCCGGCTTTGGCTCCTGTTCCCTCACCTCCTCCCTTCACCTCTCCTCGGTGGCTCATGTACCCTGAAGTCCTTTTAACCTGCTTTCCATCAGCAAACTGACCAAGGATCTCAATTGCACTGCTCTCTTTTCCTCGTCTTCTGTTTTGTTTTAGGAGCGGACGACGAACCGAGAACTTGGTAGAGGCCAGCTTCGGGATGGGGTGTGCATGTTCGCTGGCCCGCCTTCCATCGCCTGCGCGTCTATCCCTGCTCATGCCGTTGACCTCCATTCCCGGTTGGGCCACCCCTCCGCCTCTGCACTTCATCGACTCTACCCCGATATTAGTCCCCGTTTTTCTTTTCCTTGTGAGTCGTGTCGTTTTGCGAAACATCATCGCACATCCTATCCTCCTCGAGTTGACACACGGGCCGCCAAACCCTTTGATTTGGTTCATTCTGATGTATGGGGTCTTTGTGCCACCTCGAGTCAATCTGGGTATAAATATTACATTTCCTTCATTGATGATTATTCCCAGACGACATGGCTTTATCTTCTTCGAGATCGGACAGAGGTTCTCTCCACCTTCCAGACCTTTTTCCATGAGATCCAAACACAGTTTTCTATCCCTGTCAAATGTCTCCGATTTGACAATGGGCGGGAATACTTATCCACTCACTTTCAGCAGTTTCTGCGGGCCCACGACATCATCCACCAGACCTCCTGTCCTGATACCCCTCAGCAGAATGGGGTGGCCGAGCGGAAACACCGGCATATTTTGGAAACCGCTCGTGCCCTCCTCTTCCATCGTCGGGTACCTCTTCTCTTCTGGGGGGATGTCATCCTCACTGCTACTTACCTTCTGAATCGTCTTCCCTCCTCAATCCTTCAGGGGGAGACTCCCTTTCATACCCTGTTCCCCTCTATTCCTCCTCACTCCCTTCCACTCCGCGTCTTCGGATGTCTCTGTTATGTCCGGGACACTCGCCCCAATCTCTCCAAACTTTCTCCCAAATCCCTTCGCTGTATTTTCCTTGGATATTCCCGCACTCAGCGCGGGTACCGATGCTTCTCTCCAGACCTCCGCCGGTATATCACATCTGCCAACGTATCGTTTGTCGAGACCTCTCCTTTCACTCTCCCCTCTCCTTCTCCCGACACTACCATCGATGACTGTCTTCCGCTCTTCGTTCACCCGCCTCTGGTGTCTCCCCCGCCCGGTCATCTCTTTGGCCAGACCTACTCCCGTCGTCCTTCCGCTGTACCTCCCATCCCGGCCGAGGACCACCTTGTTCCTGCTTCGTCCGATGCTCCTGTCCCAGCTCCCGAGGACGTGCCGATTGCGCTCCGGAAAGGTACTCGCTCGTGTCAGACTACTCCTCTCTTTGTATCTTCCTACACGGGTCTGTTAGCGCTGGAGACCGTGTCGATTCCTCGGACAGTAGGTGAAGCAAAATCTCACCCCGGGTGGCTAGCCGCCATGAGGGATGAATTGCAGGCTCTGGATGACAACCATACCTGGGATCTTGTTCCACTTCCGGCGGGCAAACAGGCGGTCGGCTGTAAATGGATTTTCACGATCCGTCTCAATCCCGATGGCTCTCTTTGCCGCCTCAAAGCCCGGCTTGTCGCGAAGGGGTTTGCTCAGACATATGACATCGACTACTTTGAGACCTTCTCTCCAGCCGCAAAGATGGCCTCGGTCCGCCTTTTCCTTTCGCTGGCTGCTCATCATCACTGGTCGCTTCATCAACTAGATGTTAAAAATGCTTTTCTCCATGACTTTCTTGATGAAGAAGTCTACCTCCAGCACCCTCCTGGTTTTTCGGTATCTGGTGCCGACCGCCATGTCTGCCGTCTCCGTCGCTCCCTCTACGGTCTCAAGCAGTCTCCTCGGGCTTGGTTTGGCCGCTTCAGCACGGTCGTCACAGCCTTTGGCCTCTCTCGCAGTATGAAGGATCACACCGTCTTCTTCCGTACGACGGCGCATGGCTGTATCTTGCTTGTGATTTATGTTGATGACATCATCATCACAGGGAGCGACACCAGAGGCATCGCCAGCCTTAAGGCGCATCTTCACCTGCACTTTCACACCAAGGATCTTGGTCCCCTCACTTACTTCCTTGGCATCGAGGTCTCCCGGACTGCGGACACTATTTCTCTCTGCCAGCGCAAGTATGCTCTTGATATCTTGCAGGATGCCGGGTTGAGCACAGCCACCGCCGTGGACACTCCCCTTGAGCCTGGGGAACGCTCCCTTCATTCCGACTCGGAACCCTTTCCTCATCCCGAGAGCTATCGACGCCTGGTCGGTAAACTCAACTACCTCACCATGACGCGTCCCGACATTGCCTGTGCCGTTGGCAAAGTCAGCCAGTTCATGGAGCACTAGATCTCAGTGGGATGCTGTCCTTCGCATTGCCAAATACATAAAGAAAGACCCTGCCCGTGGCCTTCAGTACTCACATCATGCTCACATGGATGTTGAGGCCTTCTGTGATGCGGACTATGCCGGCTGCCTCGCTACCCGCAAGTCTACTTCAGGTTTCGCCGTGTTCTTCTCCGGCAATCTCATCTCTTGGCGCAGCAAGAAGCAGACTGTCGTCTCCCGGTCGAGTGCCGAGGCCGAGTATCGAGCCATGGCCACCGTCACTACTGAGATCCTCTGGCTTCGTCATCTCTTCCATGAGCTCGGTTTCCCCGCATCGACTCCTGCTCATATCTGGTGTGACAATCAGGCCGCCACGAAGATTGCATCGAATCCCGTCTTCCATGAACGGACGAAGCATATCGAGGTGGACTGTCACTTTCTCCGCCACCATCTGGAGCAGCACCATATCGGCTTCGGCCATATCCCGACGGCCGATCAGCTTGCCGATCTCTTCACCAAAGGTCTTCCAGGAGCTCGCCTTGAGTCTCTCACTACCAGGCTGGGTATTCACAGCCTCCCTGGCCCAGCTTGAGGGGGAGTCTGAGATGGTGCTGTGTCTTTGTTGTCTTTGTCTCTTTGTGGGACTCTATCCAATCTGGGCATGTCCAGCTTGAAGGGGAGTGTTGGACCCCATTTAAGGTTAAATGGGTATTTCTGTTCTGAGTCCCACATCGGACTTAAACACCTTGTAATTAGTTTTACTTCTCTATAAAAGAGTATCCCCACCTCACATTGAGGTAAGGGGAATTCACCCACTACACTTACGGTTTCCTAACCACCATCTCAGGGACAAGGTGGTTTTTGAGGAAGGACGAAATGTTAGGAATAATAGTACTAGGCCTCCCTTAATACACACTTATCAAAGGGTAAAAGGGTCAATGCGGCTTAAGAGTTGGTTAGTCTGTTCGGCAGCAGTGGTCCTGTTAATAAGTGGGGGGAGTTTCTGTTGGGGGGTACAGAGGAATATTTTTCTGTTGGAACCGACTGAAGGGTCAGTCATGGGAAAGGAAGCGGGTCATCCTTCTGCTCCAGAAGGGACTTCTTCTGCTGCCAAAATATACTTCAAAAGCGGATTTCAGGTTCTTCTGATAGCAGTTTTACATATTTTCATTGTAATTGGCTTTACTGGAACCGTTTTCTGCTTATAGAAATATATACACCAGCCAATATTCTTCTCTCTCGCATCTCTATCTCATTTTTTCCTAACAATATTGTATGAACTGATAGTCAACTTCAATATTGTTGTGAAATCGTCGGGAGACACAACGACAGAAACGAGAAAACGAAAGATAGAAAACAAATAAGGACACAGCGATTTACGTGGTTGGGGAAAAATCCCTCCGTCCATGGGCGATGCAGAATTCACTATATCAGGAGCACAAAATTACAGAGGATTTTCAGTAGTAATCCTAGCCCGAAAATGGATGAGTCCATTTTATCCATACTCATCCAAGATTTGGTTATATGGCTTTTTGTTGCCATTTGGGTGTAATTATGACATTTATAATATTTTATGTAAAGAAAAGTAAAAAATGTCACAATTATGTTTTTAATAACTATAATATTTTTAATATGGGGATAAACAAAAGATATGTTCAGTTATAAATATTCATTTGAAAGCTAAATGATTTATCTTCATTATGATAATTTATTTTTAATTTTTTAGTGTATAAATAATTCTTTTAAATGCTTACACAGAGCTGACGCCGTAATTTTTCAATTAATGGAAAAAACAAATGATATTACAAAATATTAAAAGTAATATAATTTGAGATAATTAATATGATCAATGAATTTTCTAGATGAATATAACAGGTTAGGAATGTAATAAAATATTTGACGCTCAAAGAGTAAAAAACTTTGTTGTCGCGGTAAGTGTGAAAAGGGTTAACAGGGGTTAAAACCATAAGATAAGGGTAGAAATGTGATCTAAACTTGTCCAAAAAGTTATTGGATGAGAGGATTTCAACCCATCCTCATTTTAGCTTCGAATCTCATCAAATTGGAGCCATTTGGACATCAAAATTAATTTATATTAAATTATTATTTTAAAAAATCCTTAGACTGTCCCTCCCTCTTATAAAAAGACATCAATTTTAATTCTTCACGCTTCAAAACTCATTTGGTTCGGTCAAGCTCTGTCCAAATCCCTTCTTAACATCCCTCTCCATGTTCTAGAGGCCTTAGTTATGGTAGAATACCAACCTTAGTGGTCATAAGGTGTAAAGCAAAGGAGTTTGTCCAAGCTCCCAATTCCATTACCAAGACCACAATGTCAAGATGCCTTGCTGGTGAAGTAAGAGGTCTTACCCTTAGCCACATCATGTCGAACAACATCTGCATATGCAACAATATGCATATGCAGATGGTGAGTATATACAAACCCAGTAAGCAAGCCCCCATGATTTCCCTCACATGCCAATTAATCAAAAATAATTTAGCTCACAGTTTGTAACAAATAAAGGGAAGCATAATACATTTAAACAAGGCCGATATAGTGTGCATAAAGAAACCCACACAAAAAATCTCACCCTTTTTAACCCATTATTTCCACTAAGCAACCCACACCGCAACTCACACACCCTTGTTATGAACTCACTCACCCATGCAATGCACCGATCCCTCCCCTTTGGGAGTCGTGCTACCTACCAATCCAATCCATCACCCGTCCAACGGGTCCTCTGAATGGCCCAAACTTGCGAGCGGAAACCCGTCCCCCCTAACCCAAGTTGTCACTTGGCGGTACAATCCATGCGCCCTGATGTTGGGTCACCATTATGTCACATTTATCTTTTTCCAAAACATTTTCCAAAATACACATTTTATCAATACAAAGAGCGAACATACTTACTCACACTAACTCCAAACCAAAGTCAAGGTTATTTCATGCCAAAATCAACATTTTAAAACCAAATAACCAATTAGGCATTTCATCAAACACTTTGTGGGAGTCACCCACAACCTTTGCCTAAAACCGTATTACACCATGAGAATATTCAACCAAGATTTATCAAAATCATTTAACTCAAATAAACACAAGCATTGAACTTTTAAAACCACAAGCTTTCAAGTTCTTGACATAAGTGGAGAGAGAGAAGTCACCTTTCTCAAACAAGCGCCACAAACTCGTAGATCCGGGCTCTCACAACCCTTCTACGACGAATTACAGCAAAAGCCACATCAAAACATAACCCAACCACAAGATCCAAGTATGACAGGCCTAGAATAGGGTTTCTCCATCTAGCTCCACTCTCGCTCCTTCCTCTGAGGATAAAGCTCTAGTTGATAGGGATTCTGACTTGGATTTTAATTAGAGTCTCTGATAGGGATTTTTGTATTTTTGTACTCCACCCCCTTTTTTTTGAAAGTTGATGAAATCTGTTAGATTTCCTCATTTGTTGCTTTTTCCCCATCATTGGATCTTTCGCTGGCTGAGCTCCAGCTGATCCACGCTCACCGGGCCACCACCATGTCGGGCTCTTCATCCGCTTCTCTTGCCCATTCCGGGGGTCCCACTGCTCTTTTCAGTCATCGCACCCCTGCATGGATGCTTGACTCAGGTGCGTCTGACCACCTCACCGGGGATGCAGGTATACTCTCCGACTACCGCCCTTATAGTGGATCCTCGGCCATCACTGTTGCTGATGGCTCCACTCTCCCCATCGCCGGCTTTGGCACCTATTCCCTTTCCTCCTCCCTTCACCTCTCCTCGGTGGCCCATGTTCCCCGCAGTCCTTTTCACCTACTTTCCATCAGCAAACTAACCAAGGACCTCAACTGTAATGCCATATTTACCTCGTCTTCTGTTGTGTTTCAGGAACGGACGACGAACCGGGAACTTGGTAGAGGTCAGCTTCGGGATGGGGTGTACATGTTCGATGGCCCGACATCCATCGCCTGCGCATCTGTCCCTGCTCGTGCCGCCGACCTCCATTCTCGGTTGGGCCACCCCTCCGCCACAGCGCTTCATCAGCTCTTTCCTGATATTAGCCCCCGTTTATCTTTTCCTTGTGAGTCGTGTCGGTTTGCGAAACACCATCGCACATCCTATCCTCCTCGAGTTGACACACGGGCCGCCCAACCCTGTGATTTGGTGCATTCTGATGTATGGGGTCCCTGTGCCACCTCGAGTCAATCCGGCTATAAATATTACATTTCTTTCATCGATGATTATTCCTGTATGACATGGCTCTACCTTCTTCGCGATCGAACAGAGGTTCTCTCCACCTTTCAGACATTTTTTCAGGAAATCCAGACACAGTTTTCTATCCCTGTGAAATGTCTGCGCTCTGACAATAGGCGAGAATACTTATCCACTCATTTTCAGCAGTTTATGAGGGCCCACGACATCATCCATCAGACCTCCTGTCCTGATACCCCTCAGCAAAATGGGGTGGCCGAGCGCAAACACCGACATATCTTGGAAACCGCTCGTGCCCTCCTCTTCCACCGCCAGGTACCTCTTCTCTTCTGGGGGGATGTCATTCTCACTGCTACTTACCTTCTTAATCGTCTTCCCTCCTCCATCCTTCAGGGGGAGACTCCTTTTCATTCCTTGTTTCCCTCTCTCCCTCCTCACTCCCTTCCCCTCCGCATTTTCGGATGTCTTTGTTATGTCCGGGACACTCGCCCAAATCTCTCCAAACTATCACCCAAATCCCTTCGCTGCATTTTTCTCGGTTATTTCCGCACTCAGCGCGGGTACCGATGCTTCTCTCCAGACCTCCGCCGGTATATCACCTCTGCCGACGTATCGTTTGTCGAGAGCTCTTCTTTCACTCTCCCCTCTCCTCCTCCTGACACTACCATCGATGATTGCCTTCCGCTCATGGTTCACCCACCTCTGGTGTCTCCTCCGACCGGTCATCTCTTTGGACAGACCTACTCTCGTCGTCCTTCCGATGGCCCCCTCATCCCGGCCGAGGAAACCATTGTTCCCGCTTCGACTGATGTTCCTGACACAGCTCCCGGCGATGTACCGATTGCGCTCCGGAAAGGTACTCGATCCTGTCAGACTACTCTCTTTGTATCTTCTTACAGGGGTCTGTCAGCTCTGGAGACCGTGTCGCTTCCTCGAACGGTCGGTGAAGCCAAATCTCACCCCGGGTGGCTAGCCGCAATGCGGGATGAATTGCAGGCTCTGGATGCCAACCATACTTGGGATCTTGTTTCCCTTCCGGCAAACAAACAGGCGGTCGGCTGTAAATGGATCTTCACCATCCGTCTCAATCCTGATGGCTCTCTCTGCCGCCTCAAAGCCCGGCTTGTCGCCAAGGGCTTTGCTCAGACATATGGCGTCGACTACTTTGAGACCTACTCTCTCGTCGCCAAGATGGCCTCTGTCTGCCTCTCCATCTCTCTGGCTGCTCATCACCACTGACCGCTTCATCAACTCGACGTTAAGAATGCTTTTCTCCATGGCTCTCTTGACGAGGAAGTCTACCTGCAGCAGCCCCCTGGTTTCTCTGCCTCTGGTGCCGACTCCCATGTCTGCCGTCTCTGTCGCTCCCTCTACGACCTCAAACAGTCTTTTCGCGCCTGGTTTGGCCGCTTCAGCACTGTCGTCACCGCCTTTGGCCTCTCTCAGAGTATGAAAGATCACACCGTCTTCTTCCGTACGACGGCACACGACTGTATCTTGCTTGTCGTGTATGTTGATGACATCATCATCACCGGGAGCGACTCCCGTGGTATCGCCAGCCTCAAGACGCATCTTCACTAGCACTTTCACACCAAAGATCTTGGTCCCCTCACCTACTTTCTTGGCATCGAGGTCTCCCGAACTACGGACACTATCTCTCTCTGCTAGCGCAAGTATGCTCTTGATATCTTGCAGGATGCCGGGTTGAGCACCGCCACCTCAGTTGACACTCCCCTGGAGCCTGGGGAACGCTCCCTTCATGCCGACTCGGAACTCTTTCCTCATCCCGAGAGCTATCGCCGCTTGGTCGGTAAACTCAACTACCTCACCATGACGCGTCCCGACATTGCTTGTGCCGTTGGCAAAGTAAGCCAGTTCATGGAACATCCCACCTGTTCTCAGTGGGATGCTGTCCTCCGCATTGCCAAGTACATCAAGAAAGACCCTGCACGTGGCCTTCGGTACTCACATCATGCTCACCTGGATATTGAAGCTTTTTGTGATGCGGACTATGCCAGTTGCCTCGCTACCCGCAGGTCTACTTCGGGTTTCGCCGTATTCTTCGCCGGTAATCTCATCTCTTGGCGCAGCAAGAAGCAGATTGTGGTCTCCCGTTCGAGTGCTGAGGCCGAGTATCGAGCCATGACCACTGTCACCACTGAGATCCTCTGGCTTCGTCATCTTCTCCAGGAGCTCGGTTTCCCAGCATCGACTCCTGCTCATATCTGGTGTGACAATCAGGCCGCCACGAAGATTGCCTCGAATCCCGTCTTCCATGAACGGACGAAGCATATCGAGGTGGACTGTCATTTTCTCCGCCACCATCTGGAGCAGCACCATATCGGTTTTGGCCATATCCCGACGGCCGATCAGCTTGCCGACCTCTTCACCAAAAGTCTTCCTGGAGCTCGTCTTGAGTCTCTCACTTCCCGGCTGGGTATTCACAGCCTCCATGGCCCAGCTTGAGGGGGAGTTTGAGATTGTCTTGTTATTCTTTTTATGTGGGACTCTATCCAATCTGGGCATGTCCAGCTTGAGGGGGAGTGTTGGAACCCATTTAAGTGTAAATGGGTGAGTCCCACATCGGACTTACCCGTCTTATATATTAGTTTCCTAATCTATAAAAGAATATCCTCACCTCACATTGAGGTAAGGGGAATTCACCCACTACAATATGATAGAACCATATATTTCTAGCATTGTCATGAAATTCTCATGGTTTGTGTCCGTGAGATGCCTCTACTTCCGTAAGAAGTAGGTATCTAATCCGTGCAAAGTACTTGTAACCATGAAGGAGGGAGTACGACCATGCGTCTGAATGTTTGTGGATTCGTGCCTTGTGATGCTACCGTGAAGGAAATTATGACGGTGAGAAGGAAACTGTGATCGTGAAAAGGAATGTGTGACCGTGTGGCTTATCCGTGACCGTGAGAAGATTTTTGAGTCCGTGTTCGGGCATCTGTTCAGACAAGCTGAAAATTCGCAAAGTCCTGTCTGTGGCTGTGAATGGAAAGTGCAACCGTGCGTTTGATCTTGCGACAGTGAGGAAGTTGTGCGATCGTGCTATATGTCTGCTTTCGTGAGTGATCGCTTGTCGTGCCTAAGCCCAATCCGAGAATATTTTATTATATCCCAACGAATATATTTTGAGGACTTTAATGCCCGTCAGAGCATTTAATTCTTGGAGATCTGTTTGCTCAATACTGGGATTTAAGAATAATTATTCTTAAACGACTACTTTGGACGAGGTTTCTATAAATGAAGTGGCACCCTAACACGTTTGTGTGTGTGGTGGACAACTGAAGTACTAAGAATACTGAACATACGAGAAAACCCTCTTTTACAGAACTCTATTTTTCTGAGCTTCATCACAAAACTCAAGAATAAGCTTTGCTGCTGGTTTTATCTGTTTTCAAGGACAGATTTAAAGACAATTGATCAACCGAAGTTGACTGTTCGAAATCCAAAAACTATTCCAACTGACGGTCAAAATTTTTGAGGAGGATCATGTTCTTTATTTGATTGATGTTCTGAATTTTTTGGGGAATCTCTATATTCTTCCAACCATTTGAAATGTGATTTATGGATTCGAAATGATATTTGATATACCATAGTGGGTTCTATACACTCAATACATGTGTGAAGAGTGGGGTAGGATCATATAGATCCTAACCACTATAAAATTATTATGTCCTGAGGTATCGTGTGCACACTCTTCCCGGACTGGTATCACCTCACCTAGCTACCTATAGATACATCCATGCTAATGGAATCACCATGTGAAGGCTCTCTAAAAGACTTTTGTTTTAGTCTTATAGATTGCCATAAATGTTTATGCTTATTGTTAAAACCTCCTTTTTTATTCTTTTTGGGTATTTCCGAGTCCCGCATCGGGAGACTCCCGTGTATCTTTTACTTGATCATTCTATAAAAGAAGGGCCCCACCTCACCTTAGAGGTAAGTGGGTTTCCTCATTCTACATGGTATCAGAGGGAAATTAATCCCGACCCCTCCCTCTCTGCGGCCTCCCGGTTCTGCCCGGCCCCGCCTCTCCCCTTCTTCCCGGCTAGGGTTCCTCCCCAGCGGCTCGGCCTCCCTTCCAGGCGGCCCTCCCTCCCGGCTCGGCCTCCCTTCCAGGCGGCCCTCCCAACCGGCTCGGCCCTCTCTCCCAGCGGCTCTCGGCTCCTGCGGCTATTCCCGGCGGCGTCGCTTCCAGACGCGGCTCCCGGTTCCCGTCGGGCCTCCTTCTGCGGTTCGTCCGGCTCCCGCGCGCTCTCCCGGCGGCATCTCTGTGCGCGATCGGCCTCGCCTCCATCAGGCGGCCCTCGCCCCCGACGCACGACGCCCCGCCCTCGACGGCGCCCAGGCAACCCGCGACGCCTCCCCGTCGCGCCTCCCGCGACGTCACTTCCCGTCGCGACCAGCGTCGCCTCCCCGTCGCGCCTCCCGCGACGCCGCCCCGACATCGCCTGTGCGGTTGCCAAAGTCAGTCAATTTATGGAGCATCCAACCACCTCTCAGTGGGATGCTGTCATCCGCATCGCCAAGTACATCAAACGCGATCCCGCTCGTGGTCTTCACTACTCCCAGCATCCTCATCAGCATATTGAGGCCTTCTGCGATGCTGATTACGCTGGCTGCCTTGCCACTCGGAAGTCTACATCTGGGTTTGCCATCTTCTTGGCAGACAACCTCATTTCTTGGCGCAGCAAGAAACAAACGGTCGTCTCTCGCTCCAGTGCTGAGTCTGAGTAACGTGCCATGGCCACCGCTACTACTGAGATCCTCTGGCTTCAACAACTCCTCCAGGAGCTTGGCTTTCCTCAGCAGACCTCTGCTCACATATGGTGTGACAATCAGGCAGCCACTAAAATTGCTTCGAATCCCGTTTTCCATGAACGCACGAAGCATATCGAAGTGGACTGTCACTTTCTTCGCCACCACCTGGAGCACAAACATGTCAGTTTTAGCCACATTTCAACGACGGACCAACTTGCTGACATCTTCACCAAAGGCCTCCCCGGTGCTCGCCTCACCTCACTTAGTTCCAAGCTGGGGATCCGCAGCATCTGACGCCCAGCTTGAGGGGGAGTGTGTCTTGTGTAGTGTCATCTTTGTTCTTTTTTTTTTGTGTGGGACTCTTTGTCCAAGCTGGGTATGTCCAGCTTGAGGGGGAGTGTTAAAACCTCCTTTTTTATTCTTTTTGGGTATTTCCGAGTCCCACATCGGGAGACTCCCGTGTATCTTTTACTTGATCATTCTATAAAAGAAGGGCCCCACCTCATCTTAGAGGTAAGTGGGTTTCCTCATTCTACACTTATATATGATAGTTTCCGCTATACTGTTAAAGAGATTGAGTTGCATCAAAACACTCTCTTCACTCTTTGCGCTCTCTGTTTTATATTACTTCCGAGTTGTGTTCATATTATTTTGTATATTTTAGCACATGCTCCTGCTTTGTATGGGAGAGTATTATGAACTCTTTCTTTATTCTTTTTACATCCAATATCCCATGAATAACTGTAGAAGAGGCTGATTGTAGCCTGAATTGCCCCGTATTTGTAAAACCTGATCTAGGTTGTGGATTAAGTTTATTAGGCTTTAATAAACATGTTTGATTGCAGGTGACTGTCAAGTGAAGTGGATTAAGTTACATCTTGAAACTGAACATATCTTTTTAATTTCTGTTGTGTGTTTCTTAAGTTATTCTTTATTCTTTCAAGTTGTTCTACTTTCAAAGATATATTTCTCAAACATGCATTCTATAAGTTTTATAAAGCATTTGCAAAACTAACTCTCTCATAGTTAGCTTTTTGAAAGTGATATACAGTAAGCCTTTGAGAGACTTTTCAGAAGTACCAAATTATATATACCTACTTCTTTAGTTAATTGGGCTGTTTTTCATATTGAGGAATTTTGGTTTTTAAATTGGTTTTTGTAGATGGTGAAAATAAGAGAGACCGAACCCCCAAGGTGTGCTCTAAAGGAGCCCTTGGGGTGTATTTATAATGAATATTAAAAACCACACCGGACCTCAAGTCCGATGTGGGATGCAGACTCCAACAGTTTTAAACAGAAATGTTAAATTGGAAGCTTAATTCACCCCTTTTTGAGTTATTCACTGGGACCAACACATATCACAGCAAGGACTAACCTTCTCACATTGAGAGGTGAACCTTGTAAATCCACTATGTTCCCTGTGTTGGTATCATTATTACATCCTAACAGGCGGTGAAGGTTATTTCAAAAGAAATATAAAAACAATATCGATCACTGATTCACCCTTCTCTCAGTAATATTTCATTGATCCTGAAGTGGTTATACAACTTATGCATCCGGTTTATTTCTCCATTCTCACTTACACAACAATCAATCCACTGTTAGGCAAGAACTTCCACAGCCTTCTCACTTTCACTTTCACTTTCACTTACACAAGTTAGTTCACCATTACGTAACCATTGTAATTCTCCCTTCTCACTTATGCTGATTCATTTTCCACTACACAAATCAACTCCTTTTGATTTCCTTCTTCATTCAGAACATATTTCACATGTCTTTCTTCCACCAAACCATATTAAACCATGATTCATATGATTGATGTAATTTTCCAACAAAAGACAATACGTCGTGTGGATACTTATTCATTTTTCCTAGTTGTCTGATCTTTCTCATGACCCATCAACTCCAATCATTTCCTCATTCTCTCCATTTTTAATCACACCTCACATGGATCTTCAATCTCCTCATGTCCTTTGGAATTCATATGGCTCATCAATTTGGAATTATTTGCCCAAAGAGTTTGGATATGTTTGAATCAAAACATTTATTCACTGAGAGCTTTATCATGGTTTAAGTGTTTAATAAAAAACAATAAAACATTTTTTAAATATAAATTATTTAAAAAATAATATATATACAGGTGTTGGAAGATTGTTTTTGGTGTAACATGATCATCTTCTTTCATGTGAGTTTTTTTTTTTACATTGCTGTTGATCCTAGGAAGGAATCTGTTTTTCCCCCATCATTTTCACTGTGCATTGGCGTTTTGAGAACATCCTGGATTCCCAACACAAATTAGTTTAAGTAGTTTCTTTATGAAGTTTCCTGCCATGGACACAAACACGAGCTTGAATTACTTCTTAAAGCTCTATGAAATGTGGAGGCGTAAAAAAATGTTGCTTCTAGCTCCAGCTTTGTAACGGCTGCTTTTGAACCAAGGAGTCTTAAACACAGTTACAGTTGTCTTTATAATGACCCGCTTTAACCCAACTGTCTTTCACTACAAGCAGAGAAGGTGCTAAAGTGACATGGGGTTATATCAATCGTATTCTGGGGCAGCCATCACTGATCAGAGAATCATCAATTGCAAAATTCCCGTGGTCTGGGATTGCTTCACGAATAAATAGCAAGATGTCAGATTATAGTACAGCAACTGGTGCACCGGGGCCTGCAGAAGTTAAGGCCTCACTGAAGAACATCATTCTGCATCCTTCATTGCAGAAGAGAGTAGAGCAGCTTGCCCGGGCAACAGCAAACACCAAGTCTCACCAGGCTCCATTTAGGAACATGCTCTTTTATGGACCTCCTGGTACTGGTAAAACCATGGTTGCAAGGGAGATAGCTAAAAAATCGGTATGTCGTTGACTTGACATGTCTTTTTTTCCTGTCACGTTTCCTTAAAATTGCTGCTATTAGCCATGCATGGAGTAATTAAATTGTTGGTGCAGAAGAGCCTGCACAGCTCTTAAAAAGTTGAGATTGTGGGTGCTTGATTGCATGGACATAAATCTTTCTTCTTCAATGTGATATTTGGTAACATTCAAAACATGAGATTGATTTTTCCATTGTTGGTTAAATTGGGGTGAAAGTTTTTATGCATATTGACATGGAAGCTCTTCCTCTCCTTTCCATAGTCTTGACCAATGAATTGTGTTCCTCAGGGTTTGGATTATGCAATGATGACCGGAGGTGATGTTGCTCCATTGGCTGCGCAGGCCGTCACCAAAATTCATGAAATATTTGATTGGGCTAAAAAATCGAAGAAAGGATTGCTGCTTTTCATTGATGAGGCTGATGCTTTCTTATGCGAGTAAGTTGTTTGTAGAGGTGAAATTTTTGAACCCAATACGAAAACCCAATACGGCACGACACGAGTTAAATGAGTTTGGGTCAGACATAAATGACTTCAGGTTGTAATCGGGTTAATCTGACATGAATAATATTTGGGTCGGGTTCGGGTTGACCATACAGGACGCCTGATCCATGGACACAAATTGTCATATCGCGTTCCTCAAAATTTTTCCCTGCAAGTTGTATTTAATTTTTGGTCGCCTCAAGTATTGACAAACTGTGCAGGCGAAATAGCACACACATGAGTGAAGCTCAGAGAAGCGCCCTCAATGCTTTGCTCTTCCGTACCGGGGATCAATCAAAGGATGTGGTTCTGGTGCTTGCAACAAACAGGCCCGGTGATCTCGATGGTGCTATTGCAGATCGAATGGATGAGGTGCTCGAGTTCCCCATCCCGGGTCAGGAAGAGCGTTATAAACTTTTGAATCTCTACTTGGACAAGTACCTACGTGGCAGTGAAGACAAGCCGTCCTCCGGGTGGTTCCCTGTTTTGAAGAAAACCCTACCTAAGAGAATAACAATAAAGGAGGACGTGAATGATTGCGTAATCGAAGAAGCAGCGTGGAGGACGGAAGGGTTGTCGGGCCGTGAAATAGCGAAACTCATGGCTGGCATCCAGGCGGCCGTGTATGGAAGGCCTGACTGTGTTTTGGATGCTCACCTTTTTATGGAGGTGGTGAAATATAAGGCAGCGGAGCACGGACAGAGGATCAAATTGGCGTCTGAAAGTGGACGGGCGGCCTGAGCCTAATTCCATACGTCATTATCTCAATTGTTTTAATGATGGAAAAAAAATTCATTTGATCTCCATGCCATGACGATTACACCACACTGGTTTTTTAGCTTGTACGTACTTATTTAATTTTTAGTGGTTGATTGTAACAACTCAAAGCTCCTGTTACCATTAAATGAATTATTTACAACAATATGCCATATGGTGATGCATTATCTTAACTAAAATGCAACACAAGAAAACGAGTTTTGTAGCTTTGTAGTTTCTCTTTCTCGACCGCTTGTATAGAATGAGTTTTGTAAGCGCTAAAAAAACAGTGATGTTCGAAGTGTCTTTAAAAGTCGATCTCTTTTATCATCGATAAAAAAATTGCTAATAAAAAGATTTATTAGCATTGATAAACACCTCATCTATCAATGCTTTTTTTAGTGCTGGTTAATAAAATTAGAAAATGTTTTTATAAAATAATTTAGCCATTTCCGCTCACACCCCACCCCCACTTTGTTAGCCCCCTCCCCCAATTAGCGCTCGCCCGCCGACCCTCCTCCCCAGGTGTCAGCGTTCGCACATCCTCTTTGTTAGCACTCACCCACTGCTATCCTCCTTGTCCACCCGCACACGTCTGGATTCGAACCTAAGACCTCCATGTACAAAGTGAATGCCTTTACAACCACTTATATTTTATTATACTTTTATTATTATATATATTTACAGGCATCTTTTTTATCCATATATTTATATAATCATTTTTAAATACATTTATAAAATATATGTTTTTGTGTGTATATATAATATATATTTATATTTATTTACATATATTATATATTAATATTCATTTACATATATTAGAATATAAATAAATATATATATCTACTTATTAATACACACATATATTTATATATATTCATTATATATACATTCGTGTGTGTTTTTATAAAGTAAATAAAATGGTTCGATCTTTTTTTCTAAAATAAAATGGATAATATTTATTTCCATAAAGTTTGTATATTTAAAAAGATATTTTATATGTAAATATGTTTAAATATTTATTTTACAATTAAATTTTTGTATGTAAATATATACAAATATGTATATGTATATATATATATATGTATATATATTTAATTATAAATAACACTAAATGTGAAAAATGATAAAATTTTAATACCATAATATCCATATGAAAAGTAACCCTTGAGAATAAATTCTGTCTCCACCGAAAAAGACAAGAATACCATTTTAAACGAAACTAAAATTCCATTGAATATTAAAGAATTAGGACATCCACTAATTCAAAAACTATTTATCGCGTCGGTTTTTTCACGTTGGTTATTTATAACCGACGTGTAAAGTCATGTATGTTGCTTTATCATGTCGGTTATCTAATAACCGATGTGAAAAAACAAGTATCCTGTTTTACCACGTCGGTTATATAATAACCAACGTGATAAAAGCAGTTTTTTCATGTTGGTTATATATAATAACCGACGTGTTAAAACCGATTTTCACATTGGTTACTATATAACCGACGTGATAAGGCAATAAAAATTACTTTATCATGCTGGTTATATAATAACCGATGTGATAAACCATTTAAAATTTTATGAATTTTCGTTTTGAATCATTTCGGTGTTATTCGATCTCGCAAAAGCAAACTTGTCTCTCTCGTGCGCGGAAGCCCTAACCTCGTTTCTTCGATCCAATAGCCTCCAAATCTCGATTTTCCATCTTCATACTGTAGGACCCCGGGACACCCTGAGAGGGGAGGGGTGAATCAGAGTGTCAACTTTTTCTTCTTAAAGTTTTGGATCTTGTTCCCACGTTGGTAGGAACCCGTTAAACCTGTATGATGGATATGATCAGTAATGAAACATTCACATGCAGAGAGATGACACAACTATTTTTACTTGGTTCACCACTAAGGGCTACATCCAAGGAGCATACGCCGACAGGTTGTCGGTCGTACCAAAATCCACTATGCTTCACTAGCTGTAGATTACAAATGTTCGGGTATAGTCACTCTGTCTCAGGCTCACTGCCTTTACAAAAGTTTAGGGATAGCTCACTGCGTCCCTCGGGTCACTCCCGTTGACTCCCCCTGGCTCACTGCCGTTGGTGAAGTCCCACTCAGTTTATAGACGTGAATGTCTCTTCAATAGATAAACATGAAGTTCTTTGTCTCCTATTCAGCATGAGACTTTGCTTGCATCAGGGTTCAGAGTTGATGCTCTTTTCAGTTCAATCCTTCTTCTTTAGTGCAATGAATGAATGCACTAGGTCCCCTTGTCTTCGTTAGCCTGGATCACAATCACTTATGTGATTGCTCAATAAATGATGATCAGCTTTCTTGGCATTGATAGAATCAGTTCATCATGTATGCATGAGATCATGCATGTATCATTTATATTTCTTCTTCAATCTCACTTTGCACCGAATGTATCGGGCAATCTCCCGGCTTTCGTGCAGCTCTAAAAAGGACCGGCGGGCTTCAGCAGTACCTAGCGTGCTTCTCCAAGCCCGGCGCGCAAGTCTCCATACGGCGCGCAAGTCTTCGGCGCGCAAGTCCAAACTGGCGCGCAGGTCTCACCAAACCACCTGCGCGACACTGCCTTCCTCAACTCTTAACCTGCGCGACTCACTTCCTTTCTCACCCAAACCGCCTTGGGCGCGCAACCAACAACCGGCGCACAACTTCAAATATTGGCGCGCAAGTCCACCTGCGTGACCACGCACAATACTTGCGCGAATTCCACACCTGCGCGACGGGAGCTCTGATTTTTCTATGTGTTGAGCTCCGTTTCAAATGAGGAGGGGTGATCCTCTATTTATAGGCAAACTGGACCCCCTGCGCGGTGGCGCGCAAGTCTTCCCTCGACGCGCAGGTTCCGGCGCACAGCTCATCCTCCCTAGCCTCTGCCGCGCTAATCCCTTGCGCGACCACACAAATACTTGCGCGACCTTCTTTCCTTTGCCATATTTTGAAGTTATAATCTTGAAAAACAATAGACGCGCAACTTTCCAAACCTCCTAGGCATCGGCGCGCAAGTCTCTTCACGGCGCACAGGTCACTTGCGCGACCAGCCCAAAACTTGCGCGACCCTTATCCCTTTGCCATTTTCCCATGTTCTGATCTTGAAAAACATATGGCGCGCAAGTTTCCCATCCTCTAAGACCTCGGCGCGCAAGTCCCTTTGCCAAAAACACTTTTCTTTATTTGTCGATTTTCAGGCCAAAAAATTTGACAAACACTGGGAAGCGACTCCACCTTGTATCTGCTCTTTTTGTCCGCCTCCAGATCATCCATTCCTCTGCCGACGTTCTTGAAACAAACATAGATCGTTGACCACAACTCTTGAACTCGACATGCCATCATGAAATCCCTTTTGTCAACAAACTTGTATGTCGTTTGTTTGCTTTGTCAACAAGAACAATCACCTCAAAAACACTTCTTCTTGGTGATCTGAATCCTTCAGCAACTCTTCTACTTTTATCACAAACTCCACTATTGTGATATGTATTCTTTGAAGGCATAGCTTTAGCGTCATCATCTTCTATGACAATGTGATGTGCATGGCTATCTCAGAATTCCAATCGCCGCACGACCATCTTAGCATTCCAATCATTTGCACATTGTCTTCTTCATCAACCATCATGATCTACTTCATGCAAACCATATGATTCAATTCTTCAAGAAGTCTCTTGCATGGTTCTTATGCAATCAGGAGTAATTTCATGGTCTTCATCAAAAACCCATGGTTCTCATGCAATAATGAGGAATTGCATGGTCTTCATCAAAACCCATGGTTCTCATGCAATAAGGAGGAATTGCATGGTCCTCATCCAAAAACCCCATTCGTCTTTAACCATCCTCAGATGGATTACACCTCACATTATTCATTGTTGTAAACAATGTATCACCTTTGACACATGTTCTCTGAACTTATGATCAGTACACCAAACGTCTGAATTACCATTCCTCTACTTCATCAGAGTACTTCATGATCTCCTTCATTTTGATCTTCCATTCCTCCATTTCATTGGAGTACTTCTTGAGCTCCTTCATTTTGATCTTCATTGACAACTATTTAAAACAAATACAAACTTATACACAAAGTGGTTCCAACACATACATCCTCATGTTTCGTTGGCCTCTTGCGCATTCGATCTGCTCGACTCTCAGCTCTCAAGTAAGCATCGCTTTCAATCGTTCAATGTCATGGACTCCCTAACTGTCGTTTTTTTTTTCAATTACGTTTACTCAAATATCGCATTACCATCTTTAAAAACCCTTAGGTTTCGTCAGCCTCATCATTGCATGTTCGTATATAGATCTGCTCGTTGCAAATCTTGGATTTCCATCTTCACATACCTTAGTTATCCGTTGATTTAAGTGAAATGGTGTTATTATATTTTAATGTTATATGTTAGATCATAAATTTTGGCATTATATCTTAATGTTATGGTGTTTCTACTAAATGAAAGAGTGTTTGCAGTGAATTGTTTCACAGATGTTTATACTGCACCTCATCTTAAATTTATGCATTGAATATCTAGATGTTTCTTATTTGGATGATGTTTGCGAATCAATCATTATTTATGCATACACTATCATGAATATGGATAAATTTCAATTAGCGTTATGCATTTATTAGGGGCTTAGTAATCTTAAAATGTAATGTATAAATACATTACAATTTGTATACAGTTCAATATGCAATATCATATAAGTAGTGTATATGCATATCAACACTTTTCATGTGACGCGAACATATTCTTATCTTGAAAAACCATATATTAAATATATAGTCTCCATATTATGAGTTGCTGTCAATATAATGTTGACATTATTGGTGAATACACAATAGGAATTGTCAATTGGTTCCTTTACATATATTTGTAAAATTGTGATAGATATATGTTAGGTTTTTGACTCTATTTGGACTAATTAATCCATTTGGTACATATGATAATAGAGATTGATGCGTTGCCTATCCCCAGTCATACTTTATCCTCAATTAGACATTATCGCCAGTCATACTCCATGATACATTAATTTTTAAATTTAGAAGATTATCTCATCGCATAGGTAGAGTTTTTTCTATGTTATATTTTCATGGAATTACACATGCATCATATGATTATCACACTAAAAGCATTTTTTCCTCATAAATTTGGATTTTTATTGTATCAAATGAAGTAGAATGAAATATTTAAAATGTGGGTTATTAATGTGGTATATTCAAATAAAACATGTTGTCATAGAATACACAGTACGTAATATGCTTTGCATAATTTGCATAATACACTAGACATAAATAATATATAATATTAATTATATATATATATAAATGTACTACATTACAAATTCATCATTATGTTTCTTGAACTCTAATATACGATTATCAAATAACCGACATGAAAATGCACACTTGATTTGGATTCTGGTCAATAATATTCAATTTCAAGTTTTATCTAATTTCATCTAGAAGAAAATGAAAAATGAGAAAATAGTCTAACTATATATATATATTTGTAAATTACTTCCATGCAATTATTTTTATGATGTACCAATTATATTTAATTTTATATTCCATTATTGTCTAGAATTTATAATTATACTTTTCAAATATGCATATTTTTTTAAAAAATTTCAAAGTTTTGTTACTTTCAAATTATGAAATATTTGATATAAATTTAAACCTGGTTTGACTTGAATAATTTATTCTCACTTTTATCACCACTATATTCTTTTGACAAGATATTTATTTTTGATATTTGGTATAGATAATAATGAGTCAAAGTTAAATTACGAAACTTCGAATAAGTGATGAATATGAGGAAGATGTTGATGTTTTTTTTGGAATTTTCTAAAAGAAATGTTCTAAACAACGATATGTTTTTCTATCCATGCTTGAAATGTTTAAATATAAAGAAGTTCAAAAGTAGAGAGATCAAAAATCATTTAATTTGTTATGGTTTTGATCCAAGTTATAACCTTTGGATTTGGCATGGTGAAACTGGGCAGAATTTAGGACCTATTGATGATGATGCTTTGAAAGATGATATGTCACGACCCGACCCTACCCGGGCTCGAGCCGCAACTACCCCAAACCCGACTCCATAGGCCAGGGGCTGGCGACAAGCGCCGAAGGCTAAAAAACTCGGGAAGGCCTTTGCCTGAGTACCTGTACACACACACGCAACCCACTCAATGCAGAAGTGCAGAGTAAAAGAAAAGACAAGTAAAGTAAAATGCAACTGCTATATATAAACCACAAAAGTGCATCGACCTCAAACAGTACAAAGCGAGTGCTGAAGGTAAACTGAAAAAGAAAAGGGGCAAAAACGTGCCCAACCAGAAAAGGTGCCACAACCCGGCAACATGTAAACAAAAGAAAATAGCTGGAAGTGTCCCCCACCTTGAACCCAACTCCGACCACCGTATGCGGTCCAAGCTCCCGATCTCCTAAGCTCTGTTGAAGTCACGATCCACCTGTATGTCGTCTGCAAGAGCACACCAAGTGCGGGCAAAGCCCAAACAGGGGTGAGTATAAAAATACTCAGTAGGATGCCCTGGGGGCTCGATGGAACAACAAAGGAGATACCGAAGAGTGAGCAGTAGATCAGACATGGAAAAGTAAGGGAGTACAACCGAGAGTGCAGTAAAGAGTACAAATCAACCCAACAAGAGGAAAGAAGTAGACTCATCCAAACACCAGGAGCTAGGAACGGTGACAAGATAAACTTCTCGTCGAGTCTTCACTACCTATAACAGGAGAGTAGACTCATCCAACCACGAGAAGCTAGACACGGAAAGCACGTGGCATACCCCGCGCTTCTTCACCTCTCTTGGAAGGAGAGTATCCAAAACCCAAAGAGTGGGTACTGGTATAAGGTATACATATATATATGCTCTGCCAAGAAACCCTAACAAGATCATAAGGGGATCTCCATCCCGTAGCTCAGCCCAAGAAAGTGAGTAGCCAACAGTCCCAGAAGTAAACACCATCGATGCCCAGTACCCCGCACGTCCGCCCCGAACTGCAAGTCAAGGGGCTCAAATCACTGCACCTCGACACTATCCGCTTTGGGCGGCACTGACTCTCCCGCACAGTTTTAGGTCGCGTCACAAGGACGCGTCTCGGTGGGGAAAGCGCCCCTCGTACTTGAGAGTTCTGGGGAAAGTCAAACCACACCTCGTCACTGCCCCGCAGTCGAGATGTCTTCTCAAAGTCAAAGCTGACACATCAATGACCCATACAACCAAGGGTCCCGCTCCGGTAATCATGGAGAAAAGCCACAGACTAGCCTAGTAGAAAGTACTGAGTCTGAAAGAAGTCGTCAGACAACCCACTGCCTAGTTTTTGCTGGAGGGTAGACCCTAAGAGGTCGTCGGGCGACCCACTACCCAGTCTCTGCTGGAGGGTAGACCCTAAGAGATCGACATGCGACCCACTACCTAGCCCTGCTGGAGGGCAGACCTGGAATACGTCGATAGGTGACCCACTGCCCAATCTCTGCTGGAGGGTAGACCTAGAAGAAGTCGACATGCGACCCACTGCCCAATCTCTGCTAGAGGGTAGACCTGGAAGAAGTTGACAGACGACCCACTGCCTAGTCTCTTCTGGAGGGTAGACCTGGAAGACGTCGACTGGCGACCCACTGCCCAGACTCTGCTGGAGGGTAAACCCGAAGAAGACAATGAGCAACCCACTGCCCAGTCTCTACTGGAGGGTAAACTCGAAACTGATCTGGACATCCCTACTGGAAATAACCTCCTGAGTAGAGGATCGGTGCCCGCGTAAAGTATTGGTCACACCAGAATCCACAGTAACCCTACTGGTTTAAACCATCATGAACAGAAGGACCATCTACATCGCGAGAGGTCAAAGGTACGTAAAGTAGAACATGGCGCGCATAGGGGGCCCACAAGATGTGTGGCCCCAACTCACCTCCAAACTAAGCACAAACATCCTTGGGTACAAACCACAACATGTACCTCCAGACATTCCTGTATACTCCCAGAGTATACTACATTTCTAGCCCAAGGGCTATCGTGCACACGACACCCAATGTCAACGCAAAAAGGTGTAAACATAACTTTTCCAACCTGCTTCCTCCATGACCCTAGCACGGTCAACAACATCTCTTTAATCATTCACTTCACTCTCCTAAGAGTGAACGCGGTCACACGTCAAGGGTTCTCCACAACCACCGCAGGAGGAACCACCACCGGTACACCTTTCATGCTTCCACACTAAATGAGATCTCGAATGAGTCTCCGCACGTCCAAACAGATCGTACCATTGTAATCCTCGCGAAAAGACACGTGAGATAGAATACTTACTCACCTCAAACGGATATCCGACGGAAAAGTCGCCAACATCGCTTTATGCTCAAATAGCGTTCCGTGATCCCGAGTCTCGACCCCGAAAACAGTCGGGCGCATCGCACCATTGCGATCCCCTCGGGAAGACACGTCAAATTGACTGCTCACTTGAGTGCAACGCATATTCGGAGAAGAAGATGCATTTCGCCGTACAGCACACGAGCGGTGCTTCGTGGGTCCCACATCTCGATTCTAAAACGCAACGAACGGATCGCACCATTGCGATCCTCTCAAAAAAGTACACAAGATTGACTATCCATTTGTCTGAAACAGACACCCGATGATAAGGATAGAAATCACCGCCAACCCCCAAAATGACCCTCGTGGGGCCCGCACCATCGTGCAAAATTTAAAGCGGGCGGATTGTGCCGTTGCAATGCCCTCGGAAAAACACCCAAAAACGACTGCTCGCACGCCTCGAACGGATGTCCGATGAACAAGTTGCCAAACGCTGCTCGTAGCTTAAAAGAAGGGTTGTGGGGCCCATGGATCAACTCCGGTTTCAACGCCCAAAACCGTATTGGAAATCTTCATCTCAACACCAGGGTTGTAACGCCGCTGACAGTGCTCAGAACGGACTCCGGATGTGTCCGCGCCGCCCAAAACAAGAATCTCGAAAAAAGCGCTAAACCACTTAACGTACGTGTCGCGCCACCGAGCCCCTCATCTCGGGAATTAAAAATCCCCGAGACCATCTCAAAATGTTCGTCTCGATCCAAGGATCACATTGCCACAGACAACACGTTAATCAGACGCTCCATGCATGAGCTAGCTTCGATCCAACCTTTGAAAATAATAATAATATTATTATTTCTAGGGTGTTTTATTGACCCGCTCCATGAGTCACCGAAAGATACCCTAAAAGGACTGCATTGAAAACAGAGGCACACTTCCGCTGACGGCGCATGATTTGGACAACGCACGGGGAAGTTACGCCCGATTCACCGTTTCAATAATTATAACATTATTATAATTATTAAAATCATCATCATTATTATTTTTTTATTTATCTTTTTTTTTGTTTATCCCACAGAGTTTCTCTCTCCAATTAGGGAGACTCCTCTCCCCCCTTTTTTCCCCCGTGTGCGGCCCTTTTTTTTTAAACATTATCTCTCTTTTTTTTTTGTCGCCTGCTTTTGTAGGTCACCCCCGGTAGAGACCCACAACAGCGGGTCTCTTCTTCTTCACTAGGGTCGCGCGACCCTGGTGTTCCGGTGACCCCAGCACCGGCCGACCACCCGGCCGGCCGCTCCTCTGCAGTACGCCCCCCCCAGACGACCGCCTGGCCGCCTTGCTCACCCACTCGCGCCGACCGCCTCGCTCACCCGCTATCTCCGCTGGCCGCTCGCCCGACCGAGCCGCCGAAACCCGACCACTGCCGCACGACGGCCCGCTGAACGCCACTCGACCGTACCGCCCCGGTGCACGCTGCTCGCGCCTCCGCTCAACCATCGGTGGGTTAATGCGTCCAAAAGTGGGTGATGAATATACGCGAAGAACAAATGGATTTCGGATACATTTAGGCTTCGGACACAGATTGATGACCGTGTTAGTGTGGTCATCGACGATTGATAAAGGGAATGAAAAAAAACAAAACAAGCAAGAATGAATTTACGAGAACAACTTCAATCTGAAAATGAATTTGGAATAAATCCTACCTCGATTTGTTCGTCGATCGATGACAACGTGTTCGCCTTGCTTTCGCTGCGATCCGTCGAAGTTCTGCCATCGTCCGCCGAAGGGAGGAGGATGAGAATATGGGAGAGGGAGAGCTTGAGGAAGAGGAGGTTTTGCCAGGGGGATTTAGAGGGGAGGAAGGGGATGAAGAGATTAAATAAAGAAAATTAATTAATCCTTTAATTAATTAAAAACTCAACCCAAATTAAATCCGCTTCCGAAACCCCAAAAGCAGTGAAAGTTAGGTCACGCCTACGGTAAACACCACCTCCCAAGCACAACGGTGGTCTCCGAATTTTAATCCAAGACTCCATTCAAAAGTTATAAAATTTAACGCCCGAGGCCGCTAAATTACGAAAACGCCCCTGGGCCATTTTCCACAGAAGGCTCGCGCCCGAGAAACTTACACCCCTCCTAGGGTAAACGACACGCTACGGACTCAACGGTGCCCTCAGTTTTCCCATCCGAGCAACCATTTAAGAGATACTTGAGTTTATCCATTAAATGAATAAATTAATTATTTTAATTATCCGTTTAACATTCCGTTAACGGGCGAGGGGTCCCAACATCCCGCACCGACATGCTTTAAGTCGTTCCTAGGGTAAAAACTCCATTTCGGACCCATCCATACTCTTAGATTTAGGATCCGAATTACCGTATAGGAGTTATCCCATTTATTTGGCGTGTTCAGTGTGAACGCACTGAAAATTTAATTCCGGCCACACCGGGGCTTGGAATCGCACGCCATCTGAAGGCGCTGCTCTGGAATAACATCAAGAATATTCCAAAGTCTTTTATAGAAAAAACCGGGTTCTTACATGATAAATATAATTAAATTGAAGAAATAGATACAATTAAGAAAGAACTAACAATTGAGCATCTATATGGTGATGCTGAAAAACCATCATATCCAGGTTATATGGAATTTACAGTTTTATCATTAGTGTTAAGATTGATTAACTTGAAGGAGAAACATGGATGAAGTGATAAGAGTTTTATATATTTACTACAATTGTTGAAAGATATTCTTCCCAAAGACAATGATCTTCTAGATTCACATTATAAATCGAAGAAAATACTATGCATGATGAGATTAGGGTTCAAAAAAATGCATGCATGCTTGAATGGTTGTGTGCTATATAGGAAGAAATATGATTTTTTTTCAAGGTGTCATAAATGTGGGACATCACGATATAAGTTGAAAGAAAAATTACATACTGATTTACCAGTTACAGAGACCCCTGCCAAGGCATTTGGGTATCTTCCTATAATTCCTCATTTGAAACGTTTATTTGAAAATTCACATGATGAAAAAAGGTTAATATGAAATAAAGATGAGCATATATGTGATGGAAAATTACAAAATCCAGCATATTGTCTACAACGGATAAAAATTGATCAGTAGTTTCCTATATTCAGAACTGAAGTTAGAAATCCTAGACTTGGACTGTGCATGAATGGAATGAATCCATATCGAAACCTTAGTAGCACACATATTTCATGGACTATTTTATTCACAATTTACAACTTATCTCTTGAATTTTGTATGAGGTGAAAGTATTTCATGTTGAGTTTAATGGTCTCTGGACCAAAAAAACTCAGAAATGATATTGATGTTTTCTTGTCAACATTAATTGATGATTTGAATCTCTTATGGGAGGATGATATTAGGATGTATGATTCTTATAAAATGGAATATTTTCAACTGCATGCAATGATTATGTTCACTATAAATGACTTCCCAATATATGGAAATTTTTCTGGATACAATGTTAAGAGGCATAAAACGTGTCTAATTTACGAACAACAGACTTCATATTATCAACTGCATCATGGGAGAAAAATAGTATACATGGGTCATCAAAATTTTTTGTCGATAGATCACTCTTATAGAAGATTAGGAAAGGAATTCAATGGATCACAAGAATTTGATATTACTCCAAAACCTTTATCCATTGATTAGTATTTTGAGAGGGTACAAAACATTAATGTGACATTGGGAAAGACACATAAATATGGCAATGAAAGAAATATTTGGATGAAACGGTCAATATTTTTTAAGAAACCATATTATAGATATCATGAGGTCAAATATAACATTGATATCATGTATATGGAGAATAATATCTGTGAAAAATTGATTGAAACATTGTTAGATATTAAAAGAAAGAATAAATATGGGTTGAATATAAGATTGGACTTACTCTCAATGGGAAGATGTTTAGAGTAAGCTCCCAATCCTGATGGAAGGTGAAAATTCCTACCCATGGATTTTTATACATTATCCAAGAAGGAGAAAATTATATTTTTTCAGTGTATTCATGATATCAAAGTGCCATAAGGTTATTATTCAAATGTAAAAAATTTTGTGTCTTTAAAGGATTTTAAGTTGAAAGGTATGAAATCTCATGATTGTCATGTCATGATGCAATAAATCCTACCGGTTTCATTACATGGAATATTTCCCATCCGTGTCAAAATGAATATCATGAAGGTGTGTTATTTTTTTAATTAAATTTTTAATAAGGTGATTGATCTGAATGATTTGAACAATTTGGAGAACGAAGCAGTTTCTATACTTTTTCAATTAGAAATGTATTTTCCTCCATTTTTTTGATATCATGGAGCATTTAATGGTTCATTTGGTGTGAGAAATAAAGATTTGTAGACCTATATATCTACATTGGATTTATCCTTTTGAAAGGTATATGAAGATATTGAATGGGTATGTTAAGAATACATATCGACCTGAATCCTCCATCATTGAGAAGTATATTTATGCGGAGGTTGCAGAGTTTTGTACAAGTTACTTGTCTACAATAGAGAACAATGGATTGCCTCCATCTTTCCATGAAAGAGTTAATTATGGGGGAAAGGGGATCTGTGGATTGAAAGTCAAATCGTTGACAGGTGAACAGATAAAGAATGTACATTTATACATCTTGAATAACATAGATGATGCTCAACCATATATAACATTGTAGAAGACATTGTATGCATGAGTTTTCAAACATTTAATTTATATTATGTTAATACAGTAGATAATATATAATATTATGACGAAAAACATAGTATATTAAAAAACACTTTTACATTCTCATTGAACTATCTTTATTTATTAAAGATTTTAGAGATTTGAATCCTCGATTGAGAATCCAAATCCACTCTTTGTGGTCCCCTATAATGTACATGACATTGTCTACATTGGGACTAGTATAAAATGATTGTGATCTCCCAATAAAAGGGTCATCCTCAATTGAATTTTCATCTGACCTAAAAGTTGTTTTAGTCACTAGCAGGACAATCGACCAATTCTTGTTTTTTGGATCCAAGACATAAAATACTTGCACTGTTTGTGATGCCATTATGAACGACTCATCGTTTTCCCCTTCCACACTAAAATTCACCTTCATAAAGCCCATTTCATCAACTTTCACCGCACTCCTATTGTCAAACCATTTGTAATGGAAAATCAGAACTTGAAATATTGTATAATCCAACTCATATATCTGTTTGATAATGCCAAAATATGACATATTTTCATAAATTAGATTTCTATCCTTGGAACCAGATATGTGTATCGCTTCTTCCACAAGTGTAACTCCACTGTTTTACATCATATTTCAGTCATCGTGTTCTTTTATATAGAACATATAACCATTGATTACAAAACAAGTGTGATATATAACATTTTCATTCGGTCCCTTGGCTAGCCATAGAAGTCATTCGACAATTGAATTCATATTTTTAGATAACTCCTTATAAATTTGATATCAGAACTATATTATAAACTATTGATTATATGTATTTAATATCCATCCTTAAACCTTTAATGGATTCAAATATCTAAGAATTGATTTGTGAGCTTCAACATATGGATCAACATATTCTCTATTATGTAAAATGTAAAGGTGTGCTTTCTCCTACTTTGTGAAGGTAATTGTAACAACATCTCTTCCGAAAATCCATTCTCCCATAAGGCATTCACTATAACGAGACTTTGGGAGACTGATCCTGTCAACATCTGATAGGTAATCAGTACAAAATTCAATAGCTTCTTCAACAATATATCATTTTGTAATACAATCATCTGGAGGACTTCGATTCTTGACACACCCTTTCAAAATCTTCATATACCATTAAATGGGTTACATCCATATATAATGGATACGACCAAATAGTTGAACCTCTCTAACCAAGTGATCTATTAGGTGAACCATTATATTAAATAATGATGGTGGGAAGAACATCTCTAATTCACATAATATAACTTCAACTTCATTATTCATGATTGAAAACTTCATTGGGTCTATAAATTTACTGTATATGACTTTGAAAAAGAAGTAGAGTCTGGTTAATGCATGCCATAAATTTTTAGGAAGAATGAAATGGAAAGAAACATGCATCAAATATTACATGAAAACATGACAATCGTGCGATTTTAGTCCCTATAACTTCAAATTAGTCATTGACACAACATTCTTGATATTTGAGGAATACCCCTCTAGAACTTTTACACTATTAAGGAAAAGGAAAAATTGCAATTTTCATGTCTGGATAGAGTGTAAGGTGATGGAGGAAGAAAAGTCTATCCTTTACCCTTCACTGATGCTAACATTTCACTTATCCCCATGTCAATCATGTCTAACCTAACCTTGATTCTATATTTTGTTTTTCTAGGAACATTCATTAATGTGCCAATAAAACTATCAAATATATTTCTTTTCTACATGAATTAAGTCAAGAGAATGTATGATGTATAAAAAATTCCAATAAATAAATTCAAAGAAAATTGATATCTTCTTCAAACCTGAATTCATAATTTTTTTTCAAAAATGCTTTATTGAAAACAGTTTCAATATCTTTTAATTTATCAAATAGTTGATCACCCATTAGTGAATAAAATGTTGTACCTTGTTCTATATTCCCATCGAATGTTGTCATCTAGGATTTGTATTTATACCGTTGAGGTAAACATTTTTGATGTCCTAAAAACACTGTCTTTGAGGAATGTTTCAACCGAACTAAGTGTGTGAATTCTTGACAAATGGGACACCCCAACATTCCTTTAATGCTATATCCTGATAAATTTCCATAAGAAGGAAAATCATTTATTATCCCATACAACATAGCCCTAAATGTGAATTCATTACTTCTATGAACATCATACATTGTAACACCTATATCCCGCATCAATTTCATATCTTCGATCAATGGAGCCAAATAGACATAAATATCATTACCAGTTTTCTTTGGTCCAGATATAAGCCGAGACCATATAATGTATTTTAACTTCATGTATAACCATGGTGGAAAGTTATAATTTACCAACATGAAGGACCATGTCTTATGAGTACTAATATGTACACTAATAGGATTTATTCCATCTATAGATAATGCAAGATAGAAGTTTCTCAGATCATTTCCAAATTCAGGGTACTCATAATCAATTTTCTTCCACTGAGGAGAATCTGCTGGATGATGTAGGTTCCCATATTTAATTCTTGTATCTTCATTACATGTAAATTATATCACAATTTCTTGACATCCATATAGTCTTTTAAACCATGGAATGATAGGAAAGTGTCATAGATATTTCTAAGGACTTGATTCATTTTTCTTGTATCAATCCATTCCACACTTAGGAAATTTTATGAGTAATTCATGATCCTTGAGAAACAATATGAATTCATTTGGACAAGCATGTATTTTCTTAGAGATCACACCCATTGAATGTAGCATTAGTTTAACATCATATGTTCGAAATGATAGTTCATTTTCTTTTTGTAGCATATCATTCAGGAGACCAAGTATTTCTGTAAAGAAGGTGTCACTCCACCCACTGCTAACTTTCAAATTATATAAATTCAATACAACTGACAATGATGTGTATTTAATACAACCAGTATACAATGGTCTCTTAGCACATCTATTAAACTTCTCAAACAACTTTGGACAATCATGAAGGTCATTTTCAATTTTCATTTTCATTTATTCCATGCAATATCTATCATCATTTACATTGGTATTCATATCAAATGATCCATAAAACATAGTATCATCCCAATCGGTGTGAATGTTCCATTTTTCCAATGTTTATTCCAATATTTATAGCTCTAATATATTATGTGAAAAATCAAATGTTCTTTTAAATCTTCTAGATTATTTTTTTTTGAATAAAAACAATGTAAACATGGAAAAATAATTTTAGAAGGGTCATATGCAAGCTATATTGCAAACTTGATGAACTATTTAAATCAAAATTCACACTCTTTTTTCAAATTATTAGAATGAATCCATTTTTGATTCGTATCCATCCTATTAGGTTTATAAAATATTCATTTTTTACAATAAATAAATAAATATACATAAGATATTCATTATCAAAGGTGAAAGTTATAGATAATTCTAATAAGAGAGACCCAAAATTTTATTGTTTGAAATAATTTCAGTATGCTTTGAAGGAAATGGGTAACTGAATTTAAGAAAATAATTACTCCACTATGGTATGTGTTATCCTTTGAATTCATCCAAAGTTAAAATTTATAGACAACTATCCTCATCAGCTTCATCTCTCGAAAAATTATTATTACATTTTTTTGAGACTCATTCTCCATATCTTGTGGATATGCACTTATGTTGCTTGAACTAATCTAAGTAGTCACCCATGGGATAACTACTAATTAGAGTATTTAAAGAAATATAAAAGAGATGAGGGAAGAGTCTCAATCAACAAATTGAAATAATAACTATTCAGTAGATGAAACTGACGAGGAAGAAATTTGTACTCAATTGTGTTCTATAAAAGGGGTAATGCCTCTAATTTGTGAGAATTATACCATTGGAACTGGTTATTAACTTGTGGACTATTGAAGGTGATATTTGGGGGGTATACACATTATTTTCTATGATTTAATGGTTATCAGTGAGGACATCTTATGATATATGAATCCTTGGGGACTATATGAATTCTGTATATATAGGATAAATCCTACTTTTAATAATTTCAATCCTCTAAATAAGACTAGTTCTTCCTCTATTAAAATGAGCCATCAAATCTTTCTTAAATCCCCTAAAAAATGAAAATATAATATAGGAAATCAAGGAGTAATAAGAAACCCAAATATGATAAAAAAGAATAATAAACTCTCATTCCATCAGCTAGAAGATATAAAAATGTATTGATAAAAAATTTTAATAAATAAAGATCTATTTCATATACATGGATGGTAATAAGAGATTCCTAGGTGTGGAACTAATACATGTAGACATAAAATAATGAATACCTAAAAATATTTTCTAATAATTATTCCAACATATATAGAATTTGATAACCTCCATTCTATTTTTTGGAACAAGTGATGTAACAACCTAAGGAATTATTACATTTAATATTAGTGATATATCAAATATCATTAATCTTCATAACTTCTCTTAATAAATATATTCACCTTAATAAGTGATATTTTATTGAATAAAGATACTTATAGACTCTGTAAATATTATAGGGTTCTTAAATATGCAAACATCAAACCTTCATGTTAGATAATCATGATTACAATGACAAGAATGTGGGTGATCATAATTTTCTTATTAATCCGATGGGACTAATGAGAATAGTTTTATTTTTACTAGGGTTATATGGAAAACCCCACAAACTTTGTATCTTTTGACTTTCTATTGCTCAATATTACCTAAACCATACAAAAAATGTACGTTTAGTGAGTTGGGACTCATTTTTTGTCTAGAGTGGCCTTTGCGGGTTTCTAATCTGGTGAGTACCACGACTCTTATTGTTGGAAGTTTAGAGTCATTCATGTTTGAATATAAAGGGATAGTGTTTAAGGTGGAACAACTTTGACCATAAATTTTGAAATTAGTTCCCAAATAAGACTCAGTGGCTAAGAATTACTCTAATAATCTTTAAATATTTTCAAGGGGAATCTTGAGTCATGATTTTTATGGTCACCAAATCTAAAACTTATATAAACATAAAGGAAGTCTCTTCCAAGAGTGAAGTTACCATTATTTGACAAACCCGTTATGGGGGCTGTATTATGCAGGGCCAACTAGGGAATATGTTGCATAGAAAAATAGTGACATCTTTTGACTGAAAATATTGTTATGTAGGTAATTTATGAAAGGCCACCTAAGGGCACGTAATTCATAGTCAAGAAAAATAGATCTTAAGAATTTAACATTTTATTGTTGATAGACAAGGCAAAATAATATTTGGGTGACTCAAGACCACATTGGGTGGTTTTTCCATGGAAAGGGATTTTAAGAATAAAGGGTTATCTAGGCCAACATATGTCATGAATAGGAAAACCACTTCTATATAAATTTGGTGTATGAGGAATGGTTAAAATTTTTCAGAAAGGGGAATTTATGATATCAGGATACACAGTTTTATGTCATACAGTGAGGACATTCCACTATGTAGTTTTAAGTCATGTAGTGAGGACATTGTACTGTTCATTTTTAAGTCATGCAGTGAGTACATTATACTGTGCAGTTTTAAGTCATGTTGTGAGGAAATTGTGTGGCTTTAATTTAAGGTCTTTATCTTTGACCAAAGGTATGATACTCTCCTAATTTCTTGATAATTTGTTTGGAAACATACTACCATATTTAGGTATAGAAGGGAAGAATTATAAATAGTGATTTAGGAATTTATGAATTTGAAGAACGATATGGGAACAAAAGGGATAAAGGTGTTATAGGAATTATTTTCCAAGAACTAAGTTACCATTATTTGATAAACCCATTATGGGGGGTGTATTATGCAGGGCCAACTAGGGAATATGCTGAATAACCAAATAATGGAATCTTTTGACTGAAAAACCTGTTATGTAGGCAAATTATGTAAGGACACCTAAGGACACGTACTGCATAGTCAGGAAAAAGAGCTCTCAGAAGTTTGAAATTCTATTGCTAAAAGCCAAAAAAAGTTTATGGAGATTCAGATTCTCCAAAACATATAGTTTAGTTTATAAAGAAAGGTACCTAAATATAGAGAGAGTATTTCCAATCATGATTTCCAAAGAATCAGAGGAATATGATTTCTACGAAGGTCTAACCCAAACATAGGAAGTATAGTGTATGTAGTTTTTAGGTTATACAACTAGGACCAGAAATGGAAATAGTATTTGATATGTGGCCAAGTGATCCATGGTTATTTCATATTTCTTTGAACACATGGAGAGGAAAATGTGTAAACCATGGTCTTGAAGAATTTCAAATTGAGAGAAAGGTAATGGTAAAAATATATACGAATTACTACTTTAAAATATAGATTCTTGTATATTGTTATCAAATTTTGAAGGGGATAGAAGGCACTTTAACTGAGAATAAAATCACCATTATTTGAAAAACCAGTTAAGGGGGTTGTGTTATACAGGGCCAACTGGGGAATATATTTCATAGCCAAATAGTGGCATCTTTTGAATGGAAAGACTATTATGTAGGAAACTTATGCAAGGACACATAAGGGAACGTATTTCATATTCAAGAAAAATATCTCTTAGATATCAGAGACTTTGTCACCAAAAACCGTAAGAAATATTATGAAGATATGAAAATATTCAAGATTAAGAGTGTCAAATATGGAAAGGGGTTATGTTCAATGCACATGAGAAATATTTGAATCAATATTTTCCATGAGTTTTAAGTCCTTTACATAGATCTAACTCATATGAAAAAATGGAGACTTTCTTTTTTTCCTTTGAATCAATATTATGCTGTGTAGTTTAGAGTCATGCAGGGAGGACATGAAGTGATTCTAATGAAAAAAGGGAATAGTGTGGATAGACTAAGGAATTAAACCCAGGTGTCACTACGTATCTCATATGGATGAGAATCAAGCCATAATTAGTTCTTTAAATATTCCTTATGCAGGTTTGATTCTTACATAAGGAATAAAGGGGTTTTTTTATCGTGTATGGGCTCAAGATTAGAGATCTAGGAATTTCTACGTATCTCATATGAATGAGAATAAAGACAAACATAATTCTTGAACAATCATTTCTCACACCAATTTGTTTTATGTAGGATACATGGCCTTTAAACTCATTCTAGAAGAATGATTTTAATTTAAGACACATGATGGTATGAAAATAAAGTCATGTATCTTAAAAGAACACTCAACATAGATCTGGTTCCTATATAAGATGAGGAAAAGGGAAATAAAAAATTTGGGGTTGTGGCTGGGCCCAAGATTGGAGATCCATGCATCTCTATGTATCTCATATGGATGAGAATCAAGCCACATGTAGTTATTAAACATGAGGTCCTTATACAGATCTGATTCAGACATAGGGAATAAAGGGAATCGTGTGACACTAAGGAGTAGCAATGATGTGAATGATAGTTGCATATGGAAGCTACTAATGTCAAGTAGATAATACATTAACCGTATAGTTTAATGTCGTATAACGAGGAAAAATTATGTCATGTAGTTTAACGTCGTGCGACAAGGACAGAGATGCTACGCATTTTATTTTCGTGCAGCATGGACGCTTATAGGTGTTATGTAGTTTAATGTCTTGTGACTAGGAATTTGTGCTGTGCAGTTTAGAGTCATGCAGTTATAATATTGTCTATTGTCACACAAAATATTTATTCAAGAATCTCACATTAGTTAGAGTTGTAATAAGCTCTCCATCCATTGAGATTAGGGAATAAGCTCCATTTGAGTAGACCTTATGTATGGAATAAGGTCCTCCCCACTTTGGTTCAAGCTTTGGAGGTTTCTTTCCTGGTATCATTGGATTCCTAAGGACCAATACCAATTCTCCTGGAAGAAATGGAAGAAGGCGAACTTTCTTGTTAATGGATCGTGATATTATTTTCCGATAGACTTCTAAATGATGCAAAGTTTGTAATATTTTTTCGTATAATCATTCTAGCTCATCAAACTATTTCTGAGACTTCTCATCTATAGAAAAAAGATCACAGATTGAAACTCAGAGTGAAGGAAATTGAATTTCAATTGGCAATACTACTTCAGTTCCATACACCAATGAATATGGGGTTTCCTAAGTGGCAGTACGGGTAGTAGTCCAGTAAGCCCATAAAGCATGCAAAAGTTTATTAGGCCATGATTTCTTATCTTTATCCACCATCTTTTGGAGTATATTTGATAGGGTATTATTGAAGGTATCTATCTATCCATTTACCACTTCATGAAAGAAATATTAATGGTTGGATTTGATATTGTGCTATTACTATAACTTCTTTACCTCAACAGAATAGAAATTGGTGCCATTTTCCATTAATATAGTATGAGGGACACCAAATCTGGTGATGATGTTAGTTTTGAAAAAACTAACAATGCTTTTGGATCCGATTTCTTTGAGAGGTATTGCCTCAGCCCATTTGGATAAGAATTTAGTAGCAGTAAGAATATAATTGAACTTCTTATCCATAGCTGAAGGATAAGGTCCTATGACATCCATTCCCCATGTGGAAAATGGTCAGGAGTATTTAGCTGTATATAGCAACTCTGGGGGTTGATGAATGAAGTTGGCATGAAATTTTAAGGGATAAAATTTCTTGGTAAAATATGTGCAATCCTAATTCATTGAAGGCCAGAAGTATCCAAGACTTTAGATTTGATCAGAAAGCCTATGCTGAGACCAGTGAGCACCAAAATCTCTTGAATGTACTTCTTTCATGATAGCTACAATTTATTCTCCATCAATACAACTGAAGAGGATTCCATCAAATCCTAGTTTTTAGAAGATATTCTAGTGATCTAGACTATCATAAAGAGTAAAATTGGCCACCCATCATCGGATCTTTTCTTTTTCAGCACTACCTAGTGAAACTACTCAATTTTGAAGGTATTACATGATGGGTGTCATCCATCCCATGGTATGGCCATATGGTTTAGAAATAGGGATAATTTAATTAATTTCCTCTATTCTAGTTTGAACTAAAGGTGAGAACACACAAAAATGGGGAATACTGATGATTGACTCATCCCAATTTGGATCTTCCAGAACTGTAGCTACATTATCCAATGCATCAGTTTGGGAGTTTTGTGATTGTTGGACATAGGATAATGTAGACTCTAAGTGAAATTCATCCATTAACCCTTTGATGTAATCACACAAAAGAATTAAGTCTTATTTTTTGATATAATAATCCCCATCTATTTGTTTGATTACCAAATTCAAATCACCTTTTACTTTATGGTGATTCACTTGTACCTGAAGTGCCAATTCTAGTCCTACGATGAGAGCTTGATATTCTACCTCATTATTGGTACCGCTTTATGACAATAGGAAGGAATAAGGAAATACTACATTTTTTTTGGAGATAAGTACAATTCCTAATCCAAATTTGTTGAGTTTAGGGTTTTCCATTCTCTTCCCTATTGGACTTTTGGAAGCACCATCAAAGTATATTTCCCATGTTTGGGGATTATCTTGAATAGAGAATACCTCTTCATTAGGAAGTTCAATATTTAATGATGTATCTTCCATAATTGAATGTTCAATAAGGAATTCGGCCAAATCTTGTCCTTTTATTTCCTTCTGAGGCACAAACTGGTGTTTTGTAATTCCTTGAAACATGTTTTTTAGTTTAAGAATCACTTCTTCCAGGCAGTTTCCATTGGATTTATTCATGGAATCAGAAACATCCAACAATTATTTATCTAAAAGGGACATAATTTCTAAAGGAATGTGTTCATTAAGTTTTAACTTTATGATACTTAAGAACATGCATTTATTGAGAGGATGGAAGGTCGGGCTCATCACACCCTTTTGGGGGGAATTATTATCTACTCCGGGACTCTCTTTATAAATTTAATATATTTTCATGAATCCTTATTAATTCACCAAGTATAACATATGTTTCCCTTGTAATTTTCAATCACTTATTAACATGTGTGAAATTTAGAATCATCCGTATGTATTTAAGGTTCTTCATTAATGGAGATATCCATATGTATTCGAGGTTCTCCTTCAATGGTATCATCTCATATAATATTCATAGATTCTTTTAATCATTGTTATGATGATACTAGTTTTTAATCCACTCAGTGGGGCACTCTAGAATTTATTGTCATCCAGGGAGACAAAGTTTTGTTTTGATATTGGGATCATACCCATAGAATAGGCTACATACGTATCCTTGTAAAAGGAATCAGAACCCTTGTAGTTTGGTGTCTCTTAATGGGACACATAATACCTTTTTAAGGTCATGTGATAAGGATCTCTAAGTGAAAGGTGATTAGTAAAAGTTTGGTGTGGTACTTATACCTAAGTAGCCCAAGGAACTTGTAAAGGATATGGGTTTCTAAGTAAGATTATACCCTATTGGGAATATGGCCCAAGAAGAACAAGGTTGATTTAAAGTGTCAAGTTTGAACCTCAATGAGGCTTCCTACGTATCCCATTTGGATGAGAATAAAATCCCATTTAGTTCGATAAGTCTAATAAGAGATTATAGTCCTTTGAGAGAAATGAGTTTGGGATTACTTTTTGAAAAGGATGCCTTGGTGATTTGGGGGTCTAAATTGGGGTTTATTACTAAGGAGGATTTCTAGATTAAGGGAATTAGGTTTGAATTCTTAAAGAGGATATCCAATGAGCTCGAGCCCTAATGAAGGGTTCCTACATATCCTAATTATGGTGGGAATCAGAGTTCTCGTAGATCATTCATTGTGTTTGGGCTTATGCATAAGATCTTCCCATTGGAAGGGATATGATTGGGTAAACCATTTTGGAAGGGCTCCCTTTTGAGCTTAGGCCTTTAAGCAGGCGTCCTATGTATCTTGGTTTGAATATAAATCAGAGTTCTTGTATTTGAATTTTGTGTGAAAATGTTGTGATCATGACAAATCTCTAATCCCATTTGAGTCATGATCGGTGTGGGAAACAAGAGGATGTTAAAGATTCAACAAATGCACCCACACTTTTCCTTATCCGCTGGTGGAAGAGGGCGCACCTAAGACGATGGGGGTGGATGAGGTCGAGTCGACCCGAGAAGAGGGTGAGGTGATGAACCTTACCTCTATTCTATTTACATTGGAAAAGGGTCCAATGTAAGGAAGGAGTTAAGGTGAAGGAAGTAGAGAAGAGCAAGACTGTAACCTCCTACTTGAAAGGTTAGGGACTTACACAAGGATGGATGCCTTGTGGTCTTGGTAGGGGTGGGATAATTATTATTTTCTTTCATAGAAAATAAAGTGTGAACCATACCTTCCCTACCAAAGACCTGAGGTTCCAGGTCTTAGAGATGAGAAGGGGAGGTCAGAACCCAAACCCTAATCCTCAAAACTGGGAACTTCCCAGCACTATTCCTGGGAGAAAGGTCCATGTGACTGTGGATATACAAACCCACAGAAACTCCATGAATCCTAACCCCATTTTAAAAAAAATGTGAGAAACCTATGACTATGGATATACAAACCCAAATAAGAGACATACTGATGTGCCTTTCCCAAAGTTTTGATAATTCAGGAGGTTTTAGTGTAGATCTCAACAGAATCCCTTTAAGACAATGGAGACGATGAAGAAGAAGCCTTTACATGAATGGATTTGAAGATGGCTTAATGTATTGTAGACTTAAGAGAGTAGGTGGATCAAATAGGGGTGCCCAAGTAGGTACTGGTGCGCAAGTATGGGTACACAAGTAGGCTTGGGCGACCTGATGTTCACTTAAGTGACGAAAAAACAGAATGTTAATTCTTAGGTGAGACCCGATTCAAGATTTCAAGAGTATTCACAGGTATTCCCAGAAGTGGGGTGTCAAGTTCCTATGAGAGGAATAGGTGGCACACAAGTGTTTCTGATTTAGGGAGGTTGGACGCTTTAGGCACACAAGGGTTATGGATTTCAATCACTAAAAGGACTTAAGTCCTATGATCCTCCTTCAATTCCTCCACTTTAGGTGTTAAAGAACTACCTTGAAAGTTTTGGAAGACTTGGAAAAAGCACTAGGGTGACCAGAGCAGCAATTAGGCTTTAGAGAAATTTTTAAAAACAAATGAAGGCCCCAAGGGTCTATTTATAGGCAAAAATAGGACCCTGGGCGAAAAGAGATTGGTCACGCAAGTATGTTGCGTGGCAGAATTGTGGCACGCAAGTGGATATGTTCCGGATGGGTGGTTCCCAAGTATACTTGTGCGCCGCTGGTATTTTGGCCTAACTTGGGAACCAATTTGAGGAATTAGCCAAAATTATTGCTTCATTCAGCTCGAACATGGTGGCGTGCATGTATTTGCTCATAGGTACCTTGGGCGTCTATTTGGGGACTTAGCCAAAATAATTTCTCCATATCGCGGGGCTATGCCCTCGCACCCATTCTTGGGATCGGTGTTAGGCTGTGGTCCCAGACCTTCAGGCTGGTTCCCTCGCTACCATGACTGACCCCCATGAAAAATGAAGAGTCACACCGCAAACTTTTTGAGCCTACTTTATGTCATTTTGTGGAGAAGTTCATGGAACACATTTCATGGTGTCTAAAAAAATCCCCCCCTTAGAATTTGATTCATTCGGAATGAAAATAATCTTGTTCTAAGGTAAAAGTAGGACACTTTGACACATTCCAACATCATTTGGTTAGATTTTGAGCTGCATCAATTTTGGAAGGATACTATAATTTTTTCCTAATCCATGGGACCTAGCGGGCATAGTTTGATTTTTTACTAGGGTTATACTAAAAATCCCACAAAATTTGTATCTTTTAATTTTTTCATTGCTCAATATTACCTAAACCATACAAAATGTACGTTTAGTAAGTTGGGACTCAACTTTTGTCCAGAGTGACCTTTGTGGGTTCCTAATCTGGTGAGTACTACATCTCTTGTGGTTGGTAGTTTAAATTCATGCATGTTGGACTATAAAGGGATAGTGTTTAAGGTCTTTGACCATAAATTTTGAAATTAAATCCCAAAAAAGACTTAGTGGCTAAGAATTTCTCTAATATTCTTTAAATATTTCCAAGGGGAATCTTGAGTCATGATTTTTATGGTCATCAAATCTAAAACTTGTATAAAAATAAAGGAAGTCTCTTCCAAGAATGAAGTTACCATTATTTGACAAACCCATTATGGGGGATGTATTATGCAGGGCCAACTAGGGAATATGCTGTATAGCCAAATAGTAGTATCTTTTGACTGACATGCCTATTATGTAGGAAAATTTAACGCAAGGCCTTTTGGGGAACGTAATGCATAGTCAAGAAAAATAGCACTTAGGAATTTAACATTTTACTGTTGATAGACCAGGTAAAATAAGATTTGGGTGACTCAAGACCACAATGGGTGGATTTTCCAAGGAAAGGGATTTTGAGAATAAAGGGTTATCTATTCCAACATATGTAATGAATAAGAAAACCACTTCTACAAAAATTTGGTGCATGAGGAATGGTTAAAATTTGTTAGAAAGGAGAATTTATGATATCATGTTATGCAGTTTTAAGTCATGTAGTGAGTACATTGCACTGTGTAGTTTTAAGTCATGCAGTGAGGACATTGTGTGGCTCTAATTTAAGGTCTTTAGCTTTGACCAAAGGTATGAGACTCTTCCAATTTCTTGATAATTTGTTTGGAAACATACTACCATATTCAGCTATGTAAGGGAAAAAATGTAAACTCTGATTTAGGAATTTATAAATTCGAAGAATGATATGGGAAAAAGGGATAAAGGCATTGTAGGAAGTCTTTTCCAAGAATGAAGTTACCATTATTTGACAAACCCACTATGGGGGATGTATTATGCAGATCCAACTGGGGCATATGATACATAGCCAAATAATGGCATCTTTTGAACGATATTCCTGTTATGTTGGAAAATTTTATGCAAGGCCACCTAGGGGCACATACTGCATAGTCAGAGAAAAGAGCTCTCAGAAGTTTGACATTCTATTTCTAAAAGCCGAAGAAAGTTTATAGAGATTCAGATTTTTCCAAATCACATAGTGTGGTTTATGAAGAAAGTTACATGAATATGGAGAGATTATTTCCAATTAGGATTTCCAAAGAATCAGAGGAATATTATTTCTATGAAGTTCTGACCCAAATGTAGGGAGTATGGTGTTTTTAGTTTTAGGTCATACAAATAGGACCAGAAATGGAAACAATATATGATATGTGGTCAAGTGATCAAATTTATTTCATATTGATTTGAACACATGAAGTGAAAAATGTATAAAACATGGTCTTGAAGAATTTCAGATTGAGAGAAAGGTAATGGAAAAAATATACATGAATGACTTCTTTAAAATACAAATTCTTGTATATTGTTTTCAATATTTGAATGGTAAAAAGGCACTTTAACAAAAAATGAAATTACAATTATTTGAAAAAACCGTTATGGGGGCTGTATTATGTAGGGCCAACTGGGGAATATTCTACATAGTCAAATAGTGGTATCCTTTGACTGACAAGCCTGTTATATAGGAAAGTTATTTAATGCCACCTAAGGGAACGTAATGCATAGTTAGGCAAAGAGTTCTCAAATATCAGAAACTCTGTCACTAGAAACCGTAAGAAAGATTATGAAGATCCAAAAATATTCAAGATTAAGAGTGTGAAATATGGAAGGGGGTAATGCTCAATGCACATGAGAAATATTTGAATCAATATTGGCCATGAGTTTGAAGCCCTTTACATAGATCTGACTCACATGTAAAATGGATAATTTATTTGTTTCCTTTGAATCAATGTTATGTTATGCAGTTTAGATTCATGCAACAAGGACATGAAGTGATTCCGATGTAAAAAGGGAATATTATTGCTAGACCAAGGAATTAAACCCAGGTGTCACTATGTATCTCATATGGACAAGAATCAATGTAAATGTAGATCTTTAAACATTCCCTATATAGGTTTAACTCTTACATAGGTAATAAAGGGTTTTTTATTGTGGTTGGGACCAATATTGGAGATCTAGAAATCTCTACCTATTTCATATGGATGAGAATCAAGACAAACGTAGTCCTTGAACAATCATTTCTCACACCAATCGATTTTGATATGGGAGACAGGGGATTTAAACACATTCTAGAAGAATGGTTTAAATTTAAGTTACAAGATGGTATGAAAATAGAGTCATGTATCTTAAAAGAAAAATCTGTATAGATTTGGTTTATACACAGGAGAAATAAAAGGGAAATAAAAATTTTGGTTGCTTGCGATTGGGACCAATATTGAAGATCTAGGCATCTCTACATATCTCATATGAATGAGAATCAAGCCACATGTAGTTCTTGAAATGAGGCCCCTATACAGATTTGACTCAAACATAGGGAGGAATGGAACTCATGTTCCACTAAGGAGTAGCAATGATGTCAGTGATGCTTGCATATGGAATCTATTAACATAAAATAGAGGAGACGTTAACCATACAGTTTAATGTCATGTAACGAGGACAAATGATGTCATGAAGTTTAATGTCGTGCGACAAGGAAAAATATGCTACACATTTTATCATCATGCAGCATGGACGCTTATGGTTGTTATGTAGTTTAATGTCTTGCAACTAGGAATTTGTGATGTGCAGTTTAGAGTCATGCAGTGAGGACATTGGGTGCAGTTACACAAAGTATTTCTTCAAGAATATTGCATTGGTTGGAGTTTTGATAAGCTCTCTATCCATTGAGATTAAGGCATAAGATCCATTTGAGTAGACCTTATGTATAGAATAAGGTCCTTACCACTTTGGCTCAATATTTTGAGGTTTCTTTCCTGGTATCATTGGAGTATTGAGGACCAATACAAATTATCCTTGAATAAATGAATGGAGGTGAACTTTCTTGTTAAAGGTTCGTGCCATTATATTCTAATAGACTTCTAAATGATGCAAAGTATACAATGTTTTTTCATTTAATAGTTCTAGATCATAAAATCATTTTTGAGTCTTCTCATCTATAGACAACTGATCACAGATTGTAATTCTGAGTGAAGAAAAATGAATTTCAATTGGAAAAAATGATTATGTGTCGTACACTAATGAATATGGGTTGTCTGAGTAGCAGTACGGGTAGTAGTCTAATAAGCCCATAGAGCATGAAAAAGTTTACCAGGACACTATTTCTTATCATTATCCACCATCTTATGGAGTATATTTTATAGGGTTTTATTGAAAGGCTCTCTCTATCCATTGGCCGCTGTATGATAGCGAGGTGAATGGTTGGATTTAATATTATGCTCCTGATATAAATTCTTTACTTCAACAAAACATAAATTGGTGCCATTGTCCGTCAATATAGTATGAGGGACACCAAATCTGGTGACGATGTTGGTTTTGAAAAAACTAACAATTCTTTTGGATTTGATTTCTTTGAGAGGTATTGCTTCAGCCCATTTGGAGAAGAAGTCAATAGAAGTAAGAATATACTTGAACTGCTTAGACATAGATGGATGATAAGGCCCTTCTACATCCATTCCCCATGTGGAAAATAGTTAGGAGTATTAATCTATATGTAGAAACTCTGGGGGTTGATGAATGAAGTTGTAATGCACTTGGCTGGGATGAAATTTCTTGGTAAAATATGTGCAATACTACATCATTGAAGCCTAGAAGTATCCAAGCCTTAGGATTTGATCAGAAAGCCTATGCCCAGACTGGTGAGCACCATAAGCTCCTAAATGTACTTATTTCATGACAGTTGCAGTTTCTTCTCCATCAATACACCTGAAGAGGATTCCATCAAATCCTCATTTGTAGAGGATCTTCTGATGATCTGGACTCATAAAGAGTAAAATTGGCCACCCGTCATCAGATCTGTTCTTTTTTAGCTCTACCTAGTGGAAGTAATCCATTTTGAAGATATTCTAGGATGGGTTTCATCCATACTATGGTATGACCATATGGATCAGAAATAGGGATAATTTCATTAATTTCCTCTATTTTAGTTTGAATGAAAGGTGATACTACATGACGATGGGAAATACTGATGACTGTCTCATCCTGATTTGGATCTTCCAGGGATATAGTTGCATTAGCTAGTGCATCATCTTGGGCGTTTTGTGATCATAGGACATATGAAAATGTCAGATCTGATGGAAATTCAACCATTAACTCTCTGACGTAATAACACAAATGGATTAACTCTTCTTTTCTGATAGCATAATCCCCATTGATTTGTTTTATTACCAACTCCAAATCACCTTTTACTTTTAGGTGATTCACTTGTACCTGAAGTGCCAATTCCAAGCCTACGATGAGAGCTTGATATTCTACTTCATTATTGGTACCTTATTATGACAACATGAAGGAATAAGGAAACATTTCCTTTTCTGGGGAGATAAGTACAATTCCTAACCCAACTTTGTTGAGTTTAGGGTTTTCCATTCTCTTCCCTGTTGGACTTCTGGAGGCACCATCAAAGTACATTTCCCATGTTTGGAAATTATTTTGAATAGAGAATACATATTCATCAGGAAGTTTAGTATTTAATGATGTATCTTCCATAGATGGATGTTCATCAAGGAAATCCACTAAATCTTGGCCTTTTATTGCCTTATGAGGCACAAAACGGATATCAAATTGTAGCAAAATAACTGCCCACCATGCCAAATTCCCTGTAAGCATAGGACGACTGAGGTTAAATTTGAGCGGGTTATTGCAAGATACCAATTGGACCTCATGATTTTGTAGGTAGTGACTCAATTTATGAATTGAAAAGATTAATGCCAGGCAAAACTTCTTGATACTTGAATATCGGTTCTCTGTGTCAAGTATAATTCGACTAAGATAGTAAAGGCTATTTTCATTCCCAACATCATTCTTTTGGGCAAGGAAGGCACCCGGTGATCACTCTAAAGCTGTCACATAGAGAATAAGTGGTCTTCCTTCAACAGGTGGAATTAATACCAGTAGAATCAAGATATATTTCTTGAGGGTATAAAATTCCTCTTGGAAGTATTCATTCCATTGATAGGTTACTCCCTTCTTCATTAATCTAGTGAAGGTCAAACACTTGACTACCAAATTTGCGATGAAGCACCGAATATAGGCAAAGTGTCCTTAGAGTCCTCTTAATTATTTAAAATTTTAAAGAGGTGAAATTCCAAGGTTTGAATTTTTTTCTCAGGATCAACTTTGATTCCATGATGGCATATAAATAAGCCGATGAATTTTCCTAAGGTTACCCCGAAAGCACATTTCAAGGGGTTTATCTTTGAACTATGTTGCTAAAGTTTATTGAATATAGTCTCTATATCAGCCAAGTGATTGGAACGTTGTCTGGATTTAACCACCAGATCATCCACATAACATTCAAAAATATTTCCTAAGAAGGGTTTAAAGATATGGTGCATAGCACGTTGATACATTGCACCTGCATTCTTTAATCCAAAGGGAATTACCCGATAGAAAAACACACCTTGAGGGGATCTTAAGGCTGTAGAATCTTCATCCCCTGGGGCCATACAGATTTGATTGTACCCAAATTAACCATCCATGAAGGAAAGAGCTTCATATCTAGCTTTTTCATCAATTAAAATATCTGTGATTGGAACTGGAAATTCATATTTTAGAAAATGCTGGTTAAGATATATGAAATCAATAAAAACTACGATTTTCCCATTATTCTTTTTCACTAGGAAAATGTTGGCTAGCCATTTAGGATATTGAACCTCCCTGAAAAATTTATCCTTTATAAGATTATTGACTTCAACTTCAATTTTAGAGGCATGAGTTGGGTGTGTTCTTCTTGCTACCTGCTTGAATTCTTGATGTTCTTCTGGAAAACCCAAATGATGAGTGGCTATATCGGGATTAAGACCTAAAATTTCTGTATAATTCCAAGAAAATATATCTCGATGTTTCTTTATAAATGAGGTATACATCTCTTGCTCTTCAGATGTCATGGAAGCACTAATTAGAGCATAGCGTGGATCTTCTTTTGTACCCAGATTTAATTCTTTGAGCTCCTCTACAGTGGTAAAGACACCTTCCTCAAATGTTATAAGAGAATCCCTGAGTTCTTCTTCTTCTTATTCTTTATTATGTGTCACTTCTTTAATTTCTACTTGCATAGTAGGTAATGAAGCAAGACTTTTAGATATAGGGGAGAAGTCATTATTTGAATATCCTGAAGAAGAGGCCACCATTTATGACCCTACTAATAATGAAGGGTCTTTCTGGAGCATTGATGAGGATATAATGAGTTGGGAATCAACACCCTTTTCTTCCTCTTGTATTGCTACAACTTCTTATAGTATTATTGATAAAGCATAGACTTTCTAAAGTTTAGTGGAGGAAATTAAGACATCTCCATTTTAGATTTCACCACTTCTTGGTGAAGCAACAATTTCTCCCATACTATCAGGCTCGATTGCCACAATTGACATTATGGAAGTCACCAGATGAGTTTTAAGATTTGGGTTTATCCTTTCAATTTTATTAATAGGAAACACATAATATATACTAAAATGTTTTAATGGGTTTTCTTGGATATTTTCCAGACCATTTGGAGCATTGATTCTGGTTACCTTCTTTATCACGGACCTCATTCCCTTCTTGTGATAAAATTATGCCTCAATGTATTGAGATTAATAGGTTTCGAATAGAGCCTTGTCACCATACAATGTTCCAATTTTACCACTGAAACAGTACTTGAGACATTAGTGGTATGAAGACAGAATGGATGCATGTTGATGTAGCAAAGGCCTTCTAATCAGAATGTTAAAGGATGTGTCCCGACAGACAACCATAAAATTTGAATTAGACACAAGATCTCTGAAATGAGTTCTGAGTGTAATCTATCCCAAATGTTATTTCTAATTATTATCACAACCTTACAACACTAAAATGGAAGGAGATAAATCATATTCAGTGATACCTAATCGACAAAGTGTACGAATAAAAATGAGGTTAACTCCTGAGTCATTATCAATGAAGGCTCGTCGGATGTCTGTGTCATTGACCCTTATATATAGGTACAAGGGCCTGATATGTCCATGTAAACATCATATTCATCTTAATATATAAAATATATAACTGCATGAAATTCTGCAAGATCATTTTCTATATGGTGAAACTCAGCAGCAGTAACTTCGGGTTCAAACTCTTGAGGACTTGAAAAATCATCAATAAGTGCTTCTTGAAGATATTTTGACAGATTCAAGGAAACCAAAATAGAAAACTTGGCCGGTACTTGGGATAGTTGTTTCAAAACATCATACTTTTTGTCTAGATGTATGCGTTTCCCAACATGGAGATACGGTTTTGTAGGTGCCTTGGATGTTGACGCTCCTAATGTAGATGTACCCTGTGTAGGAGCAGAAGTTGGAAATACTCCTGGATTTGGTAGATTAGACTGACTGGGTCTATCTAATTGCTAATAGAAAGACGATGTAACCTATAATAGGTCCTCTAAAATAATCATGTCTGGACCAAACCTATCACGCGTGGAAGAATCTTTTTGCTCTTGTTGAGCCCGTTGAAGGGATCTTCCATGAGTTTCCACTGCATATATGGTTTGAGCAGGGGTAGAATTAAAATAATGGATTCTATAATACCCATGTCTTCCTCTATACCCTAGAACTTGGATTCTTCCTCTAGTTATTTAGTTAGGTATAGAGAAATCATGCTCATTATAATCAGAATCACCATCGGCATTGGGATCCATTAAGTGGATAACGTTAATGGAACCAAAGATCAATTCGTCATTTGATGAAGATTCTGCTTGATGGGTCAGTTCAGATTGTTCCATTTGGTGGGGAGGTGCCCGTTATTTTAAAACAGATGGCATGAAATCTTCCGAAGTCAAGGAAAAATTTGGTCTTGACATGAGCTCGTCTTCTTCTGAATTCTCTTTATCCTTCTGATCACATCTCTTCTTTGAGGATTGACCTTTTGATGAATGTGGTTTTGCTATGGCGGTAGTGGAATAAGACACAATTGGTTGTTTCAATTGTGTTCATAGAATGGCATGAGTTCAATTGATCATTTTCTTGATCATCCAATCATCATATTTCTATGAACTTTTACGTTTTACTTCCTGTCATTCACCTTCTTCCTCTGGATTAGTAGCAGTAACACATGCTACTTGGGATGATGAAATTTTTAGTTTCACTTGTCCAGAGTTTACCCTTTTTTATAGGAGGTATTTAAAAACAAAACACTCTTGAATGGGATGCCCCAACATCCGGTGAAAGGGACATTAATTCGGAAGATCTTCATATCCTTCTTTGTTTGGTTTCTTCGGTCTTGGAAACTGAACCAAATTATTTTCCAGAGTTGAGATGAAGTAACTGGGAACCTTTTCATTCTGGAAAGAATAAACTTTATTCTTTAACTCCTCAAACTATTTCCACTTCTGATCTCTTTGATCATCTTGATGATGCGGTCTTTGTTTCTGACGCTCGAGAGGTGGGGCCCTTTGATATGATGATGGTTTTGAAGTGGAAGCAGGTACAAATGCTTTCTTGAGTGTGATTGTAGCATCCTCTTATTTACCTATTCTCCTTCCCAGAGCTAATGGAATTACATGAGATTTAGCTTTAGTTTCCACAATGTAATCCTCCACCTATTGGTAAATTGAAGAAAGGTCTCAAAATCCTCCTTTGTATTTCATAGGGATTAGTGGTGTGTACAACTCATCATGCATATTTTCCACACAAATTGGCAAAAACTCTTCTTGAGGGAGTGATAGATTTAAGGAATATGTTAATCCTTTACATCGAGCAATGAAATATGAAACTCTTTCATTTTATCTTTGTTTACAATTTTTAAGATAAAAACCTGTCATCTTCAGCAGTGTTAAGCTAAATTGAATAAGAAATTTCTGACGGAGATCTTCCCATCTAATAATTGATCGAGATTGTAAACTTGTATACCAGACAAAAGATGGTCCCTATAATGAGTGCACAAAGAACTTAATCTTTACTACTTCTTGTTGTTGAGAAGTCACCATCATGGGATCACAACGAGAAACAAAATGAATTAAGTGTTGTTATAGATCTCCAAAACCATTAAAGATTGGGAATGTAGTATTCACAAAATTTGGTGGGGGGGGGATCAAATCCACCCATTCAGGGTAAGCTCTCTTTTCTGGATGAACTAGCATACGCCGTTCTTCCATAGCTTCCAATAGAGTTATTAATTCCTCAATTGTGTTCATAAGAATTTGGTAAATACCCTAATGAGCTAATACCTGTACAGGTACAGTAGCTGGAGCTTGAACTGGTGAAATGAATGAAAAAACCATTGGTGGTGGTGCTGGTATTTTCCTTGGATAACCCACAACAACATTCCTATAAGGATGTGTTTGATCCTACCCTAGTTGTGTACCCAATGGAGTAAATTCATTATCTTCATCTGTAGTTATCACAAGTCCTCTTTGCTGAGGTTCTCCTATAGGATGTGAAAGCTGAGGATCTTCCTGGGGAGTATGTCTAGTAGAAATGCTACTTCGAAGTAACTCAGTATTGAGACTTTTCAACTCTTTCATTTCTTATTCTTGCTGTAAAAATCTTTCTTCAAGTGAAATAGATTGACCTTATACAGTGGAAAAGTAAGACATGATTTGAATTTTACCTTTCCCCTTGTTAGATACCTTTTGAAGGGGTGGGAGTTGATTATTTAAAGGCATACCTAGATTCTGGGTAAGCCTCTAATTTCGGGTATGCACACCTCCTTAATTTTCTTCAGCATGTACTGTGTTATGGATAAGAACTTCATCTTCTGATTCCCCTGAGCTAGACTCATTTTCTAGAGGATCTTCTGCAATGGTGTTAATAATATTCATTGACACATAATGCATTGATGGAATTTTGTCAGTATCTTTGTAAGATCATCTCCTCTTATATATTTCATGAGATTCTTCTCTCCTATATGATGAATTCCTAGGACCTGTTTTACGGACAATTACTTGAAGGGAATCCTTGAATAGTTCAGTTTTTCACTCTCTTTGTGGCTTCTTCCCTAATCGGGAGAAAATTGACTTCTGTTGAGGAGGGAATTGTAGATGTGAAAAATCCCCTAGCCCTACAGGCTGGGGCTGTTCCTATTCTTCTTCTTCAAACCTTAAAACCTTTTTTATTGAATTCAAAGGTTGAATTAAACAATCCCCATCCCTACAGGCTGGAGTGACTCTTGAACTACTATAGCTGAGATTCACGCAACTTCTCTTCTGATTTTTCAAATTTTGGTTTTGATATTTGCAGGGTACATTATCCGGCAACCACTCAAATCACCTATTTCAAAATATTTCTGTGATATTTTAGAATTTCATGTCATCTGATGGCTGACATCCTCTAAGCGGGAGGTTTACTGAAGATTCTCAGATGTTTGATGCAGAAGTATCTCAACAGCTTGATTTCTTTGGCTCTGGATTTGATGAGACCTAGTTGAGGACTATTCTTGAGCATATACTTGATTACATACAAAATCTGTTGATTGTAGCTGGCCATGGGAAATAACATTGCATGCGAACACTTTTGGCAGGATTTTCTGATTCTGGAGTGTAGTAAAATGCAATGCTCCATGTGCACCCCATCCTCTGATATGAACACCAGAAGAGGTATCGTAAATTAACTAGCATAACCTATTTAAAGTATTGAGGCATTCATGCTGAAGGGTTCTCTACTACTTTTATACCTTGGTATGTTGGGAAACTGAGAGAGATGCCAAGTCAATTTGGCATTGTAACCCTTATATTACCTTTACATGATTTGGATATTCATCATATGGTAATACTTTAGTTTTAAAATAATGAAGAGTCTTCTATAAGTTGAGGCTGACCTCATGAATGCAGTATTCTGCCATCAATCCTCAAATGTTTTATTGAGAATTTTACGAAGTCTAAAACATGAATGGTACTTCTACTTTAGCTAATTGTTTTATCATGTTTAAAATATCTTCATCATATTTCACTAAAGGTTTATCCGCTTGGTCTAACCAAAGTTTATGCTTCTTGATTTTTTTATTAAAAAAATGGAATTAGTTGTTTTTTCCTCTTCTGTACTAGAAGAAAAAATGAACCAAGGGAGGTTCGGAGAATGACCATTCCCTTAATATGTATTCTGGTTGAAAAATTATTTCACCTATTAATGACAAGATATCATACATGACTGACCTTGTGTTGGAAAGTTCCTTGAGATAAGAGGGATTTCTCATTACTACATTATCAATTATAGAATTATCTCGACAATGTGAAATAATACTGTATATAGAACTTTCACAACGAATTCCATCATAGGGAGAACCACCATAGTGGATTACATTAAGGGATAAATCCTCTTTCTCCTTGGTCTTCTGGCAATATGGAGGGTTTCTATGGCTCTCATCCAGAGATAGGCTCTCTGGATTGACCGAATTTTCATGAAGAAAGCCTTCATGATGAAGTGTCTTATGGGGAACTTTAGAATTACTACTACCACTCCCATAATTTGGTAATGAGAGGGTAGGATCTTGAGCTGTAATAGATAAATGTCTGAGGGATTCAAGAACTCTAACATTAAGAGAGGATAGATTACAACTTGGATCTTGATTTTCCAACTTTGTTTAGAGAGAATTCTTTTTGGATACTCTATTATACTTAGTTGGGGCCACTTTCTTGGAAAATTTGTTATCATGGGTAGGTGTATATGCCTGCCTTGGAGTGATCATCAAAACAGGCTGATTACCTCTAATTGGAAAGAGTTTATGTTCCTGATCCTATTGTCCGTATGATATGGGGGAGTATACCCCATAACCCTCCTGGACTGAAGTAAATGTATATATATGATTTGGGATGGAATGTCGATGTGTTATCCCAAGTGTGGGGATATATTTTTGTGTCTGTTCTCCTAGTACTACTGAATTTGTTGTTATGATATTCTGGCATGCTTCCAGAATATGGGCAGAAATTTGTGTTTTCCCTTTCACCATTGATAAGATGTGTTTGGTGACTTCAGAATCCAAAACAATAATATACATCCATTCTGTATCAGGAGTAGGTGTATGTTTCTTCTCCTGTCTTCCTTTTCCTATCAATGGGTACTGACAGTACTCATGTATGGGGGCATAGAGTTGAGTCTGCCCCAGATTTGTCATCAGAGCTTTCCAACTGACTTCTCTGGGTGCTACCAAATGATATTGTTAGCAGGATTGATGAATGATTAAAGTTATATGTGTCTGATAGATTTTTTCCATAAAACATGGTTGATGAACTTCTTTCAATATTGGTAGATGAGACTGCTGGAAGAATTGGCGAGTGTAAGCAGGTGCATGTTCCTATTTACCAGTTGCCACCACATTTGATTAGCGGGATTACTTAAATGCAGTTAGACGAGCCTGCTGATTGGATGATAATTTGTAAACAGGTGTATGTTCCTGTTCATAGTACTCCAACATATTTTTATGGCTGGATTGGTGGGTTGATACCAGACGAGTATGTTGGGAAGCAAAATTTGGACAGATAGGTGTATGTTCACTATCATTGTTTGCCATCAAGTTAGGTTGATGGAATTCACCGAAGGGGGAAAAGGTAAGAACCTACTCCCTATTGACTGGATTTTGTCCCCAATGGTTTTTCTTTCATGCCTGGGTCTGAGAGACCTGGGCCGAACGACTAGAGGCAACACCCCCATCATGTTGTTATTAACCTAGAGAGCATGTCGAACAACCTCCAAGGTTGGGATAGTACTATGCTGATGGTACTCCCTTACCATCACATTGGAGACCCAACATTGAAGATGCTGAGTTGGTGATGGTGTCCTTTCCATGGATGAGGATACAACTTGCGAAGTCTGGGACATTCACAGGTGTCGTCTTGAAGAAATCCATTTTGGAGTGAAGTGAGTTCTGATAAAAAATTGATAACAACAATATACTCCATTAAAGAAACATCTTTTAGATGGATACATGCATGATTTATTCCTTTGTATGGCCTTAATTTATCAATTGATAGAGGCCTGACAGGTGGGTAACATTATTAACTTGGTTACGGATTCATGTCAGGTTCACCATTTTTGTTTCATAGTTCCTTGAAACGTGTGTTCTAGTTTAAGAATCACTACTTCCAGGCAGTTTCCAATGGATTTATTCATGGAACCGGAAACATCCAATAGTTCTTTATCCAAAATGGACCTACTTTCCAAAGGCATGCATTCATTAAGTTTGAACTTTACGATACTTAAGAACATGCATTGGTCGAGAGAAGGGAGGTCTGACTCATCACACCCTTTTGAGGGGAATTATTGTATACTACATGTCTCTTTTTATAAATTTAAGATATTTTCATGAATCCTTATTAATTTACCAAGTATAACATAAGTTTCCCTTGGAAGTTTCAATCACTTATTAACATGTGTGAAATTTAGAATCATCCGTATGTATTCAAGGTTATTCATTAATGGAAATATATATATGTATTTGAGGTTCTCCATCAATGGTATCCTCTCATATACTATTTAGATATTCTTTTAATCATAGTTATAATGATACTGGGTTTTAAGCCACTTAGTGGGGCACTCTGGAATTTATTTTCATCCAGGGAGATGAAGGTTTGTTTTTATATTGGGATCATACCCATAAAATGGGCTACTTATTTATCCTTGTAAAATGAATCAGAACCCTTTTAGTTCGGTGCCGCTTAATGGGACACATCATACCTTTTAAGGTCATGTGATAAGTACCCCTAAGAGAAAGGTTCTTAGTAAAAGTTTGGTGTGAAAATTATACCTAATCAGATCAAGGAACTTGGAGAGGATATGGGTTTCCAAGTAATATTATATCCTATTGGGAATATGGACCATGAAGAATAATGTTGATTTAAAGTGGAAGGTTTGAACCTCAAGGAGGCTTCCTACGTTTCCCATTTGGATGAGAATCAAATCCCACATAGTTCAATAAGTCTCATAGGAGAGTATATTCCTTTGAGATAAATTAGTTTGGGCTTACTTCTTGAAAAGGATGCCTCATTGATTTGGGGTTTTAATTTAGGGCTTATTCCTAAGGAGGATGCCCAAATTAATGGATTTGGGGTTGAATTTTGGAAGAGGATATTCAATGAGCTCGAGCCCTGAGAAGTCTTCCTACGTATCATAATTATGGTGGGAATCAGAGTTCTCATAGTTCATTCATTGTGTTAGGGATTATGCATAAGAGCTACCCATTGGAGGGGATATGATTGGGTAAACCCTTTTAGAAGGGCACCCTTTTGAGCTCGAGCCTTCAAGCAGGCGTCCTACGTATCCTAGTTTGAATAGGAATAAAATTTATTGTAGTTTAAGTTTGTGTGAATTTTTTTTGATCATGAAGAATCTCTAATCCCACGTGATTCATGCTCGGTGTGAGAAATAAGAGGATGTCAAAGATTCAACAAAGGCACCCACACTTTTCCTCCTCCGCTGGTGGAAGAGGTCGTGCCTACGATGTAGAGGGTGGATGAGGTCAAGTCAACCTGAGAAGAGGGAGAGGTGATGAGCCTTCCCTCTATTCTCTATACATTGGAGAAGGGTCCAATGTAAGGAATTAGTGAAAGTGAAGGAACTAGAGAGGAGCAAGACTGTAACCTCCTACTTGAAATGTTAGGGGCTTACACCAAGATGGATGCCCTGTGGATCTCAGTAGGGTAGGGAGACTTCTTCTTTGATTTAATGGGACATAAAGCATGAACCGTACCTTCCCTACCAGAGATGTGAGGTTCTGGGTCTTAGAGACGAGAAGGGGAGGTCAGAAACCAAACTCTAATCTTAAAAACCAGGAACTTCCCAGCACTGTTCTTGGGAGATAGGTCTATGTGAATACAGATATAAAAACTCACAGAAACTTTATGAATCCTAAATCCATTGTGAAAAAAATGTGGGAAACCTCTGACCATGGATATAAAAACCCATATAGGAGACACACTGATGTGCCTTTCCCAAAGGTTTGATAAGTCAGGAGGTTTTGGTGAAGGTCTCAACATAATCCCTTTCAGACAAGGGAGCCAATGAAGAAGAATCCTTTCCATGAATGGATTTGAAGAGGGCTTAATGGCTTGTAGATTGAAGAGAGTTGGTGAATCAAAGATGGGCACCTAATTAGGTACTGGCATGCAAGTATGGGAATACAAGTAGGCTTGGGTGACCTGATGTTCACTTAAGTGACAAAAAACCTGAATGTTAATACTTGGGTGAGACCTGACTCAAGCCTTCAAGAGTATTCATAGGTATTCCTAGAAATGGGGTGCTCAAGTTCCTGTGGGAGGAATAGGTGGTGTTAAAGTGTTTCTGATTTAGGGATGTTGGGTGCTTTAGGCACACAAGTGTCATGTATTTCAAAAACTAAAATGACTTAATTCATATGATCCTCCTTCAATTCCTCTACTTTTGGTGTTACAAAACTACCTTGAAAGTTTTGGAAGACTTGGGCATAGCACTAGGGTGACCAGAGCAGTAATTGGGCTTCACAGAAATTCATCAGTACAAATAAAGGCTCCAAGGGTCTATTTATAGGAAAAAATTGGACCCTGAGAGAAGGAATATTGGTCGTGCAAGTATGTTGCGCGGAAAAATTATGGTGTGTAAGTGGATATGCACCGGATGGGTGGAGCCCAAATATACTTGCACGTCGCTAGTGTTTTGGCCTAACTGTGGTTCCTCTTTGAGTACTTATCCAAAATTATTTTTTTATTCAGCTCCTACATCATGGAACACAGGTATTTGCGCGTAGGTACCTTAGGCGTCGATTTGAGGACTTAGCTAAAATAATTTATTCATACTGCAGGGGCTGTGCCCCTGCACCCCTGCTTGGGATCAGTGCTGGGATGCGGTCTTGGCCCTTCGGTATGGTTTCTTCACTACCTTCACTGACCCCCATGAAAAATGAAGAGTCGCACCATAAACTTTTTGAGCCTGCTTTAGGTCATTTTGCGGAGAAGTGCATGGAAAAAATTTCATGGTTTCTATAAATGGATATTAAATTGTTGCAAAATAACTTCCCACCATACCAAACACCCTGTAAGCATAGGATGAATGAGGATAAATTTGAGCTGGTTATTGCGAGAAACCAATTGGACCTCATGATATTGTAGGTAGTGCCTGAATTTATGAAATTAAAAGATTAATACCAAGAAGCACTTTTCAATACTTGAATATCAAGTCTCTGTGTCAAGAATAGTTTGATTAAGATATTAAAGGCTATTTTCATTCCTAGCATCATTATTTGGGGAAAGGAAGACACCTAGTGACCACTCTAAAGCTGTCACATAGGGAATAAGTGGTCTTCCTTCAACAGGTGGCATTAATACTTATGGAATCAAGAGATATTTTTTGAGGGTACCGAATGCCTCTTTCTAGTCTTCAATCAGTTGATAGGTGACTACCTTCTTCATTAATCTAGTGAAGGGAAAACACTTGCCTTCAAAATTCGTGATGAAGCGTCGAATATAGGCAAAGTGTACTTGAAGTCCTCTTAATTATTTCAAATTTCTAGGGGGTGAAATTCTAATGATTGATTTTGCTTTATCAGGATCAACTTAAATTCCATGATGGCGTACAATGAAGCCAAGGAATTTTTTTGAGGTTACCCCGAAAGCACATTTCAAGGAGTTTATCTTCAAATTGTATTGCCGAAGTTTATTTAATATGGTCTCCAGATCAACCAAGTGATTAGAAAATTATCTATATTTAACCTACAAATCATCCACATAACATTGCTGTAACGCCCCGACCCCAGTTACCCAGAGTTGGTGCATTACTTCGTAACATTGGCATGATCACAAAAGATCAAGTCTCGAAAGACCGATTAGTTTAGTAGCCTTGGAAACACTAGATACATTCATAAATGTTACATTACATCATAAAGTGAAAATATAAAATAACAAAGTCTCCATAGTCCACAATCATATCCTCTTCTGACTATCCCTGCAGGTCATTCATAAAATACTTCTTCACATCCTGGAAAATATTAAAACATTGAAAGGGGTGAGCTCATATGCTCAGTAAGGATAACAATATTGCAGAAGATTTCATAAATAAACATTAACATTTAAGGAAATGTATAACTAAAACAAAAGCCTTTTAAACATGAACTTCAACATAATATGGCAAAAGTAAAATGAGATAATGCCATTTACTTATTCACATGGATATTCTACTGGTCGAATAATCACATGCAATATCAATAACCACTTTCATAATGATGGAATGCATAATACCAGACTATCATAACCACGTAGTCAAGGCCTCGTACCAAGACCACAAATAAGATTTTGTCAAGGCCTCGTGCCAAGACACTAGTTTGTTTCATGAGACCTATCGATGCATCGAGGAGCTATAGCGGGCTCCACCCGTCACTTATTAAGTCCAATGCATTCCTCATATGAATAGGTTTAAACATATCATAAACCATAACATAATCGTATCACATAAAATATGCATAAAGGAAACATAACATTTCCACATTTCAATCACAAGATATCAATACAACACATTTATATAATAAAAAAGCTTTCAAAACTATTTTCAATACCAAAATAAAATAAAGTTAAAACTTTGTATTTATTTTTCATTAAAAAAAAGTGATGGCTTGTAGAGGAAGCCGAAACTCAAATAATGGTCACGGCGGCGAAGAAGTCATTGTCGCCGCATATGTACGGAAAGAAAAACATTCCCTTTTTGTCGTTTAGTAAAACGGTTGTATAAAAAATATTCCTATTGAATAAACGTAAAAGTCAAAGAGGTTTATACACCGTATAAAAGAAAGTTGTGTATAAAACCAAATATGCCTCAATGAAAGGAGATTGAGACGAAGTCCTTAAAAAGATCATTTTTAAAATAAAATAGATCTATTATGTGTTTTCACTATAGGTACACATAAATAAATTAAAAATACAAAATAGGACATAATAATATCATGACATAATTTGAAAGTAGGATATTAACCCAAAGAATGGAAATTGGGTTAAGAAATTCCCTTACCTTGCGTCCTGTCTTGACTCGACCATTCTTTAACCTCCCGAATAATAAACTAGAGTTAATTTATAATTTCTTAATAACATTTTTCAAGTTTTTTATTCCTTTTATATCACTTATTACCATGTTATGAACATTATGTAATTATTTAAGTTAATAACGGTCGTTTTGTCGATCTTTGGTACTTGAGTCAAAAATAAACTTCTTATAATTACAAGTTGTTCATGTGGTAAAATATCCATTATATCCAGAATTATATTCATGATATAGATATCATATATCTCATATATATCTAGTATATACATGCATTTATAATATTCCATAACGTTTATAGGTAAGAAATGAAATGCACCGTTCATGGAGACGGTAAGCCGTACGTACGCATGAACGCTACTTTCATTTCTATTTCATATTTAATGAAATCATAATTATATAAAGGTATATTATAATTCCAGTATAATATAATATATAATATCATTTACTCCATCCTTTATACATCCCACATATGGCATTAACGATTCAAATCGCTTTGAGGGGGCGGTAGTCCGCACTTCCTAAAATGAGATTATCGCATTTACCCATAATGGAAATCATAAAGTATGCCATAAATGAGAAATAAAGAAGCATAATGAAAACATAAACATAATATATATATCATATATGAAAATAGTTTCATCAAAATGGCCACCATTAGAGGTGTTAAAAGAATATTGAACAATCATCGTTTCGTGAGGCAGTATTTCACCACCCACAGAAACAGTATGTTCTTTAACCATTAGACGATGGTGTGTGTAAGTGTAAACCAAATTATTATCATAAAAAAATCCTAGTATATTTTATATACTGGCGTTGTTAAAAAAGAAAATAATAAAAAGAGTTTAAGGGGTTGAAGAAGCTAAATAAAACAAAACAACATTAGAGAAGACATTACCTTAAAATCGGGTAACTCTTTTTGATTTGAGCCAAAGGCTTCCATTGGAAGACTTCTGCCCAAAGTGAGGCTTCTAGGAGTAAGGGAGGGAATTTGGGAGAGTATTTGGGCAGAGTTTGGCCGAGCCAAAAGGCTTTGAAGGTGTGAGTAAGGTGTTAGTGTTGGGGGCCTTTTATAAGTGGAGAGGAGGGGCACTCTTGGAAAGTAATGAAATATTACTTTATCATATAATGATTTTCAGATTATAAAGGTCCCACACTTATATAATTAGAGGATAAGGTGATAAGGGTTATAAATCTACTCATCCAATAGGCTTTGGACAAGTGTAATTCTTAGATTTTACATTATCCTTCGATTTTATTAAAATCGTTAATTAATGAGGTAATCGCTGCATCATCATGGTGTCATAAATAATTTAATTTATTTAATGTCTAAAAATTATAAAAAAAATATCATGATGTCGGAAATCTTTTTAGCTTTCTAATGAATATTTATAGTCAAAAATATGACTTGTATAATCTCAAATAAAAATTGTTTTAGTAAAACAACTTATATTTGTGAAATTTTTATTTTAACTTTAAATAAAAAGTTATTTATGTAATTTTCCTACCAAAGTGGCTCCATGGGGTCCCCAAGTTGACCCATGGATTTTCTGGGTCAGCCATGACACATCCAATAGGGGTAGGACAAGTGTAAATGTATTTTCATATTTTTATAATATCATTTTTACCTTAAATTTCACTAATTACCTTTAATCGCGATTAATTAAACTTAAAAGTTACTATTCACCAAAAAATTATTTTAATCCCATTGAACCACATTTTACTTCCTAATGACAACCATGTATGTCGGATTTTTGAAATTCAAATCACAGAAGTGGTAATGTTTCATTTAAATGAAAAATCAGTTTTTTAACCACCACTTAGTGGTTTCACTATTCATCAAAAATTGAAGTTTTTCAGAACAATGTCAAAATTTCACCCTAAGATATAATTGATGTTCCAAATTCAAAAATGATGTCTATTTTAAAAAATTCCAAACATATAAGTTTCATTAATTAATTTCATAATTAATTCCCGCTGTCATAACAAATAGTGTGTTTTTAAGAAACAATATATATCAAAAGATTGACAATTGTTTATGTCCAATTTTAAAGTGAAATTAATTCTAATGAACACCATTAGATAAAATGGTAAAAATATATTCTAATTATACTTTAAAACCACTCAATAGTATAATTTATCACTATAAATTATTTTGATTAAAAAAGTTGTTTTTATGTATTTTTCACTGTTCATAGAAAATTTGAAGTTCTCAGAAAAATACCAAAAATTCAACATAGGCTAATTTCGATATTTCGAATCCAAAAATAAATTCCATTTTTAAATATAAAATTTCTATAATTTTAAAAAGTGGGTATTACTATTCATAACGGCTACTTTGATTAGTCGCGGTGCATTAGAATCTCGAACTTGCGTATAATGCAAGCTATTGCATTATTGAAAAAGAAGAGTATCGTGGAAGCTCGGGGTGTTACATTCTCCCCTCCTTCAATAAATTGCGTCCTCACAATTTGAAATTTTTCTTTGAAAATAAAAGGTTGAAAATAGAAAATACCTTTGTGGAAAACCCACATCGAAAATAAGGTTAATAAAAATATAACTTTAAAAGAAAGAAAGATAAGTAAAAAGGTCACCCAAGATAGCCCATACAAGGATTATATGAAAATATGGATATGGAAGAAAAACAAACCATCAAGGTCTGATGGAGAGTTGTAGAAAACTGAATTAGGAGAAAGTTACAATAATAAAATCACAAACTTGTGATTGGTTAAACGATCATTGAATCCCTAGTTGGAAAAGTTAACCGACAACGTTTTTGTTTTAAGTTACCTTTTATAAAGTTGAGGAATTTATTTAGGAGATTTACTAAGAACGTAAGGAAATATACTTACTTGTTATGTACCACAAACCCATCATTCACTCCAAAAGGTAATATAACTCAAAAATATTCTATTTATCCTAATTGTATAAGGTTCCAAATATTAACACATACCATTTAGATTAGTAAAACTATTTTGTAAAAACCAGGGACTTCCAGTAGGCTAGTGGTAGGTAATAAAGGCCTGTCGCACTATGGTTGTGGGTTCGATTCCTGCAGCTTTGTCCGACGCGACGGGTTATGCCCCACCCTGCAGGTTGTCCTTTTCCTAAAACTACAGTATTATAATATTCCAAAAATAATCTTCATAAATGTTTTAACCTTAAACAATACTATCCAAAGTTCAACTTAATCCATTCCAACCTTTATAGTTATCCAAAATACCTCCGTCCAGACTTTCTCAAAAAGGTCTCTAAATTCCAAAATCAATTGTATCATCAGATTCCTCAAACAAGGTAAAGTTTCTCTTATTGTCACATACAAAAATATGATTACCTTCATCATATTAAAACCTTAATGAAAACATCAAGTACTGTAGTACAATCCTTATATATATATCACATTATTCTAATAACCAGAATATAATCCATGAGTCCAAAAGCACCAATACATTAATTATTCTGCTTCAACTATAGTAACAGCATAAGATTGTCCTTGATCCCTTGGCCTTTTCTGAGGTAAGTTTCCCTTACGCTTAGGACATTCATTTGCATAATGACCCATTTCCCTACAATTGTAGCATTCAACATTGATAGCCTCTTTCTTTCCCTTACAATCACGAGCCTGGTGACCTTTTTCTCCACATTTGTAACAAACTCCCATTCCTTTTAGGCAAGTACCAGGGTGATTCTTCCCACAATTATCACATAATGGAAAATCCTTCTTTCCCTTTTTCCCTTTATCTGTCTCTTGTTCCACCGTTCTCTTCTTCTCTTGCTTTACTTTATTGTCATAAGACTTAGAGAATTCCTTTTCTGTCTTGATAGCACACGAGACAATATCTTCGTATGATGAGAAGGATTGTGATACTAAAGCTCGATAGAGAAATGGTTTTAACCCATCAAAGAAACGATCAATATTACTTGTTGTGTTACGTATATAATCTGCAGCATGCCTCGCTAACCTTGTAAAGTTAGCCTCATACTTTGTGACATTCTCATCCTCCTTCTTCCTCAGACTCAGAAATTGCCTTTCCATATCTGCTCGATGGTCATGTGGAAAGTATTTTTCTAAGAAAATTTCCTTAAACTACCTCCATTCCATACTTGATACTTCTTCATCTTCCTTCGTGTTTTGAATCAGCGACCACCATTGATCGGCATCTCCAGTGAGGCGGTAGACTGCCATGACAACCTTCTCCCTTTCGCTACTCCCCAAGGCGTGGAATATTTTCTCTAAGGAGTTTATCCATTGCTCAGCTACTAATGGATTTGTACCCCCATTAAATGTTGGCGGTGTTGCCTCATGAAGTGTTCTAACATTGATCGTCCACGTTGCAGATCAGGGTGCTCCATACAAGTAAGGTTATTATTCATAACCTGAGTGAGTTGTCCTAGTATGGTAATAAGTTGATCATCACCAGTTGTATCTCTAGATCCACAATAATTATCTTGAGCAGGAGGGTAATCCCTACACGGAGTGCGTGCATTGATACAGTTTCCATTCCTTCCACTAGGCGCCATTTCTAAACAATGGCATAAACTAGATTAGTTTATGAATCAAAATACATAATTCAATTCTTGTAAAACACTTAACACTAATTGAACTATTTATGGATATAATCCATAATCATCAAAAAAAGTTTTCTTTGAGGAAGTATATACTCATAAACCTTCATAGTGGTTTGTAAAGAAAATGAGAATTATCCTAAGCATATCCCCCGGGAGTGTCGTAACCAAGAGTGCAGCAAGGCATGTTGTCGTGCACCAGTTCCCGTTTGAGTCTAGCTCAAAGCGGTGTTTTCGGGTTTTACCCCTAGGTACATCTGTGCCAGATCCGCCTCTACCTGCTCGTATCCAGATATGGATGTATTGCTCGGAAAACTCAAAAAATCTCTATAATACCAAAATTCTAGGAAGTTCTTTTATACTAATTCTTAAAGTCTATCTTCGGGCTATGTCCTCTAATCAGAGTTTATCTAAATCTAGCTTCCAAGGTTAGTACTAAACTGCCTCTGATACCAACTGTAACGCCCCGACCCCAGTTACCCAGAGTTGGTGCGTTACTTTGTAACATTGGCATGATCACAAAAGATCAAGTCTTGAAAGACCGATTAGTTTAGTAGCCTTGGAAACACTAGATACATTTATAAATGTTATATTACATCATAAAGTGAAAATCTACAATAAAAAAGTCTCCATAGTCCACACTCATATCCTCTTCTGACTATCCCTACAGGTCATTCATAAAATACTTCTTCACATCCTGGAAAATATTAAAACATTGAAAGGGGTGAGCTTAGATTCTCAGTAAGGATAACAATATTGCGAAAGCTTTCATAAATAAACATTAACATTTAAGGAAATGTATAACTAAAACAAAAGCCTTTTAAACATGAACTTCAACATAATATGGAAAAAGTAAAATGAGATAATGCCATTTACTTATTCACATGGATATTCTACTGGTCGAATAATCACATGCAATATCAATAACCACTTTCATAATGATGGAATGCATAATGCCAGACTATCATAACCACGTAGTCAAGGCCTCATGCCAAGACCACAAATAAGATTTTGTCAAGGCCTCGTGCCAAGACACTAGTTTGTCTCATGAGACCTACCGATGCATCGAGGAGGTGTAGCAGGCTCCACCCATCACTTATTAAGTCCAATGCATTCCTCATATAAATAGGTTTAAACATATCATAAACCATAACATAATCGTATCACATAAAACATGCATAAAGGAAACATAACATTTCCACATTTCAATCACAAGATATCACTACAACACATTGATATAATAAAAACACTTTCAAAACCATTTTCAATACCAAAATAAAAGAAAGTTAAAACTTTGTATTTATTTTTCATTAAAAAAAAGTGATGGCTTGTAGAGGAAGCCGAAAATAAAATAATGGTCACGGCGGCGGAGAAGTCGTTGTCGCCGTATATGTACGGAAAGAAAAACATCCCCTTTTTGTCATTTAGTAAAACGCTTCGTATAAAAAAGATTCCTATTGAATAAACGTAAAAGTCAAAGGGGTTTATACACCGTATAAAAGAAAGTTGTGTACAAAACCAAATATGCCTCAATGAAAGGAGATTGAGACGAAGTCCTTAAAAAGATCATTTTTAAAATAAAATAGATCTATTATGTGTATTCACTATAGGTACATATAAAGAAAGTAAAAATACAAAATAGGACATAATAATATCATGACATAATTTGAAAGTAGGAGATTAACCCAAAGAATGAAAATTGGGTTAAGAAATTCCCTTACCTTGCGTTCTGTCTTGACTCGACCATTCTTTAACCTCCTGAATAATAAACTAGAGTTAATTTATAATTTATTAATAACTTTTTTCAAGTTTTTTATTCCTTTTATATCACTTATTACCATGTTATGAACATTATGTAATTATTTAAGTTAATAACGTTCGTTTTGTCGATCTTTGGTACTTGAGTCAAAAATAAACTTCTTATAATTACAAGTTGTTCATGTGGTGAAATATCCATTATATCCAGAATTATATTTATGATATAGATATCATATATCTCATATATATCTAGTATATACATTAATTTATAATATTCCATAACGTTTAGAGGTAAGAAATGAAATGCACCATTCATGGAGACGGTAAGCCGTATGTACGCATGAACGCTACTTTCATTTCTATTTCGTATTTAATGAAATCATAATGATATAAAGGTATATTATAATTCCAGTATAATATCATATATAATATCATTTACTCTATCCTTTATACATCCCACATATGGAATTAACGATTCAAATCACTTTGAGGGGGCGGTAGTCCGCACTTCCTAAAATGAGATTATCGCATTTACCCATAATGGAAATCATAAAGTATGCCATAAATGAGAAATACAGAAGCATAATGAAAACATAAACATAATATATATATCATATATGAAAATAGTGTCATCAAAATGGCCACCATTAGAGGTGTTAAAAGAATATTGAACAATCATCGTTTCGTGAGGCAGTATTTCGCCACCCACAGAAACAGTATGTTCTTTAACCATTAGACGATGGTGTGTGTAAGTGTAAACCAAATAATTATCATAACAACATCCTAGTATATTTTATATACTGGTGTTGTTACAAAAGAAAATAATAAAAATAGTTTAAGGGGTTGGAGAAGCTAAATAAAACAAAACAACATTAGAGAAGACATTACCTTAAAATCGGGTAACTCTTTTTGATTTGAGGCAAAGGCTTCCATTGGAAGACTTCCGCCCAAATTGAGGTTTCTAGGATTAAGGGAGGGAAGTTGGGAGAGTATTTGGGAAGATGTTTGCTGAGACAAAAGGCTTTTAAGGTGTGAGTAAGGTGGTAGTGGTGGGGGCCTTTTATAAGTGGAGAGGAGGGGCACTCTTGGAAAGTAATGAAATGTTACTTTATCATATAATGATTTTCGGATTATAAAGGTCCCACACTTATATAATTAGAGTATAAGTTGATAAGGGTTATAAATATACTCATCCAATAGGCTTTGGACAAGTGTAATTCTTATATTTTACATTATCCTTCCATTTTATTAAAATCGTTAATTAATGAGGTAATCACTGTATCATCATGGTGTCATAAATAATTTAATTTATTTAATGTCTAAAAATTATAAAACAAATATCATGATGTAGGAAATCTTTTTATCTTTCTAATGAATCTTTATAGTAAAAAATATGACTTGTATAACCCCAATTAAAAATTGTTTTAGTAAAACAACTTATATTTGTGACATTTTTATTTTAACTTTAAATAAAAAGTTATTTATGTCATTTTCCTACCAAAGTGGCTCCATGGGGTCCCCAAGTTGACCCATGTATTTTCTTGGTCATCCATGACATATCCAATAGGGTTAGGACAAGTTTAAAGGTATTTTCATATTTTTATAATATCATTTTTACCTTAAATTTCACTAATTACCTTTAATCGTGATTAATTAAACTTAAAAGTTACTATTCACCAAAAAAATATTTTAATCCCATTGAACCACATTTTACTTCCTAATGAAAACCATGTATGTCAGATTTTTGAAATTCAAATCACAGAAGTGGTAATGTTTCATTTAAACAAAAAATCAGTTTTTTAACTACCACTTAGTGGTTTCACTATTCATCAAAAATTGAAGTTTTTCAGAACAATGTCAAAATTTCACCCTAAGCTATAATTGATATTCCGAATTCAAAAATGATGTATATTTTACAAAATTCCAAAAATATAAGTTTCATTAATTAATTTCATAATTAATTCCCGCTGTCATAACAAATAACTTGTTTTTAAGAAACAATATATATCAAAAGATTGACAATTGTTTATGTCCAATTTTAAAGTGAAATTAATTCTAATGAACACCATTGGATAAAATGATAAAAATATATTCTAATTATACTTTAAAACCACTAAATAGTATAATTTATCATTATAAATTATTTTGATTAAAAAAGTTGTTTTTATGTATTTTTCACTATTCATAGAAAATAGGAAGTTCTCAGAAAAATACCAAAAATTCGACATAGGCTAATTTAGATATTTCAAATCCAAAAATAAAGTCCATTTTGAAATATAAAATTTCTATAATTTTAAAAAGTGGGTATTACTATTCATAACAGCTACTTTGATTAGTCGCGATGCGTTAGAATCTCGAACTTGCGTATAATGCAAGCTATTGCATTATTGAAAAAGAAGAGTATCGTGGAAGCTCGGGGTGTTACAACTGCCAAATTTTCCTAAGACATACTTGAAGATATAGTGCAAGACACATTGATACGTTGCACCTGTATTCTTTAAGACAAAGGGGATTACCCGATAGCAAAACACACCTTGAGGGGCTCCGAAGGATATAGAATCTTCATCCTCTAGGGCCATTCATATTTTATTGTACCCAGAGTAGCCATCCATGAAGAAAAGAGCTTCATAACTAGATATTTCATCAATTAAAAGTTATGTGATCATAATTGGAAAGTCATCTTTAGGATAATGCTGGTTAAGATCTATGAAATCAACGAAAACTCTGATTTCCAATTATTCTTTTTCACTAGGATAATTTTGGCCAGCCAGTTTGGATATTGAGCCTCCCTGAAAAAGTTATCCTTGATAATCTTATCAACTTCAACTTCAATTTTAGAGGCATGAGTTGGGTGTGTTCTTCTTACTGCCTGCTTGAATCCTCAATGTTCTTTTGGAAAACCCAAATGATGAGTGGCTACATCGGTATTTAGACCCGACATTTCTGTATAATTCCAAGAACATATATCTCTATGTTTCTTTATAAATGAATTATACACTTCTTTCTCTTTAGAATTCATTTCCGCACTAATTATAGTGGGGCGTAGATATTCTTCTGTACCCAAATTTATTTCTTTGAGTTCATCCATAGTGGTAGAGACACCTTCCTCAAATGCTGGAGGAGTATCCTTGAGATCTTCTTCTTATTCTTCATTACGTTTCACTTATTCTACTTATACTTTCATAGTAGGCGATGAATAAAAACTTTTAGAGCTAGGGGAGAAGTCAGTATTTTAAAATCTTGAAGAAGAGGCCACCATTTCTGACCCTACTAATGATGAAGGGTCTTTCTAGAGCATTGAAGAGGATATAATGAGTTTGGAATCAACACCCTTGTCTTACTCTAGTATTTCTACAAATTCTTCTAGTCTTATTTATTAATTAGAGACTTGATGAAGTTTAGTGGAGGAAATGAAGACATATACATTAAAGATTTCACCACTTCTTGGTGAATCAACAATTTCTCCCATGCTACCAGGATCGATTGCCCCAATTGTAATTATGGAGGTCACTGGATGAGTGTTTAGATTTAGGTTTATCCTTTAAATTTTATTGATAGGAAACACATAATCTATACTAAAATGTTTGAATGGGTTTGCTGGGATCTTTTCCAGACCATTTGGAGCATTGATTCTAGTTACCTCCTTTATCACAGACCTCGTTCCCTTTGTGTTATAAAATTATGACTCAATGTATTGATATTCACACATTTTTAACATAGAATTGTCACCATACAATGTTCAAATTTGACCATTGAAACAATACTTGAGACATTAGTGGTATGATGAAGGTATGGCTGCTTGTTGATGTAGCCAAGGCCTTCCAAGCAGAATGTTAAAGGCTGTGTCCTGACGAACAACCATAAAATCTGAATTAGACATAAGATCTCCAAACTGATTTCTAAGTGTAATATCTCCAAGAGGTTATTGATAATTCTTATCATAACCTTGTAACATTAAAGTGTAATGAGATAATTCAGATTCAGTGAGGCCCAATTGACAAAGTGTACGAATAGGAATGAGGTTAACTCCAGAGCCATTATCAATGAAGGCTCGCCAGATGTCTATGTCATTGAACCTTCCAAATAGATATAAGGGCCTGATCTATCCATTTACAACATCATATTAATCTTCATCTGTAAAATATATAACTGCATGAAATTCTTCAGGATCATTCTCTATACAGTAAACCTCAGAAACAACAACTTCGGTTTCAAACACTTGAGGAATTGACAAATCCTCAATAAGTGTTTCTCGAAGATATTTTGATAGATTCAAGGCATCCAAAATTGACAACATGGCTGGTACTTGGGATATCTATTTCAAAACATTATAATTTTGGTACAGAGGTATGCGTTTCCTAGTCTGGAGATGCGGTTTTGTAGGTGCCCTGGAATTTGGTGCTCCTAATGTAGATGTACCTTATGTTGGAGTAGAAGCTTGAAATACTCCTGGATTTGGTAGATTAGACTGAATTGGTCTATCTAACTGATAATAGGGATATGGTATAACCTCTAATCGGTCCTCTAAAATAATAATGTTAGGACCGAACCTGTCATGCGTAGAAGAATCTCCTTGTTCTTGTTGAGCTCGCTGAATGGATCTCCCACAAGTTTCCGCCACATATACAGTTTGATCAGGGGTAGAGTTAAAATAGTGGCTTCTAGAATACCCACGTCTTCCCCTGTATCCTTGAACTTGGATTCTTCCTCTAGTTCCCCAGATAGGTATAGGGAAATCAAGATCATTATAACCAGAACCACCATTGTCTTAGGGATCTATTAAGTGTATAATGTTAACAAAACCAAAAATCAATTCTTCATCTGATGAGGATTCTTCTTGACAGGTGAGTTCTAATTGTGCCATTTTGTAGGGCGGTGCCTATTCTTTTGAAACATATGGAATAAAATCTACCAATGTCAAGGACAACTTTGGTCTTGACATGATCTCTTTTTCTTCTAACTGCTCTTTATCCTTATAATCACATCTCTTCTTTGAGGATTTACCTTTTGATGAAGGTGGTTTTGTTGTGGTGGTAGTGTAAGAAGACACAATTGGTTGTTTCAATTATGTTCTTATAATGGAATGAGTTAATTCAATTGTTTTTCTAATAATCCAATCATCATATTTCTGCACACTTTTACCATTGACTTCCTACCATTCGCCTTCTTCCTCTGGATCAGTAGCAGTAATACATGCTACTTGGGATGATGAAATTTTCAGTTTCCCTTGTCCAGAGTCTACCATTTTTTGCAGGAGGTCCTTAAAAAAACAATCCTAAATGGGATTCCCCAACATTTGATGAAAGGGACAATAATTTGGAAGATCTTCATTTTCTTCTTTGTTTGGTTTCTTCGGCCATGGAAACTGAACCAATTTTTTTCAGAGATAAGATGAAGTAACCGGGAACCTATTCATTATGGAAATAATAAACTTTGTTTTTTAACTCCTCAAACTATTTCTGCCTTTAATATATTTGATTATATTGACGAGACAATCGTTGTTGTTGACACTTGGGAGGCAGAGCCCTTCAATATGATTAATGTTTTGAAGTGGAAGCAGGTACATGTTCTTGCTTGAGTGTGACTGTAGCAGCCTTTTATTACCCTGTTATCCTTACCAAAGATGATGGAATTACATGAGATTTATTTTTAGTTTCCAAAATATAATCTTCCACCTGTTGGGAAATTGAATCTAGGTCTTAAAACCCTCCTGTGTATTTCATAGGGATCAGTGGTGTACGTAACTCATCACACATATTTTCCACACAAATTGGCAACAAATATTATTGAGGGAGTTCCAGATTTAAAGAATATGTTAATACTTTCCATCGAGCAATGAAATATGAGAATCTTTCATTTTCCATTTCTTTACAATTTGTAAGATAAAAAACTATCGTCTTCGACAACGTTGAGCTAAATTGAAGAAGAAATTTTTGACAAAAATCTTCCCATCTAGTAATTGATCGTGATTGTAAACTTGTATACCAGACAAAAGCTGGTCCCTGTAATGATTATAAAAAGAACCTAAGATTTAATTCATCTTTTTTTAGAAGTTCCCTTCATGGGATCAAAATGAGAAATTAAATGCGTTATGTTTTGTTCCGGATCTCCCGAACCATTAAAGATTGGGAATGTAGTATTCACAAAATTGGTGGGGGAGAGATCAGATCCACCCATTCAGGGTAAGCTCTCTTTTTTAGATGAACTAGCGCACACCATTCTTCCATAGATTCTAATCAAGTTTTTAATGTCTCAATTTTGTTCATAAGCATTTAGGGAATATCCAGATGAGATGGGACCTATACAGGTACAATAGCTGGAGCTTGAACTGGTGCAATGATTGGAAAAACCATTGGCGGTGGTGCTAGTATTTGTGTTGGATAACCCACAGGAACAGGCCTATAAGGATGTGTTTGATCCTATCCTGGTTGTGTATCCAATGGAAGAAATTCATTATCCACATATGTAGTTACCAAAAATCCTCTTTACTGAGGATATTCTACATGATGTGCAAGTTGAGGATCCGCCTATGGAGTATGTTTAGCAAAAATTCTGCTTCGAAGTAACTCAGTATTGAGTCTTTTCAAATATTTAATATCCTCTTCTTTCTATGAAAATATTTATTCAAGTGAAATAGATTTACCTTCTCTATTGGAAAAGTGATACATGATTTGACTTTTACCTTTTCCCTTGTTAGATACCTTTCAAAGGGGTGGGAGTTGATTATTTGAAGGCATACATAGATTCTGGGTAAGACTCTGATTTTGGCTATGCACACCTTCTTCATTTTCTTCAGTGTGTACCGAGTTATGGTTAAGGATTTCATCTTTTGATTCCCCTAAGATAGACTCATTTTATGGAGGATCTTCTAAAATGGTGTTGATAAAATTCGCTGACGCATAATGAATTTATGGCATTCTATTAGTATCTATGTAAGATCATCTCTTTCTGTATCTTCCATGAGACTCTTCTCTCCCGAATGATGAATTCCCAGGAACTGTTAGATGGATAGTTACCCAAAGGGAATCCTTAGATAGTTCAGTTGTGTTCTCTCTTTGTGGCTTCTTTCCTAATCAGGAGAAACTGACTTCCATTGAGGAGGGGATTGTAGATGTGAAAAATCCCCCAGCCCTGCAGGCTAGGGATATTCCTATTCTTCTTCTTCTTCAAACTTTTGATTTTTTTATTGAATTCAAAGGTTTAATTAAATAATCCATCAACCCTGTAGGATGGAGTGTCTCTTGAATTTTTATAGCTGATATTCACACAACTTTTCTTCTGATTTTGCAGATTTTGGTTCAGACATTAGCTAGGTGCATTATTCGAAAACCACTCAAATCACTTGTTTTAGAATATCATTATGCTATTTTATACATTTGCATTATCTGATGGCTGAAATCCTCTAAACGGGATTCCTGCTAAATATTCTCAAATGCTTTGTGCAAAAGTATCTCAACAGCTTGATTTATTTGGGACTGGTTCTGATGAATCTATTTGAGGAATGTTCTTGAGTGTAGACTTGATTACATACAAAATTTGTTGATTGTAGATGGTCATGGGAAATAACATTACATGAGACCACTTTTGGTGGTCTTTGCTGATTCTGGAGTGCAGTAAAATGAAATGCTCTATGTTCACCCCATGCTCTGATACGAACACCAGATGGGGTATCGGAAATTAATTAGCATAGCCTCTTTAGATCATTGAGGCATGCATGATGAAGGGTTATCTGCTGCTTTTCAACCTTTGGATGTCGGGAAACTAAGAGAGATTCCAATTCAATTTGGCATTCCAACCCTTCTATTAACTTTACATGATTTTGATATTCATCATATGGTAATAATTTAGTTTTAAAATGATGAAGAGTCTTCCATAAGTTGAGGTAGACATCATGAATGCAATCTTCTTCCATAAATCCTAGAATGTTGTATTGAGAATTTTCTAATGACTAGAACATGATTGGTACTTCTACTTTAGATAATTTTTTTCTCATGTTTCACATATCTTTATCATCTTTCACTAGAGGTTTCTCCACTTGGTCTGACCAAAGTGGATGCTTATTGATTGTTTTATTAAAAACAATGGAATCCGTCCTTTTTTCCTCTACTGTACTGGAAGACAAATGACCCAAGGGTGGTTTAGAGAATGACCATTCCCTTAATATGTCTTCTAGTTGAGAAAGTATTTTACCTGTTAATGACAAGGTATCAGACATGACTAGACTTGTGTTGGAAAGTGCCTCGAGATAAGAGGAATTTCTCATTACTACATTTTGAATTATATAATTATCTTGACAATGAAAAATAATACTATGCAGAGAACTTTCGCAGAAAATTACATCATAGGGAGGACCACCATGGTGGATTACAACAAGGGATAAATGCTCTTTGTCCTTGGTCTTCTGACCACATGGAGGGTTTCTGTGGCTCTCATCTGGAGATAGGATCTCTAGATTAACTAAATTTTCATGAAGAAATCCTTCATGATGAAGTTTACAATGGGAAAATTCATAATTACAGATACTAATCCCATAATTTGGTAATGAGAGGGTAGGATTTTGAGAAATAACAGATGAATGCCAGAGGGCTTCAAGAACTCCATCATTAAGAGAAGCTATATTGTATATTGAATCTTGATTTTCGAACGATGTTTGGTGAGACTTCTTCTTGGATACTCTATTACACTTAGCTGGGGCCACTTTCTGGGAAAATTGGTTATCATGGGAAGGTGTTTGTGCCTTTCTTGGAGTGGTCATCAGAACATGCCAATTACCTCTAATTGGAAAGGGTGTATGTTCCCGATCCCATTGTCTGTATGATATGAGTGAGTATGCCCCATAACCCTCCTGGACTAGAGCAGAGGTATGTATATACTCCAAGATGGTATGTCGATGTCTCATCCTAGGTGTGGGGAAAAATTTATGTGTCTGTTCCCCTAGTACTGCTGAAGTTGTTGTTATGACATTCTAGTATGCTTCCGGAATATGGGTAGGAATTTGTGTTATCCCTTTCACCATTTCTAAGATGTGTTTGGTGACTTCAAAGGTCAGAACGAGAATATATTTTCATTTTGTATCAGGAGTAGGTGTATGCGCATGATTTTGTCCTCCTTTTACATTCATTGGATACTGACAGTACTCATGTATGGGATAAAAGAGTTGTGTCTGCCCCAGATTTGTCATTGGAGCTTTCCAACTAACTTCTCCGGGTGTTTCCAAACGAGACTGTTGGAAGGATTGATGAATACTGGCAGGTGTATGTGCCTACTGGCTTTTTTCCATCAAACATGGTTAATGAACTTATTTAAATACTGGTAGATGAGATTGTTGGAAGAATTGGTGAGTGTAAACAGGTGTATATTCCTATTTACCAATTTCCACCACATTTAATTGGCGAGATTTCTTAAATGCAGTCAGACGAGCCTGATGACTGGATGATAATTTTTAAATAGGTGTATGTGCCTGTTCATGGTACTCCACTGAATTTTCTTGGCAGTATTGGTGGGTTGCTACCAGATGAGTCTTCTAGGCAGCGGAATTAGGATAGATGGGTGTATGTGCCCGCTCGTTGTCTGTCATCAATTTAGGTTGATGAACTTATTTGGAGGGGGAAAAGGTAAGAACCTACTCCCTGTTGACTGAACATTTTCCCTAGTGGTTTGTCTTGCATGCCCAAATCTAAGAGACGTGGGCCGAACGTCCATAGGCAACACCACCATCATGTTGGGGGTTCACTGCCATGTGATTCTGCTGGCAGCGATTGTTGGTGGGAGTCCTTGGGAAGGACCCCTGCTTCTTTGAATTAAGGCCCTGAGTGACCTCTTGATCCACCTACCTATAGTACTAGAGGGACTAGTTGTTGCATTTCGTTGATAAGGACCTGAAACGGTTGAAGACGGTGGTTGGAACCATCTGCTTCTTGACCATCTGTCATCATTGACCAAACGATCTAGGGTTGTTACTAACACGGAGAGCCTATCGAGTATCCTACAAGGTTGGTATAGTACCGTGATGATTGAACTCCCTTACCAGCACATTGGAGACCCAACATTGAAGCTGCTGAGTTGGTGATGACGTCCTTCCAGCAGATGGCAATCTAGCTTGAGCAGCGGGTGAGACATTCAAAGGTACAAACATGAAGGAATCCATTTTGGAGTGAAGGGAGTTCTGAGAAAAACTGAGAAACAACAACAAAATCCATTAAAGCAATCTATTTTAGATGGATACATGCATGATTGTTTCCTTTTTCTAGATTTATTTTATCAATTAATAGGGGGCTGATAGGTGGGTAACATTATTAACATGGTTAAGGATACATGTTGAGTTCACCATTTTTTTCGTAGTTCCTTAAAACGTGTGTTTTAGTTTAAGAATCACTGCTTCCAGGTGGTTTTTATTGGATTTATTCATGGAATTAGAAACATACAACCATTATTTATCCAAAAAGGGAACTGATTTCCAAAGGAAGGTGTTTGTTAAGTTTGATCTTTATGATACTTAAGAACATGCATTGGTCAAGAGGATGGGAGGTCAGAATCATCACACCTTTTTTTGGGGGGGAATTATTGTCTACTCTCGGACTCTATTTATAAATTTAAGATATTTTCATGAATCCTTATTAATTCACCAAGTATAACATAAGTTTCCCTTATAAATTTAAATCACTTATTAATATGTGTGAAATTTATAATCATCTGTATGTATTTGAGGTTCTTCATTAATGAAGACATCTGTATGTATTCCATGTGCTCCATCAATGGTATCCTCTCATATACTATTTAGAGATTATTTTAATCATCGTTATGATGATACTGGTTTTTAAGCCACTCAGTGGGGCGCTTTAGAATTTATTGTCATCCAGGAAGATGAAGTTTTGTTTTGATGTTGGGAACGTACCCATAAAATGGGCTACCTATGTATCCTTGTGAAAGGAATCAGAACCCTCATAGTTTGGTGCCTCTTAATGGGACAAATCATACCTTTTAAGGTCATGTGATAATGACATATCCATACAGTTTAATGTCATGTGGTAAGGACATCTAATAGAATGATTCTTAGTCAAATTTTGGTGTGGGACTTATGCCAAAGCAACCCAAGGAAATTGGAAAGGATATGGGTTTCCAAGTAAGATTAGACCCTGTTGGGAATATGGACCAAGAAGAACATGGATGATTTGAAGTGTTGGGTTTGAACATCAAGGAGGTTTTCTACATATCCCATGTGGATGGGAATCAAAGCCCACGTAGTTTGATAAGTCTCATAAGATAGTATAGTCCTTTGATAGAAATGAGTTTGGTTTTACTTCCTAAAAACGATGCCTTGGTGATTTGGGGGTTTAATTTGGGGCTTACTCCTAAGGAAGATGCTCATATTAAGGGAATTAGGGTCAAATTCTTGAAGAGAATATCCAGTGAGCTCGAGCCCTGAAAAGTCTTCCAACGTATACCAATTATGATGGTAATCAGAGTTCTTTTAGTTCATTCATTGGGTTGGGGCTTATGCATGAGAGCTGACCATTGGAGGGGACATGATTGGGTAAACCCTTTTAGAAGGGAACCATTTTTAGCTCATTCCTTCAAGCAGGTGTCCTATATATGTTGGTTTGAATAGGAATTAGAGTTCTCTTAGTTCAAGTGGTTGTGAAAATGTTGTGATCATGACAAATCTATAAGACCACATGAGTTATTCTTGGTGTGAGAAAAAAGAGGATGTCAAAATTCAACAAAGGTACCCACACTTTTTTTCCTCTGCTGGTGGAAGAGGGCGTGCCTATGACGGTAAAGGTGGACGAGGTTGAGTCGACCTGAGAATAGGGTGATATGACAAGCCCACCCTATGTTATCTTTATATTGGACAAGGGTCCAATGAAAGGAAGGAGTGAAGGTGAAGGAAGTAGAGAGGAGAAATATTGTAACCTTATACTTGAAATATTAGGGGTTTACACTAGTATGGATGCCCTAGTGGATCTCAGTAAGGAAGGGAGACTTATCCTTTGATTTCATGGAAAATAAAGCATTAAACACACCTTCTCTACTAGATACCTAAGGTTCCAGGTCTTAGAGATGAGAAGGGGAGGTCAGAACCTAAACCCTAATCCTCCAAATCAAGAACTTCTCAACAATGTTCCTGGGAGAAAAGTCTATGTGGCTGTGAATATACAAACCCAAAGAAACTCCATGAATCCTAATCCCATTGTAAAAAAATGTGGGAAACCTCTGACTGTGGATATACAAACCCAAATAAGAGACACACTGATGTGACTTTCCTAAAGCTTTGATAAGTCAAGAGGTTTTGGTGGAGGCTTCAACTTAGTCCCTTTCAGATCAGGGAACCAAGGAAGGAGATACCCTGTCATGAGTGGCCCTAAATAGGGTACATAAGTTGATATGGAGGCCTTATACATATCTCTTCCATGTATTTACTCCGCGCAGGTATGCCATGTAGGTACCTTGCGTAGGTATGCCACATATCTGTACCACACAGGTGTGCCGCGTAGGCCTTTATAATGACTAAAAAATTCTTCACATAAGGGAACCAAGCCCATGTGAGCTTTAAATTGTAAAATACTTTCAAAACATGCTTATACCATCTAATTATCTCTTCTCTAGTGTTTTTAGAGAGCTACTAGAGACAATTAGAGGGATCTAGGAAAAAGAGCTATGTAATAGGAGCTTCAGGAAGTCCTTAAACTTTTTCAGTCCCTAAAATGGGGATCCCAAGGGTCCTATATATAGGATAGGAGGGGGATGGTCAAAGTCAATTTGTTGGTGGATGTTCGCCACATAGTCCCTCTGTGTAGGTCTGCTGCATAGGGGTATAGAAATTATACTACCATATAGGTCCTCCACGCAGGTTTTCCGTGCAGGTCTGCCGCATAGGTCTACGACATAGGCCATTTGAAAGTTTGTCTCTATTTTTAATTCTTCAAACTTTGTATTGGGATTTTGAAATATCCAGGTCTATATTCATAGTCTTTTTGTATTTTTAAGTAGTGTAAACACTCACACATAGAATACCAAATAGATAAGGACTTAGGAATGCTTATAATTGTTCATTCTCTCGATAATGAGGACCCCTATCATATAGGCAGTGATAGGGATCTCCCCATTTTAGGCATTAAGGAGAATCACTTGATTTTCCCTTCCATAAGGGTTAATTCCTAGTTTTCCTCTCCACCCATAAAAGGGTCCATCACTTTTCATAAGGTTCACCCATGGGAATACCTTCAAGAGTAAAACACTAGTATTTATTGAAGGGAATTCCCCCTCCTTCCATATCCTCACCCTCATCCACCAGTAGATGAAGAATATTGTAAGGATTTCCAGATCTTCTACTGGATATTATTTCTCCCACCAAGCATGACTTATGTGGGATTAGTGGTTAGTGATGATCATGTCATCATCATAATCAAGTACCACTAACATGAGCCTCCTATTCATTATAATCCCCAACCGTACTCACTCAAACGGGCCTCCTAGATATCTTTGTTGCACGACGTTAAACTGCATGGTCTGGTCCTTGTCACATGACCTTAAAAGGTATGTTGTATCCCATTAAGTTTCACCAAACTATGTGAGTTTAGATTTCTTTCAAAAGGATACGTAGTAATCCCTTATCATGGGCCCTATCCTGACATCAAAACAACTCCCATCTTCTTGGATGATGATAAATTCCAGATCACCCCACCACATGGATCAAAACCAGCATCATGATAATAAACTACATAAGAATATCTAATCCATATAAAAATGGTACCATCGATAGAGAACCTCATGTATATATAGATGTCTCCATCAATGGATAACCTCAGATACATACATATGATTATAAATGCAATTCATTCTAACAATTTATTATAAATATAACAGTGAACCATTCTATATTTGGGATTTAATAAAGAATTCATGAATATATATTAAATCTACAAGATATTACTATAGTAGGCAATAATTCCCATAAAAAAGGTGCGATGAGCCTGACCTCCCATCCTATAGATAAATGTGAGTCCCTTAGTTTTGTTAGAACTATTTTCTAATGACCAAATAACTTTGAAAAGAAGGTACATAAAACATCATGAATTAGGGAACCTTTGGGTGTTTCCAGTTCCATAAATAAAGTCCATTAGAAACCTCCTAGAAGGGACATTGAGATAAAAAGGTGTGTCTAACATAAAGGGTTGTGCCATCACCACCACAAAACTCCATTCAAAACCACCTTAATTTCATCATAAATAAAAATAGTGAACCCAAAATGAAGCCTTAACAAAAATTATTGTGTTGACCATATGTTAGGCCCCTTTTGTACTCTCAAAAAATTAAAGCAGGACAAACATGTATTTAAAACCATCAATTATGAATGTGTTCATTTATTGAGACGGTTCTTTGATAGTTTTTTTATTTTTTATATCTATTTTTTATATTCATTAACTCTCATTAGAACTCCATTCAATACAAATAGAATCCTACTGACCATACCAAACTTATGCATTCACTGCTGTACAAGAAAGATCCTCATCAAATCAGAGGATACTATCACTAACCCTGAATCTTCAATGCTTGGTCTCAAATTCACTAGTTTTGGAGTACCACTATAATGATTCTGTAATGACCTTGGCAGTCTCACACAAAAACCTCCAATGAATGATTCCCTACAAACTTTCTACCCAAAATCAGTTGGTATCAAAGAATAAGATGAAACCCATCACCGTATCAAACTATTTTCGGAGTCTATCCCCAAAATGCTACAAAAATTTCCTCCCCTATCTCAAGGAGGCAGATCAAGAGGTCACCAATAACCTCATTCCAATGATACAAGGGTCCCAATAAATGGATACTATTAGCAACCACCACCACCAATACTGTGCAACATTGTACCCTCAACATGATGAGGGTACCACCCTTAGGAGTCCAAACTAGGTCACTCAGACCTAGGCACATAAGAAAACCCTCCAAGGGAAGTGGTCAAGAAACATAGAATAGGACCATACCTATGTTCCCTCTAGAGAATCCCACTAGTCAAATATGGTGGTAAACAATGAGAAGGAACACACAAATACATACATCCATTAATTCCACCAGCCTGTCTTAGAAGAAATAGGATAATCTAGCTGTATAATATTGAAAAAATAGGGTATAAATCTATGTATCTACCCACCCACAAATGGTTGTTAGTATATCTCGATAAGAAATGGAGGATAAGAGTAGACCTACATCCCTGATCTTACCAAAAAATGGGCATATATCCCCATTCTGGCCACTGAAGTTACCCAACATATCTTGAAAATGATGAAAGGGAAGATAAAAATACCTACCCACATCCTACTAACCAGCCAAGATATAATGATGAAAAATAAAGTGGTTAAAGGGTAGGCACAAAATCCCACCCCTAAAATTGGGGTGACTCATCAACATAAGGCCAGGGTCACTCTAGTGAATACTCATATCCATTATCCCATCTAGGATAGTAATTGGACAAATCCCATGATAAATAGACAACTAGATCGATCTCATATCCCCATTCCAACTAGATTTCAACACTTTATCCCAGTGGACACTCTAGGGAAGGCATATATCCTTTCCAAAATTCCAGAAAAATTTCAGAAAATTCTGGCTGAAACATGGGATCTACTCAAATAGGACCCCATATATGAAAGTTATTATCTATAACATGCATCCCTGGTCACCTATAGGAGAGAATAAAAAATAAGCCTCACCAAAGGTGATTGAAAAATGAAGAGCTAGTCTATGATCCCACTCTGCTAAATGTTGGTGCTCTTAAAGCCCTTAGATGTTTATCTATATTGACTCATGATCCTAATCATTAATTACCAATTTAAGAAGATAGTAGTTGCAATTTCAAAGGTCCACCCCACAACTATACTACCAGAAATTCTAGATTTCCTCCCCATACATATTACTATGAAGGATTACTTCATGTCTACAATCTAATCAATCATGAGTGCCCATCTCTTAATGAGTTCTATGATAATACTCCTTATGGATAGAAGATCAAACACCAAGAAGGACATCCCATTAATATTTTTTACCCTAAAGGTCCTCCCTAGGGTATATGCTACAAAAATTATCCTTTTATTCAGACGTTAATTCATTATGGTATCCCTCCCCATGATGGAATTTACTGTAAAGGTCCCCTCCGCAGTGAAACTTCATTTCATCAAGAATTTCCTCCCCTTGTTGAATGAATTATGAGAAAGCCCTCCTATCATGAGACACTTTATAAAATGAGGTCAACCAAGAAATATGCCTCGTCATTGAAAAGTGATATTCTTTCTCAATTGGAAGAAAGCCCAAGGAAATGACCACTCTTTGAACCACCATTGGATCTCCTACCTTCTAATATGATAGAGGAAATCCCTGCCGACTCTGCTATTTACAATAAAGAAATGGGGAAACATTCACTTTGATCAAATAAAGTTGAGGAATACCTTTAAATGGATGAATAATAAATATTTCTCATGAGATATAGATGGATAAATACAATATATCAACTCCCCACTATAACATTCTAGATGAATTTTTAGAAGAATGTGTGCATGAAATCTGGTTAAATTTATGGAATAATATTCTTCACCTGAAAAAAGTATTTCCTTATGAAGAATACCCAAGTCATGTTAAGGTAATAAAATGGATATATCATCAAGTAGACTTAGATACCCTTCTAGATGCGTGACACCTGAGATAGGGAAAACAATAAGGATCCCTTCAGTGTGCATGAATCAATGCATTAAAAGAGTTGAGTCAGTTGATCAATGATTCCCCATCCAACATTCATATTAGGGGATGGGGAAAACATGAGGGATTTCATTTCTCCTCACTCCCTGATTAGAAAATCCTACCTAAGGAGAAAACATGTAACATCATTACCACATGCCATCTTTGAGAAATAGGCTCTACTCACAAAATATGGTACGATCAACAAAAATCATCCCTGAACAACTCTCAAAGACATTGTTCCAGAAGAGAGAAATCCAACGAAAGACTCTTTCATCAAGAATATGAAAATATTGAGAAAGACTATTGCTTAAGGCAATCCAATCATCAGGAATTTACAATATCTTTAGAAGCAAATAGATCAGAATAAAATAATACAATGCACCCATCCCATGTTAAAAAAAATCTATGTAAAATCAAGAGAGCAGCTACAAAAGCTGCATCCATGAAAATATAGGAGAAAACCAGCCTAAAGGGCTGAGGGAATTTTTAACACAACCTTCGAGGCTAACAAACCAAGCCTAAAATATTGTGAAAATAACACATAAGTATCCCAATCCTATAGGGTTGGGGGAATTTTTATTGTAACCTCCTCCCTAGTGAAAGTTAGTATTTTCCCAGTTATGAGGAGTGCCAAAAGATGAATCCTCCTAGTTCATCCCATCCCATTATTTGGTTTCCTCCTTAGGGATTTGAATAAAAAAATTATCCAGATATTCCCTTAAGATCACCCTTCACCAAATGGCTCTGAAGGAATCCTTAAAGAATAGGATGAGGCCCCATGATAGTCTCAAATAAAAATGGTCTATCAATGGAATAAATGCTCCTAGAAATCACTTCTATTCCAGTAGAAACTCTTAGGTTTAACAGTTATTCCACTATTTAGAGGCTGATGAAGTACCCATGATATAGTTTACATTAGTAAATTTCATTAACATTTCTCCTTCTGACACTGCGGAACATGAGGATGATACAAAGGAACTGGAGGAGGAGTTTTATGTTCGAAATATGGTCCACACCAAAATGATTGAAGAATGTGTGCATACTTGAAACTAGAGGCTTTATATGAATTTATGGATTCTCTCAATTTCCCCACTACCACCTCCTCAGTGAGCATCTACTAAGGAAAAGGGTAAATGTACAACCATATCTCACCTAACATCCAAAGAGGCTAAAAACCTCAAACTTGAGGACATATTTGATCAGTATGAGGAAGAGATGAATGAGTTAAGAAAACTCAATACAAAACTACTCTAAGAAAACATCCCTACTAGATGTAATCTATAAGTAGAGCCACATATCATTCTCCCAGTCAATGTATCTCAACAAATAGGGTTCATCATAGGAAATTAAATGGAAACAAAAAATCCAATCAACACGGGGTACTGAAAACTAATATATTGAGACCCCATGATAGTAAGATATCAATAGTTACCTCTATTGGGTACACAACCAGTGATAGGTCATATGCATCCTCACAGGCTAGCCCTCTGGGTTACCCACTACGAGTACAATCAGATCCACCATAGCTGACTTAACCTACTATTCCCCTTATTCAAGATCCTTCCCACTTAGCCATTCCTCCCAGGCTCATTAACACCATTGAGTCACTGGAGGATTTATTATAAGTTGTGGAAGGTTTATGTGCACTAGTAAAACCAGAGAGGAAGACATACCCTGAATGGGTGGATGCGACTCTTCCCCTGCCAAATTTTGGGAACCCTACATTCCAAACATTAAATAGTTCATGGGATCTAGAACAACATATGATACACTTAATGCCTCGGTGAGACCCCATGATGGGAACCCTCAAGTAGTAAGAGGTGTCTAGGTTTAAATGTTTTGTACATAATTTAGATGGAACTACCTTCACCTTGTATACTGGTTTACTAGATGGATCAATAAATGGGTGGAAAGATCTTCACCAACAATTCATTTTTAATTCAACTCTACATTGAAGAAGACAACAACCCTTAATCTCTCAAAATGTAGAAAATGATAAATTGATAGGATTTTATATTTCATTTCTAGGTAGAATAGTTTGACTTATTCCCTGAACTTGTAGCTTCCTCAAGAATATTTTTTTAGGTATTTTCATTTAGAATCTTCGTGAAAAAATATGAACACCACTTATCCTAGTAAAGTATGCAAGTGGATTTTAGGATCTTTCTATATTAGTGAAAATGTTGGAAGATTCTATTTTATTATCCAAGGTTAACTCCAATCCTATGTTAGTGTCTCAAGGAAAAAGGATGGGTGGAGTGGAAACTACATTAGTTACTAAAACTAGTCTCTATGCCACCTCCAACTTCAAAGCCTACACCTCCTTGCACAACATCTCCTTCGGAACAGAAGCGTCAACAATAGTATCTCTATCAGGATGAGGGAAATGAACCTAAACATTCCCAATTTCAGAAACATAAGAATAAAGTCTATTCCTTACAAGATGATCAAGTTTCCAATTACATTTTAGTATCTATGGAAAATAACTTGCTAAAGTTTCCAGATCCCAAGATACCCAAGAAAGTTAGACTTGATGATCTCCTATATTACTTATCTTATCATAGAACGTTGAGGCACACCATTCGATATTGTTTTGTATTTAATACATCCTTAAAAATATGGTTGATTATGGGTAGGTAAAGCTGGGAAAACCACCAACATAGGTAGAATGTGTTTCCACCACCACTTCATAGGAATAAAGTGAATGATAGGAAGTTACCATCAAGAATGCACATAATTTTAGTGATTGGATGACTAGAAAAATAATCAACCGAACTTATTCTATCCTCCGAGAATAGTTAAAACAACCATTTTCCCCAATTGATTCTTTTATAGAATATTCAGCTTCATCAATGCCACAAACCTCCAAAGACCAGTTTTCTAACAAACCACATGGATGGAAGAGAAGAAAAAAAAACAAAAGAATATAGACTTATACCAAGGATAAATTTATTCTTGAATCTCTCAGTCTTCATGCCTTTAGTCCCAAGAGAATAGGTTCCACCCCAAAAAATGGTACAATGGGTGACAAACCACCAAATGGTACAACGAGAATCATCATGCCATAAGTAATCCTCATCAGATGAGGAATTAATTTTTGATTCCATTGATGTAATTCAATTAATGAATCCATTATCTAATTACAAGAAAGATTACAAACCCAAGTTCCCTATAACAAATTAGAGAACCATAGGGAGGGGCTACAGAGGCCAAGGAGGAAAGGGGAGATGTAGTCATGGTCAGAACCAATATCTCAACCACACACTCACTAGGTCCATTTATGCTACCAAGACTTATAGAAGATCCCTTCAGTAATCACATGAAGAGTAGGGAAATAACTCTGACTTCACAAAAAGTCTTCCAAGTATGATAATTATAGAATATTGACTAGAAGGGGTGCAATAGTATCATCATCCTAGATAGGTAGGTATGATGAAATGGTCCATTCCAGTAGTAAATATGCCTTCAACATATGTGAAATCACCCAAATCATCTACCATAGGCACGTCAGTCCCTACAATACCTACTATGGAGAAAATACCCATAGGAAGATGTAGGCCTTTGACTCAAAATATGAAATCCTAAAGTAGTTGGCCATGGTTAAAGTGAAACTTTCAATTATGGATGCTCTCAACATGCCAAAGGATCTACGAGAAGTTCTTGTAGAGGCCCTTCCGAGACCATCAGAGTTTGAATCCAAAGATACTACATCCAAGGTATATCATGAAGAGATTAACCCAACAAAATTCCATGCAGTTATCTATTTCAAAAAACTAGAAATAGATACTGTTATACAGGGATATATCAGGACCTTTTATATATCTAGAATATTAGAAAACATTGGAATATATTTATATTTTATTGAAAATGCCTCATGAGTCAACCTCATTCCATTCAAAATACGATTTTGATTGGGATACACTAAAAATGATATATCTCCTTCCACTCTAATGATTCAAGGGTATGATAAAAGAAAAAAAAAACTCCACAACCACATTAATCTCAAAGCATAGTTTTGAGATCTAGTGTCCAACTCTTAGTTCCTAATCATCCATCAAAATATAGCTTGAAATGTATTACTAGGAAGGCCTTGGGTACACTAACATGTAGTGATCCATTCATCATATCATCAATTCCTCAAATACTATAGTAATGGGTAGATTGGGATGTTATATGGTGATAAATATCTATTTAAATCTTGTTAATATCAATATAATTATGTAGTATTCTACTGGAAAGAGGGGAAACAACCCATATTAATGGTTTTTTTTTGTAATAGTGGGTAACCTATACCCAACTTGAACAGTAATTTTTGATTACCATATCATGTATACAGTAATATATGCATGGTGTACTCTTACCATTATACTGTAGATATTTCTGCGTCCACTATTTAATGGAAATGTTCATAGATTAAGAGTCATATCAAAAGGTTGTAGTAGGTCCTAGTCTATAATGATAATCTCTAGATATTATGAAATTAATCTTAAATATATGTCCTATGGTTAAGATACATCATACTGAATGGAAATATTTGATGTATGACTATTAGGTGTTGGGGGATCATAAGCATTGAGACCTCTTCTCATGAATTTCACACTTAGTGATATCTGATAGGTGAGATTATGAGAACATAACCTCCAATAGGAACACCACATGTTTTAGGTTTCATTGGTTGTTCCTATCTATGTACATGTGTATTGATCACCTGAATTGAGATAATTATCACTATGACATTTGATCGCATACTTTGATGTAAGGAAAAATCCATGATAATGAAATTGTGGTGAGATAGCTTATGTTGGGTGCGTCATTGGTGGAATGGTATTGGATAAATTATCAAGATAAATTTTGTTTCTTCCAAGTTAAGGAAGTAATTATCTAGGGCCTGGTTGATTAGGGTGGTAGTACCTTTATAAATCCTTGACCAAGGTAGTTAAAAGTTAAATTTATCCAGTTACATCAACAAACAATAAAGAAATAATGGATGATAACACAAGTGTTCATCCTACTTCATGATATATCTAAAGACAAAGAGATTATATTACATAGTGTGTGTTTATAGGTTGGTTTCCATTTCTATGACTACTCCTTATCTCTTTAGGTACCTTGATGGGTTACTATACTCCGCTATTGGTCTATGAATACTATTAAATACTATCGAGATAATATCCTAAAGGGTCACACACTATAGTATATTCAAGAATCTTCCCTATTCTGGGGAATAGGTATATTAGACATGGTGGGCCCCACCATAGGGCCTGGGGTTTTTCAAGTATTGATGATCACCAATAAATAAATACATTTATTATTATTCAAGAAAAGAATAATTAGGTTGAATTTATTTATTAAAAGTATTTACAAATGTTTAAGTAAATACATAGAATAATATTATTCGAATAAATATTATTTTAATATTCCAGGATTGTTTAATATTAGTGGGAATTACGAGTCAAGTTAAATGACTCAGTTTTTTATGTAATATATTTAATATATATTACAGGTATGTGATAAAATATAAATTATATTTATGATGATGTTTAGTTCATTATAATTATTATTTATTACTTATTTAGTGGACATTAAATATACAGGGGTTGAGAACCCTATCTGGGTATTTTGAGAAATACACTATATAAGTAGGAGAGGAGCTTCATTCCATGTAGTTTTCATGCATTTGGAATTGAGTTCTTCTATCTCCTATAGATTACTAGAGAGAGAAATGCTATAACTGAGCATACGATCCATGATCTTCTTTGCATATCAAAGATAATGGATTGTGGTGATCGATGTGATGTCAAAGGATTCATCAGAGTTATGTGTCGGCACCTAGAATTAGATGAACAATGAGTGAATGGATTCTTGAATCATGTGTGGATGGTCTAGAATATTTCAACTTCAGATCCTTAGAGTAATGATCACCGATGATGAGCAGTAGTCATGCACACTTCGATTTAGAATGAGGTACACATTCTATTTATTTTTCATGCTTTGTTTAAATCAGTCCCAACAGATCTGACTGTGATTTAATCCAAGGTTGTATGATCAAGTTACGAGAATCAAATTTTTTATGGATCAAAATTGTTCATTTTATGGGTATTAAAATTATGGGCAATCTACACATGTTATTATTTTAATTTTGGTGATTTTGAAAAACCTCAAAAATGCATCCAAGATCCTACCGATTTCTGATCACTGGAAATAATATCGGTTATGGAATTATAAAATAAAATAATTTTTTGTTTGTTAAAACCCTAAATTCATAGGCTTTTACATTTTTAATAACAAATACATTATGGGTGGAATCCTTGACCTGTTTTCTTTAAAAAATAAAAAAAAATGTTGACTGAGAAAAAAAGTGTTTTCTTTTATCAAGATAGGGATATACAAAATCTGTGAGGGTGGAAGAGACTTTTAAAAAGGTATTTAAAAAAAAATTGAGAAGGTGGACACCCATAGATTCCTGGGCATGCTGGTCTAGCTCCTCCCTCATGCCCAAGTGCCGACATCGACCCCTTCCCCATGGTCCTCCTCCATACCGCAGGATGCCACCTGAACAAAGTGCCACCATCACCTGTAGCAGACAACCCCATCCGGTGTGTCCCATGTTAGATCTAGAGCCCCTCCAGCACTGCTCCAATCGTCTCACCACTGAGAACCCTATTGCGCCTCTACGCTATAACCAGACCATCACTTCCCTTCTGGCGAGTCCTAACTCCCTCAAGCACTGATGACAATGCCCCCTTTCCTCATGGATGAGATCTCCCTTGCCGATCTCCCTGATCCTACCTCGCGTTTCCACCATCTCCCTCGGTGGCCAAACACTAGGGACCCACCTTCTCCCCATCACCAGACCACCCTCCTAGACCCTCTTCACGCTACCCCTATGAATAGGGGGTCGTTGCCTATCACTACCTAGGCTGGGCTCCCTGGACCCACTGACAGACCGCCATCCCACCCTCACCCAGTTGGATCCACTGTCCGACCTACCTATATGCCGTGAGACCAGATGTAATGTCCCCGACCTGGGTGCCACTAAACTGGTTCCCTGAGCCAAGTCATCACATAACCTCAAGCACACCTCACCGTATTCTAGAGGTTTTTGACTATAAATGAGGGTCAAAATTAGTTAGATGGGGAGACTATACTCTCTTTATCAGAGTAAGTCACAATAGATCACAATATAAATTGTGGAAAAAATAAGAAACAACCAATAGCATGCATATCGAAACATCTCCCAAACTGGGTATAAACCACAAGCAATAGTAAATATGTCATGTCATGCTATAATTCCAAGTGAACAAAACCCAAAATAAAGACAACAAGAGAATCCCCAAAATGGACCTGACTCCAAGTCAAGAACCTCTTCCATGCATGTACCATGTCCAACTCAACTCCCTAGCATAGGGACCTTTCCCTTATCCTGACCTACAAGCATGAAATCTGCCTGGGTATCCAATGGTGGCCCAAGTAGGGTGTGAGTACAACTCAGTAGGCCACCACCAAAGGTTTTTACAAAATTTCCAGTCAACTAGATAGTGCATGCAAGTAAAAAATGAATGTAAAGTAAGTGGAAGACAATAAGGGGACACTATTTAAGAATCAATACTTTTCTATTACTATTAGGATTATTGTTCCATGTTCATAATATACATTATCTCATCATTTAGTTAATCATCAATATTTAATCCATGGGTTAGAAATTTACCTTATTCACCCAATATTCATGAAATTCATCTTTTATCACAAGAAAACAAGTAGAGTCCCTAACTCACTCGAGATGAACACAACGAGTAATCACCACACTTACCTTGGTGCGCCAGTCTAGGTATTTTCACTGAAAACAACCATTGGGGGCATAGAGAATCAGTTTGACTCTTCAACCAGTGCATTCCTAGCTAGGTTAGAGCATCAGTCCAACCTAACCCGTGGGAGGAGCATCAGTCCTTAATCCCACCACCAATCTATGTTAACATTATTATTTATCTATTTACCACATTTATCCATATCATAACCATTACAACCAATAAATTTAACAATCATTTTTCCACAATAATTAATCATGGAATTCAATGTTATGCCATAGCTCGTTCACAATGCCATTTTACAATACATAACCCATTATCCCAATTCTCCTTCCCATGTCTCTCCCCATTAACCACATTCATCAATTCACTATACATAACCCATTCCATGTGTTCAATATTTCATACACACCAACCCTATTTGGGTTTTCAACATAATTCACTAGCCACAAGGCACAACCGCCATTTAACTAATTTAACCCATTTTTTTACCATGCCAAACAATCCCTTAAGACACTACTGTGCATAGGCACATTCCAATAACTCATTTCCACTATCATTAAATATTTCAACATTCTTTTCAAGGGCTCTAAATTTTTAAAATAAAACCTTTCTCATACTTAGCTAACTTCTAAGTCTGGAAAGTATCGACGCACCCCATGGGTGGCCCTACAAAAGTAAAATCATCCTCTATGTGTCCCATGGGGACCATGAGGGTCTCCGTTCATCACTTAGACACCCATTACACCAAATATCATCAAATGAACAGAAGAATAATAAGGGGTAACCAAGAAATAATCCCAATTATGCACAAATATCAAACAAAAATATGAGATATAAATTGTAGACCACCTACCTTGAATCTGTTGACGAACTCACCCCTAATCGAGGCCTTAGATCCCGAAAAAATCACCCTTTGAAGCCTCAACCTAAATCTCAGTGAAAAAAAGGGTTTTAGAGTTTTAAATGGGAATATGGGAGAGATGAAAACTCTAAAAAAAAGAGAAGAAATAGTGGGATTAGCCTTACCGGGATATCTATTTCGCAATCGACGACACTCCAAATGACCTAGAGTTGAGGGAGAGTCACCCTTATAAGATATTGGGAGATTTGGTTCATTCCTAGGGCTACAAGAGAGAAGAAACAAAGAAATCCCGAGTTGGGGTTTGTTGGAATCCTCATGTTTTAATCATGTTTTAATCATGTTTTAATGATCACAAATCATATACATCCTGTAAATTCTATTACTCCTGTTTAATATATCTCGAATCATGTGTAGAGATGGTTGGTTTATTTATGATTTAAATAAACTTACCCAAGATCTTAATTCCAATAAATCATGTTTGATTATTATAAACTATATTAAATTTGTTTTATAATGATTTTTTTATGAATGATCAAGTCTAGTTCATTCTGTGAATAATACTGCTTAAGTCTGTATACATATATTTGGCTAAGTCTAAGAAACCATGAGTCTGCCACCAATTCTAGTTTTCTAGAAAAGGACCCAGACACTGTGACCCAGACACCGTAACACAGACGCCATGACCCAGATACCCTGACCTAGACATAGTGACCCAAGCACCGTGACCCAGACACCATGACCTAGACACTATGACCCATACACCGTGACTAGACACTGTGACCAGACACCATAACCAGTTTTAGATCTCATGAATCTATAACACCAGTTCCTTGCTACCATCACTAAAAAACCATTCAAATTTTGGTAAAGAACCAGACACCATGATCCTAACACCGCATCTGTGCTACTAGTTCCGGATCTCAATACAACTATGACATTATGACCGTCTCACCGATCAAAGGCAAAGAAGAAGAAAAAATTTCCTAGTGAAACTGTTTCCAAGTGGTACCGTTTCTAAACAGACTATGACACCATTATTTAATCTATTTTTTTGTTTTTAATTAAATTTCTAACGGTCATATTTGAGTCATTTAAAGGCACTAACACAATTAATTCTTCTTTGTAGAGATGTCACCTGACAGTACGGGGTACGAGGTGCAGAATACATGCATCCTATCGGCTTCAACGTGTGCACCCATAATTAATAAGGAAGATAATCCAAGATTCAAATACAATACATAGTAGTAGAAAAACAGATGCGCAAGTATTTTTTTTAATAGAACTGATACATGAAACAAGATAGATATAAATAACACACGAAGCATTCTCGAATCCAAAGGCTATAATACTATAGATCAAAGCCAAAAAACCCATTGCTATACCAACTACATGAAGAAAGCAAGCTAGTATCTAACTAGAAGCTAGAGCACCAGACTTATGATAATATGTTTCTCAAAAGAGGATTTGATACTTGCATCTAGTTCATCTTACAAGTCCAGAGTTTCATAGAATAACACTCAGAGAACTTCTAAAATTTTTATCATCATCTTTGCTCTGTTGTGTATTGTTTTAGCTTTTGAGTAGTGTGTGTGTTTGTATTAAAAACACACACTATCTCCTACATTAAACTAAAGTATACAAGATATCATTCCTCTCATATATTTTTACATTTTTTACTCCCACAGATAAGTGTGGAAGATGTCCTTGTGTGACCTGGTATTTTATACCAACGAAGAACTGTGGAAGAGGTTGTGTGACCTGGACAGTCCTGTGCACTATTGTTTACCCTGATCCAGGGTGTGGATCAATGTTTATTAATATAAACTGCTTGGTTGTAGGTGATCACCAAGTGAAGTGTATTAGGTCTCATCTTGAGACTGAACCACTTTTTTTATCCGCTGTGTTGTTTAATTTATTTTTTCTCTATTTTACTATATAATTTAGAAATCACTAGATTTTACCTTTTTAGTTAATATTATATAGGAATTATAATTGTTTTACCTTATTAAAATAGCTTCAAAAGTAGTATCAATAACTCATACTAATATTACGGAGAATTAATCAATCTTCTAAGAGGTTATTTTAATAGTAAAACTTTTATAACCGTATAACCTTGATTGACTGGGCTGTATTTATTTTTATCGGGAACCTTTTAAGAAAACATTTCAACAGAAATTTATATAGGAAATTAATTCACCCCCCTCTTGAGTACTCTACTCCAACCAACATTTGGTATCAAGGGAGTTTTTATTTCTTTTAAGACTCTATTTTTAAAACTATTTTAAAACTATTAAACTATGATTTTAGTTGTACTTTAAAGATTTGTAAATTTATATTAATTATAAATTTATAACTCTTTCAAATTATTTCTTTATTATGGATAATATACTGGAAGGGGATGCAACAAACAGACCTCCATTCTTTAATGGAACTAATTATGCCCAATGGAAAATTAAAATGAAAATTCATTTAGAAAGCATGGGCTTTGAAATTGGTCTTAAATTATAGATGAGTATAAGATTCCTGCCACTGATAGAATTACCTGGGATGACCCAACTAATACTGCCTACAATAACAATTGAAAATACATGAATGATTTATATTTCTATTTAGGAGATGAGGAATTTAACAGAATATCTGCATGTAAAACTACCCATGAAATTTGGGATACCTTGGCTATTTCACATGAAGGAACTTCTAGTGTGAAATAAATGAGACTCAATACTTATACTATTAAATACGATAACTTTAAAATGAAGTCTAATGAGCATATTTCTGACATGTATCTCAGGTTCAATGAAATTTTCAACAAAATGATTTCTCCTTGAAGAGAAGTTACTACCAAATAAAAAATCATGAGGATTCTCAGATGCCTATATGATAGATGGATAGGAACCTCTATCTCTATTAGAGAGTCATGTGACATCAACAAATTACCTATCAAATAACTCATTGGGAAACTAATGATGTATGAAGAGGATCTAAAAGTCAATAAGGAAGAGGATGATGAACCCAAAAGAAAATCTGTTGCATTCAAGACTACCACCTCTAAACACAAAGAAAAAGAGAAACTTCAAGTCTCTGTAGAAAGTTTTAGCAGTGAACAATCATCACCTGATAGTGATGAGGATATGGCTCAATTATCCAGAAGGTTTAAGAAATTTTAAATGAAGAAGGAATTTTTTAAAAAGAATAACTTCAAAGGAAGATATGATCAAAAGGGAAGCTAGAATAAATATTGGAAAATAAGTGACATGTCTGATGAGATAGTATGCTATGAATGTAAGCAAAAGGGACATATAAAGTCTGACTATCCCAAGCTCAAGTATAAAAATAAATATTAGGAAAAGGATAGAAAGTATAAAAAGTAAATGAAGGAAACGTGGAGTGCTTATGAGGATAGTTCAAGTGACTCATAATCTTTACATGATGAACAGGCTAACAAAGCCAATATGTGTTTTATGACAAACAAATCTGAGGTAACAATGGAATATCATATATACAATTCCTATTATTCATAAGATGAAAGTGATTATGAAAATATATCTAATAAAGAAATTTTTGAGTACTGTAATATTCTTGAAGAGAAATGTAATGAACTAAAAGATAAATACAAGTCTTTAAAGAAACATCATGCTCTTACCTCAACTGTTAAATCTGAACTTACTGTAGAAAGATAGAAAAATGTTCAATTACTCAAAGAAAACAATGAACTAAAGCTGTCTAATGAGAAATTGAAAAAATACATTTAAAGGTTTACTAATGGTAAAGATACCTTGGTACAAATTCTAGGTAAATATATTTACCCTAAATACACTACTGGTATTGGATATCAACCTGGTAAAAGAAAGTTTGGAAGAACCAATTTTGTTTCTAAATCTAGGGCATATAGATTTACTCCTAGTTCTAGAAAACATTCTACTAGTTCAAATAATGATACACTCTCTATTGTTTCAATATTTTCTAGACCAATTAGATTTTATTTTTCAAGTACTTTACATAATTCTTATAGGAAATCTATGAGGTAGATCTGGGTTCCTAAATCACTAGTCAGTAATATTACTAGACCCAAACAAATATGGGTACCAAAGTCTGTTTTTATTAGACTATTTGGTAGGAAAATTGTTTAAAGAGCTCATGTAAAAGATTATGGTACTTGGACAGTGGGTGTTCAAGACACATGATAGGGGACTATTCACTCTTTAAGAACTTAATAAAAATTAATGGTGGATGTTAGGTCCACTAGGCTGAGTACCCTGAGAGGGGGGGTGAATCAGGGTATGGCTAATTAAAATTAAATCCCGTTCTAATCTTGTTTCACTATTAAGAAAAACACTCTTCTCTCACTTTCTTGTTGCACAATATAAACAGAAGGTAAAGCATGCACAAGACACAACAATTTTTACTTGGCTCACCGCTAAGGGCTACGTTCAAGGAGCATACACCGACAAGTTTCCTGTCGTACCAAATTCCACTATTCTTCACTAGATGTGGATTACAAGTTTCGGGCACAGTCACTCTGTCCCAGGATCACTGCCTTTACAAGGTTTAGGGTCAGCTCACTACTTTCCCAAGGGTCACTCCCTGTTTCTCTCTCTCTGGCTCACTACTGGTAGAGAGGATCACCTTCTTCCTCTTCCTTCGCTCACTGCTTTGGAAAGGATCTACTCACAGTTTATAGACCTGTAGGTCTCTTCATTTTCATGAAAGAATGCATCTTCTTCTATATGTAGATGCTCTGTTGAAGTCCAACTTTCACCCATAGATGAATATTTCTTTGCACTGAAAGTATCGGGCAAACTTACAGCTTCCATGCAGCCCGAAAACACTGCTGGAAAATCAACCTTACTTAGTGCACAAGTCAAAGCCGGCGTGCAAGTATCGGCGCACAAGTCACAACTGGCACGCAAGTCTTCCTCAACCACTTGCATGACTCAAGCTTCTGTAACTCAGAACTTGCGCGACTCACTTCCTTCCTCGCCTAAACCACCTCAGGCGTGCAACTAACACTTGGCGTGCAACATCCAACACTGGCGTGCAAGTCCCACTTGCACGACACACCACCACTAGCGCGACCACCACACCTGCGTGATGGGAGCTCTGAATCTTCAAAGTGTTGGACTCCAGTAAATAATGAAGAGGGGTGGTCCAGTATTTATAGGAAAATTGACCACCCTGAGCGACGACGCACAAGTCTCTCCTCGACGCGCAAGTCTCGGCATGCAGGTCTCTTCTCCTGCAAGTCACTTGCGTGACCTAATTCCAAACTTGCGCGAACCTCTTTCCTTTTCCATATTTTGATCTTCTGATCTTGAAAAACCACAGGCGCACAAGTTCTCAAGCTTCCAAGGCATCAGCATGCAAGTCTCTTTCACGACGCGCATGTCACTTGCATGACACCATAAATACTTGCACGACACTTGTCCCTTTGCCACATTTTGATGATATGATCTTAAAAAACATATGGCGCACAAGTTTCCTATCCTCCAAGACCACGGCGCGCAAGTCGCTTTTCCAAAAACCACTTTTCTTCATTTGTTGATTTTCAGGCCCAAAAATTTGGCAAACACTGGAAAACGACGCCACCTTATATCTGTTCTTTTTATGCCGCCTCCAGATCATCCATTCCTTTTTTCGACATTCTTGAATCAAACATGGATTGTTGACCTCAGCTCTTAAACTCGACATTCCACCATGAAATCCTCTTTGTCAACAAATTTGTATGTCATCGTTTTGCTTTGTCAACAATCACCACTCAGATGTCCACTTTGTCAATAAACACAATCACCTAAAAAATGCTTCAATGATACCTTGAGGTATTTTTTCCCAACAGTGGACATGTCACTTTTGGTGAAAATTCTAAAATAAAAATCATTGGAATTCTCCAAATTGGTAACTCTAACTCAGTCTTAATTTCCAAAGTAATTTTTGTTGATGGATTGAAATATAATCTGCTTAGTATTTCACAACTATGTGATGATGGATTTCATGTTAAATTTGAAAATTATGCGTGAAATGTTTTTAAATCTAAAAATGAATTAGTATTTTCTGCATTGAGAAATGAAAATATATACTTTGTTAACTTAGATTCTTTAGTTTCTCAAAATGATTCATGTTTAAGTGTATTTCACAATGATTATTGGCTTTGGCATAAAAGACTAGGACACTATAATATTCACTCTATTATAAAGATAACTAAAAAATGTTTAGTCAAATACCTACCCAAACTTGAGTTTCCAAATGATAAAGTGTGTAATCCATGTCAAAAGGGAAAGAAACACAAATTTCCTTCAAACCAAAGAAAGAAGTGTCAAATTTTAAACCTCTTGAATTGGTTCATATGGATTTTTTTGGACCATCTAGAGTTTTTAGTTTAAATGGGAAGCACTATGTTTATTTTCTTGTAGATGAATTCTCTAGATATAATTGGACTTTTTTTTGACTCACAAAAGTGAAGCCTGCTCTCATTTCACCAAATATGCTAGAACTGTAGAAAATTTTAGTGGACTTAGAATTAAATCCTTAAGAAGTGATCATGGCCGTGAGTTTGAAAATAAAGATTTTGAATCCTTTTTCTCACAAAATGGCTATAGTCATAACTTCTTTTCCCCTAGAACACGTCAACAAAATAGAGTTTTAGAAAGAAGAAATAGAACCTTGCAAGATATCTCTAGAACCATGCTTAGTGAATATGAATTACCTATTTATTTCTAGGATGAAGCTATAAATACAGCATGCTATATCATTAATATAGTGTTGATTAGACCCATTATTAAAAGAAATCCATATGAGTTATGGAACAATAGAAAAACCAATGTAAGCTACTTCAAAGTTTTTGGTTGCAAAGTCTATATCCTTAATACTAAGGAAAATCTTGACAAGTTTTTATCCAAGAGTGATGAGGGAATTTTTCTAGGATATTCAATCTCTTGTAAAGACTATAGAGTGTTTAAAAAAAGAACTAAATGTGTGGAAGAATCTGTCCATGTCAAGTTTGATGAGAAAGATCTACATCAGCCTAAGACCACTCTAGAGAACCTGGAGAATAATATGTCAAATATGGACATCAATGCTAAAACCTCTAACCATCCTGTAAAAGGATATGTGAAAACTTATAGTTCTATAATTCTCTACATTCAAGTCATAATGAACCCGAACCTATTGATGAACCTGAAATCACTAGTCCCTTTTTTTCTAGAGCTGTTAGAACCCTTAAGAACCATCCTTTAGATGCTATTGTAAGATATTTAGATAAAGGAACTCAAACTAGAGAATCTATTAGAAATCAGGTTGAACATCAAGTATTCTTATCACAACCTGAACCTAAAAACATTAATGATGCTATCAATGATGAGTTTTGGGTGATGGATATGCAAGAAGAAATTAATCAGTACGAAAGGAACAAAGTTTGGAAACTTGTTGACAGACCCGAAGACACATTTACCATAGGAACTAAGTGAGTGTTTATAAATAAGGTAGATGAAGCTGGTAATATAGTTAGAAACAAATATGGATTGGTTGCATAAGGATATAGTCAAGAAGAAGGGATTGACTATGAGGATACCTTTGTAGTAGTAGCTAGACTTGAAGCCATAAAAATCCTTCTTTCTTATGCTGCACATCTGAATTTAAAACTATATCAAATTGATGTTAGGAGTTCATTCCTAAATGGGTATATAGCTGAGGATGTATTTTTTGAACAACCCCCTAGTTTCAAAAATCCTCCCTTTCCAAATCATGTTTTCAAATTATTAAAAGATTTGTATGGTTTAAAACAAGCTCCAAGAGCTTGCTATGATATATTAAGTAATTTCATTATTTCCAAAGGTTTTACAAAAGGAACAGCTGATCCTACCCTTTTTATAAAACGAATTTCCAATGATGTTTTAATAATTCAAATTTATGTAGATGATTTTATTTTTGGATCTTTAAAAAATTATTTATGTATTGAATTTTCTAAAATGATGCAAAAAAAATTTGAAATGAGTCTAATGGGTGAAATAAAATTCTTTCTTGGATTTCAAATATTTCAAAATAATGATGGTATTATCTTAAACCAAATTAAATATACTAAAGATCTTCTAAAATGTTTTGGATTTGATAGCACTAAAAGTAGTGATACTCCAATGAGTACTACTTGTAAGATGGATCTTGATGAAGATGGAAAATCAGCTGATCAAACCACTTATAGAGGAATGATTGGAAGCTTACTATACTTAAATTCTAGTAGACCTGACATTATGTTTAGTGTATGTATGTGTGATCATTTTTATGAAAACCCTAAGGAATCTCATTTAAATGTTGTTAAAAATATTTTCAAATACCTCAAACATACACCCAATCTAGGACTATTCTATCCCAAAGAACAATCATTTGAGTTAGTTAGTTATTCTGATGTTGATTTTGGTGATTGTAAGTTAGATATAAAGAGAACCTATGGAACATGTCACTTTTTAGGCAAGTCTCTAGTATCATGGTGTAATAATAAACAAAAATCTATTTCATTATCTACTACCGAAGCTGAATACATAGCTGCTGGTAGTTGTTGTGCACAAATTTTGTGGATGAAACACACATTACCAGATTATGGATATCAATTCAGGAATTTAACTATAAATTGTGACAATACAAGTGCTATTAACATCTCAAAAAATCCTGTTTCACACTCTAGAACAAAACATATTGATGTAAGACATCAATTTTTTAGAGACCATTATAAAAAAGGTGATATCACTTTGGAATTCATTGGAACTAAATATTAGCTTTCTGATATATTCAACAAACCATTAAATTATGAAAGGATAGATTACATCATATGTGAATTAGGAATAATAAATCTTAAGTAGAAAGTGTACTATTTCATAACTTACTATTTCACAGTTTATGGTTTCACAAGTCACTATCTTAACATTACTATCTAACTCTCACAGTTTTTCAAGTTACCGTTTCATGTTTACGGTCACACAGTTACTGTCTCTTGGTTATTATATTGCACTTACTATTTCAAGTATTATGGTTGCACCATGAGGAGACACACCATAAAGGTGAAACTGTAAAAAACCTGTTACGGTCTCACCATGAAAACTTGTTCCGGTCTCACCGTGACAACCTATTCCAATCTCACCATAAAAAAACTTTTTTTTTGTGTTATTTGTATTTTATTACCCGTATTTTTGTGTTGATTATTTTACTATATTCATTCCACTCTCTTTAATTTGTGATGCTTGAAACCCCTAAATGATAAAACCAAATGTCTTTCATTATATTCTTCACGCGAGATTTCTTCTCTCAAACCCAAAACCTTTCTCTCTCAAACTGTAACACCCTTTCAATACTTCATCTATCTCTCTTGAAACTCTCATTGAATGCCCATAATGAAGCACCCCTCTTCTTTAACTCCTAAGAAGTGCAGATCTAAGAATAAAGTGAAAATAACAATGAAGGTAGTGCTCGAAGGACCACTGAACCCAAACCTTGTTGATAGAGTAGTGGTATTAGAAAAGAAAATACACCCTAAATGGTTGCTGTCAAGTAATTCTTCAGTGTTGAAAGTAATGAAAGAGCAGGGATGGATAGATTGGTTCAAAAAGGAGACAAGGCCAATTTATCCAAAGATTATTGCTCAGTTCTATTAGTTTGTCCATTTCTCAATTGATACAAAATATGGTTTTGTTGTGAAAAGCCGTATTAATGGCCAAAGATGCACCTTTTCCTCAAGGTTATGGGATTCTTGCCTAGGGATACCTCATGAGGGAATTTTTGAGGACTACTAGAGAGATCCTCCTCCTCCTAGTGATATATTTGTTTTAGAAGAGGCTTTGGGAAGCTTGACTGAAAAAAAAATAAGAGACAAGCTATTACTGCTGAGTTAGATGGTGAAACCAGATTACTGTTTAATTTTATTCAGAATCTGAGTAGTCTGAGGAAAATATATTTTTCTACCCTCAAGTATCAGGATGTATTTTTGATACATATTATGAAGAATGGACATAATATTAACCTGTGGAAGTATGTTATACTTTATATGTGAGATTTTATTAAGACTACCTCAAAGTATACCTCCTTGTTCTACTCAAGGTTAATCTATGCTATGCTATATGATAAAAGAATGGTTGGACCGAATAAATAAGTCATCAAGGACTATGAATTATGTATCTCAAAGGTTAAAGTCAAAAGAATGAAAATCAATTGGAATCCGTGGAGAAAGACCTGAGTAGAGTATAATGAAAGGATATATGAAAAGTTTAATCCATTTAAGAATCCTTCAAAACCTAAGAAAATTTATGATCCTAGTTTGGAACCAGATGAAATTGTTGACTATCCTTTTGAATAAGAAGAAGAAGAAGTTGTTTCACCTATAGAAGAAACTTTCCTAGATAAGGAAGTCAGTGGAACTGTTCCACAAGATAAAGTTGATAAGGAAGCACTTGTTTTTGAAATAAGTATTGATTTGGAAGAAGAACCTGCTTCTGGAAAAGAATTTGTTGTTAATGTAGGATAAGAGGTTGTTCCTAAGGAGCCTTTAGAAGAAGAATTTTATCTTGATAAAGATATTGCTATTGAAGAACTTTTGGAAGCACAAGCTAATCTTGATGTTATCATATCTGCTGAGGAAAGAATGGAACAAGCCTTACAGCTATCTAAAAGAGAAATGTATGAAAGTATTAGAGATGATATTTTAAAACCAGATCAAGGAACTTGATCTATTAGTCCTTTGAGAGATGCACTTGTTGAGGTGGAGCAACACCCTAGTATAGAAATTGTTGAAGTTCCTAATCCTATTGATCAAAGCACTATGGATACATGGTATAAGTTCCCTAGATAATTTTATATGAATGATTCCTAGGAATCCGGCCTCAGTTAAAGGTATAGACCTGTCTACTGTATTTCAATTAAAAACAGTCTTTTCTCTTGAAATAATCTTTTCCAAGGAACCTGAGCCTATCTCAGCTCCTGTTCCCGAACCTTCACAAGAACCTCCTACTTTCGTGATTCAGAGTGATTTGAAAGTCTTTGGAGCTAGTTTATTAGATGGAGTTGAAAATATCATGAACACACAACCTGCTCCTATAAAAAACCTAAATGAAAGAGATACTGCACTACTATTAGAGAAGATCATATCGAATATTCATCCAAAAATGCTTCATAAAATTCAAGAGGTCATAATTGATAACAAATAACTAAGTGCTGAAGTGAAGTCTCTCAGATCTGTGGTTGAAGATCTGCAAAAAATCTTGCAATCCGGACAAGTTCCTATTGCTCATCCTCTTGAGGATGTTAGTTGTCAGATTCCATAGGAAGTTACCTCTCTGATTCAACCGAGCTTGACCTCATTAGCTGAAAAAGTGGCTAAGAGAAACAATTAGATAGTTCAAGAGATGCGTGATCTTGTTATTGGTCTCAAAAAAATGACTGATGAGTATAAGGGATGTCTACAGAAAGTTCCGAATCAACTAAAGTCCCTCCCTTCAGTTGTTACAACCTCTAGTGCCTTTGGATAGTCATCTCAACCCTCCTTTGATAGTGATATGCTCAGAACTACTGTTAAAGATGAACTTCAATTAGTGTTAAGTGGATTTTACAAAGAGACTCTATCTACGGTTGCCAAGAATAGTGAAATGGTACTTGATTTGGTAAGGATTCACTCAAAGATTGAAAATGATGCTCAGGAATAAATTACTAAGAAAGTGGATTTCTACTTTAATAGGATTTTATCTAAGCATGATATGACCAATCATTTCAAGTATCTTGTAGAGAATTTGAAAATCCCTCCTGTTACTCAAGACTTCAAGACTCAAGTTCAAAAGTTGAAAGATTTCACTCCTTTATTGGACAAGTTCATGGATAACAAAGATGATTTTCAGAAAGCAATGTAGTATGGTGGTGAGATTATTTCTGACTTCATTCAGTTGTTGATGCCTTATATTCATGTGTAGAGCACTGATATTATATCTCTTGTAGATGCACCCTTACAGCCTGGTTTACCTCCTTCCTCATCCACTGCCTTTTCATCCACCTCAATGTCTGTATCTTAGGCTCTGAGCCAGATCAGACCTGTTATCCTTAACCAAAAATTTCCTCGGTCTTCCACCAAACCTACTTTGGCACCTTCTATTTTTGAAGGACTCCATCTCCCTTATCTATTAGTTGGATCACTCCCTTCTTCAACTTCTACTTCTTCTCCCGTGGCTCTTTCTAATGCTTCTGCCAAGGGAAATGAAAAGACAAATAGTGCTGAAGAATAGCGAAAATTGTATTTTGATAGAGATATTTTGTATTTTTACCTACTGATTGTACTACCACATCTTTTTCATCTAATGTAATGTGAACTGTTGCTCTCTATTATCTTATTTATGTTCATTCTCCTTTTCTTGTATTTTTTTGATAATACCAAAAAGGGGAGAACGGAACACTAAGAACAGACATGATTTGTGATCATCAAAAAGGGGGATATTGTTGCACTCCTCATGTTTTTATCATGTTTTAATGATCACAAATCCTATACATCCTATAAATATTGTTACTCCTATTTAATCTATCTCAAATCATGTGTAGATATGGTTGGTTTCTTTATACTTTAAATGAACATACACAAGATCCAAATTCCTATTAATCATGTTTGATTATTATAAATTATATTTAATTTGTTTTATAATGAATTTATTTTATGAATGGTCAAGTTTAATTAATTATGTGAATATTACTACTTAAGTCTGTATACATATATTTGGCTAAGTCTGAGAAACCGTGAGTCTGCCACTAGTTCTGGTTTTCTAGCAAAGGACCCAGAAACTGTGACCCATCCACCATGACCTAGAAATCGTGACCCAAAAACTGTGACCTAGACACCATGACCCATACACCGTAACCCTGACACTGTGACCCAGACACTATGACCTAGACACTGTGACCAAGACACCGTGACCCAGACATCGTGACCCGACACCATGACCCAGACACCGTGACCGGACACCATAACCAATTTCAGATCTCATGAAGTTTGTAACACCGATTCCTTACTACCATCAATAAAACACCATTCAAAGTTTGTAAAAGGACCAGACACCATGATCCTAACACTATAGTTGTGCTACTAGTTCCTAATATCAGTACAATAATGTCGTTATGACTATATCACCGCTCAAAGGCAAAAAAGAAGACACTGTTTCTTGGTGACACCATTTCCAAGTGATACTATTTCTAAACAGATTGTGACATTGTTGTTTAATATGTTTTTTTGTTTTCATTTTAATTTATAATAGTCATATTTGAGTCATTTAAAGGCACTGACATAATTAATGATTCTTTGTAGACATGTCAACTAACAATACTAGGTACGTGGTGTAGAATACGTGCATCCTGTCGGCTCCAATGTGTGCACCTATAATTAATAATAAAGATAAGCCGAGATGAAAATACAATACACAACAGTAGAACAACAGACACATGAGCATTTTTTTTGAAAAGAACCGATACATGCAACAAGATACATATGAATAACACATGAATCATTCTCAAATATAATGGCTAGAATACCATAGATTGGACCAAAAAACATCTTCACTATACCAAATCTATGAAGAACGCGTGCTAGTATCTAACTAGAATCCATAACACCAAACTTACAATACTATGCTTCTCATAAGAGGACTCAATAATTTCATCTTCTTCATCTTACAAGTCTAGATCTACATAGAATAACACTAAGAGCACTTCTAACCTTTTTCCCATCATCTTTTCTCTCTTGTGTATTGTTTTATCTTTCGAGCAGTGTGTGTGTGTTTGTATTAAAAACACACACTGTCTCTTGTATTAAATTTAAGGATAAAATATATACTTTCTATCATATCTTATTACATTTGTTTACTCCCATAGATAAGTGTGGAAGAGGTCCTTGTGTTACCTGGTAGTTTATACCCACAAAGAACTGTTGAAGAGTTCGTGTGACTTGGACAGTCCTGTGCACTATTGTTTACCCCGATCCAGGGTGTGGATCAAAGTTTATTAATATAAACTACTTGGTGGATGGTGATCACCAAGTGGAGTGGATTAGGTCTCGTCTTGAGACTGAACCACTTGTTTTATCCACTGTTTTATTTAATTTAATTTTTCTATATTTTACTGTATAATTTAGAAATCACTAGATTTTAATTTGATAGTTAATCATGGATAGAAGTTATAATTGTTTTTCCTTATTAGAATATCATAAAAAGTAGTATCAATAACTCATACCGATATTACTGAGAATTAATCAATCTTTTGAGTGGTTATTTGAAGAGTCAGACTTTTATAATAGTATTACCTTGACTGGATGGGTTGTATTTATTTTTGTTGGGGAACATTTTAAGAAAACTTTTCAACAAATTTTTTTAAAGGTACTCAATTAACCCCCCTCTTGAGTACTCCACTTCAACCAACAGGGTTTAAAATACTGTAATAACATTTTTGTAAATTTATCAACTTTTATGGGCCGCACAGTTTACCCACACGATTTTCTAAACCATGCACAAATCATGCAAGAGATACTATCCCCAAACCCCCTTTCACATGGTTTCCTAGGAATTCCTCATGGTTAGCTTAAATATGCGATAATCGTGCGAAAACCTCTATCTAAGGCTGCATGGTTATCTAGGATGATCCACACAGTTTTCACTAATCATGCACAAACTGTGCAGCATGCCCAGAAACTCCTTTTCCCTACCTTTTCGTGTCCCGAACCCCCAGGAAACCCCTGAGTCTTCACATGAACTTTGGGAAACAAATATTTGACCAAAATAAAGGACTTAAACCGAAACATAAACAAAAACATACCTTAAGAAAATTCCCAGATCTTACAACCTCCCCACCTTAGGACGACTTGTCATTGAGCCACTCTTCCCAAGAATCATTGAAATTATGAAGTAAAGAGATCAAGCCACTGGGCCTACATATCTAACTCTCACTCCCAAGTTTCTTCTTGTATATTTCCATGATACCATAAACTATGAACCAAAGGCACAACCTTTCCCCATAAAACCTTCTCAATATGATCTACAATACAAACTGGATGCTCCTCAAAGGACGCATCAGGCTCAAGATAAACATCATCAATGTTTATCACATGATATGGATTAGTATGATAATGAAGACATTTTGAAACCTGAAAAACATCATACATCCCACTATACCGCTGTGGAAGATCCAATCGGTAAGCCACCGATCTGATCCTATCTACAATCTTGAATGCCTCTACATACCTAGGTGCCAACTTGAACTGTTTCCAAATTCGACGATGGACCAACCTTGGCGACACTTGAAGAAACATAGTATCACCCACCTCAAAATCAAGAGGCCTATGATGCCGATCTACATATGACTGCTACCTACTATGGGAAGTCATCATGTGCTTCTGAATCAAAAAAACTTTCTCTGATGTCACGTGCACGAGACTCGGTCCTAATAGCTTAGATTCCCTAGACTCTAACCAATATTATGGGGATCTACATGGTCTCCCATAGAGTGAATCAAAATGCGCCATTTGAATTGTAGCTTGGAAACTGTTATTGTATGAAAACTGAACGAGTGATAAGTTCTTCTCCCATGAACCACCGAAATCCAGGATACATGCTCTCAACATGTCCTCCAATACCTAAATCATACACTCAGACTGCCCATCCTTCTACAGGTGATAAGATATACTCAGCACAGCCTGGGTACGAAGCACCTTCTATAATCCTTGATAGAAGAGCGATGTAAAATGCGGGTCACGATCCAAACTACGGTTCTTAACACACCATGAAATCACACTATTTTCCAAACATACAACTCACCTAACTGGTCAACTGTGTATGTCTCTTGGATTGGTAAGAAATGAACTATTTTAGTCAACCGATCCACAATGACCCAGATTGTGTCATTATTTTGAGGCACCCTTGTAATTCCCACTACGAAGTCCATCATTACTTCATTCCACTTCCATTTCAGAATATAAAATAATTGTAACAAACCACCTGGATGATGATGCTCAACCTTCACCTGTTTATAGGTAAGGTATCTCACCATGAAATCCACAACTTCTTTTATTCATCCCCGAACACCAATACTGCCTAAGAAGATCACGATACATCTTATTCAAGCCTGAATGTACTTCCCACCTTGACGCATGGGTCTCATGAATCTTCTCACAAACACACTGGTACTAACACACAACCATTAATAGATATTATTCCATCACCATCCAAGGCCCAATTAGATGGTGAATCCGACATTCCTTCATAGACAAACATTTAGTATCCACCAACTGAATCTATTTAAATTGGATCAAAATTGTAGATTCAACTGCTATAGATGCAAGGGTCATATTCCTATGCCCATTCTGTACCTCCAAATTCATCTCAATAAACAAGTCCATAATTTTCCATTCAGAGTTGGATTCCTGAACCACCAGATTCTAAGTCTTTCAGCTCAGTGAATCCGCAACACTATTCCCTTTTCCCGGTGTGTAAACCAACTCAAAATCGAAGGATCATAGGTACTCGACCCACCTTTGATACTGAATATTTAAATAACCTTTAGATAAGATATACTTTAAACTCTTATGATCAAAAAACACCATGAATAGATCTCCCAACATGTTGTGCCTCGAACACTTTTAGGAATAAACTACAGAAGCTAGATCAAGACTATGAGTAGGGTAGTTTCTTTCATGTGGTCTCAACTATCTCAACCCATAAGGTATAACCCGATCATCTTGTTTCACCACTACCCAAATCCCAACACCAGACACACCATAGAAAAAAGTGTACTTCTTACCGGATTCAGGTAATATTAGAACCGGTGCGGTAGTCAACTGCTTCTTCAATTCTTGAAAAGCAATTTCACACACCTCCGACCATTAAAACTTAACACCCTTATTGGTTATGATTGAGAGTAGTGCTGCCAAATATGAGAAATACCTAATGAACCTATAGTAATAACCAGCCAAACCCAAGAAACTACGAATACCCAAAATGTTCTTGGGATTCTCCCAAGACACAAAAACCTACACCTTATCTGGATCCACTGACACACTTGACTCAGAAATGATGTGTCAGAAGAAATGAACTTTATTAATCTAGAACTAGAACTTTTATAGCTTGGAATAAATCCTATGATCCATTAGTATTCTCAAGACAAGGTCAAGATGTTGGTAATGATTTTCAAGAGTTCGCAAGTACACCAATATTTCATTAATTAAGACAACCATGAACTGATCCAGATAGAGGTGAAATATCTGGTTCATTAGCACCATAAACATATCTAGCACATTTGTCAACCCTAATGGAATCACCAAAAATTCATACAACCCTTACCTGCTCCATAAAGATGTCAGTGGTATGTCAGAAGGTCTCACTGTAAACTGATGGTATCATAATCTCAAAACGATCTTGGAAAACACTCTAGAACCCCACAGTTGGTCAAATAGGTCATAGATTCTAGAAAGAGGGTATTGGTTTTTAACCATCATCTGATTCAACTTCCTATAGTCGACAAAGAACCTTAGTGACATGTCAACCTTCCTAGAAAATAGTACGGGTGATCCCCATGGCAATGCACTAGGTCGAATGAATCCCTTCTACTCTAACTCCTCTAGCTGAGCCTTAAGCACCTGGAGTTCTCCTGGCACCATTTGATATGGTGGAATGGAAACAGGTTCAACCCCTACTAGAAACTCGATTATAAACTCAACATCTCTCTCAGGTGGTAGCCCTGAGAAGTCCTCAGGAAACACATCCTGGAACCGATCCATCACAGGAGGAAATACATGTTAATCCACTTCTCCATCATCAAGAACAAGACATGCCACTTGGGCCATGAGCTCTCTAAACTTCTGAAAAAAGGCCCTGCATGTCCTGCTCAAACATCCCAATCACCACGAAGGACATAAGTGTCTCCATCGGGAGATGTAAACATTACCCGATGTCGGTAACAATTGATATAGTCTTGATACTCCAATAACCAGTCCATACCCAGAATCAGGTCAAAACCTGACATCTCCAAAACAAACAAATCCAATAGGAAAAGACATCCACCAACCTCTAAGGAAAAAAATTTAAACTTCCTTATATTCTCAACTCACACACCCTAATGAAGTATCAAGTGACATAACTCCACATGTACTTTCCACAGTTAGGCCCAACATTACTACGAACCATGCCAAAATAAAAGAATATGTGGTAACTGTGTCAAATAGAGCATTTTAAAGTGTGTAAGCAACAAGAATTGCACCTCAAATGGTAGAAGCTCCAACCTCACCTCCTCTAGGTGTAGACTGAACTGCGTGCAGATGGCCCATCTCTCTACCCTAGGACCCGGTCTGAGTACCCTGCGCTACGTTGCCCTACTGGTACGAATGGTCTCTCCCCAGAGTACTACGTCCACCACACCTACCAGTACGACCTATAGAGATCTAAATTCCTACCTTATATGGGGTAATAGATCCCCTAACCACACTATGAATTGATCTCTACCCTCCAACACTTTACATATGCCGTGGGTTCCTACAAAAAAGTTGCACATGGCCCATCTTGACACATGTTCTGCACTCAAGATGTGGTTGGGGACACTGACTTCACATGTTTCCCATCCTACAACACTAGTATCAAAAAACTTGATCACTAACATGAGAGAATGATTCCATTTTCTGGATGTTCTGTCCACTACTTTCCAGGTGGAAATTCTCGAAACAGAGCTTCCTACTATCCGAAGTCGCGCCACTAGTTCACCCCATCAGAACCACATGTCTAATTACAAAGGCCTCTTTGAGATTTACTTATGATATGAGGGCCTGATCCATCACCTCAGAAACCCTATTCATCTGAAATATATTTACCTAGGATCTAATCTCGTGTTGAAGTCCATCCTAGAAGTTCCTTTCCAAAGCTGTCTCATCTCCCACTAAAGCAGGAACAAAATGTTGCAAGTCTGTGAACCGGCCTGCATAATATATTATTGACATCATCCCCTATGTAAAACTCACAAACTCTACAACCTTCTCCTAACTTAAGGTTTTTGGAAGTAATTCTCTAGAAACTTTTCTTGAAAACTCTTCCACATCATTCCCTCCACTTTTTTAGTCTGAACTAAGATATCCCACCAATGATTTTCCAGTCCCCACAACTTGTAGGCTTCCAACTTAATTCGATTCTCAGAAGAAGTATCCAGATGTTCAAGATGGATAGACTCTATCTAGAACACAACTACCTCTTACCCACCCTCTATGGTAAAGGCTGGAGGGTGCTACAGATGAAACTCCCTGGTCAACTTAAACATACTCAGTGAAACCCGCCCTTGGTACCATTCCATCATCTACATAAAATGAGTGAAGTTATCACATAACTGCTCTTCCTTATCATCCTGAACCACTGGGACTCCTTTTTCCACTACTGGGGGAGCATTCCCAGCAACATCCTTTGGTTTCCCAATCTACACACACCTTCGTGGTGGAATTTCTCTACAATACCAAACACAAAATTTTTAGAACATAACCATGAAACTTTACAAGGAATAAGAAAAGGATCATCACTATCCATAAAAAACCATTTCACATACACTTCCCATTGGGATTTATTACATCTGAAACACTATCCTCAACTATCCTTCCCAAGGACATGGCTAACATGGGGTAACTAACTCACACGGTTACAAACCTTATCTTTTACACCAATTAAAAACAATTTTCTTATTCCAATTTACTCTTACAAAAGTTAAGCCACATTTACTTATTTATTAAGAACCATTTTATATTTACTAATTACCCTTTTCACTTCCTTTTTCCCATTCAATCCATCTCATTAGGAACAATTTCATTACTTTTAAGAAAAAAATGCATCCTAACCTTTATATCCCACACACCCATCTCATGTGTGTGTTCCTGCTATGATGCATGTCACTTATATATATAGGTGCCTAGAATAATGAATGAATGCACAACATCATGTCATTTTGACCACTATAAAAATATCATAAATCTATAACATCACACTACATGTGCATCACCCAATGGTGAAATATCATCAAATGTAACAACACACAATAAGAACAATAATTCCCGCCTTGGGTGACTTGGGTTTTCCTCCATACATGGGTTAGTTACTCCTAGGAATGATCTCATTACCAAGTCCTGAAACTATCCTAATCTCCTATATACCATCCCAAAATAGTAATAAAGTGAAAATAACTCCTCTAATACCACTTTGTAACATCCCCGACTTGGGTGCCACTGAACCGGTTCCTTGAGCCAGGTCATCACATGACCTCAAGAACGCCTCCCCATATGTTAGATGTTGCTGACTAGTAGCAAGGGTCTAAATTAGTCAAATGGGGAGACTATATCCTCTTTATCAGAGTAAGTCACAATATATCACAATATAAATAGCGGAAGCAATAAGAAACAACCAATAATATTCATAGCCAAACATCTCCAAAACTGGGTACAAACCACAATAAATAGTAAATATCTCATATCATGCTACAATGACAAGTGAAAAAAACCCAAAATAAAGAAAACAAAAGAATCCCAAAAATGGTCCTAACTCCAAGCCAGGAACCTCTTCCATGCATGTCCCATGTCCAAATCAACTTCCTAGCATAGGGCCCTTGCCCTTGCCCTTGTCCTGACCAGAAAGCATGAAATCTGCTCAGTTACCCAACGATGGCCCGAGAAGGGTGTGAGTATAACTCAGTAGGCCACCACCAAAGGTGTATACAAAATATCCAGTCTACCAGATAGTTCATTCAAGTAAAAAACTTAATGAAAAGTTAGTGAAAGACAATAAGGGGACACTATTTAAGAATCACTAATTTTCTATTACTATTAGTATTATTGTGCCAAGTTCATAATATACATCAACTCATCATTTAGTTCATCATGAACATGTAATCCATGGGTTAGACATTTACCTTATTCACCCAATATTCATGACATTCATCATTTCTCACAAGATAACAAGTAGAGTCCCTAAATCACTAGGGATGAGAATATCAAGTAATCACCACACTTACCTTAGAGCCTCAATCCATGTATTTTCACTGAATACAACCATTAGGGGAATAGAGAATCAGTCTGACTCCCCAACCCATGCATTCCAGGGTAGGTTAGAGCATCAATACAACCCTAATTGTGGGAGGAGAATCAGTCCTTAATCCCACCACCAAGACATGTACACATGATTATTTATCCATTTACAAAATTTATCCATATCATAACCATTACAACCAATAAATATAACAATCATGTTTCCCAATAATCAATCATGGAATTCAATGTTATGCCATAACCCATTCATAATGCCATTTTACAATACACAACAAATTATCCCAATTCTCATTCCCATGTCTCACCCCATTAACCATATTCATCAATTCACTATCCATAACCCATTCCATGTGTTCAACATGTCATACACACTAACCCTCTTTTGGTTTTCAACATAATTCATTAGTCACAAGGCATAACCCCTATTAAACTAATTTAACCCATTTTTATTACCATACCAAACAATCGATTAAGCCACTACTATGCATAGGCACATTCCAATAACTCATTTCCACTCTCATTAAACATTTCAATATGCTTGTCAAGGGCTCTACATTATTACAAGATAATATTTCTCATACTTATCTAACTACTAAGTCCAAAATGTATTGGCACACCCCATGGGTGTCCCTACAAAGGTCAAGTCATCCTCTATGTGTCCCATGGGGACCATGAGGGTCTACATTCATCACTTAGACACCCATTACACCAAATATAATCAAAGGATCACAATCATAATAAGGGGTAACCAAGAAATAAATCCAACCATTCACAAATATCAAACAAAACTATGTGATATAACTTTTAGACCACCTACCTTGAATCCATTGGTGAACACACCCCTAATCAAGGAATTATATACCAATTCAATCAACCTTTGAATACTCTACCTAAATCTTCCTGAAAAATAAGGGTTTTAGATTTTTGTATGGGAAGAAGGGAGAGATACAAACCCTAAAACAAAAAGAGAAGCAAGAGTGGGATTAACCTTACCTGGATCTCCGTTTCTCAACCAATGACACTCCAAAAGACCTAGAGTTGAGGGAGAATAACCTTTTTAATCTCTTGGGAATTTTGGTTCATTCCTAGGTTTGAAAGATGGAAGAAAAGAGGAAATCCCAATTTGGGGTTTAAAATCCCGTAATGGCATGTTTATAAATTTCTTAACTTTTCTGGGCTGCACAGTTTACCCACATGGTTTTCCAAACCGTGCGGAAACTGTGCGATAGATACTATCCCAAAACCCCCCTTTTGCATAGTTTCCTGGGAGTTTTTCATAGTTAAGCTAACTATGTGGTAACTATGAGAAAACCTATGTCTAAGGCTGTATGGTTACGTAGGATGATCCGCATGGTTTGCACTAATAGTGTGCAAACCGTGTAACATTTCCAAAAACTCATTTTCCCTACCTTTTTGTGTCCTGAACCCCTGGTACACCCCCGATATTTCACATGAACTTCAAGAAACAAATATTTGACCAAAATAAAGGACTTAAACTGAGATATAAACAAAAACATACCTTAAGAAAAGTCCTGGATCTTATGTCGACCTCCACCTGCACCAGCCGAGATTTGGTCTCCACGGATCTCACTCAGACCAGCCACCATTGTGAGCTACATCCCTCATAGGACCACCCCCAAATATGACCACCCCATAGCCGAGGCCACCCTCAATGGTGCTCTCATATCCAATTCTAGTTCCACCTGTTCCGCTTGAGGTCTGTTGGCCTGTACGAAGCCGGTCGTTGCATCGTACCCCTTGCCACGTGAGGTAACCCCTCCCTCATTCTATATTAGTCCATTTGGACTTGATATTTTCTTGAAATGGGCTCGAGTGGGTCAGCCTGACCTGATACAGGTCTGGGAGGACCAACATGGCCCAGAATACCCCTCTATGGGTTTTTTACGACTCAGAATGGGCCTACGCAGGTTCGGCCTGACCTACTTTGGCCCTCAAGGGTTTTGGGCTCAAGCAGTTATTTAAATAATCAAAATTAATTATGTTAATTAATTTAATTTTAGTATTAAATTTAATTAATTAAAATTAATTTTAGTTTTATTAAAAAAGTATAATAAGTTTAATACATAGGAAAATTAATTTAATCCTTGTATTAAATTAATTAATTAATTAATTTAATTTTTGGAATTAAAATTAAATTAATTATAGGATTGAATAGAATTAAATTATTTGAATTTAATTAATTAATTTAATTTAATTAAATACCCTTGTATTTTAATTTATTTCAATTTAGTTTTTATCACGCATTTATTTTACCCACTAACCGGTCTTGAGCATCGACCTTCTGTGTATGTTAGTCTAGTTTATTTTAGTTATTTAATTATTTATAATTGCATATTATGATTGTAAAAAATTAAGATGCTCCATGTATCATCATTTTTTTGGTCAATATGCATAAGATCTTGCACGTCCATCTTTATCTGTTGTATATTACACCCTTAGTCCCCCTCACCTATAAGCGAGTACATTTTTACTTTGAGGAAGACAATGTATGACATGGACCCCACCAAGATGAGGTTAAATCCAAATGATAATTTGATGTAGTGGATGGGGATAAGCCACATAATGAGTCAAACTATGACTCATGTATGATTCCCCTAGGCCATGGTTGATCCATTAAATTTAAATGGATCAACCAATATTAGATGCTAAAAAATAGTCAGGTAGTATATTTCCTTTATAAAGTTATTTATTATTTTTTTCATTTTAATGATAGTGGTAAAAAACATAAAATAATAAATAGTATACTACATAAATAAGTGATGGATGTTTTTTCTACTAATGTTCAGATGTGAGCAGGACAACATAAAATGATTAATATTAATAGGAATGGATTACATTCATCAAGAAGAATATAAAACCCTCAAATAAATATTAAGTCATTAAATGCATTCAATTATTCAAATTAAAACAAAATTAGGTTTTTGAGGTGCTCGTCAGCAAAATTTGAGGGTGCCTCTTACTATTGGGGAGTTCTTATGAGAGTGATGTGTTGACTTAACTGAAATTGGAAGAAAATAAGTATCCAAATATAACTTACTAAAACTTTAGAGGAAAGCATTGATAAAATCAAGTTTATTATTTTAGAAGTCGGTACTTCACTCAAAAGATCAAGGAAATGCGAGTTAATGTGGTTGAACAGCCAAACGCCTACCTTGAACTCCCCAAGTAGTGGTGTAGCTAAATCTTGTAGACTATGAGGGGAAGTTCAATGATCCTTTCCACTAGAATAATTGATCTATAGTTTATTATGATTCCATTCTAGAGGGTTCCTAGAATATGATAAATAGTGGGATACATTTAACGATTTAATTAATTAATAAATAATGTCTAAATTGGTAATCAAGATAAAAGTACTAATCTATTGGATTTTATTTTCATAGAGAAAAAAAAGTAATACCACAACACACTATGATATCTATTAGAAAAATTCAACATCAAAACTAGCTTGAATTTCAAAGTGTAGTACATGCACTTGTGCTTAATACTACGATATTGGAAATTCAAGGTACCCGTGTCCCCAATACCTATTAAGACACCTCAAGAAGTGAGGGTGTAAAAAATGATTACATGAGATTTATGTATGAAACATATGATGGTGATTTCATAATGATATCATCAATGCCTGATGTGAGTTGTGGATACTACATCAGGACATAGATGATTACCCTTGTTGTATCATCTTCAAAAAGATTACACAGAGAAAGTGAAGTGAGATATGAATTGGTGATTATTACACTGGATATGTGTAAATTGAAAGATGGATCAAGATCTTTTAATAGATATCTTTCCCATATCATTCTCACCCATTTAATCCAGTATCACTTAATATTAAAAAATAAATAGTATGTAGAAAATTACTTCATTACTTTTTAGGTAAGATTTTACAAGAAAATAAGAACTGATCGAAAGTTTTAGTTCTTATAGTGAACAAATTTAATAAAAAAGAGAAAAAGGACAATGGAAAAAGCAATGGAAAATGAACCTTCACAATGTCCTTAAAATAAGAGAGGTAATAAACATGATGTTATTTTCTTCTCATATCATGAAATAAATATATGAGAGTTTAATCACAATGAATAGAATTAAAGAAGCAAGTAAGCACTTATTCTTTAGGTATAATCATAAATTATAAGTATTATTTTAGAGATATTTTTTGGGTATTAAATACAATATTTTTATCAAATATTTTTATTGAAATAAATTAACCAAGTAAGTATAGAAACATTACAATAAGTAAGGTGTATTAACCAAGCAGTTGAGAAAGGGTGATTCCAAATTCATTAGTGAGAAGCACATAACTTCTAATTTCCAAGTGAATGATTCTAGTAGAAATTTTATTGAGTATTACAAAAACATTTATCTCACATTTACTTTGGGAACAAAGATAAATTATTCTATTTTAGGAGTGAATGTTGTTTATGATGTTTCATACTCAACCAATAGCTCAGTGATACATTAATCATAAGCAACAAATGATGAATATATAATACAAGACCTATATACCAAGTTGTGGCAAGATAATCCTTTGTTAAGTAAAACTAAAAGTGGACATTAAGGATATACCTAGTATGGTGTTTAGAATCAATGAAGATAAATACCTTAGATATTATCGATGCATATACTTATTTAGTTTGGATAAAGAAATATTTATAAATAAAGGTACGCCATAAAACTTTTAAAACTAGTTCTGTTGGAGAGAATAAACTATTCCAAGGGTAATATAGTGGTAAATATACTTCATTATAATACTTTAAGTGTTTATTAATGATTTTGAAAGTGAATTATGATATATGAATGGTCATAAGATATGATTTTCTTCGGACCAGAATGAAGAAGTATATATTGACCAACCATTCATCGATCATTGTAAAGCTTCATGGAGTAATTCATAAGCACACTTTACCTTATCCACATTAGGTATATGATACCAATAAGGAGGATAAATGATGAGTATTACATGTTAACATAGATCAAAAAAATATAGCATAAAGTAATTACTAAATTCACATTTCCTTATACACATCAGAGTTATGATGTAAGTAAAAAGAGAATCAATGTTAAAACTTATGCATTGTAGAAACTTATATTATATTTCAAGATGTGTTTAAAACATAACGACATTATCCCATAAAAATATTCCAACTATCATGAAAAATAGATATCATATGAGTTATAGTATGATGGAAATCCATTATGTCATAAGAACATGTGTTTATATGCAAAGAGTTTGTTAGGATATAAACAAACTTGCATCAAGTGAAACAAGATGTGAATCTAAAGTAATTATCCTAAAATTTTATTAGGATATTACAAAAATAAATATGATAGAAAATATGTAGTCAAGTGATATACTTTATTTATATAATGGGTCCACATATCTACTTGAGATAGTGGGAGAAATATTGACTTAGGTTTAGTCAATGCCAAAGATGCACAAGTAGTTGGAATAGGAACAAGTTCCACAAGAGAATGAGGAAAAGAAATATTATAGAGACACATACTGTATAGAATAGATAAAACCATAGTAATGTTTTTTATTCACCATGACCAGTGATAAATTATTCATTGTTAACAATAACTCCTAAAAGTAGTAAGTATATAGAAATTAGAAGAAATTGACAAGATCAATTAATATTCAATAATAGATTCCATGTGTCAAAGTTAATGGGGATTATTATTTTAAATATTATGGTGTGTATTCAAGTGAGATTATACATGTATGGTACAAACATCATACCAATAAGGCTTGATTGGTAATACTAATTCGATATTCCTAAACCCATTAGAATTTTACTTATTATAGTTATGCTTCTATGATCATTTTATTGAGTATTAGATATTAAGACCACCAATCATGGAAGGTGTCTATATGACGCAACCAGAAAGGGATGGTGACATCACATAATGACAATAAATGGTGAAAGTTACTCAAATATAGTTTAGGATTAAATTAATAAACAAGATAATGGAATATTCATTTGTAAAGAATCTTTTCCATGTGTCTATTAGAGGTTAGTGGGAGAGATATTGTTTTCCAAGTACAATATAGTTTGTCACATATAGAAAATATTTATTGTTCCAATAGTTAGTTAAGACCAGGATACAAATAACTCTCTTAATATTGACTTAAAGTATCAACCTAATTTATAGAAAATATGATATACTATGGTATATCTAATTATTTCTTAGACCTAGTCAATTCTACATATATTAACATGGTTTGAAAAAATACAAGTTAAAAAATTTGAGTTATAATTGTTACAAATGTCACATGGTATAAATCTCACCAAGATGACATGTATGGTACATGGGAGGAGATTAATGTGGTGAGTTGAATTCCATGCGCCTCAGTGATGGATCAATCGCGTATGCCATGATATGTACAAGAATTGATATTTACAAGATATACTTTATGGTATGAAAATATCAATTATATATAGGAAAACTGCAAGGGAAATAGCTAGAGATATCTAATTGTACTTGAGAATGTACAAAAGATATGTACCTGGTATGTGGAGAGAAAGGATTCTACTTTTAAAGGGACACAAACTAGTAATCTTTGGAACAATGTGATATAATATCACAGTTTGGATAAGGTAACGAGAGATATAAGATCATACAAGACAATGGTATCTATATCTACAAATACTAAGTACATTGTAGCTTCAAAGTAAACTAAGAAGAAATTATGAAACACAAAAATTTGTTCTAGTTCGTAGAATCACACCTAGTAAATAAAGTTTTATCATGATGATAATTCTTTATAAGTACTAGCCAAGATGTCAAGTTTATAAAATGAACCAAAGAGAATATAATTAGGGATAACATATCTTGATAAGTTTTACTAAATGAGGCGAGGTTTCACATAAGAGAATTTCCATGCAGTGGAAACATGAAAAACCTAACAAATAATGTCACAACTCAGCAGAAACATGATCTTAACCATGTACAAGATAATAAGGATGGTTAACAAGTTGGATCTAGTGAAAGTGGGAGTGTTTTAATAGTTGGTTCCCAAGACCCAAATTTAATAGTACTTTTTGATTATCATATCATGTATACAGTGAGATATTCATGATGTACTCTTACCATTATAGTGTATATATTTATGCATCCACTATTTAATGGTAATGTTCATAGATTAATTATAATGTCAAAAGGTTATAGAAGATCCTAGGTTATAATGAGAACCTCTAGATACTATGACATTAACCGTAAATATATGTCCTATGGTCTTGATACATCATATTGACTAGACACAGATGATGTTCGACTATCAGGTGATGGGAGGCTCATAAGTATTGAGAATTCTTCTCATGAAGTTCTCACTTAGTGATCTCTGGTAGGTGAGATCCTGAGAACATAACCTCTAATAATAATTCCACTTGTTTTAAGAATAATTTGTTTTTACTATATATGGAAATGGGAATTGGTATCCTAACTTGAGATCATTATAAATGTGTGACATTTGATTGGGTACTTTGATACAAGTTAAAAACCATGATAATGAAATCGTGGTGAGGTAGCTTATGTTGGGTGCATCATCACTGGTATGAAATTGGTTGAATGATAAAGATAGAATTTATTAATTCAGAGTTGAGGAAGTAATATATCTCGGGACTAGTTGATTAAGATGGTAGTACCTTCATAAATCCTTGGAAAAGGTAGTTGAAAGGTAAGTCCATCCAGTTAGATCAACAAAAAATAAATCCAGAATGGATGATGACACAAGTGTGCATATTTCTTTATGAGATATCTAAATACAAAAAGATTATATTACACATTGCATGTTTGTAGGTTGGTTTTAATTTCTATGACTACTCCTTATCTCTCTAGGGGACTTGATAAGTTTCTAGACTTTACTCATATTATGTGAATACTATTCATTGCTATCAAGATAAGGTCCTATAGGGTCACACACAACAACATATTCAAGAATCCACCCTATTGTGGTAAATAAGTATATCGAACATGGTGGGACCCACCACAGGGTTTGAGGGGTTTCCATTTATTAATGATCACTGATAAATAAATAGAATCATTATTATTCAAGTAAAGAATAATTGGATTTAATTAATTTATTAAAATTATTTACAAGTGTCTAAGTAATTACTAGGAATAATATTATTTGAATAAATATTATTTTAATATTCTAGGTTTGTTTAATATTAGAAAGTATTATGAGTCCAGTTAAATAAGTAAGTTTTATCATGTAATATATTTAATATATATTATAGGTATGTGTTAAAATATAAATGATATTTATGATGCAGTTTAGTTCATCATAATTATAATTTATTACTTATTTAGTAGACATTAAATATATGGGGTTTGGGAACCCTGTCCAGGTATTTTGAGAAACACACTATATAAGTATAAGAGGATCTTCATTCCATGCATTGTTTATACATTCAAAATCGATAGATTCTCTCTCCTCCCACTTCCTAGAGAGAGAAATGCTCCAACTGAGTATACGATCCAAGATCGCCTTCGCAAATTGAAAGAAGGGGATCATGGTGATAAAAATAATGCTGAAGGATTAATCAGAGCTTCGTGCTAGCACCCAAAATTCAATGAACGGTGAGAATATGGATTCTTGAAGTGTGTGTGTATGATGTAGAGTGTTTCAGATTCAGATACTTTGAGAAACAATCTCCGACGATGAGTTGCAGTAATGCACTCTTCTATTTGGAATAAGGTACACATTCTATTTATTTTTCATGTTCTATTTAATTCATGTGAGATCCTTAGGATTGTATCGGGGCTTGGATCACCAGAGATGACAAGTTTAATCATCCCAGGGATGAATTTTTTTAAATTCTTGGCCAACCAACTTTTGCTGTGTGCCCTGGTACCTTCAGGTTTTTCTTGGGTTACCACCCTACATGGCCCATAAATTACCCCAACCAACCCAATAAAAGACCCTGTTGATGAATATGTGCTTACCATTAGTCAAGTCAAAGACATAAGCTCAGATTCAGAGATGTACTTGCTAGTCTTCATGATACCAAGAATGTTAGTTAAATCCAAGGGTGATGAAGAAGTTCTTGATTTCCCCATTAGCAGTGATAAATCAAATAAAAATTCCCCAACTTCATCCCCATAACTTCAGTAGGTCACCACTTCATCAGAAAAATATAAGGAAGTCATTATATCACCATTGGAAGATGTATCTCAAAATAATAACCTCACCCCTAACCACAATAATTCCATTTTTTCTCCTATCCATCCTGAAATAGAAATAGAGTAAGAGGAGTAGGAAGAGAAAGAGGGAGAATAAGAAGAATACGACCTCAGATATTCTCCTCCAACATTCAAGGAAAGAGTCTCCACCATAGTATACGAACTTTAATAGATAAATATGGGTAAAATGGAGGATCCCTGAACAATATTGATCAATGAATCTATGACCCTATATGATTTGTAAATTTACATCTATTTTATAAGGAAGCACCAAGATGTGTTTTACTAGAATTATATATAAATTATAGGCCTTGATCCCATTGTGGATACCCATCACTTAGGCTTTCTAGAAGATCATCACAGTTATAAGTAGGTAGAAAAAAGGATACTTCTAACTCATACCTCCAGGGTAGAAGATAAAATTTACAATATCATCAAAGAAAAATTCATTTGGGAAGTCTAGTACCCAAAATGGATTTCCAAAATTGTCCCCATGAAGAAAAAAATTCGAAAATCAGGGTTTTCATCGATTTCAAAGACCTCAATTGGAATAATATGAAAGATGAATTCTAGGTTCCAATTAAAAAACTTATGATCGATGTAATGAATGGATATCAAGACATCTCTTTCACGTATGACTATTCATGATACAACCAAATATGAATGTCTCTAGAAGATGAATAAGACACTCCCTTTGGGGTCCTCTAAAGACTATTCTGCTACCAGGTGACACCCTTTAGTTTAAAGAATTATGACACTACATATCAATGTGACATGCATTGCATCTTCAAAAACTTTCTGGGAAAACTAGTCAAGTGTTTTATTTATTATTTTGTGGTAAAATCATGACAACGTTCTGATCACCTTGCCGATTTGAATTTTTTTCGACAAACCGTGACAACACAATATGAAAATAAACCCCCCCTGAAATTCACTTTCAATATTACATCGGGAAAATTTCTCAACTTCTTAGTACACCATCAGGGTATTAAATTAAACCCTAAAAATACTAAGGTAATCTTGGGTATGTCACCCCCTCAAAACCACAATGATTTGACAGGAATATAGGGAAAATTTTCCTATATTTAATGATTGATAGAAAACCTCACAGGAAAGTGTTTTCCTATAACCAGGTTGATGAAGAAAGGGATCAAATTTTAGTGGACTGATGACTAAAAAGAAACATTCAATAGCCTCAAGAAATATATCTTGATCCCACCAGTGTTGATGCCACCAGTTGAAGGAGAGCCACTCATATTATATGTGAAAGCTCTATAATGGTCACTAGGGGACTTCCTTAAACAAAAAATGAAACTATTAGTGGAAAAAACCTTTATTATCTCAGTTATACCATTATTGAAACTAAGACTCGGTATTCAAATATCAAGAATAACTGTATGATTTTTTTAGTTTAGAAATTAAGGCAATATTTGCAGCACCATTAGGTCTATTTGATCTCTTAAAATGAACCACTCAAATATATCCTCAATCATAAAATGTGGTCCATATTTTTAGTATGATAGGAGATCATTATATAAAAACTGGAAATCCGGTTAATACCACAGAAGGTGATAAAATATAAGGCATTAAAAAATTTCCTGGATGAACATCCCTCCATGGAAGAAGTTCCGGTGAGTACCGATCTTCTAGATGAGGAGATATTATTCATTCAAGACTCTACAAAAATGTTGGAAATTTACTTTTAATGTGAATCCAAAATCCCCACCAAAAGGGGATGGAAGTCCCCAATCTAAAGAAAGTTGGGTTGGGGAGTAATTCTCATTTCTACAGAAAAGTTCTACCCTAATCCTTCCTCATATCAAAAGGCTGCACTAACAATGAAACTGAATACTAATCCATAATTTTAGGATTGGAATTGTCCTTTAAAATATCAGTGACTCGCCTGAGAATCAAAGGTGAATCTGAGTTGGTTATTAAGAAGATCAAAGGTGATTATGCCATCAAAAAAGAAGAGATAACCCCCTTCTTAATTATTTTCAAGGGTTGATGGAACAATTCCCCTTCGAGCTAACATTAAATCATGTTCTAAATTCACAAAATGATCTCGTAGATGTATTAGTAAATTTTTCTATGGAATTTATATATCTATATCAGGATGAAACAGTCATTATCATCGCCCATCGCAGAATAATATCACCATTTGTTCAATATAGTATATAAGAGATCAATAGGAATGACTCCTATACTGAACTAGATAATTCTACAATTGGTTGAATGACACACATCCTATAATACCTCTAAAATGGGACCCTTACTTCATAAAGATCTAGAAAATAAAAGATCCGATGAAAGGTAGTCAATTTTACTCTCTATGATAGCCTGGGTCATCAAAAAAAATTTTATAAGAGAATCTTCAATGGAGTTATCCTTAGATGCATTGATAGAGAGGATATTACTACTATCATGTGGGAAGTTCATGCATGAACTTGTGGTTCGCATCATCCAAGAACCAAAATTTCTCATGAAATCAGGTGGATTGGGTATTTATGGCCTTCGATGATGTATGACTTCAAACAATTCAGCAAAAAGTGTCATTCCTGCCAAGTGCATGAAAAATTCATTCATAAAACCCTAGAGTTTATGCACACAACTAAATACTCCTTTCCATTCACTATATGGGGAATGTATTTTTTAGGGCCATACCCTCCAGCTACGACTAAGCAGTTCAAATACACCCTTACCCCTACCAACAACTTCTCAAAATGGTATGTGGCGGTACCTCTAAAGGAAGTCAAGACCAAGAGTATCATAAATTTTGTAAAGTCAAACATCATCACTATTTAGTGCCCCTCACAAAATATTGACAGACAATGAAACTAACTTCTTCTCTTTCAAATTGAATAATTTGTATTAGGATTACAACATCAAATCTAACCATTATTCCCATTACCATGCAGTGGAAAATGGACATATGGAGGATTTTAATAAAACTCTATTGAATATTATCTAGAAAATAGTGTATAGATAAATGAATTCCTATCCCAAAAATATTTTTTCATTCCTTGTGGGACTACCACACAACAACCCTCTCTACTACTCAAATGACCCCATATTCACTGGTTTAATGAACAAAGATTGTTCTACCCATTGATGTCCAATTTCCATCACTCCGAATAGCTATACATGAAAAAAATCTCAGATAATGAGAAATCACAAAATTAGTTTGATGAGATAGAGTGACTATGAGAAAAGGTTGAATATCTTTTACCACTTAGTGGTTCACCAAAACTAGATAACATGATCCTTTAACAATAAAGCTCATCTCCATTCACTCCTTCAAGGAGAAATTGTTTCATCTCTTAAAACTCTGATGATACTTGTAAATAAATCCCAAAATCTTGAACCAAGTTGGATAGGAACTTATATTATACATAATTTCTATCCTAATAGAGATTAATCATTAATCATGATGGATTAGGAAGGCACTAAGTTCCCTACCAATGAAAGGTTTCTCAAGAAATACTTAATTTGATCACTATAGGTCCTAGATGTAACACCCTAAGTTACAAGGCACCGTGGTCCTATTCATATGACCCAAAACTAAAAGAAAATATAGTCCTTATTGTATGACTATAAAATACATAGAGGTCCTTATTACATAAACATAAAAGACATGACTGATTATTCCTAGTCACATGATATTAAACTACATGGAAACATCCTCTTTGCAAGACTTTAAACTACATGATGCCTTTGTCCCTTGCTAGAGAGGATGCCTCCCATATAGCTTTAGTTATCAACCACACTATGTTTCAGAACTATGTATGTCTTTATTCCCATTTTAGTGAGATATGTAGTGATGACTAGGCCCCTTGTCTCTAGTATAACCACAAATGTTCTTTACATTTGGCCTTTTCCCCCTCCTCTCACTATGTTTAATTTCCTTGGAAATTTGTGTGATATTGAGACTATGTTGGACCCCCTCTTCACATAAGGTTATTAATTTCTACATGTTATGTAATTATCTCCAAATCACACAAACTAGTGGTCCAGTTTACATGAACCAAAAACTACAATACACCATTCATCCTTAATGCACGATGTAAAAATGCACGGTTCACATCCCTGTTGCATGAAGTAAGATTTCATAACACTTTGGTCCCCACCTAAGAGGTCCCCAATATTGATTTAGATCTCTTACCACACCACTAACCTATATATTCTTATAACCATGTGTGGCTTGATTCTCATTTCAATTAGATACGTAGTGATGCCCAGACCCCTGTCTCGGGTCCAGTTGTGAAGTAAGGAAAATTCTTCTATATTATGAGTGTGTGTGTCTATATATATATATATATAAGATCCATATAGGGGACTCTAACATAGGTCCTTTCATTGGTAGACCCATCTTAAGTAAAATGACCTCACTCCTCACATGAGTCAGATCTATGCATGGAGTTGCATCCAGAACTATGTATGTCTTGATTATCACTTTGAAAAGATATGTAGTGATTATTAAGGAATCTATATTAGGTAAAGACCCAAATCCATCCCTTTATAAGATCATTTTCCCAACCTTTGGTCCTAATGGTCTCGCTTCACATCTTGTTTTTTTCTTGCTGGCTGGAAGAGACATATTTACACCCCATATCAGTAAAGACTTTGTGACCTTAAACAATATAAACCCCATGGTCCTTATCGAAAGACCCTAAAAGGAATTACTGAATCATTATAGTCATAATATATTAAACCATATGACAGGATCCTTTCAGTATTACATAAAACAACATGTTTTACATCCCCATTTCATGATGTAAAACTATGTGATACCTTAGGCCCTCACTAAGAGGATGCATCGATTATGGTGTCCTTCATATACCATGCCATATTCTAGATTCCGTGTATCTTTATTTATATTTATATAGGATATATAATTACTCTTGGATTCTTTAACCTTGTACTAGTCACAAATCCTAAACTAGGGTGTGATTTTCTCCCACAATACTAGTTTTCACATACTCACTAACATGTAATGAAAGAACCCTCACCATTCCTCATCTCTCACACTGATCATGAATCATGTGGGATTAAGAATCTTGTAAGGGACCTTTTTCATGTTTTAGACATGTGGTCTCAATATTGTGACTTTAAAATGGGCTCAAACCACTTTGTATATTCTTATTCTGTGTAAGATTTCTAACTCTCTTCATACCATAGTCCAAGCTATGAGAATTTAGATGTCAAATCCACAATGTACTTTCCAAAATATGTTAAATTGTATGGTTTCTATCTCTTAAAAATTATTTTAAACCATAAGACTTAATGGTTCCTCACCAAATAGGACACCACACTTCCATCATTACTATCTCACTATGCCATACCATAGAACTATGTGTGGCTTGATTCTTGTCAACACATGATACATAGTGACACCTAGACCTCCTATATTTCTTCCATCCATGAATGATATAAAAATTTATCCTCTCATACATCCACTATGTATGTGTAATTTCCTTTTAGATTTCCATGACTTTGGGCCCCAATTTTCCCCCTCTCCACATCAGGATATTACCTCCCTTGTTTCATATAAAATATCCCTGAAACACAAAGTAATTATGGTCCTTGACGCATGAACTTAGAAGTCATGACCTTTATGTACTAGTCATAATATGTTAAACTATATGATAACATCCTTTCCACATGACACAAAATTTCATGGTTCACATTCTTGTTGCATGATGTAAAATAGTGTAACACTTTGGTCCTCACTTGAGAGGTCCCTGATCTCAGCATCGGTCTCCTAATGCACCATCAACACTTATTACTCCTTAGAACTATGTGAGGATTGATTATTTCATTGAAGAGATATGTAGTGATACCCATACCTCTATTCTAGGTATATCCACAAAATATATAAAATGTTACCTATATTGCATGTAAAAAAAACTTTTGAAGGATATTTCAATATGTGTTTTAGCAAGGTAACCCCTTCCTTACATATGAGATATACCTACATAAGAGAAGACTAGCATGGTTTTTCCTTACATTCATGAACCCATATTCAAAAAATTGACTCTCTACCCACAAAAGAACTTGATCAGTGTGGGGAACTCAATAACTACACGTGTCTTGATTCTATCCTTGAAGGGATATGTACTAATGCTTGAATTTTTCATTTTTGGACCATCCAAAGAGAAAAATGACCATTATCTCTTACATATGAGTCATATCTATATAAGTAGTTTCATATCCATAGAAAATGCTAGTCTAAATACCTCTTTTATTCTTGGAAACATAAGTTTCGCTAGTCACACTCCTTGTCTTGGGGAACTTGGAACTTTGCAATCATTTAATTTTCTATCACTAATGAGAGCGATTGAATATGATGGTCACCTTTGTTTCAACTATGCATAATACACCTCAAATTGTCTCAAAATATTGAGTGCCCCAAAATGGCCTGTCAACCAGATGCACCTTCATCCTTAGGAGGAAATAATTTTATCTCCACATGCTTTGAAAATATCTTAACTAAAGACACTTTTAAACATGATATGTGGTCATTCTTTGCACACTTATCCCAAATCAATCCTCTTGATTCAAAATCCCCCAAGATCTTTGTATACAACCTCCCCCGCTATGTGTAGGTATACTAGGAAATCCTTTTGGTATTACCAGGCCCCATTTTTTTCATTATCCACATATACTTGGGTCAAATCTCGGTGTCCTTATACTCTAGTAACTATTGGTCTCATTGACATGACAATAAACTGTGAGATAGAACCACTACAATAAATCATGTGGTGTTCATAAAAGACAATCCTTGACTGAAACTGTTACATAATCTGGGTAACCTCCCCAACTACTATTTTTTCTCAAACTGACCATGACTCACGTGAGCTTAGAGATCATGGAAAATCATCCCATTTTTTCATAACCAAAGAATGCCATAATCAAATCCAAGGATTTTTTTCTTGAAATAAATGCCTTAAAAGTCACACTCCTTCTAGTGATTCCAAAATTCTATATTCTAGATCAAACATAATATAAAATCTACCCTAAACACTCCCATGATCTTGATCAGGGTAGGTAAATCCTTATGGGATCCACTCAACATTAAAATGAGATTGCAGTTTCCCAATTAATGATAGGATCAAGCCCAAATTTCCCCTATTTTGTCTTCAAATATCCTATTCTAATTAGATATACTTCATAGAATTGATGGAACTTAAATCATCTTAGTTTTAATTTCTTTATTGGTAGTCAGGGCATTAGACTATGACAAAAACCTTTATTTAACTATGAATAATATGCCTCAAATTGGATCTTCATAATGAGTGCCCCGAAATGTGTCCCATAAAATAGTGTAATTTTCATTCTTTGGAGTAAATAATTTTATATATCTATGGATTGATATTATCATAATGGAAATTACCTTTTGAATACAATCCATATTCATTCCCTAAGCATGTGTCTCACAACCCAAAAATCTTAGAATCCTAACCTATAAGTTGTCTTCAAAAAGGAAGGGGGGGGGGTATACAATGGTATTTATGGCCCAAAAGCCTCACTTGGGATTTTTATTCTCACAAATATTGGTCAAATATGTTAAACTTAAAAAATCAAATTCATTGTTCTATCTTACAATATCTTAAACTACTAGTGAAAAAGGCGTAAGGTGTGTGAGGCTAGTTTTAAGGCCCCAACAAAATTCAAGTAATTCTCACTAGGTCATGTGATATAATATAAATTTAGAACATTATTATAATCCTTTCATTATTATTCAATCATATGGACATATGGAAGTTCATTTAGAGGCACCTATTCCAACATAAAGTTATTAAATAGGTTAGAATAAAGAAATAGATGATCATGGAACAAAATCATTTCCATTTATATATCAAAATTCAGAGGAGATTCCACATGTTTTAGTCTCTTTTCCAAGTGTTATAGGTGTTCCTCAATACATTTTTTTTATTTTTTTAAGTGTAGCTCTAGCCTTATCTTCAGTTTTTAGAATCCAAGTTAGTTTTTTGGTGATGGATTCCTTAGCATGATGAAGTTTATCCTTATCTATAGAAACTCAATCTCTTTTATGTTCTAGGATGCTCTTCAAGGATTAGTGGAGTTGGAAAATATCTCACTTCACAGCATCCAATTATTCTTGAATACATACCATCTAGATATATTTCTCATCAATTATGCTTCATTCACCGCCACTTACTTGACACAGATAAGCTATGACTGGGATCCAATGTCTCTAAGATCTTAAAACTAGACCACTAGTATCACCTTAGCCTACTGTGATCTTTTCTCCTCTTCCTGTTGCTAGATGATTGAATCCATGACATTATGGATCATGGGATAATCAATTCATTCATATAGAAAAATGGAAAACATGGTTGGGATTCAAAAAATTCAAGATTGTAGATCCTAAAGAGGCATCTTTGAGACTAACTTTTAAATGAATCGCTAAATGAAACAATGTGTGGTATGAAAGGAATCTTGTACCTACAAGTCTAAATAAGAGCCAGTTTCATAGGGAGGTATATATTTTGGGACTAATTAACTTAAGGAAGCACCCTTTTTTACTCTTTCTGAAGTATTATCAGCTTCACCTTCCTCTATTTACTGAATAGGCATGAAGGAATATCCCTCAGTCTTGGACGCTAAAGTTGATAACACTGGATAACAGGTGGAACTCATCATTTAAATTGGGTAATAATATATAGAAAAGGAATAGATACAATTAGATCAGTTAATAATACTCACTCATTGGTGGTTCAACCACTAAATTTGATGTTCCTCCTATATCTACAAATTCTACAGCCTGAGAAAGGACCTACATATGAGAGGAAATCCTTTCAGGTTTCTTAGATCCTAGGGAAGAAGGCTCGTGGTATTTCTCTACATCAGGGTCTAGGATGGGTACCTCCTCTGTTTGATAAGGGTGAGGAATCTCAGTACCCTTCCACTTAATGTACTCAGTAATATTTTCCATGAACAAGGATGCATGAATCAAGTAGTCAGGATTAAAACATCATATTTAAAGTTTGGTCATGTGAAAATAAAGACTCACATCTTCCTAACTCATTATTGAAGTCCTCAAAATCCTATAAAGTGTTGGTTATATTAATATGTGTAATTATATCTTCAAGTTTCATACCATGGGTTCTTATTTTATGAATTAATTTCCTAAGATCCATGGAAACCTCACCCATGGAGAGATGTGGAACATCAGGATGTGGACCTAAATATGTTCTACCTAATTCACCCATGGTTATTTCAGTAGGAACACCATCCTCTAATGACCTGATACCCTGATTAGATTCTCCAGAGACAGTTATAGGATCAGGAATGGTCTCCATAGGGTGCTCCAATACATGCAGCATACCTGAAATATTGTGAAAAATTAATTTCAGTCACTTTTATATGACAGTATTTTATGAATAATGGAAACTACTAGGATATTCTTATCCTGATGAAGTGACATGAACTGATGATGTTTGATCCTCTGAAACTTCTTCCATTTATGGTACATACTTGTTAGAAAGAGTTCATGCCCCTTCCAGAGTGTCTTATTGGACTCCCAAGGGATAAATTCTAGAACCCATGAGGGAGGAAAGTGAATCAGATATTAAAAAGGTGAAGAATGATCAGATGGGTATTTTTGGAAAGTTATAGGACTAAATGATATTGTAAAGACTTACTGTGGAACATACACCTAGACAACATCTTTTCCCTCTTCTGTTTCTTCATAGGATATAGTGAGGGACCTATGTCGATCTACTCAAACACAAATATCATCGGTGGAAAGGCCCCCCACCATCTCATTTTTTATTAATATATGACCAGTAGATAACTCCCCAGGATTAGGGATAGACCCCTCAACATCGATTGGGGTTCCCATTGATGTATATATCTAAGAGATGAGTTCTAGTGATGCCTCCTTCTATAAGTCAAATTGGACCCTTAAAAAGTAGTTCCTATACTCTCAAAAATGATTATGGGTTCAAAGGAAAGGTAAATAATCTTATATCAAAAGTATCAATGAATTCATACCATTCATCATTGGATCATTCAGACACTCCCTTAGAAAAAACTTGATCTAGAATACCGGCTACCCACTTTTCTCTGAAATCCATTCCTCGATCGCATATACTAACATCTCTTACTCTAGAACATACTGGCCCACCTAGGTATAATTGGTGTTAGGTTTAAGATCAGAGGGCGCTCGAATATCCCTAATCTACGGGATATGTATGTATTATTGAAGAAATACCCATAAATATCCAATGACATGGCTTATGTATTTCCAAAATCAGACCACCACAGGCTGCACATAATCAGATGATGTTGTGGCCAATCATGAGAAATACCTGACATATTTTAAATTTAATGTACTTTTAGACCTCTATACTATAGAGGGAGGCCGGGTGACTGAACCTTGGGTCTTCTATTTGTGGTGATGAATAAAACGCCTTAGATTGATAGATGTGGTCTTTTCAACTATATCATGCTCCATGTCCCATATACACTATTTTTTAGAAGACTTTGGAGATTCGATGTCATCACCTCCGGGTTGAGCCTCTCTACCATGCTTTCCTTGTCTAGTAGTCATTGTGGCCTCAACTCAAGGGAGACTTAATTTTAATTCCCCTTGAGGGTAGGAAGAAAATAAATCATTAGCATACCCAGATTTTAACCCAATAGATACACTTGGTGTAGGTAGCTTAATTGATTCTTAGGACACCTCCAAATCCATGAGGATATAGAATTTTTGGGCCACCATTGGGTGCTTGTCAAACCGAACATGTGTGGGGGAGATACATTTGGATACTCTAGACACTATAAATAATGATAAAATATGTATGGAGCATATTATTTACAAATGACCTTGCTATCAATATGGGTTTCTAGTATGCTATCTATGAACATGATCATGTATGACCTTATGTCATCATCACCTTGTCTGTTGTCAATGAACATTATGGTAGGCGGATCACCACATGGGAAGAAGTTAAAATCCCATAGTACTTTCAAATTATTTATATTATTTCTATAATTCAGAGACAAGGTCTAAATACAAAAAAATATTGAATAAATTTACATAACCGTACTCTAGGGACTTATACTCTACTCATCACAACATAATAACTGAAGGGCACCGCAATCCACCCCAAAAAATTGAAATGAAATATATATTTAGTTTGGGGCCTTCCCTATGTATACGTGCAATAAACAATGATAATATTGTACACAAAAGGGAATCCATCCCTATGTTGTTTCCTTCTACTAACTTGGCCACTATGAAAAGCATCCTCATTCTCACACCACCATTAGATTCAAGTATCGAAATCAGGTGGTACTCAACCACATTGTTAGGAAGATGGTGAGGTGGATTCCTGTAAGGTTTTCATACTTAACTATATACCCTTAATCATACTAACCTTTCTCCAACCTAGGCCAAAATTTACTAGGAATTCCCCACTTCTCTAATAAAGGACATCCTATTGGGCATTGGCAATTAGGGACCTCTTCTTGTTTCTCTAGGAAGGCCATCATCCACATCTCTGAATGAATACCACCCCTTGGGAAAGGGTCCTTTTTTAGAACCTTATATGATAAATTCAATAGTTCATAGGTCAAATCTGGTGTCCATTCAATGTCATCCCATGTTTCTTTCAGTTGGATAAATTTTTCATACATTTCTCCAAGAGGAGGTGCTCTCGAGATCTTGTAAATGTACTATAATATAATACCGACTTCTCTATGTTATAGATAAAAATTATATGTTTTATGGATCCATATTATCTAGATATCAGGTATTATATCCAAATTATTGTACACATATGTCCGATCCACCCAAAAAACTTCATAAATTCCAATTGCTTTTAGTTCAGTTCCCAATTCTTTATAAGTTTGGCGTACCCAATACACCCACATCTATTTGGGTTTGACTCCCCCTATGAAATGAAAATCCCAATCCTCATTCCATCCTTTTGACTAATATTTCTTGGAATCATAGAATATTTATAGGTAGAAGTGAGGTTTTGACTCCTGGGTGTGAGGCTTCATATTTGTGGCACATAAACTATGATTCTTGATGCATGTAGAGGGTACTGTACCCTCATTAATGAAAATACCTCTGGAAGAGATATTGGTCATATAATATTTGGTGTACTCCTGGAACCAGGAATTTGGTAAATATCTATGTGGATTTAAGATAAATTAATCTTTTATAATTCTATGGTCATTAAGTAGTTGCTGATCAATTACCTGGTACTCACATTGGTACTTGAAGTATTTTTTTCCAAATCCAGAAGTGTAGAGTCACACATGTCATAATAATCTTGCCTGATGAAATCAAGCATTTATTTAACATATGAGGAAACTTTTTCATTATATATCCTTTTATTTTCCATTAGAATTCTATATAATAAACACCAATATGTTCATTAGCATCAAGGCTTTGATTTTGATTTTTCTTTAAATAGGAGAAAAATTTAACAAAGGAATGACCTCACACAGGTCACTCACTCAAGTTTCCTCACGAAGGACACTCATTCAAGTGACCTCAAGTAGGTCACTCACTCTAGTGACCATGCATAGGTCACTCTATTAAGTGACCTTATGCAGGTCACTCAATAAAGTGGTTTGTAGGATGTATATTTCCAAATTCATTTTAGTGTACATACTGAAGGTATAATGACTAAAATGAAAGAGTAACATGGAAGGGTTGTGCATAAGACTAGAACAGTGATATTGAACGAGAATTTTTGATGCGGGGGGAAATTATTCATATATAAGACTCTATTTATAAAGATCTTATCACTTAAGTGGTCAACTAGCATGACCAACTGACATGAATGACCTCCACGACTAACTTGCATGGTCGACTAGCGCATCTTACCAACATGAATGACATGCATGAATAACCTAAATGGTGTACATCTATACACCATTTTACATCTTTTTTTTCAAGAATTAGTTAGTTATGTTTGAAGATAACTTGAGGATACACAAGAACATGGAAATCATTGAGTGAAGGATTCATCAACATCTATATTCCTCTCTACCTCAGGGCCATATCCTATTATTCTGTTCAGATCCAATCCCGAGGGGGTGATTTGTTAAAAATATTTTTTACATGGGGATGAAAATATTTTGTGGAAAATACCTCAAGTAGTAGATGAGAAAATAGGGTTAAAGAACTCACCCAAGTAGATCTTGCGCAGACCCCACCTGTGGGATAATAGGTTCGCACAGGCCCAACCAGCGTAGCTCAACATGAGCATCCAATACCTATGTGAGGATCCTTTATGAGATACTTATGCGACGAAACTACATGGATGATCTTCTTCACCCAGGGTCAAAATTATTATCTATAAATATGAACCTTGGGATCCTCATTTGACATGACTGGAAGATGAAAATACCTCTTGAAGCTCTACTATCCCAAGTCTCTCACCCAAGTCCTCCAAACCCTCAGGTAGTTCCCTATGCCTAAAAAATAAGATGTAATTAGAAACAATCAGTATATTTAGGTCCTTAAAGGTCTATAATACCAAGAAACTTTAGAGTAACCACCCCCTTAGTAAAAAATACAAAGGAAAAGGGCCCTTCCTTATCTTAAAACTTGATCCCCAATTGTCTAAAGACACATGAGGATCCCCTTAAAGCTTAGAGAAATACCTCACCCAAGTGTTGTTTACCAGGTTTTTCATCCGCCAAGAGGTATCTATAGCTCTTCCTAGTATAACCTACATGAGGAATCTCTAGCATGACCAGTTCCACTCTACACAAGGCATCTTCAGCTCACCCAGGTCTGACCTAGGTGAATCACCTCATCCCACCCTAGCCTTACTTGAAAAAGTACCTCTTTCTAACCTAGGCCTTACCTGGGAGAAGTAATTCTAGATCAACCAAGTCCACCCTGCATGATACACCATCTGAGACTACTCCTTCACCACTAATTATAGGGAACCCCTCTCCTTGTGACTCATGTCTAAGGAAGACCAAATCAGAACCACCACTAAGGTCTATTTACATGATCATGGTAAAAGAAACACCAATGTGTATCCCATTCGATTGTGAATTCCCTCAATAAAATATGTACCATACTTATCCTACCAAACCGATAGGTTCCTATAAATGATTACAATTGTGTATTCTCTCAGTAATTAGGATCCCTATTGTGGAGGCAGTGTTAGGGACCTCCCCATGTTAGGAAGTGGGGCAATCACTTTATTTTACCTTCCATAAGGGTTAATGCCTAATATTACTCTCCACCTATCAAATGGTCATAACCTCTCTAAAGGGTCACCCAAGGGCATACCTCCTAGAGTAAGCCCCTAGTATTTCTTGCAGGGCATTCCCAATCCTTCCATATCCTCACCCTTATCCACCAGTGAATGAAGAAAATTATTTGGATAACTAGATATTATGCTTCCTTTTATTTGTTACACCAAGAATGACTCATATGGGTTTAGAGGTTAGTCACAATAATTTCATCAACACAGTCAAATACCACCAATATGGGACTCCTATTTAGTATAATCCCCAACCATACTCACTAAAATGTTACTCCTACTAGGATTAATCCCACAAACCATGTTAACATCCTATCAATTGTACATATTAACTATAAGAAAAAACTTCAAAGGTCTATATTACCGATGAATCAATCTTGGGTATCCTCTATAGGTGTAAGACACAACCCTTCCAAACTACATGGTATTTGATTCTTATGAAAATGGGATACATAGGAAGCCTCCCTATGGTTAAAACCCAGCACCCCAAAATCACCCTAATATTTTCTAGGCTATATTCCCACTGAAGTCATATCTAACTCGGAGGGCCATATTCCTTACAAGTCTTATGGATTTTTTCAGAGTAATACTTGCACCATCCTTGGTTATACATATTCCTCATAGAAATTATTCACACAAATAATTAAACTATACAGTCTGGTTCTCATCACATAACCATAAAAGTTATGATGTGTCCCATTAAGTGGTACCGAACTACATGGGTTTTGATTACTTTCACAGGGACCTTCTCATGGGCCTGATATCGACATAAAAAACTCTAATCTTATTGGATAATGATAATTTCTAGAGAACCCCACTATTTGGCATAAAACCAACATCCTAATAATAAAAAATATAATAATATTTGATCTGTATAAAAATAGTACCATTGATGGAGAACCTAAGATACATACAGTTGTCTCTATCGATGGAGAACCTCAGATACAGCCAGATGATCCTAAATCCAATACGTGCTAAAACTTTATTGTTAATATAAGGGTGAACTATATTTGGGATCAAATAAAGGATTCAATAATATATCTTAAATCTATAAGGGAGTCCCAAAGTAGGCACTAATTCCCCCCCAAAAAGGTGTGATAATCCCAATATCCCATCCTCTCAACCAATGTGAGTGTATAAGTGTTGTTGAAACTATTTTCCAATGATCACCTACCTTTGAAAGTAGCTTTGTGAAACATCATGAATAAGGGAACCATTTGGTATTCCCAATTGCATGAATAAACCCTATTGGAAACTTCCTAGAAGGTACATGTAAATAAAAAGGCCTATCTGACATGAAGGGCTATTCCACCACCACCATAAAAAACTATTCAAACCCCACCCGATTTTCATTAGAAACAATGTATATTACATTACTAATGTTTTGTTTATCTCTTACATTATTTTTAGTGATTATGGTATTTCTAGGAGATAAAAATGATCAAAATTTTATCATTTGAGTTATTTTATTTTGTGTGTGTTTATTGTTCCATTGCACAACTTTCAGTTTTATTGAGCATATTTATTCTCAAAAATGAAATGTTCTAAATTAATGAAATGTTTTTTTTGGTTTTTTATTATGTAATGTATGTGTTTTATACTATACTATATTACTAAATGTTATATACTATTTATTCATAAGGAAAATTACATATATAAAATTTTGGATCATTATATTCTTCCCACCTTTAGAAAATTTATCCCCAAAACTACAACTCATATCCTAAGTAGAGAATAGATAAAGGTACTTATGTTTCATTACATCATCAAGTTTCCATGCTTCCTCTTAGTACTTATGGGTTTTCCAAAGTACTTTGAGAAATTGAGTTGTCTCATTACATAGAAATTTGTCTCTATAGTCTAATATCTTTCTCAATTTCTCTTCATAAGAGAGATTATATTCCAATTGTACCACTTCCAGATTCACTATATGTGAGATATCAATTATTTAATTCCTTGGGAGAGATATATGAAACACATAATTAACTTGAACTAGTTTTATGGAAGTGTTTTCCTATAATACATATATCCTATATGTTTAAGGATCTCAAAGGGACTAATGTACATAATGTTATGCTTTCAATTATTTTCAAACCTCAGGACTCTCTTCCAGGGTGGTATTTGAAGGAACACTTTTTCTTCAACTTCAAACTCCAAGCCCCTTCAATGATTTTCAACATACCTCTTATATTGACTTTGATAATATTTAATGTGTGGTTAAATGTCTTGAAAATTATTGGTAATATCTTTCACAAGTTCCATTACATTCATTTCCCATTCACCAACCTCATCCTAATATGTAGAAGTTCCATATCTATTCCTATATAGGGATTCATATAGATTTATATAAATACTTGAGTGGTAACTATTATTGTATGAGAATTCATCCAATGTAATATGTTTATACCAACCTCCTTTGAAGTCCATCGAGTAATCACTCAAAATTTCTTTAAGTGTTAGAATAATATTTTAAGATTGGCCATTATTATAAGGTTAATAGGCCATACTGAAGTTCAACTCAATATTCAGGTCATGTTGAAGAATCTTCCAGAACATATAGGTGAATATTGAATCTCAATTATATACAATCGAAATTGGTTCTCCATGAAGCCTCAATAATTCCTTTATGTATATCTTTGAAATTTTATCAAGTGAGAAATATTCATGAATAATGATGAATTGGACAGTCTTGGTTAGTCAATCCACTACAATCCATATGGATTTTTTTCCTTTATATGTCTTTAGAATACCCATGAAAAAGTACATGGTTATGTTCTTCCATTTCTATGTTGGTAGGGGTAATGGTTTTATCACCCCTTTAAACTTATGAAATTATAATTTAACTTTATGACATACCAATAATTTTGAGGTGTACTAAAAAATAACCTTTTTCATGTTCACCAATAGAAGATATCTCAAAGAACTTAGTACATAATGTAAATAATAGGTTAGATAGAGAAATATTAGTCATTTACATCATGTAATAACACTTTATTTATATCGTGTGATGATGGTGTGAAAATTACAATTCCAAACTGAATGACTGGATCTTTACTAATGTTGAATTCATAAAAATTACCTTTATTTATCTCACCTTATTTTGGAACTATAAATCATTATTTTTTCCTCTTTGATATTCTCTTGGATATATAGTTGGGAAATAATTTGGGAAAGACAGGATTCCTTCCCTTCTATTATGATTTCCAAATCCATCAATTGTATATCCATGAAGATAGGGAATTTCTCAATCCTTATCAGGGATAGAGTAATATATTTTTCCTAAGAGCATCAGCTACCAAATTATCTTTTCCAAGATGGTAGATAATTGAGAATTCATAGTCCTTAATTAACTCCAACCATCTTAATTTACATATATATTCAAGTCCTTATGTGTAAATATATACTTTAAAATATTAGGGTAACTATATATGTCACACTTCCTTTTGTAGAGGTAGTGTCTCAAAATATTCAATGAAAATAACACACTCGATTACTCTAAATCATCCATTAGATAATTATGGTCATGGATCATTAATTTTCATGAGTTATAGAATATTTATTTATCATTTTTTATGAGTATTCAACCCAGGCCTATCTTTAAAGCATAACTGTATATTAAAAACCCATATCCACTTAAAAGAAGTGTTAGTACAGGTGTAATGATTATCTTATTATTGAAATCCTTAAATCATCCCCATGTTATTTAATCTCTTTAATATAGTTTTTGGGATAGATAATTATGATAATTTTCACACAAATCATTGATAATACCCAAATAATCCAAGAAAACTATAAATCTTCATGACACATTGTTGCTTCTGGAAATGGGGATGACCTTGTTTGTTTAAGGTTCAAACATTCAAATCGGTTTCTAACGGGTTTATTTGTAGAACCGGAAACATCCAATGATTCTATATCCATTTGGACCTACTTTCCAAAGGTAGGTGCTCATTAGTTGTGGACTGATGAGGCTTAAGAGTTTGCATTGGTAAATAGGATGGGAGGTTAGACTCATTACACCTTTTTGGGGGGAATTATTGTCTACTCCAGGACTCTATCATAGATTTAAGTTATGCTCATGAATCCTTATTAATTTACTAATCATAAAAATGAGTTTTCCCTTAGATTTAAAAATCAATGATTGATATGTATGAGATTTAGATAATCTTTTATATGTATTTGAGGTTCTTCATCGATGGAGAATCATCCATATATATTAGAGATTATTATTCAATGGTATCCTTCAATACAATAAATAGAAATCTCTTGGTCATTATGATGACCATACTGGTTTTAAAGCCACTCAGTGGGGCACTTGAAGTTTATTGTCATTCAGAAGGACAAGGATTATTTTAGAGTTGGGATCATACTCGCAGATGGGCTACCTACGTATCCTTGTTAAAGAGGAATCAGAACCCACGTAGTTCAGGAATTAAGATTAGTTTAACATCATATGGGACAAATGGGAATTAATGGGTGATGGGTTTGAACCTTAGAAAGACTTCCTACATACTCTACTTTTAAGGCAAAGATCAAAGTCCACGTAGTTCGATTAAAAGAAGGTGTGGGGCTTACGTATGATTAATGGCCCAAAGAGATGTTTCATAGTTACTTTTACACTCTAAGCTCATGTGAGTCATGCTCGGTGTGAGAAAAAAGAGGTATCAGTAAATCTAATGATTGTTTCATGAAAGATGCATTCATAAGAAATGATGTGGGGCTTACGTATGTATGACGACCCAAGTAAATGAAGATCAGGACTTAGTTTAGGAAAGAAGCCCAGGAGAAGGGTCCATAAAGGTATTTTTAATTTATGGAGATTTGAAATTTTAACTTGGGTCCTACCCTTGAAAAGTAATCCCAAATTAAGGGACTTATGATTGGGTTTTATTCCTGAGAAGGAAGCCCAAATCAAAAGAAAATAAGGTTGGGGCTTACTCCTGAGAAGGAGGCCCAAATTAGGGGGGACTTGGGGCTTACTCCTAAGAAGGATGCCCAAATTAGGGGGGAATTAGGGCTTAATCCTAAGGAGGATTCCCATTAATAGGGTCCATAAAGGTATTTGTGTTTCATGGAGATTTAGATTCTTAATTTGGGGCTTACTTCTAAGGAGGATTCCCAGAAGTTGGAAAATTAAGACTGGGGATTACTCCTAAGGGGGATGCCCATATTAAGTGGACTTGAGACTTGGGGATTACTCCTGAGAAGGAGGCCCAAATCAAAAGGACTTCTCAAATTTCCTTTCAGATAAGGAATCCAACAAAGTAATCATCCCACAAATGGCTTTGAAGAATGTTTTGAAGGATAAATCTTGAAGAGGAGAGGTGAATTTGAGGAAAGAAAGTGAATTGGAAGGAGGCGTGCAAGTATTGGTCTGGCGCACAAGTCCTAGTCATGCAATTATACTTGCACGACATGAGTTTACTTGGGCGACAAAGAACCTATGAAGTTATACTTGGGAGACTTTGAATTGAATCCCTTAGTATCATCCCTAGAGCCTTTCAGATGGGTGGAACGCAAGTTTCCTTGAGAGGGAAAGGTGGCGTGCGAGTATCATCACTTCCCTTAAAGGGATGGATACTTAGGCGTGCATGTATTTATGGGTTCTAATACTTAGGCCTTATTATTCCTCTTTAGATCTTCCATTCTAGGTAATAAATTACCTTAGAAGTGTTCGAAAGATTGCAAACCGAGACTAGGGAGACCAGAGCTTAATTCTGAGTTTTGGAAAATTTGTCCCTGAAATGGGGGGCCCACAGGGGGTATTAATAGGCCACTGAGCACATTGGGTGAAAAAATAATAGGGCGCACAAGTCACTTGTGTGACCCATATGTGGCATGCAAGTGACTTGTGTGACCATACCGAAACTTGCGCGACCCATGTTTAAAGGGTTCCTTGTTCATGCCTTTTTCATTTTTTGATGTTCTTCAAAGGATGAATCTATTTGTGCTTAAGGAATTTCCCTTTTTCATTCATTAGACTATATGACAGAAAGGAGCATCAACAAAAGTCCCCCATCAGAGTCGGATTTGAAAAAAAGGAGGATTTGACTCTGAGGAAAACGAGAAACAAGGTTCCACGACGTGCAAGTAGTAGGCACACATGTATTTTTCTGGCATGCAGGTTATGGCGTGCAGGGGTACTACTTCACCTATAAATATGGGCACCACTCTCACACAAATCACCTGACTTCCAAAGCTTCTCGCTCTCATCGCGCAAGTGAGATTTCGTCGCACAGGTTCTGCTGTTCGCAGTTGATTATTTCTTCTAAATTGTGTCACTCTTCTGTAGAGGTATTTTGACCTGCGCGACAATATTTGTGCGCCCAGACGTGCGCGTTCAGACTTGTACGACCATACTTGTGCGCTTTAATTCCTTAGCCATTTTTTTGATTTCTTCACAAATATTATGAAAAACAAACTTACTTAAAAGTTAATTATTCGATCTTTGTGCAGATTCAATGGATCCCAGAAGAATTCGATCTGCTGATGAACTGGAAAGCAAGAGAATTGATGACATGATGAACATCGTTGGCCATGATTACTATGATATCTGTGACAACACTCTCCCAGATTTGGCCAAGTACTTGAATAAGTATCATCTTCATTTTCCACAAATAATTTACTTGCCTTTATATGGCCATGTTCATCTGCAAGGAGTCAACGTTCCAGATCCAAAGAACTATCTCCTGCATTCTGGGTTTCAAACTTACACAAACTTTTCTTTAGAAAATGTTTCAGTTGTAGGATCATTTTTTAATGCTAGAACAGTGGAGAAGGCCTACATAATGCATCATAGCCCTTGTTCCCCAGATCTGAAACCTCATACACTCAAGATGCAGCCGTACTGTTATCCCTCTATTTTGGTTATGCTATGCATTAAGAGCAGCAACAATGGTGTGAACTTTCAAATCTTTTCTCCAGGCCATTTCCTTGCAGATATGAAAATAGAAAACCCATGGGATAATATGTTTCCCGCTGCTGGTTGGTGGAGAGAAGACTATCATGAAATTAGAATAATATCTGAAAAGATTAATCTCTCCAAATGGCTCTTTACTTCCAATGATCCATTCTCAAATCCATGTATCCATCTTCCAAGTCTCTTGGATAGAAACAGAGTCACTGTTTGATCAGCAGAAAATTTTCTTGAACCGCACTCAAGAACATTCTTTTACAATTGTTCTAAGAAGAGCTGGTATCACTGCATCTCTTATTGTATCTAGTTGAATGAATTAATTCTAGGTGGCTGCTGATGAAGCTCAGAATGCCGTAAATCAAATGAAGAGTTTTGTTGAAAGCCTCTTGTAATTATTGAAAAAGAGATGAGACTCCAATCTGTGGATGTCCTTCTAACTCTTGTGCATCAATGAAAAACACTTTCATCTTCAATCATTTGTACCTGCATTCTTTTTCTACCTACTTTAATTAATTTTACCTAAGCTAGTGGGCCTAGTAATCATAGTTTGATTTTTTCTAGGGTGATACAAAAAACCCCACAAAATTTGCATCTTTTGTTGTTCAATATTTCCTAAATCATACAATATGTACGTTTATTGAGTTGGGAATCGACTTTTGTTCAGAGTTCCTTTGTCTTTTGTTGGCAGTTTAAAGTCATGCACATCAGAAAAAAAGGATAATGTTTAAAGGTCGAATAACTTTGACTGATTGGATTAAAAATGACTCAATTCCTTGATAATTTGTTTGAAAATATATTACCACATTCAAGTATGGGGGAAAACATGTAAACTATGACCTAAGAAATTTTTAATCTGAGGGATGATATGAAAAAAGGGATAAGGGGCATTAAAGGATGTATTTTATAAGAGTGAAGTTACCACTATTTAACAAACCCGTTAGGGGGTTGAAGTATGTAGGGCCACTTAATGGCATTGGCTGCATAGTCACATAATAGCATCTTTTGGCTGACAGGTCTGTTATGTAGACCACTTATGCAAGGCCACCTAGGGGCATGTGCTGCATAGTCAAGAAAAAGAACTCTCAGAAATTTTACTTTTCTATTTCTAAAAAGCCAGTGGAAGTTTATGGAGATTCAAATTCTCCAAAGCATAGAGTTTTCTATATGGAGAGGGGTACTTGAATATAGAGAGGATATTCCCAATCAATATTGTCAAAGAATTGGATGAATGTCACTCCTGTGAAGGTCTGACCCAAACATAGGGAAGGGATATATAAACCATAGACTTGAATACTTTTAGATCATGAAAAAGAGTATGGAAAAAATATGTTAAGGATGGATATTTTTTGCAGATCCCTACATATTGTCGTTAAGACCAATAAGGACAAAAGAGGTTTTCCTCCTAAGAATGAAATTAACACTATTTAACAAACCTGTTAGGGGGTTGAATTATGCAGGGCCACTTAAGGGTATTGGCTGCATAGTCAAATAATAGCATCTTTTGGCTGATAGGTCTGTTATATAGACTACTTATGCAAGGCTTCCTAAGGGCACGTGCTGCATAGTCAGGAAAAAGAATTCCTGGGTATCAAACATTTTGTGACCATAAGTCAAGAAAAGGGTTATGGAGATCTGGAAGTATTTAAGGTTAGGATTATGCCACATCAAAATGGAAATTTTCCAATGCATGAAGGAGATACACAGACTAATGCTAACCATAATCATGTTATGGCTGGGTCCTGAATTGAGGTGCTGGACTTCACTACGTATCCCATAAGGATGTGAATCAAGCCATATGTAGTTCTTGAAATACATTTTATCGTCATGTGGGATGAGAGTGTAGGAGATATTAGTTTAGAGTCATAGAGCTTGGACCATAATGAGGAATACACATTGTGTGTTTTATAAACCTGATGTGAATGAAGACCAGGGTTTTTATACCGCATTCATGTTTTCACAGGGAGACTTTTTAGCCAAGGGACTAAAAGTGGAATTTGGGGTTAGGACCAAAGACTTGGGGCTGGATTCGAGGGACACCTAAATGTTCCTACGTATCCCATAAGGATGGGAATCAATCCATACATAGTTATTGAAATACCCTCTGTACAAATTTGGTTCGTACAAGTGAAGGGTGAAAGGGGAATTTAGTGCAATGATGGTTTGACCCAAGATTAATGGTTCGAGCATTACCATGTATGCACATAGTCTTTGAAATATGACATGATTGAAGATCATTGTCAATGATGACTCCCTCTTAGGTGAGGGACAATGGGGGACTGTATAGTTTAACGTCATATAGTAAAGAAGATGGTGCTACACAGTTTAGTGTCTTGTAGCAGGGACAAAAGGGACGTACACATTTTAACGTCATGTGGGACAAAAGTGAACCAATGTGAAGAGATTGGTTTTGGGCTACTTCACGGATCAACATCGTATGAGACGAAGGTGAACCGACGTGAAGAGATTGGTTTTGGGATTGAACCTCGGGAGGTTGCCTACGTACCCAGCCTAGAAGGCAAGGATCAAAGTCCACGTAGTTCGATTGAAGAATGAATTGATGATTGAGTTGTACTTGAGGAAAAATCGAAGATAGTGTTGGGACTTACGTGTGGTTAGCGGCCCAGATAGGGTGTTATGGGTGAATATTACTCTAAGCTCACGTGATTCATACTCGGTGTGAGAAACAAGAGGTAGCAACAACCCTAACGATGCACAATTTAACGTCATGTAGGAAGTATAAGCGACTATTTGACAGTTTAAATGACACGTGTCATAAACATGGGGTGCTTGGCAGTTTAACATCTTGAAACTTGGATGAATAATTTAACATCATGTTTGAAGACAAAAGGGGATACATTTTAACGTCATGTTGGATGATAGAGGGGTTAAGCAGTTTGATGTCCTGCAACAAGGACAAAAGGGACCATGTAGTTTAAAGTCTTGCAGTAAGGACTAAAATAGTTTAAGGTCATATGCATGGATCAGTGCTGCACAGTTTAGCGTCATGTAGCTAGAACAATACAGTTTAACATCATGTTGGATGAAAATGTATTTTTGTTACACAAAATACTTCTTCAAGAATGTCACATTGGTTGGAGTTGTAATGAGTTCTCCATCCATTGAGATTAAAGAATAAGCTCCATTAGAGTAGACCTTATGTATTAAGTAAGGTCATTCCCACTTTGGCTCAAGCTTTGGAGGCTTATTCCCTGGTATCATTGGAGTTCTGAGGACCAATACCAATTCTCCTTGAATGAATGAATGAAGACAAACTTTTTTGTTGAAATCCCATGCTATCCGATTCTGATAGACTTCTAAGTGGTACAAGGTGCGCAATATTTTTTCTTCTAATAGTTCCAATTCATCCAATTTCTTTTGAGATTGTTCATCTGTAGATGACTGATCACAAATGGATACTCTGAGTGAAGGTAATTAAACCACAATGGGCAAGACTTCTTCTGTTCCATATACCAATGGATATGGAGTTGACCGCGTAGCAGTGCGGGTGGTGGTCCGATAAGCCCATAAAGCATGAAAAAGTTTATCAGGCCATGATTTCTTATCTTTATCCACCATATTTTGAAGTATGTTTGAAAGAGTCTTATTGAATGCCTCTATTTGGCCATTGGCTGCTGCATGATACCAAGATTAATGGTTGGATTTGATGTTGTATTCTTGATACAACTTCCTTACCTTGGATGAATAGAAGTTGGTGTCATTGTACGTTAATATGGTATGAGGGACACCAAATCTGGTAATGATGTTAGACTTTATGAAGCTAAAAATGATTTTAGAACTAACTTCTTTGAGAGGTATTTCCTCTACCCATTTGGAAAAGAAGTCAGTAGCGGTAAGAATATACTTAAACTGCTTGGATGTAGCCAAAGGGTAAGGTCCCACTACATCCATTCCACATGTGGCAAATGGCGATGAGTATTTAAATGTATGGAGAAAATCTGGGGGTTGATGAATGAAATTGGCATATAATTGGCAAGAATGACACTTCTTAGTGAAATAAACACAATCAGGTATCATTGAAGGCCATAAGTATCCAAGCCTTCAAATTTGATCAGACAATCTATGTCCAGACTGGTGGGCACCACATACTCATGCATGTACTTCTTTCATGACAACCATTGTCTCTTAACCATCAATACATCTAAAGAGAATTCCATCAAAACCTCGCTTGTAGAGAATTTTTTCTAGGTGATTTGGGCTATCATAAAGAGTAAAATTGACCACACGTCACCAGATTTTTTCTTTCCTAGCTCTATCAGGTGGGAGTGTTCCATTTTGAAGGTATTCCCTGATAACTATCATCCATCCTATATTATGACCATATGGTTCATAAATGAGACTAATTTCATTGATTTAATCTATTCTGATTTGAACATAAGGTGAAACTATATGACGGTGGGCAATACTGATGATGGTTTCGTCCCTGTTTGGATCTGCCAGAGTTGTGGCTACATTAGCCAGTGCATTAGATTGGGCATTTTGTGATCGTGGGACATAAGAAAATGTCGGTTCCGAGGGAAATTCTGCCATTAACTCTCTGACATAATCATACAAAGGGATTAAATCTTCTTTTCTAATGGAATAATCCCCATTGACTTGTTTGATTACCAAATCTGAATCACCTTTAACCCTTAAGTGACTCACCTGTTCCTGAAGCGCCAACTCCAATCCTGTGATGAGAGCTTGATATTTTGCTTCATTGTTTGTACCGCCTTCTAAAAATAAGAAGGAATAGGGTAGCTCTGCCTTTTCTGGGGAAATAAGCACAATTCCTAACCCAACTTTATTAAATTTAGGATCTTCCAATTTCTTCCCTGTTGGACTTCTGGAAGCACCATCAAAGTACATTTCCCACATTTTAGGATTATCTTGAATAGAGAATACTTCCTCATTAGGAATTTCAATATATAATGATGTATCTTCTACAGATGGGTGTTCAGCAATGAAATCAGCCACAACTTGGGCCTTTATTGCCTTTTGAGACATGTACTGGATATCAAACTGCTGCAAAATAACTACCCACCTTGCCAGATGCCCTGTAAGCATTGGACGACTAAGGATAAATTTGATCAGGTTATTGCGAGATACCAATTGAACCTCATGATGTTGCATGTAGTGTATCAATTTATGAACTATAAAGATTAATGCTATGCAACACTTTTCAATACTTTAATATTGAGTTTCTACCTCAAGTATAGTCCGACTGAGATAGTAAAGACTATTTTCATTCCCAACATCATTCTTTTGGGCAAGGAAGGCACCTAATGACTGCTCTAAAGCTATCACATAGAAGATAAGTGGTCTTCCTTCAACAGGTGGCATCAATACCAGTGGAATCAAGAGATATTTCTTGAGGATATCAAATGCCTCTTGGAAATCTTCGTTCCATTGGGAGGTGACTCCCTTCTTCATTAATTTGGTGAAGGGTAAACACTTGCCATCCAAATTGGCAATGAAATGCCGAATATAGGCCAAGTGTCCTTGAAGTCCTCTTAATTCTTTCAAATTTTGAGGAGGTGACATACCAAGGATTAATTTTGTCTTTTCAAGATCAACTTCGATACCACGATGGCGTACAACAAAGTAGAGAAAGTTTCCTGAGGTTACCCCGAAAGCACATTTCAAGGGGTTCATCTTCAAATTGTGTTGTCGATTTTTGTGGAATATGATTTCAAAATCATCCAAGTGATTAGAAAGTTGTCTGGATTTAACCACCAAATCATCCACATAACATTCAACAAATTTCCCTAAAAATGATTTTAAGATACGGTGCATGGCACGTTGATATGTTGCACCTGCATTCTTCAGGCCAAAAGGAATTACCCGATAGCAAAACACACCTTGAGGGGCTATGAAGGCTGTAGATTATTTATCTTCTGGATCCATTCAGATTTTATTATACCCTGAATATCCATCCATGAAGAAAAGTGTTTCATAACTAGCTGTTGCATCAATTAAGAGTTCTATGATCAGAACTAGAAAATCATCCTTGGGACAATACCGATTAAGATCTCTGAAATCAATGAAAACTCTAATTTGTCCAATCTTATTTTTCATAGGGACAATATTAGCTAGCCATTTGGAATATTGAAATTCTTTGATGAAGTTATCCTTGATAATCTTATCCACTTCAGCTTCAATTTTGGAGGCATAAGTTGGGTGTGTTCTTCTTGTGACTTGCTTAAATCCTCGATGTTCTTCTGACAAAACCAAATAATGAGTGGAAAAATTGGGATCAATACCTGGAATTTCTGTATAATTCCAAGCAAATACATCTCGATTTTGTTTTAGAAAATAAGTATACATTTATTTCTCTTCAAGAGTCCTGGTCTCACTAATTAAAGTAGGGATTGGATCTTATTTTGTACCCAGATTTATTTCTCTGAGTTCATCCACAATGGTAGAGATACCATCTTCAAATGCTGGAGGAGCATCTCTGAGATATTCCTCTTCTTCTTCAATATGTGTTATTTCTTATGTTTCTACTTTCATAGTAGATGATGAAGAAAAATTTCTATAATCAAGGGAGAAGTTAGAATTTGAGCATCTTGAAGAAAAGGCTACAATTTCTGACCCTAATAATGATGAAGGGTCCTCCTTGTGTAATAAAGAGGAGATGATGGATTAAGAATCGACATCATCATTCATATCTGGCATTGCTATAACTTCTTCTAGCTTGGTTGATGAAGTATAGAATTGCTGGATTTCAGCAGATGAAATGAAGACATCTCCATTTTAGCTTTCATCATTTCCTGGTGAATCAACAATTTCTACCATGCTATCTGGCTTGGTTGCCATAATTGACAATATGGAAGTTTCCATAAGAGTATTTGGATTTGGGTCTATCCTGTAAATTTTACTAATTGGAAACACATAATCTGTACTCACATGTATGAATGAGTTTACTGGAATATTTTCCAAACCATATAGAGCTTTAATTTTTGTAACCTCCTTTGTCGTGGATTTCTCCTTTCCCTCCATGTGATATAATTCTTCCTCAATGTATTGAGATTCACATGTTTTGAATGAGGCTTTATCACCATACAATGTCCCAATTTGACCATTAAAACAATATTTGAGACACTAATGGTATGAAGAAGGTACGACCACATGTTGATGTAGCCAAGGCCTTCCAAGAAAAATATTGAAGGCTGTGTCATGACGAACAACCATGAAATCTGAATTGGATACAAGGTCTCCAAAGTGAGTTCTGAGTGTAATCTCTCCCAGAGGTTCTTGTTCATTTTTATCATATCCTTGCAACATAAAATTATAAGGAGATAAATCAGATTCGGTGAGGCCCAATCGACGAATTGTACGAATTAGAATGAGATTGACTCCTGAACCATTATCAATGAAAGCTTGTCGGATATTTACATAATTAACCTTGCCAGATAAATACAAAGGTCTAATATGTCCATGCACAACATCATCTTCATCTTTATCTATAAAAGATATCACTGCATGACATTCTATAGGATCATTCTCTATATGGTAGAATTAAGCTACAACAATTTCAGTTTCGAACTCCTGAGGACTTGACAATGCCTCAATGAGTGCCTCCTGAAGATCCTTTGATAGATTGAAGGCATCCAAAATTGATAACTTGGCCGGTACTTGGGCCAAATGTTTAAATACATCATACTTTTGATCCAAAGGTCTACGTTTCCCAACAGGAACATGTGGTTTTGTAGGTGCCTTAGAAGTTGATGCTTTGAAAGTAGATGCATCTTGTATTGGGGTAGGAGTTGGAAGTACTCATGGCTTCGGTAGATTAGACTGAATATGTCTATTTATTTTCTGAGAGGAAGAAGGTGTGACCTTTAACCGATCCTCTAAAATAACTGTGCCAGAACCGAATCTTCCATGTGTGGAAGAACTTTCCTGTTCTTGTTGATCCTGCTAAAGGGCCTTTCCACGAGTTTTAGCCGCATATACAGTTCTGGTAGGGGTAAGATTGAAATAGTGGCTTATAGAATATCTATGTCTTCCCCTATATCCTAGAACTCTATCTCTTCCTCTAATTCCTCTGTTTTATACAGGGAACTCAGGCTCATCAAGATCAAAACTGTTGCTGGCATAAGGATTTGTTAAATGAATCATGTTAACAGAACCAAATATCAACTCTTCATCTGATGAAGATTCTGCCTGATTAACCAGTTCATGCCATGATGTTTGGTGGGGAGGTGCCCGTGCTTTTGAAGTAGATGGCATAAAATCTACCAGAGTCAAAGATAATTTAGGCTTTGACACGAGCTCATCATCTTCTAACTACTCTTCTTTCTTCGAATTATGCCACATTTTTGAAGATTTTCCTTCTGATGAAGGGGGTTTTGCTGCAGCATTCATAGTAGAAGACACAATTGGTTGATTCAATTGTGTTTTTAAAATGGCATGAGTTAGGTTGATCATTTTTCTAACCATCCAATCATAATATTTGTATGCATTTTTTCTTTTGACTTCATGTCATTTGCCTTCTTCCTCTGGATCAGTAGCAGTAACACATGCTACCTGGGATGAAGAACCTTTCAATTTTACCTGTCCAGAGTCCACCATCTTTTGAAGGAGGTCATTAAAGACAAAACACTCCTGAATGGGATGCCCCAACATTTGATTAAATGGGAAATAGTTGGAGAGGTCTTCATCTCCTTCCTTGTTCGGCCTTTTGGGCCTTGGCAACTGAACCGGGTTGTTTTCTAGAGCTGAGATAAAGTATCCTGGAACTTGTTCATTCCAGAAAGAATAAGATTTTTTCTTCAAATATTCAAACTGTTTCCACCTTTGACATTTTTGATCATCTTGATGAGCCGGTCTTTATTGTTGATGCTCAGGAGGTGGATCCCTTTGATATGATGAAGGTTTTGAAGTGGAAGTAGGTATAGGTGCTTGTTTAAGCGTAACTGTAGCAGTCTCTACTTTCCCCATTATCCTTCATGGAACTGATGGAATTACACGAGTTTTAGCCTTAGTCTTCAAAAGAGAATCTTCAATCTGCTGAGTGATTGAAGTAAGGTCTCTAAACCCTCCTATATATTTCACAGGGATCAAAGGTGTGTGTAATTCGTCATGAAAATTTGCTACACAGATTGGCAACAATTCTTCTTGAGGGAGTGCTAAACTTAAGGAATATGTTAATCCATTCCATCGAGTAATGAAATCTAAAACTCTTTCATTTTCCCTTTTCTTACAATTTGTAAGATCAAAAATTGTTGTTTTTGGAACGTTGAGCTGAATTGAAGAAGGAATTTTTGATGGAGATCTTCCCACCCAGTAATTGACCAGGATTGTAAGCTTGTATAGCAGACAAAAGCAGGTCCTTGTAATGACTGTAAAAAACACCTGAGCTTAACTACTTCTTTTTGTTGAGGAGTTCCCATCATTGGATCACAACGAGAAACAAAATGTGTTAAGTGTTGTTCTGGATCTCCCGAACCATTAAAAATTGGGAATGTGGTACTCAAAAAATTTGATGGGGGAGGAATTGTATCCACCCATTCAGGGTAATCTCTCATCTCCGATTGAACTGGTGCACGCTTTCCTTACATAGATTCCAACCGAGTTGTTAATGACTCAATGGTAGTCATTAATTTTTGAGAAACATCTGGTTGATCTTGGACCTGTGCAGGTGCAATAACTGGGGTTTGTATGGGTGTGGTGACCGGTACTGTCACTGATGGTAGTACTACTGGTTGCTATCGTGTAATACCCATAGGATTCGACCTATGAGGGTGTACTTGTAAAGGGGGATATTCTCGATCCATCCCATTAGCTGCAACAAATTACCTTGACTGACTGAATCTAGCATGCTTAGGAGGAAGACTTATTTAAAGTAGTTCTACATTTAACCTTCTTAACTCCTTCATTTCTTCCTATTTCTATGAAAACCTTTCCTCTAATGAGAGTTATTGGCCTTCTCCAGAGTTTGGGGTAACCTGAATTTTTTCTTTTCCCCTTGTTGGACGCCTTTCAGAGAGGGGGGAGTTGGTTATTTGAAGGAATGCCTAAATTCTGGGTAAGCCTTTGATTTCTGGTATGCACACCTTCTTCATTTGCCTCCATGTATACAGCCTCTTGATCATGAACTTCTTCATATGATTCCTCTGAGTGAGCCTCATGTTCTGGGGGATCAACAACAAGGACATTGATGACATTTATCGATGCATAACCCATTGCATCCCTTCTATCAGCGCTTCTACGATACTGTCTTCTTTCATGTCCTTTGTGAGAGATTTCCTTTTGTTTGGTTGATCCCTCAGGAACTTCTTGATTAACTGTAATTTGGAGATATTCTCCTGATAATTCGGCTCTGAATTACTCTTGTGGCTTCTTCCCTAATCGAGAGAAGACTGACCTTCGCTGAGGAAGAGATTGAGGATTTGAAATAGTCCCCAGTCCGGTGGACTGGGGCTGTTCCTGCTTGCCCTGATCAACTCCTTGAATCCCATCTGTTGATCCCAAGGGTTGAGTTAAAAGAGTCCCCATCCTGACAAGCTGAGGTGGCTCTTGAGATGCTACATCTGAGACTTTCTTAAAATCTCTCCTGATTTTGCGGACTTTAGTTCGACAATTGGCCGGATGCATCAACCTACATCCACTCAAATCACCTGGCTCAAATGACCATTGGATGATTTCTAAAACTTCTATCACATGATGATGTGCATGATCTAAACATTCTCATTTGCTTTATGTAAGAGTAATTCGACAACTTGTTCTTTGTATACCTGACTTTGGGAAGAACTAGTTGAGGTATGTTCCTGAGAAAGCCTTTGATTACACACAAAACCAATTGGCTGTGGCCGACCATGAGCAATAACATTGCATGAGACCAATTTTGGTAGGATTTTTTGACTAGAGAGTATAGTGAAATGTAGTTCTCCATGAACACCCCATCCCCTAATATGAATAACAGATGGGGCATTGTTAATTAACTGGTGCAACCTTTTTAACGCGCCAAGGCATGAACGCTGAAGGGCTCTCTGCTTCTTTTCAACCTTTGGATGTCAAGAAACTAAGAGAGATGCCAAATCAATTTGGCATTGCAACCATTTTATTATATTAACATGATTTTCATATTCATCATGAGGTAATATTTTCTCTTTTAAATGACAAAGAGTTTTCCACATGTTGAGACGAATATCGTGAATACAATCTTCTGTCAACATTTCAGGAATATCATACTGAGAGTCAGCCAAAGGCCAAAACATGACTGGTACTTCACCTTTCTCCAGTTGTTTTCTCATATTTAGCACTTCCACCTTATCATTTGATGAAGATTATTCTACCTGATTAGACCAAATCTGGTGCTTTTTTGTTACTCCATCAGATTCAACAAAATTGGTCGAGAATTTATTTGTCAAATTATAAGATGAATGACCCAAGGGTGGTTCAGAGAATGACCTACACCTCGGGATATCTTCTGATTGAGAAAGTATTTCACCTGCTAGCAGTAAAGCATCAGACATGACTGGATTCACATTTGCAAGTGCCTCAAGATAAGAGGGCTTTCTTATTACTGTATTGTCCTTTGAAGAATTTTCTAGGCAATGCGAATTACTACTACAGAGAGGACTTTCACAGCTAAATTCATCATCATGGGGAGGAACACCATGGTGGGTTACAACAAAAGATGAAACCTTTTTCTCCTTGATCTTCTGGCCACTTAGAGGGTTATCGTGGCTCTCATCTGAAGATGATACTTCGAGATCGATCGAACTGTCATGAAACAAGCCTTCACGAGGAAATTTCTGATGAAGACATTCAGAATTTTTGTTGTTACTTCCGAAATCTAGAAATGAGAGAGTAGAATCTTGAGCTCTAACAGATAATTGTCTGAGTGCATCAAGAACTCTAGTATCGAGCAAGGACTTATTGCAGATTGGCTCTTGATTTCTCGACTGGGCTGGATGGGTCTTTTTCTTAGAAGCCTTCTTACTCACTTTGGAAACCAATTGTTGATGAAAGTGGTTATTATGGGCAGGTTTATGTGCCTTCTCCGGAGAAATGTTCAGGTTAGGTTGATTATCTCCATTCAAATCGGGTGTATGTGCCCAGCTTGATTGTCCGTGTGATATGGGGGAGTATGCCCCACAACCCTCATGGACCTGAACAAAGGTGTGTATCTTCTCCGGAGTGATATGTTGATGAGTCCCTCCACTGATATGGATAGATTTATGATTCCTTCTCTATGATGCTGCTAAAGTTGTTATAATATTCTGACAGGTATCCAGAATATGGGCAGGGATTTGCTTCTGCTCTGACAGTACTCATGCATAGGGGTAGAGAGTTGAGTCTGCTCCAAATTTGTCGTCGGATCTTTCCGAATGACTTCTCCAGGTGCTACCAAACGAGACTATTGGCAGACTTGATGAACATTGGCAGGTGTATGTGCTTGCTGTGTATTCTCTGTCAAGTATGATTGAAAGGTTTCCTTCAATACTGGAAGACAAGACTGCTGACAGAATTGGAGATTATAAGAAGGTGTATGTGCCTGTTTACTGGTGGTCACCACATTTGGTTGGTGAGATCATTTGGATGCAGTCAGACGAGCCTGCTGATTGGCTGACGAATTATAAATAGGTGTATGTGCATGCCTATAGTACTCCATCATAATCGCCTGACGAGATTGGTGGGTTGCTTCCAGACGAGTCTGCTGGACAGCCTGATTAGAATGGATGATTGTGTGTGCCCGCTCATTTCTTTCCATCAAGTTAGGTTGATGGACTTCTTAGGAGGGGGAAGAGGGAAACACCTGCTCCCTATTGGACAAATTTTTCCTCTGGCGGTTCGTCTTGCGTGCTTGGGTCTGAGGAACCTAATCCGAACCCATATAGGTGATACTCTCATCATGTTGAGGGTGCACTACCGCATGAGTCTGGAGGCGATTGTTGATGGGAGTCCTCGGGAATAATTTCTATCTTCTTGAACTAAGGCCTTGAGTGACCTCTTCATTCACCTCCCTATAATATGGGCGGGACTGGTTGTTGCGTTTCGGGGATAACGACCCGAAACGGTTAGAGATGGTGGTTAGCACCGCCTGCTTCTTGATCACTGGTCGTCACTGTCCGAACAACCAGGGTGACTTATTAACCTGGAGGGCTTGTCGAGTAGCCTCCAGAGTCGGGATGGTACCGTGTTGATGGTATTCCTTAACCAATGCATTTGAGACCCAACGTTGAAGACGCTGAGTAGGTGATATCGTCCTCAGAGCAGACGAGGATCTAGCAGGAGTAGCAGCCGAGGCATTCACAGGTGTGAACTTTAAAGAAGCCATTTATGTAATGTAGAGAGATTTTGGAAAAGAGTGCCTATTTGATATAATAGACATAATCAAGATAAGTTTGGTCAGACTACATATTTTGGATGAGCACATATGTTTATTGATTGCTTTGCTGGCCCTCACATTGAGTTAAATAGGGGATTAACAAATAAGTAAAACATCATTTAACTTGGTTAAGGATTCACATCGGGTTCACCATTTTTTGTTTCTTCTGGAAATGGGGATGACCTTGTTTGTTTAAGTTTCAAACTTTCCAATCGGTTTCTAGTGGGTTTATTCATATAACCGAAAACATCCAATGATTCTATATCCATTTGGACATACTTTCCAAAGGTAGGTTCTCATTAGTTGTGGATTGATGAGGCTTAAGAGTTTGCCTTGGTCGAGAGGATGGGAGGTCAGACTCATCACACCTTTTTGGGGGGAATTATTGTCTACTCTAGGACTCTCTTATAGATTTAAGTTATGTTCACAAATCCTTATTAATTTACCAAGAATAAAAATGAGTTTTCCCTTATATTTGGCAATCAATGATTTATATGTATGAGATTTAGAGAATCTTTTATATGTATTTAAGTTCCTTCATCGATGGAGAATCGTCCGTATGTATTGGAGATTATTAGTCAATGGTATCCGTCAATACATTATATAGAAATCTCTTGGTCATTATGATGACCATACTGGTTTTAAAGACACTCAGTGGGGAACTTGAAGTTTATTATCATTCAGAAGGACATAGATTATTTTAGAGTTGGGATCATACCCGCAGATGGGATACCTTTGTATCCTTGTTAAAGAGGAATCAAAACCCACGTAGTTTGGGAATTAAGATTAGTTTAACGTTATATGGGATGAATGAGAATTAATGGGTGATGGGCTGAACCTTAAAAAGGATTCCTACGTACTCTACTTTTAAGGGAGAGATCAAAGTCCACATAGTTCGATTAAAAAAAGGTGTGGGGCTTACATATGATTAATGACCCAAAGAGATGTGTCGTAGTTACTTTTACACTCTAAGCTCACATGAGTCATGCTCGGTGTGAGAAACAATAGGTATCAGTAAATCTTATGATTGTGCCATGAAATATGCATTCATAAGAAATGATGCGGGGCTTACGTATGTATGACAGCCTGAGTAAATGAAGATCAGGACTTAGTTTAGAAAACAAGCCCAGAAGCAGGGTCCATAAAAGTATTTTTACTTTATGGAGATTTGGAATTTTAACTTGGGACCTACTCCTGAAAAGCAATCCCAAATTAAGGGACTTATGATTGAGTTTTATTCCTGAGAAGGAAGCCCAAATCAAAAGAAAATAAGGTTGGGGCTTACTCCTGGGAAGGAGTCCCAAATTAGGGGGGACTTGGGGCTTACTCCTAAGGAGGATGCCCAAATTTGGGGGGACTTGGGGGATTACTCATAAGGAGGATTCCCATTAACAGGGTCCATAAAGATATTTGTGTTTTATGGAGATTTAGATTCTTAATTTGGAACTTACTCCTAAGGAGGATGCCCAGAAGTTGGGAAATTAAAATTGGGGCTTACTCCTAAGGGGGATGCCCATATTAAGGGGACTTGAGACTTGGGGATTACTCCTGAGAAGGAGGCCCAAGTCAAAAGGAATTCTCATAATTCCTTTCAGATAAGGAATCCAATAAAGTAATCCTACCACAAATGGCTTTGAAGAATGTTTTTAAGGCTAAATATTGAAGATGAGAGGTGAATTTGAGGAAATAAAGTGAATTGGAAGGAGACGTGCAAGTATTGGTCTGGCGTGAAAGTCCTGGTCATGCAAGTATACTTACACGACATGAGTTCACTTGGGCGATGAAGAACCTGTGAAGTGATACTTGCGTGACTTTGAATTAGAGCCCTTAGTATCATCCCTAAAGGCTTTCAGATGGGTGGCACACAAGTTTCCTTGAGAGGTAAAGGCGGAGCACAAGTATCATCACTTCCCTTAAAGGGATGGATACTTAGGCACGCATATATTGATGAGTTATAATACTTAGGCCTTATTCTTCCTCTTTAGATCTTCCATTCTAGGTAAGAATTTACCTTAGAAGTGTTCGGAAGATTGAAAACAGAGACTAGGGTGACTAGAGCTTAATTCTGAGTTTTGGAAAAATTTTCCCCGAAATGGGGGGCCCACAGGGGGTATTTATAGGCCACTGAGCACCTTGGGCGAAAAAATAATAGGGCGCGCAAGTCACTTGCACAACCCATATGTGGCACACAAGTGACTTGCGTGACCATAAAGAAACTTGCATGACCCACATTTAAAGGGTTTATTATTCATGCCTTTGTCCATTTTTGATGTTCTTAAAAGGATGACTCTCTTTGTGCTTAATGAATTTCCCTTTTTCATTTGTTATAATCTGTGATGGAAAGGAGCGTCATCACACTTTTTGGTCTGGGAAATTTCTCAACTGCCTTTGTCATTGATTGATCCATTGTAATTATCTCATTTATTATAAAATTCCCCAAAAATATATCTCGTTGTATCTAAAATACCTACTTGATGAACATATCATAAAACTTATTCTTCCTTTAAGTCTTCAGAACAATACTTAGATTCTATTAATGATCCTTTATTCTCTTGGAGTATATAAGAATATCATCAATAATAACTGTGAAAAAGTTATCAAGGTAGTCTCTAAAAACTCCATTAATCAATTCCATGAATATTTTTAGGGTGTTTATAAGATTTAATGGAATCAATATGAACTCATAGTGTCCATATATTGTATTGAAAAATGTTTTTTGAATATATTATCTCTTATCTCTTAAGTGATGATATCAAGAATGAAGATCCACTTTTAAGAAGTACTAACCTCATTGAAGTTAATAGAATAAGAAATAAATCATTGAAAATATATACTTATTATTTACAATTATCTTTTTGAGATCATGACAGTTGATTCATAACCTCATTGATCTATCCTTCTTCTTGACAAAGTACTTGTACACCCCATAGTGATGCAATATGTAATATAAACCCTTTATCTAAATTCTATTGAAGTTTCATCTTTTACTCTTTTGATTCTATTTGGGACATCATATAGGGGATCTTGGATATATATGTCAATCAAGGTATAATTTTTATTGATAAATCTACCACATAGTCTAAGAGAAAGAAATACAATACATCAGGGAATATATCAGTATATTCTCAAACAATGGGATTATCCTCAAAGATGATGATTTTCTTTGACTCAACTATTTGAGAAATATATGATTCTTCAATGGACATAAAAACCTACATTTTGGAGTTATTTTCTAAATGGGATTCAAAATATTTATTTTATTTGTATAGAAGTATAGGATGATCCAGGATATGGAAGGATATTTAATTTTCATAATAGCTGATCTGAGCTCCATATAATGAGAGATGATCCATTCCTAGTATAGCATAAAATTATACCAAAAGATCATAAGAATTTATAGAATAATCATCCCATATATGATAACTGGGAATGACACCAAAATTTGGATTTAAATGATTGAAACACTAGTTTTTTTCATGGATATCACTACTTCCAGATATTAGGGAGGATATTCAATAGTTCTAAAAAACTTACAGGATATAAAGGAATGAATATAACATGAAAAAAATAAAATATTCACTGTTCTTGAGTGAATACTAAGTGTAACTTATACCACTTAATTTTCTTGATCCACCTTAGTGGTGTTGATAGTGTTAGAATTACCTTTCCCTATGGCTTAGGTGGTTATTGATATTCATTAATATTGAACATACTTGGTTTGGTACACTAGATTATATAGTTTTCACGTTTCTTATAATCAAAGAATTAAACTATATAGTTCAATTAGATATGTTTCCATAGAACTATATAACCTTTTTTACTTTTAATTACCTTCATATTCAAATAAACAAATATTAATAAATATCTTATCAAATGATGATCATTTTTCTACATAACATAAATATGATAATATCCTCAGATTATTTGTCGCATCTAAATGTCATTCTCCATGGCCCATATAAAATATTGTCTAGAATATTTTGGAGATTCAGTGTCATCACCCCTGAGCTAAGCCTCCCTACCATTATTTCCCTGACTAGCAGTTGTTGTGGCCTCAACTAAAGAGAGACTTAATTTTAATTACCCTTGAGGGTAGGAAGAAAATAAATCATTAGCATACCCAAATTTTAACCCAATAGATGCACTTGGTGTAGGTAGATTAATTGACGCTTAGGACACCTCCAAATCCATGAGGATCTATAATTTTTGGGCCACCATTTGGTGCTTTTCAAACTGAACATGTGCGGGGGTGATACATTTGGATAATCGAGATAGTAGAACTAATGATAAAATATGTATGGATCATATTATTTACATATGACCTTTCTATCAATATGGATTTCTAGTACTCTATCTATGAACATGATCATGTATGACCTTAGGTCATCATCACCATCACCCTATCCATTTTCAATGAACATTTGGTAGGCAGATCACCACATGGGAAGAAGTTAAAATATCATGGTACATTCAAATTATTTAGATTATTTCCAAACTTTAGGGACAGGGGATAAATACTAAAAAAATATTGAATGAATGTATAGAACTGAACTCTAGGTACTTCTACTCTACTCAGCACAATATAATAACTGAAGTGCACCACAATCCACCCCACAAAATTTGAAATGAACTAGATATTCAATATGGGGCCTTTCCTATGTATATGTGAAATAAACAATTACAATCTTTTACCAAAAAGGGGAATCCAAACCTACGTTCTTTCCTTCTACTAACTTAGCCACTATAAAAAGCATCCTCAGCCTCACATAACCATTAGAGTCACGAACCGACATCATGTAGGTAGTCAACCAAATTTCTCAAATACTGGTGAGGTGGGTTCTTATAAGGTTTTAATACATAACTATATACCCCTGCTCATACTAACCTTTCTCCAACCTAGTAAAAAATTTACAAGGAATTCCCCACTTCTCTAATAAAGGACATCCTATTGGGCATTGGCAATTAGGACCCTCTTCTTATTTCTCTAGGAAGGCCATCATCTGTGTCTCAGAAAGAATATCACCCATTGGGAAAGGGTCCCTTTTTAGAACCTTATAGGACAAATTCAATAGTTCATAGGTTAAATATAGTGTTCATTAAATGTCATCCCATGTTGCTTTGAGTCAGATAAATTTTTCATACATTTCTCTGAGAATAGGTGCTACCGAGATCTTGTAAACATTCTATAATATAATGATGACTTCACTATGTTTCAGATAAAAATTTTATATTTTATGGATCCATCTTATCAAGAGATCAGGTATGATATCCAAATTCTTGTACACATATGTCTGGTCCACCCAAAAAACTTCATAAATTCCAATTGCTTTCAGTTTGGTTCCAAATTCTTTATAAGTTTGGCATACCCAGTACACCCACATCCATTTGGGTTTGACTCATGGGTGTGAGGATTCATATTTGGGGCACAAAAAATATGATGCTTGATGCATTTAGAGGGTACTGTTCCCTCATTAATGAAAATACCTATAGAAGAGATATTTGTAGTAGAAAATTTTGTGTACTCTTGGAACTAGGAATTTGTAAATAGCTATGTGGATTCAGGACAAATTAATCTTTCGGAATTCTATTTTCATTAAGTAGTAGCTGATCAATTAGTTTGTACTTGCATTGGTACTTCTTCAAGTATTTTTTCCAAATCTAGAAGCGTAGTGTCACACATGTCATAATAATCTTGTCCGATGACATCAATCATTTCCTTAACATATGAGGTAACTTTTTCATCAGATATCCTTTTAGTTTCCATTGGAAATATATAGAAGGAACACCACGACGTTCATTATTATAAAGGCTTTGTTTTTTATTTTTATTTAAATTGGAGAAAAATTTACAAAGGAATGACCTCACACTGGATACTCACTCAAGTTACCTCATGAAGGACACACATTCAAGTGACCTTAAGTAGGTCACTCACTCCAGTAACCATGCATAGTTCACTCTATTAAGAGACCTCATACTGGTCAATCAATCAAGTGGTTTAGAGGATGTATATTGCCAAATTCATTTTAGTGTACATACCGAAGGTACAATGACTAGAATGAAAGTGTAACATGGAAGGGATATGCATAAGACTATCGTAGTGAGATTGAATGAGAATTTTTAATGAGGGGAGGAATTATTATTATATGAGACTCTATTTATAAACATTTTATCACTTATGCGGTCAACTAGCATGACAGACTAGCATGAATGACCTGCATGACTAACTTGCATGGTCGACTAGCGCGTCTTACCAACATGAATGACCTGCATGAATAACCTACATGGTGAAAATCTATAAACCATTTTAAATCTCCATTTTGTGAAAGAATTGGGTAGTCATGTTTTAAGAGAACACGAGGATACACAATAACATGGAAATCATTGAGTGAAGGATTCATCAACATCCATATTCCTCTCTACCTCAGGGTCAGATCCTATTATTCTGATCAGATCCAATCCCGTGGGGTTCATTTTTAAAAAACATTTTTTAAATTGGGATGAAAATATTTAGTGGAAAATACATCAAGTATTAGATGAGAAAAGGGAGTCAAATAACTCACCCAAGTGGATCTTACGCAGGCCCCACCTGTGTGCTAATAGGTTCGCATAGACCCAACCTGCGCAACTCGACATGAGCATCCAATACCTGTGCGAGGATCCTTAATGAGATACCTTTGTGATGAACCTGCATGAATGATCTCCTTAACCATGTTTCACAATTATTACCTATAAATATGAACCTTGGGCTCCTCATTTTACATGACTGGAAGATGAAGATACAGCTTGAAGCTCTGCTCTCCCAAGTCTCTCGCCCAATTCCTCTAAACCCTCAGGTAGTTCCCTATAACTAGAAAAGAAGAGATAATTAGCAACAATCAATAGATTTAGGTCCTTAAAGGTCTATAATACCAAGAACCTTGAGAGGAACCACCCTCTTAGTAAAAAATACTAAGGAATAAGGCCCTTCCATATCTTGAAACTTGATCTCCAGTCATCCAAAGACACATGAGGACCCCCTCTAAGCTTAGAGAAATGCTTCACCCAAGTGTTGTTTCCCAGGGTTTTCATCTCCCAAGAGGTAACTCTATCTCTCCCTGGTATACCCTACCCAACGCATCTCTAGCATGCCCAGGACCACTCTGCACATGACATCTCAAACTCACCCAGGTCTGACCTGGGTGAAGCATGTCATCCCACCCTATCCTTACATGGGAAAAGTTCCTCTAGATCACCTAGGCCTTACATGGGAGAATTACTTCTAGATTAACCAAGTACAGACTTCATGATACACCATATGAGCATTTACTTCACCACTAATGATAGGGAACCCCTCTACTTGTGACTCATGTTTGTGGGAGAACGAATCAAAACCACCACCAAGGCCTCTTTATATGATCATGGTGAAATAAACACCAGTTTGTATCCCATTCGATTGTGAATTCCATTGGTAAAAGATGTACCATAATTATCTTTCCAAACTGGTAGGTTCCTCTAAATTCTTACAATTGTGTATTCTCACAGTAATTAGGACCCCTCTCATGGAGGCAGTGTCAGGGACCTCCCCATTTTAGGTAGGTGGGTAAATAATTTATTTTACCTTCCATAAAGTTTAATGCTTAGTCTTCCTCTCCACCTATCAAAGGGGATATAACCTCTCTAAAGGGTCACCAAAGGGCATACCTCCTAGAGTAATCCCCTAGTACTTATTGTGGGGAATTCCACCACATTCCATATCCTCACCCTTATCCACAAGTGAGTGAAGAAAATTATTTGGATTTCTAGATATTCTGCTTCCTTTTGTTTGTTACACCGAGCATGACTCATTTGGGTTTAGAGGTTAATCACAATAATGTCATCAACACAATCAAATAACACCAACAAGGGACTTCTATTCAGTATAATCCTCAACCATACTCACTAAAATGTTACTCCTACCAGGATTAATCCCCCAAAACATGTTACCATCCCACCATAGATCCATATTACCTATAAGAAAAACCTTAAAAGGGCTATATTACCGATGAATCAGTCTTGGGTCTCCTCCATAGGTGTAAGACACAACGCTTCCAAAATATGTGGTCTTTAAATCATATGAAAATGGGATATGTAGAAAGCCTCCCCATGGTTTAAACCCATCACCCCAAAATCACCATAATTTTTTCTAGGCTATATTCTCAGTGAGGTTATATCCAACCCGGTGGGCCATATTCTTTACGAGTCTTATGGATTGTTTCAAAGTAAGACCTACACTATCCTTGGTTATACATATTCCGCATAGACATTCTTGACACACAAAATTAAACTACACAGTTTGGTCCTTATCAAATAACTATAAAAGGTATGATGTGTCCCATTAAGTGGTACCGAACTACATGGGTTTTTATTACTTTCACAAGGACCATCTCATGGGCTCAATATCAACATAAAAAACTCTAATATTCTTGGATGCTGATAAGTTCTAGAGAACCACACTATGTGGACTAAGACCAACATCTTGATAATAAACAACATAATAATCTCTGATATGTATAAAAATAGTTCCATCAATGGAGAACCTCAGATACATACAGATGTCTCTATCGATGGATAACCTCAGATACAAACAGATGATTATAAATCCAATACATGCTAAAAATTTATTGTTAATATAAGGGAGAACTATTATATATTTGTGATTGAATAAAGGATTCAATAATATATCTTAAATCTATAAGAGAGTCTCAAAGTAGGCACTAATTTACCCCCAAAGGCCTAATAAGTCCAACATCCCATCCTCTCAACCAATGTAACTCTCTAAGTGTTGTTGAAACTATTTTCCAATGAACACCTACCTTTAAAAGTAGCTTTGTGAAACATCATGAATAAGGGAATGATTGGGTATATCCAATTACATGAATAAACTCCCTTGGAAACTTCCTAGAAGGGACATGTAAATAAAAAGGCGTGTCTGATATGAAGGGAAATTCTACTACCACCATAAAAAACTATTCAAACCCCACTCAATTTTCATTAGTTTCAATGTCTATTACATTAATAATCTTTTTTTTTATTTTTTACATTATTGCTTGTGAGTGTGGTATTTCTGGGAGATAAAAATTATCAAAATTTTATCATTTGAGTTATTTATTTTGTGTGTGTTTATTTTTCCATTGCACCACTTATAGTTTTATTGAGCATATTTATTCTAAAAATTCAATTTTCTAAATTAATGAAGTTTTTTCTTTTGTTTTTTTATTATGTGATTTATGTGTTTTATACTACACTATTTTAATAAATGTTACATACTATTTATTCAGAAGGAAAATTCCATATATAAAAGTTTGGATCGTTACACTCTTCCCACATTTAGAAAATCTATCTCTAAAATTACAACTCATATCCTAAGTAGAGAATAGATGAGGGTACTTCTATTTCATTACATCATCAGGTTTTTATGTTTTCTCTTTGTACTTATGGGTTTTCCAAAGTACTTTGATAAATGGAGTTGTCTTGTTGCATAGAAATTTGTCTCTATAATCTAATATCTTCACAAATTTCTCTTCATAAGAGAGATTATTTTCCAATTGAACCACTTCTAGATTCAGTATATGTGAGATATCAATTATTTACTTCCTTGGGAGAGATATATGAAACACATAATTAACTTGAACTAGGTTTTATGGAAGTGTTTTCCAATAGTACATATATCCTATACGTTCAAGGTTCTCAAAGGGACTAATGTACCTAAGGCTATTATTTCCATTATTTTCAAACCTCATGACTCTCTTTCAGGGTGGTATTTGAAGGAAAACTTAAAATTCAATCTCCAATCCCCTTAAATTATTTTCAACGTATCTCTTATATTGAATTTGAGAAGATTTTATGTGTTGTTTAATGGCTTGAAAATTATTTGTCATATCTTTCACAAGTTCTATTACATTCATTTTCCATTCACCAACCTCATCCCAACATGTAGGAGTTCTTTATATATTCCCATAGAGAGATTCATATAGCTTTATAAGAATACTTGAGTGGTAACTATTATTGTATGAGAAGTCATCCAATGGAATATGTTGATACCAACTTCTTTTTAAGTCCATCAAGTAGTGACTCAAAAATTATTTATGTTTTAGAATAATATTTTTAGATTTTCCATTATTATAATGGTAATTGGCCGTACTAAAGTTCAACTCAGTATTCAGTTCATGCTGAAGAATCTTCCAGAACATATTGGTGAATCTTGAATCTTAATCATATACAATCGAAAGTGGTTCCCCATGAAGCCACAATAATTCCTTTATGTATATCTTTTAAATTCGATCAAGTGAGAAATCTTCATGAATAATGATGAAGTGGAGAGTCTTGGTCAGTCAATCCACCACAATCTATATGGAATTTTTTCCTTTATATGTATTCAGAATACCCATGAAAATGTACATGGTTATGTTCTTCCATTTCCATGTTGGTAGGGGTAATGGTTTCATCAAACCTTTAAACTTATGAAATTCTAATTTAACTTTATAACCTACCAATAACTTGGAGGTGTTCTAAAAAATCACCTTATTAATTTTTTCCTAATAGAAGTTATCTCAAAATAACTTAGTACATCTTGTAAATAATAGGTTAGATAGAGAAATATGATCTATTTACATCATCCAATAGCTTTTTATTTATCTCAGGTGACTATGTTGTGGAAATTACAATTCCAAACTGAATTAATAAATCTTTACTAATGTCGAATTCATGAAAATTACCTTTATTTATATCACCTTATTTTGAAACTATAAATCATTATTTTTTCCTCTTTGATATTCTCTTAGATATATGGTTGGGAAATAATTCGGGAAATATAACATTCCTTCAATTATATTATGATTCCAAATCCATCCATTGTATATCCATAAAGATAGGGAATTTCTCAATTATCATTAGGGACAAAGTAATATATTGCTTTCCTAAGAGCATCAGCTACCTTATTATCCTTTCCAAGATGGTAGAGAATTGAGAAATAATCGTCCTTAATTTATTCCAACCATCTTCATTTACATATATATTCAAGTCCTTATGTGTAAATATATACTTTAAAATATTAGGGTAACTATATATGTCACACTTCCTTTTGTAGAGGTAGTGTCTCAAAATCTTCAATGAAAGGAACACAACCAATTAATCTAAATCATCCATTAGATAGTTATGGTCATGGATCATTAATTTTCATGAGGTATAGAATATTTCTTTATCAATTTTCATGATTATTCAACCCAGGCCTATCTTTAAAGAATAACTATATATTTAAAACCCTTCTCCACTTGAAAGGAGTGTGAGTACAGGTGCAACAATTTCCCTCTTATTAAAATACTCAAATCTTTCCAATGTTATTTCATCTCATTAATATAGTTTGTGGGATATATAACCATGATAAGTTTCAAAAAAATTATTGAAAATACCCAAATAATCCATGAAAACTATGAATCTTCATGACGCTTGTAGGTTTGGGACATTCCTAAATTGCCTTTTTCATTGAGTAATCCATTCTAATTCCCTCATTTGTTATAACATTCCCCAAAAATATATCTCTTTGTATCTAAAATCCTTACTTTATGAACTTAGCATACAAATTATCATTCCTTTAAGTCTTCATCACAATACTTAGATGCTCTTAATGATACTTTATTCTCTTGGAGTATATAAGAATATCATCAATAATAAATGTGAAAGATTTATCAAGGTAGTATCTAAAAACTCGATTAATCAATTCCATGAATATTTTTAGGATGTTTATAAGACTGAATGGAATCACTATAAACTCATAGTGTCCCTATCTTGTATGGAAAAATGTTTTTTGAACATATTATCTCTTCTCTATTAAGTGCTGATATCAAGAATAAAGACCCAATTTTAAGAAGTAATGACCTCATTGAAGTTAATATAATAATATATAAATCATTGGTAATATATACATATTATTTACAGTTATCTGTTTGAGATCATGACAGTCGACGCATAACCTCATTGATCTATCCTTATTCTTGATAGAGTACTTGTACACACCATGGTGATTCACTAAGGAATATAAACACTTTATCTAAATTCTATTGCATTTGAAAATTTTACTCTTTCGATTCAATTTGTAAAATCCTATATGACATCTTGGATATATATGTCAATCAAGGTATAATTTTTATTGAGAACTCTACCTCATAGTCTAATAGAAGGAAATATAATACATCAGTGAATACCTCAATATATTCTCAAACAATGGTATTGTCCTCAAAGATGATGCTTTCCTTTGAATCAACAATTTGAGAAAGATATGATTCTTCAGTGGACATAAAAACCCACATTGTTGAGGTATTTTATAAAGGGTATTCATAATATTAATTTTATTTTTATAGAAGTATAGGATGATCCAGGATACGGAAGGATATTTCATTTTCCTGATAGCTGATGTGAGCTCCATATAATGAGCGGCGATCCATGCCTATTATAGCATAAAATTATACCAAAGGATCATACGAATTTATATAAGAATCATCCCATAGATGTTAACTATGAATGAAACCAAAATTTGGATTTAAATAATTGAACCACTAGGTGTTTTCATGGATATCGCTACTTCCAGAAATCAGGGAGAATATTCAATAGTTCTAAAAAACTTATAAGATATAAAGGAATTAATAGAACATGAATAAAATAAAACTTTCACCATTCTTGAGTGAATAGTAAGTTTACCTTATACCACTTAATTTTAATGATCCACCTTAGTGGCGATGATGGTTTTAGAATTAACTTTCCCTAGGGATTAGGTGGTTGTTTATATTCATTAACATTGAAGATCATTGGTTTGGTACATTGGCTTATATAGTTTCCATGTTTCTTATAGTCGAAGAATTAAACTATATAGTTAAATTAGAGATGTTTCCCTAGAACCATATAACCTTTTTACTTTCAATTACCTTTATATCCAAAGACACAAATATTAATAAATATCTTATCAAATGATGAGAATTATTCTACATAACATAAATATGATAATATCCTTAAATTATTTGTCACATAAAAAGGTCATGCTCCATATCCCATATGCAATATTTTTTATAATATTTTGGAGATTCAATTTCATCACCTTCGGGATGAGCCTCCCTACCATGCTTTCCCTGTTTAGCAGTCGTTGTGGCCTCAACTCAAGGGAGACAAACTTTTAATTCCCCTTGAGGGTAATAAGAAAATAAATCATCAGCATAACCATATTTTAACCTAATAGATGCACTTGGTGTAGGTGTCTTAATTGATGCTTAGGAAACCTCCAAATACAAGAGGATTTAGAATATTTGGGCCACCATTAGGTGATTTTCAAAACAAACACGTGTGGGGGAGATACATTTGGATACTCCAGACACTAGAACAAATGATAAAATATGTATGGAGCATATTCTTTACATATGACCTTGCTATCAATATGGGTTTCTAGTATGCTATCTGTGAAAACGATCATGTATGAACTTAAGTCATCATCACCCTGTTTTTTGTCAATGAACAATCTTGTAGGAGGATCACCCCATGGGAAGAAGTTAAAATCTCAAAGTACATTAAAATTCTTTAGATTATTTACATACATCAGAGAAAAGGGATAAATACTAAAAAAATCTTGAATGAATGTACAGAACCGAAATCTACGGACTTCTACTCTACTCAGAAAAACATAATAAGTTAAGTGCACTGCAATCCACCCCACAAAAATTTAAATGAACTAGATATTCAGTATTGGGCCTTCCCTATGTATACTTGAAATAAACAATGATAATATTTTACCAAAAAGGGGAATAAAACCCTATGCTCTTTCCTTCTACTAACTTGGACACTACGAAAAACATCCTTAGCCTCATACCACCATTAGATTCATGAACCGACATCAGGTAGGTACTCAACCTCATTGATAGGAAGCTGGTGAGGTGGGTTCTTGTAAGGTTGTCATACTTAACTATATACCCCTGATCATACTAACCATTCTCCAACCTAGGCCAAAATTTACTAGGAATTCCCCACTTTTTTAATAAAGGAAATCCTATTGGGCATTGGTAATTAGGACCCTCTTCTTGTTTCTCTAGGAATGTCATCATCCACATCTCAGAATGAATAACACCACTTGGGAAAGGGTCCATTTTTAGAACCTTCTAGGAAAAATTTAATAGTTCATAGGTTAAATATAGTGTCCATTCAATATCGTCCCATGTTGCTTTCAATAGGATAAATTTTTCATATATTTCTTCAAGAAGTGGTGCTCTTGAGATCTTGTAAACTTCCTATAATATAATGGCGACTTTTCTATTTTCCAGATAAAAATTATTTGTTTTATGGATCTATATGCTCAATATATCAGGTATGATATCCAAATTCTTGTACACATATGTCCAGTCCACCAAAAAAACTTCATAAATTTCAATTGAGTTTAGTTCGGTTCCAAATTATTTATAAGTTTTGTGTACATAGTACACCCACATCCATTCAGGTTTGACTCCCCCTTTGAAATGAAAATCCCAATCCTTATTCCATCCTTTTGAGTAATATTTCTTGGAAGCATAGAATATCGATAGGTTGTAGTGAAGTTTTGTCTCCTGGGTGTGAGGATTCATATTTGGGGCATATAAACTATGATTCTTGATGCATGTAGAGGTACTATTCCCTCATTAGTGGAAATACATCTAGAATAGATATTGGTAGTAGGAAATTTGGTGTACTTATGGAACCAAGAATTTGGTAAATAGTTATGTGGATTTAGAATAAATTAATCTTTCATAATTCTATCATCATTAAACAGTATATGATCAATTAGTTGGTTCTCGCATTGGTACTTCTTCAAGAATTTGTTTGCAAATCCAGAAGCGTAGAGTCACACATGTCATTATAATCTTTCCCGATGACATAAATCATTTCTTTAACATATGAGACAACATTTTCATTAGACATAATTTTAGTTTCCATTGGAAATCTAAAGAATAAACACCAATATGTTCATTAGCATCAAGGATTTGATTTCGATTTTTCTTTAAATAGGAGAAAAATTAACAAAGGAATGACCTCACACAGGTCACTCACTCAAGTTAACTCATGAAGTCCACTCATTCAAGTGACCTCAATTAGGTCACTCACTCTAGTGACCATGCATAGGTCGCTCTATTAAGTGACCGCATGCAGGTCACTCGATCATGTGGTTTGAAGGATGTATATTGCCAAAGTCATTTTAGTGTACATACCGAAGGTACGATGACTAGAATGAAAGAGTAACATGGAAGGGCTATGAATAAGACAAGAGCAGTGATATTGAATGAAAAATTTTAATTTGGGGAGGAATTATTCTGATATTAGACTCTATTTATAAACATATTATCACTTACGTGGTTAACTAGCACGACTGACTAGTATGAATGACCTGCATGACTAACTTGCATGGTCGACTATCACATCATACCAACATGAATGAACTCCTTGAATAACCTACATTGTATACATCTGTATTCCATTTTACATCTCTCTTTTGTGAAATAATTAGATAGTTATGTTTGAAGATAACTTGAGGATACACAAGAAAATGTAAATCATTGAGTGAAGGATTCATCAACATCCATATTCCTCTCTACCTCAGGGTCAGATCCTATTATTCTGATCAGATCCAATACCGAGGGGGTCATTTGTTAAAAATATTTTTTACATGGGGATGAAAATATTTAGTGGAAAATACCTCAAGTATTAGATGAGAAAAGAGTTTCAAAGAACTCACCCAAGTAGATATTGCGCAGACCCCACCTGTGCGCTAATAGGTTCACACAAAACCAATCTGTATAGATTTACATGGGAATCCAATACCTATGCGAGGATCCTTTATGAGATACCTAAGAAATGAACCTGCATGGATGATCTACTTCATCCTGGGTCACAATTATTACCTATAAATATGAACCTTGGGATCCTTATTTGACATGACTGGAAGACGAAGATACTGCTTGAAGCTATACTCTCCCAAGTCTCTTTCCCAAGTCCTCCAAATAGTTAGGTAGTTCCCTATGCCTAAAAAAGAAGAGGTAATTAGCAATAGTTAATAGATTTTGGTCCTTCATGGTCTATAATACCAATAACCTTGAGAGGAACCACCCCCTTAGTAAACAATACTAAGGAAAATAACCCTTTTGTATCTTGAAACTTGATCTCCAGTGGTCCAAAGACACATGAGGATCCCCTTGAAGCATTAAGAAATGCCTCACCCAAATGTTGTTTCCCAGGTTCTTGATCTCCCAAGAGGTATATCTAACTATCCCTGGTATACCTTATAGGAGGCATCTCTATCATTCCCAAGTCCACTCTGCATGAGTCATCTCCAGCTCACCTAGGTCTGACCTAGGTGAAGAACCTCATGCCACCCTATCCATACTTGGTAAAAGTACCTCTACCACACCTAGGGCTTACTTGGTAGAAGTAATTATAGATAAACTAAGTCCACCCTACATGATAAACCATCTGATCCTTCTCCTTCACTATTTATGATAGGGAATCCCTCTCCCTGTGACTCATATCTAAGGGATACCAAATCAAAACCATCACCAAAGTCTATTTACATGATCATGGTGAAAGAAACACAAGTGTATATCCCATTCAATTGTGAATTCTCTCAGTAAAAGATGTACCATACTTATCCTACCAAAATAATAAGTTCTTATAAATGATTACAATTGTGTATTCTCTAAGTAATTAGGACCCCTATTATGGAGGCAGTTTCAAGGACCTACCAATTTTAGGTAGTGGGGGAAATAACTTTCTTTTACCTTCCATAAGGGTTAATGCCTAGTCTTCTTATCCGCCTCTCAAAGGGGTCATAACCTTTCTAAAGGGGCACCCAAGGGCATACCTCCTAGAGTAAGCCCCTAGTATTTCTTGTGGGGAATTCCCCCAACTTCCATATCCTTACCCTTATCCACCAGTGAATGAAGAAAATTATTTGGATTTCCTGATATTATTCTTCCTTTTGTTTGTTACACCGAGCATGACTCATATGGGTTTAGAGGTTTGTCACAATAATTTCATCAACATAATCAAATACCACCAACATGGGCCTTTTATTCAGTATAATCCCCAACCATACTCACTAAAATGTTACTCATACTAGGATTAATCCACCAAACCATGTTAGCATCCTATCAAAAGATCCATATTACTTATAAGAAAACCCTTTAAAGGTCTATATTACTAATGAATCAATCTTGGGTCTCCTCCGTAGGTGTAAGAAAAAACCCTTTTGAACTACGTGGTCTTTGATTCCTATGAAAATGGGATACGTAGGAAGCATCCCTGTGGTTTAAACCTAGCACCGCAAAATTACCCTAATCTTTTCTGGGCTATATTCCCAGTGAGGTCATATCCAACCCATAGGGCCATATTCCTTATGAGTCTTATGGATTGTTTCAAAGTATGACTTGCATAATCCTTGGTTATAAATCTTCCACATAGACATTCTTGACACAAAAAATTAAACTACACAGTCTGGTCCTCATAAAATAACCATAAAAGGTATGATGTATCCCATTAAGTGGTACCAAACTACATGGGTTTTTATTGATTTCACAAGGACCTTCTCATGGGCCCGATATCAACATAAAAAAACTCTAATCTTCTTGTATGAAGATAAGCTCTAGAGAACCCCACTGCATAGCTTAAAACCAAAATCTTGATAATAGACAACATAATAATCTCTGGTCTGTATAAAAATAGTACCGTCGATGGAGAACCTCAGTTACATATAGATGTCTCTATCGATGGAGAACCTTAGACACATACAAATGATTCTAAATATAATACATGATAAAAATTTATTATTAATATAAGGGTGACCAGTTCTATATTTGGGATTGAATAAAGGATTCAAGAATCTATCTTAAATATATAAGAGAGTCTCAAAGTAGGCACTAATTCCACCCCAAAAGGTTTGATAATCCCAACATCTCATCCTCTCAACCAATGTGAGTCTATAAGTGTTGTTGAAACTATTTTTATAAGGAAAAAGCCTTAAAAATTACATAATCTTTAGTTAAATAAATAATTAAACATTGAGTATCTTTTCAGGTTTATAATTTTATATAATTAGGCCATAACTATTACATTACATCAAAAAAATTACAAAGTATACACTTCTTCTCTATCCAAATTTTTTTAACAAAAACTAAACTCTTAAAACAAAATAAGAATTATTAATTTTTTTTAAATATTCTTTAATTCTTCCTTTCTCTTATCCTTCCTTACACCCTATGAAAAACATTTCAAAAACTTGGGATGAGCATAAAAATCTCAGTAAGGGTTATAAAATAAGGAAAGAAAACATTATCCCATCAATACATTCATATAAATGAGATCATGATTTTCAATCATAAAACATATTATCTTTAACATAACTCATGAAATAATAAGATTTATGAATAACAGATAGAAATCATAAATCATAAAGGTATCTTATGGCATCGATAGCATACTTTCATTGTAGCTTTCACAACTTTATAAGGAGTTAAATTTGGAATACCCATCACGGTGTATTCCCAAAATCTCTTAGGAGAAACATTAACGTTTACCTCCAACAAATTACCCAATGAATTGGACAGCTATCTCAAGCTCACCTTCCCTAGGTTTATCATGGAACAAACTGTATACATAAACAATTCCAAATAACCACAACATATTCATAGCATATAAAACAAGCATAAAAGAAAGATAAAATTTCCACATTGCAATAACAATATATCATTTTAGTATATTTAAAGAATAAAAACTTTATAAAATTCATTTTAAATACTAAAATATGTAAAAAATGGTATTTGGTATTTACTTTTCCTTTTAAAAGCACTACGACTTGTAGAGGAATCCAAATATCAAATAATTCTCACAGTGATGGAAAGGTCATTGTCACCACGTACATTAAAAAGAAACATTATTTTTTAGTTTAGTAAAAATACTCATAAAAAAATTCTTTTTGAATGAAATTAAAATTCAAATGGGTTTATACACCATATAAAATAAAGTCTTGTATAAATCAAAATATGCCTCAATGAAAGGAGATTGAGATGATGTCCCTTACCTTGAGTCTGACTTGTCCCGTAAGTTCCTTGTTCTTCCTAAATAATAAACTTAATTTAATTTATTGTTGATTAAGAACCTTTTTAATATTTATTATTCCTTTTATATCACTTATTACCTCATTATAAACATTACATAATTATTTAAGTTAATCTCTGTCATTTTATCGATATTTGGTACTTGAGTCAAAAATGAACTTATTATAATTATAAATTGTCCATGTGGTAAAAATATCATCATATCTAGAATAATATTCATTATTTAGATATCATATATATTATATATATCTATTATATATATGTATTTATAATAGTACATAACATTTTGATATAAGAAATGAAATTCACCGTTCATGGAGACGGTAAGCCGTATGTACGCATGAATGTTACTTTCATTTATTTTTCATATTTAACTGAATGAAAACTAAATGATACAAAGTTATATTATAATTAAAGTATGATATAATATTGTATATACATTACATAAGTTAATTAACTCCATACTTCATATGTTCCATGTATGTCATGAATGAGTCATATCATTTTGAGGGGGCGGTAGTCCGCACTTCCTCAAATGAAATTATCGTATTTACCCATTATGATAACCATAAAGGTATGATTTAAATGAAAAATAAAGAATCATAAAGACAATATAAATATAATATATATCACATATAAATATATTTCCATCATAATGTCCACCATGAGAGGTGGTAGGGAAAAATCGAACAATCATTGTTTCGTGATACAATAGTTCACCATAAACAGAAACTGTATGTTCGTATCCATTATATGGAGGTTTATGGAAGTGTAGTTATAATAATTCTCATAAAAATATCATATTATATTTAATATACTGTTATTGGTATAAAATAATGGAATAAATATAGTTTAGGGGGTTGGAGAAGTAAAATAAAAGAAAAGAACTTGAGAGAGGATATTACCTCTAAATCGGGTAACTCCCTTTGATTTGAGCCAAAAGGCTTTATTGAATTTCCTTATGACTAAGGTAAGGATTATAGGAGGAATATAGGTATGTTGGGATAATTTTTGAGTATAGTTTGTATGATACAAGGGGCTTGAGAGGTGTGATTAAATGGGTAGAGGTGATTCCCTTTTATAAGAGGGAGGAGGGGTACTTTAGGAAAGTTTACAAGTATTATTTTATTATAAAACGATTTTAGGTTTAAACTGGTCCCAAAGTCATCTATTTCAAATATACGATGATTTCAGGTCGAAATATATTCATCCAATAGGTTTTAGACAATTCTAGGTCACAAATATAACCTTATCTTTTAGCCTTAACCCTCAGTTAAATAATTTGACTCTTACCATGTCTTCTTGCATATTCATACTATATGGTTAATATAGTTACTATAAAATTCAAATCTAAACTTATGTGGTTCCTTAATGACATGTTCACCCTTATATAATTCATTCAGCCAAATATTATATTTTTAGGACTGTTAAATCATTTAATAAAAAAGTATTTATTTAAAAAACTCATTTATGTCAATTTATATACTATTCATATCACGACTTTTAAAAAATCCATAATAACTTGATTATTTAGAAAAAAATTCATTAATTAGAAATAAAAAGTTTCAATCATCCCTAAAATTTGCGGATGGCATAAAAAATTTTAAAATAAATTTATTTTAATATTTATAATCTCATTTATTTAAATAATTCATTAATAAGAAAATCACTACATCATCATTGTGTCGTAAATAAATTTATTTATTTGATGTCTAAAAATTATAAATAAAATACCATGATTTAGGAAATTGTTTTAGATTTCTAATTACTATTTATAGACAAAACGATAAATTATATAACCCCATATAAAAATTGTTTTAGTAAAAATACATGTTTAGGTTATATTTTCCTTAACTTTAAATTTAAAGTAATTAAATGTCATTTTCACACACAAGTGGCTCCATGGGGTCCTAAAATAGACCCAAGGATTAAAATGGTAAGAAATATCTCATCCAATATGATTAGGACACATGTTAGGGTAATTTAATATTATTATAATATTATTTTTTACCCTTATTTACCAGGTTTACCCTTTAACCATGATAAATAAAATGTTTACTGAAGTTACTATTCATAATGTTGTTTCATAGTTCTTTGAAATGTGTGTTATAGTTTTAAGAGTCACTACTTCTATGAGGTTTCCATTGGATTTATTCATGGAACCGTAAACTTCCAATAGTTCTTTATCCAAAGGGGATCTTCTTTCCAAAGCCATGAATTTGTTAAGTTTGAACTTTACGATACTTAGGAATGTACATTGGTGGTGAGGATGGGAGGTCGGACTCATCACACTCTTTTGGGGGGAAATTATTGTCTACTCCGGGACTCTCTTTATAAATTTAATATATTTTCATGAATCCTTATTAATTCACCAAGTATAACATAAGTTTACCTTGGAATTTTCAATCACTTATTAACATGTGTAAAATTTAGAATCATCAGTATGTATTCAAGGTTTTTCATTAATAGAAATATCCATATGTATTTGAGGTTATCCATCAATGGTATCCTTTTATATAATATTTAAATATTCTTTTAATCATCGTTATGATGTTACTGGTTTTTAAGCCACTCAGTGGGGCACTCTGGAATTTACTGTCATCTAGAGAGATGAATGTTTGTTTTGATATTGGGATCGTACCCATGAAATGGGTTACCTATGTATCCTTGTGAAAGGAATCAGAACCCTCTTAGTTTGGTGCCACTTAATGGGACACATCATACCTTTTAAGGTCATGTGATATGGATCTAACCATACAGTTTAATTTCATGTGGTAAGGACATCTAAGTAAAAGGTGCTTAGTCAGAGTTTGATGTGGGACTTATGCTAAAACAACCCAATGAAATTGGAAAGGATATGGGTTTCCAAGTAATATTAGACCCTTTTGGGAATATGGCCCAAGGACAAAAGTGTTGATTTGAAATTTTGGGTTTGAACCTCAAGGAGGCTTCCTACGTATCCCATGTGGATGGGAATCAAATCCCACGTAGTTTGATGAGTCTCATAGAAGAGTATAGTACTTTGAGAGAAATGAGTTTGGGATTACTTCCTGAAAAGGATTCCTTGGAGATTTTGTGGTTTAATTTGGTGATTATTCCTAAGGAGGATGCCCATATTAAGGAAATTAGGGGTGTATTCATGAAGAGGATATCCAGTGAGCTCGGGCCCGAAGAAGGCTTCCTCTGTATCCCAATTATGGTGGGAATAAAAATTCTCATAGTTCATTCCATTGAGTGTTTGTGCACATGTTATAATAATCACGAATATCTAAGCCCATGTGAGTCATGCTCAGTGTGAGAAACAAGAGGATGTGAAATATTCAACAATGACACATAATTTTCCTCCTCCGCTGGTGGAAGAGGGCGCACCTATGGCAGCGAGGGTGGACGAGGGCGAGGCGATGAGCCTTACCTATATTCACTTTACATTGGAAAAGGGTCCAATGAAAGGAAGAAGGGATGAAGATTAGGAGCTTACACCTGGATGGATTCCCTTGAGGGATTAGTTGGGGCTTACTCCTAAGGAGGATGCCCACTTGAGATTGGTTTGGGATTACTCCTAAGGAGGATTCCAAGTTGAGATTGGTTGGGGATTACTCATAAAGAGGATGCCTAGATTAGATTTAACTTGGAATAAGAGTCATTTAATGATGTTTGAGGAGTTTCTTGAGAAGTGTATCAACTCAAGGTACTTGAGTAATCCACAAGAAGAGTCCAAACTTGTAACATTTGAAAAGAATCAAGAGGACTAAGTCAACTCAAGGAACTTCATTGAGTGTGATGGAGTGTCTTAGATCATGGTATTATAAGGATGGAATATGGGCCACATAAATGGTGCAATGGAAAATGTTGTCGATTAGATCTGAAAACTTCACGGTGCGACTCTCAATTTTTCATGGGGGTCAGTGACGGAAGTGAAGGGACTAGCCTGGAGGGCCGAGACCGTAGCCCAACACTAATCCTGAGAAGTCGTGTGGGGGCGCAACCCATGCAGTATTGACTAGTGGTGCCATATAGGTGCTCTGCCAATGTGCCTCATGTAGGGGATCCACGTAGCTCCCCCCGTGTAGGTGCGCCGCGTAGGTGCGCTGCGCAGGTGCTCTGCATAGGTGTTCTGCATAGGTTCATCACACAAGTGCGTCGCGCAGGTGCATCACAAAAGTGCTCTATGTGTTCTAAACCTTTATGGGACTTTGAACCATGTTTCCCCATTTAATTATCTCTTCTCTCATGTTTTATAGAGCTACCCGAGAAAATTTGGGAGATCTTGGTGAAAGAGATACACAATGGGAGCTTTGGGACTTCTTCTAACTTTTTCCATCATTGAAATGGGGATCCCAAGGGTCCTATTTATAGGAATAGAGGGGAACTGGTCAAAGGGAAGTTTTCCATGTAGGCCCTCCATGTAGGTCCTCCAAGTATGGGTGTAGAAATTATATTTCCGTGTAGGTCCTCCACGTAGGTCTTCCGCATAGGTCCTTCACGTAGGTCCCTTTGTGAAATATATCTGTCTTTTCAGTGCCATAACTTTTGATCTGTAAGTCTGTTTGGGATCCAAGACCATTAAAATTGAAGGACTTGAAGAGATCTATAGTTCTTGAGATGATAAACACACCATGTCTTGTCAGAAGAAACTCATAAATTGAAATTTAATCAATCAACACCTTTTCATCATCAATCTTGGAAATCCACTTCCTAAACCTGGATGGGGGAATCATTCAACTTATCCATCAGTATGGAGTAGTATTTTGGAACATAGAAATATATCCTGTATATTCTTCCTTCCTGGTGAAAACATATTTACTCATACTTGACATTTGTTGTTTATGTGAGAATTATATCTTCACTCTATGGAAAGGTGCATAAAGCACATTTCATGGTGTCTACAAATGACTAAAAATAAAAAACACGTATTCACACAATTTGGACCTCCTAATTACAAATATGGAATCTAGTTTTACAAATTCAAAACACAGAAATTTAAGAAATTAATTTAAAATTAATTCCCATTGTCAAAACCAAAAGCGTGTTTTTAAGAAGTAAAAACTATCAAAAGATTTATATGTGTTTACGTCCAATTTCAAAGTGAAATTACTTTCAATGACCAAAATTAGATTAAATGATAAAAATATAATCCAATTACATTTTAAAACCAATTAAAAGGACAATATAACTATATAAATAAATTATATGAAAATGTGGTTTTGACTTAAAATGCAGTATTTTTCACTATTCATTAAAAAATGAACTTTATCAAAAAAATAAAATAGGTTTATACAAAGTAAGTTTTGATGTCCCACTTCTAAATAATAAGTTTAGTTTGAAAAATGGAACATATAAAAGTGACAAAACTAGAATTAAAAAGGGTTCTCCCCCAAAGGGCGGTAAAACTACCTTTTAAAAATATTAGAGTATTTATGCTTAAAATTGGATTCATTCTTATTTTAAGCCTCCAAATTTTAAATGTAAAAACATTTAACAATTTTTTTTAATCATAATAGGGTTAGTAATGTTCATTACCTCCAATACAATGGCCAGGCGTTAACTACCATTTAAAATAATAATATTATATTTTTTTCAGTATGACTCAGCTTTGTGTGTAACATAAGATTTTAGATAAACCCATTTTTACGTGTCGGGTATGCCATCAAACATAGAATCCCTTTAAAGTAAAATTAATATTTAATTCAAAAAAATTAATAAATATGAAATTATCATATTATTTATTTACTTGGAATGTTACATCCTTACCCCTTTTGAAAATTGCGTCCTCATAATTTTATTCACTTATCAAATAAGTGGGGGTATTTATCCCTCAAAGCATCTTCAAATTCCCATGTTGACTCTTCAATCATATGGTTTTTATATAAAACCTTTACTTAATGAATTACCTTATTCTACAACACTTGCTCTCTTCGGTCAAGAATCTGGACTTGTTATTCCTCATAGGAGATATTCCCTTCCAACTGAACTATCTCTGGACTCAAAACATGAGATGGATCTGGCATGTGCTTTCTCAACATTGAAAAATGAAAAACATTGTGCACCTGGGATAAACATAGAGTTAAATCAAATCTTTAGGCAATTGATCCAACTTTATATAGGATTTCATAGGGTCCAATGATCATCGGACTCATCTTTCCCTTTTTACCAAAATACATCACACTTTTCCAGGGAGAAACTTTGTGAAAGACATGATCACCTACCTTGAAAGAAATATCATTCCTCTGGTTATCCGCATAACATTTCTTCCTGCTCTGAGCTGTTCTCATGTGCTTCTGAATAAACTGAATTTTTTTCCATCTCTTCTACCAATTCTAGTCCCATCAACACCCTTTCACCTATTTCATCCCAAAAAGATGGAGTTCGACACCGATTTCCATATAATGCATCAAATGGTTCCATCTTTATACTGGAATAAAAAATTTTATTATAAGAAAACTCAACCAAAGAAATATGTTGGTCTCAAATTCCCTGGTAATCCATTAAACTGGCACATAGAATATCTTCCAAGGTATGGATTTTTCATTGTAACTATCCATCTAATTGAGGATGAAAATATGTATTGAAATTTAATTAAGTTCCCAATGACTTCTGAAGGCTCTTCCAAAAGTTAAAAGTGAACCTAGGATCACGATCATATACAATAGAGAGGGGAACTCCATGTAACCTGACTATCTATTTAATATACAATCAAGAAAGTTGATCTAGAGACAAAGTATCTTGAATAGGAAGGAAATGAGAATATTTAGTCAATCGATCAATAATAACCCAGATTACATTGTTACCTTGAGAAGTCTTTGGTAATCCCATTATGAAATCCATGGACACATTTTCCCATTTACACTTTGGAATTGGAAAAGGTTGAAGCACCCCTTTCAGTAACTTCCATTCTGATTTAACGTATTGATAAGTCAAACACTTCATAGTAAAGTAAGCAATATCTCTTTTCATTCCACCCAACTAGTAATACTTCAGAATATCTCTGTACATTTTAGTACTAATAAGATGAACTGAAAATGGAGAACTATGAGCTTCACATAAAAAATCTTTCTTCAACTTTTAATCACAAGGCACACATAAACTCTTTAAAAACCTCAAAACAAAATCTTTATCAATGTTAAATTGAGGTAACTTGCCCTTCTGAACCAATTCTACCTTTTTCTAAAACTCACTGTCTTTTTTTTTGCGCTTGCTTAATTCTGTCTGATAGAGATTATTTCACTTCCACCTGAAACAAAACATAAAAATTCACTACACCAATAACTTCCAATCCAAAATTCATCAAATTAAAAACCAAAGGATCTCATTCTAAACATATCATGGTTATTGTAGCATTACTCTTTCAACTCAAAGTGTTAGTAACTTTGTTTTCCTTTCCTGGATGGTAATGGATCGTGCAATCATAATCCTTGATTAGTTTTAGCCATCTCCTCTGTCTCATGTTTAATTCCTTCTAAGTTAATATATACTTTAAAATTTTGTGATCAGTATATATTTTACACTTTATACCATAAAAATGATGCCTCCAAATTTTTAATGAAAAAAAACAAAAACTAATTCCAAATCATGTGTAGGGTAATTTAACTCATGAAGTTTCAACTGACATGAAGCATAAGAAATTACCAGATCATTCTACATTAGGACACAACCAATTCCTTTCAACGAAGCATCAATGTAGATAACAAACTCACCATTTTCTAGAAGGTAGTTCCAAAAATGAAGCATTCACCAAACTTATTTTCAATTCCTAAAAAAATTCATCACATTATTTTGTCCATATGATATTAACACCATTTTGAGTTAACTTAATTAGTGGGCTAGATAAATGTGCAAAATTTTCAACAAACCTCCGGTAATAACCTGCTAAACCAATAAAACTATGAATTTTGGTTATATTTGTGGGTCTTGACCATTCTTTAACAACTTTTGTTTTATAAGGATCAACAGTTAAATCATCTTTAGAAACAATGTGACCAAGGAATGGAATTTTTTATAACCAAAACTCACACTTGAGGAATTTCCCATACATTTTTTTTTCTTTTAAGGTTTTCAAGAAAACCCTTAAATTACTTTCATGCTCCTATTTACTTTTAGAATATACCAAAATAGCATCAATAAACACAACCTGAAACTTACCCAAGAACTCATGGAAAATTCTACTCATAAGATCCATGAATACAGTAGGTGTATTGGTTAACCCAAAAGGTATAACTACAAATTCATAATGGCTATACATATTATGAAACATGGTCTTAGTAATGTCTGCTACCTTTATTTTCAACTGATGGTACTCCGAACTCAAGTCAATCTTTGAAAAATACTGAACTCCTCAGAACTGATCAAAAAAATAATTGATATGAGGAAAAGGATAACTTTTCTCAACAGTTATGTTATTCAAGGATCTATAATCAATGCAAAGTCTCATTATACCATCTTTCCTTTTAACAAACAAGATAGGAGCACCCCATAGTGATGTGCTAGGTCAAATAAAACCTTTATCTAATAACTCCTATAATTGCTTCTTTAACTCTAAAAGTTCAATTTGATCCATTCAATAAGGGGGTTTTGAAATTAGATTAGTATAAGGAACTAATTAAATAGTAAATTCAACTTCCCAATTAGGTATTATACCTTACAACTCATCCGAAAAAACATACGATACTCATTTACCACTGGAACATCTTTAATATGAACAGTTCCCTTGTTTTCAACAATATGTGTAAGGTAAAATTCATTTAAATATTTTACTAGTTTCTCAGATTCCTGATATGTTATCAAAAGTATGGGTTCATTCTTGTACAAAAATTGGAATTCTTTTTGAAAAGAAACCTCTTTAGCTATGTAGTCAATCTTAACATGATAAATGGAGATCCAATCCATACCCAAAATAAAATCAAACTCTACTAGAGGAAAAACAATATGGTTTACAGTTAGATTCTTTCCATACACAAGTACAAGAAGGTTATTATAATTTATTTTTATCTCAACATTTCCTATAGGTGTTTTTACCACAAGTTTAAGTTTCATATCTTGAGATGGAATTCCCAATTTACTAGAAAAATTTTCATAAATGAAAGAATGTGTAGACCCTAAATAAAACAACACATTGGTATAATTTGAATAAACAAATAGTGTAGCTAATACTACTTCATTTGATGGACCAACATCTGTTGAAGTAGTTGCAAAGGATTTCACCACCACTTTCTGTTTTTAGTTCGGCTACTTTCCATCATTTTTGTTCTTCGTTGGACACTAATTTTCATAATGAACCATTTCATTTCACTTAAAAAATTTTACTGACTGTAAATCAGTTTTTTTCTTACCATTACTCTGATTTTTTTTTCAGTTCAATTACGAGCCTTATAACCCATTTTATCACATCAGCAGAACTTACCAGAATTTAAAAGGAATTCCCCAGTGTGTTTTTTACCACAATTTTCACAAACTGTAAACTTAAGTTTCTTACCATCAGATTTTTTTTTGAAGAGTTCTTCACTTCCGTCTACTACCTCGAACTCTTATTATATTGTTTTTTAAAGAACACCTGATCATTGAAAAACTCCATTTCCACATTCTTTGCACATCGAAAAAGTTTTTCATAACTTTTAAACTCATGAGAATCTAAATCCCTTCGATACTTTGGCTTTAATACTGAGTAAAAATGATTGATTTTACTATCAAGATCTCATATGAAATTTGAATCATACCATGCCAGTCGAGTGAATTTTTCTTCATAATCATCCACCAAGTCATCCTCCTATATCAATTACAAGAATTGTTTTTCCATCCTAAGTATAACCAACTTAGGAAAATATTTATAAAGAAACATACCTTTGAATTCATCCCAATCAAGAGCATAAATCTCCTCACTATCCATGATATTTTTAACTATCGACCACCACTGATCGACTTCACTTTCAAAATGGTAAACAAAAAGACTAACCTTTTGATGTTCTGAATACCCCATGACATCAAAAATCTATTCCAGTTCTCTAATACACCCTTCAGCTAGAACAGGGTCAGATAATCCTCTGAATGATGGGGGATAATGCCTCATGAAATTCCCCACTACTAAAATTTTCTCTTTTGGTTGATCTGGATGATCTCATGCATAGATAACACCGCCATTTATAACCTGAGTCAAAAGTTCCATCACTACAATAAACTATTCAATTCTGATTCTGACCATATGAGGTTGCTGATTTGGAAGGTTGTTTTCCTCTTAATGTCGTCCCATCATAGTTGCGTTGTTTCCTCTACGGAAAACCATTTTGAACACAGAAATATCTTAAGCAACGTAACATGGAAATATTCAAATGCTATATAATTTCAATCTTACCATAAAGTAAAAATAATTTATGGATATTTATTTAAAAATATGTTAACCCCTAAAGTTTTCTAAACTAACCTTTGATACCAACTATAAGGCCCCAACCTTAAACATTACATAATCTTGAGTTAAATCAAGAATTCAACATTGAGGATCTTCTCAGGTTTAGATTTTTAGAGAATAAGGCCATATCTATTACATTATATCTCAAAAATTACAAAGTAGACACTTCTTCCATGTCAATTTTTTTTCACAAAAATAAAACTCTTAAAATAAAAAAAGAATTATTTTCTTGATATAAATATTCTTTAAATATTCCTTTCTCTTTCCCTTTCTTATACCCTGTGAAAAACATTTCAAAAACATGGGATGAGCATAAAAATCTTAGAAAGAGTTATAAAATAAGAAAAGAAAACATTATCCCATCAATACATACAAATCAATGAGATCATAATTTTCAATCATAAAACATATGCTCTTTAAAATACCTCATGAAATCATAAGATTTATGAATAACGCATAGAAATCATAAATCATAAAGGTAACTTGGGGAATCCATAACATACTTACATTATAGCTTTCACAGCTACATAGGGAGTTACGTTTGGAATACCCATTATAGAATATTCCCTAAACATCTTAGGAGAAACATTAATGTTTACCTCTATGATGTTTCCCAATGCATTGAAGAGATATCTTAGGCTCACCCACCCTAGGTTTATCATGGAACCAACTGTATATGTAAATAATTCCCAAGAACCATAACATATTCATAACACATAAAACAAACATAAAGTAAAGATAAAATTTCCACATTAAAATCACAATATATCATTTCAAGATATTGAAATAATAAATAATTTCTCAAAACAATTTTCAATACTAAGATATGTAAAAATGTGTATATGGTATTTAATTTTCCTTTTAAAAACACTACGGATTGTAGAGGAATCCAAATATCAAATAATGATCACGGTGGAAGAAAGGTCGTTGTCTCTATGTACATTAAAAAGAAACATTATTTTTGTCGTTTAGTAAAACTATTCATAAAAAAATATATTCCTTTTGTCGTTATAAATCAAAATATTCCTCAATGGGAGGAGATTGAGATGAAGTCCCTTACCTTGAGTCTGACTTGTACCGTAAGTTCCGTGTTCTTCCTGAATAATAAAATTAAGTTAATTTATACTTGATTCAGAAAATTTTTCAAGTTTATTATTCCTTTTATATCACTTATTACTTATTTATAAACATTACATAATTATTTAAGTTAATATCATTCATTTTGTCAATATTTGGTACTTGAGTCAAAAAAGAACTTGTTATAATTACAAATTGTCCATGTGGTAAAAATATCATTATCTAAAGAATGATATTCATGATTTATATATCATATATATAATATATATCAAGTATATATATGTATTTATAATATTCCATAACATTTGGTGATAAGAAATAAAATGCACCATTTATGGAGACGGTAAGCCGTACGTACGCATGAACGCTACTTTAATTTATTTTTCATATTTAAGTGAATAACATAAATGATACATATATATATTATAATTAAATTATGATATAATATTATATATATATTACATAAATTCATTAACTCGGTCCTTTATATGTTCCATGTATGGCATGAGCGAGTCATATCACTTTGAGGGGGAAGTAGTTCACACTTCCTCTAATGAAATTATCGTATTTACCCATTATGGAAATAATAAAGGTATGATTTAAATGAAAAATAAATAATAATAGATATAGTATAAATATAATATATATCACATATAAATACAGTTCCATAATAATGGTCGCTATGAGAGGTGGTAGAGAAAAATCGAACAATCATCGTTTCGTGAGGCAATAGTTCTCCGTACACAGAAACAATATGTTCATATCCATTATATGGAGTTATGTGTAAGTGTAGTTCGAATAATTATCATAAAAACATAATATTATATTGAATATTCTGGTTTCTTTATTAAATAATGTAATAAATATATTTTATGGGGTTGGAGAAGAAAAATAAAAGAAAATAATTTGAGAGAAGATGCTACCTCTAAATCAAGTAACTCCCTTTGATTTGAGCCAAAATGCTTTCTTGAATTGTCTTCTACCTATGGTAAGGATTATAGGAGGAAAAGATAAATGTTGAGAGATTATTTGGGAAGATGTTGGAATATCCAAGGGGATTTATAGGTGTGATTAAATGGGTATAGGTGATTCCCTTTTATAAGAGGGAGGAGGGGAACTTTAGGAAAGTTTGAAAGTATTATTTTATTATAAATTGATTTTCAGTTTAAAATAGTCCCAAATTAATTTATTTCAAATATAAGTTAATTTTGGGAAAAGAAATCTCATAAAATAGGTTTTATATTAGTCTAGGTCACAAATTTAACCTTATCTTTTAGCTTTAACCCTTAGTTAACTAATTTGACTCTTACCATGTATTCTAGCATATTCATACTATATGGTTAATATAGTTAATATAAAATGAAAATAAAACCTAAAGTGGGTCATTAATGACATTTTAAACCTTATATAAGTCATTTGGCCGAATATTATATTTTTAGGACTATTAAATCATTCAATAAAAAAGTATTTGTTTAAAAAACTCATTTATGTCAATTTATATACAATTCATATCATGACTTTTAAAAAATCCATAACAGCTTTTTTATTTTGAGAAAACTTTATTAATTATAAGATAACAAGTCATGATCATCCTAAAAATTAGTTTATGGAAGAAAAAGGTTAAAAATAAAATTATTTTAATATTTATTGTCACATTTATTTAAATCATTCATTAATAAGTAAATCACTACATCATCATTGTGTCGTAAATAAATTTATTTATTTGATGTCTAAAAATTATAAATAAAATACCATGATGTATTAAATATTTTTATATTTATAATGAATATTTAATTTCTAAAATATCACTTATATAACCCCATATAAATTTTTTTTAGTAAAAGATACATGTTTAGGTTATATTTTTCTGAACTTTAAATTTAATGTAATTAAATGTCATTTTCACACGCAAGTGGCTCCATGGGGTCCTAAAATCAACCCAATGATGAAACGTTTCTGAAATATATCATTAAATAGGATTAGGACATGTGTTAAGGTAATTTATTATTATTATAATATCATTTTTACCCTTATTTACCAGATTTACCCTTTAACTAGGGTAAATAAAACATTTACAGAAGTTACTATTCATAATGTCTAAAAATAAAAGGAACCTATTCACAAAATTTGGAGATTCTTATTCCAAATATGTAATAAACTTTTATAAATTCAAAACACATAAATTTTAGAAATTAATTTAAAATTAACTCCTGTTTTCAAAACCAAAAGCGTGTTTTTAAGAAGTAAAAACTACCAAAAAAATCAATATGTGTTTATGTCCAATTTCAAATTTAAATTATTTAAAATGATTAAAATTGGATTAAATGATAAAAATATAATCCAATTAAACATTAAAACTAATTAAAATAATAATCTAACTATATTAGTAAATTATATGAAAAGACAGTTTTTCCTTAAAATGTAGTATTTTTCAATATTCATTAAAAAATGAACTTTATCAGAAAAATACCAAAAAATTATCCAAAGTAAATTTTGATATACCTATTATTAATAATAAAATTATTTTGTCAAATATAACATATAAAAGTGATAAAAACTATATTTAAAAAAGGTTCTTCACCAAAAGGTGGCAAACCAACCTTTTAAAAATACTAGAGTATTTATGCTTAAAATTGGATTCATTATCATCTTAAGCCTCTAAATTTTAAATGTAAAAAAATTTAACAAACATGTTTAATCATAATATGGTTAGTTCTATTCATTCCTGTGAATAAAATGGCTAGTAATTAACTACCATTTAAAATAATAATATTATATTATTTGTTTTTTAGTATGAATCAGCTTCATCTGCAACATAAGATTTAGGAGAAACCCATTGTTGCGTGTCAGGTAATCCATTAAACATAGTATCCTATTAAAGTAAAATTAATATTTAATTCACAAATATTAATAAATATGAAAATGTCACATTCTTTATTTACCTGAAATGTTACAATTTTCCAATGAACACCTCCCTTGAACGTAGCTTTGTGAAACATCGTGAATAAGGGAACTATTGGGTATTTCCTATTACATGAATAAAACCCCTTGAAAAATTCCTATAAAGTACATGTAAATAAAAATACATTTCTAACATGAAGGGCCATTCCACCACCACCATAAAAAACTATTCAAAGCCCACCCGATTTTCATTAGAAACAATGTCTATTACATTACTAATGTTTTCTTTATTTTTTACATTATTTTTTATGAGTGTGGTATTTATAGGAGATCAAAATGATAAAAAATTTATCATTTGTGTTATTTTATTTTGTGTGTTTTTATTATTTCATTTCACCACTTTCAGTTTTATTGAGCATATTTATTCTCAAAATGAAATGTTCTAAATTAATAAAATATTTTTTTGTTTTTTTATTATGTGATGTATGTGTTTTATACTATACTATATTACTAAATGTTATATACTATTTATTTATAAGGAAAATTCCATATATAAAGGTTTGTATTGTTACATACTTCCCACCTTTAGAAATTTTATCCTCAAAATTACAACTTATATCCTAAGTAGAGAATAGATTAGGGTACTTATGTTTCATTACATCATCAGGTTTCCATGTTTTATCTTTGTACTTATGGGTTTTCCAATGTATTTTGATAAATTGAGTTTTCTTCTTTCATCGGAATTTGTCTCTATAGTCTAATATCTTCACCAATTTCTCTTCATAAGAGAGATTATTTTCCAATTTTACCACTTCCAAATTCAGTACATGTGAGATATTGAGTATTTACTTCCTTGGGAGCAATATATGAAACACATAATTAACTTTAACTAGGTTTGATTGAAGTGTATTACAGTAGTAAATATATCCTATATGTTCAAAGATCTCAAAGGTACTAATGTACCTAAGGCGACACTTTCCCTTATTTTCAAACTTGATGACTCTCTTCTAGGGTGGTATTTAAAGGAACACTTTTTCTTCAACTTCAAACTCCAAGCCCCTTCAATGATTTTAAAGATAGCTCATATTGACTTTGAGAAGATTTAATGCATTGTCGAATGGATTGAAAATTATTTCTCATATCTTTCACAAGTTCCATTACATTCATTTTCCATTCACCAACCTCATTCTGACATGTATGAGTTCTATATCTATTCCCATATAGAGATTCATATAGATTTATATGAATACTTGAGTGGTAAATATTATTGTATGAGAATTTATCCAAGAGAATATATTGATACCAACCTACTTTGAAGTCTATCAAGTAATCACTCAACATTTCATTAAGTGTTAGAATATTATTTTTAGATTAGCCATTATTATAAGGGTAATAGGCCATACTAAAGTTAAACTCAGTATTCAGGTCATGTTGAAGAACTTCTAAAACTTATAGGTAAATCTTGAATCTCAATCATATACAATCAACAGTGGTTCCCCATGAAGCCTAAATAATTCCTTTATGTATATATTTGAAATTTGATCAAGTGAGAAATATTCATGAATAATGATGAATTGGACAATCTTGGTTAGTCAATCCACCACAATCCATATGGAATTTTTTCCTTCATATGTCTTTAGAATACCCATGAAAAAGCCTGTCGTTATGTTCTTCCATTTCCATGTTGGTAGGGGTACTTGTTTCATGACCCCTTTCAAATTATGAAATTCTAAATTAACTTTATGACATACCAATAACATTGAGGTGTACTAAAAAATAACCTTATTCATTTTTCCCAAATAAAAGTTATATCAAAGAACATATTACATCTTAGAAATAATAGGTTAGATAGAGAAATATGAGCTATTTACATCATACAATATCTCTTTATTTATCTCCGGTTATGATGGTGTGAAAATTCCAATTCCAAATTGAATGACTGAATCTTTACTAATGTTAAATTCATGAAAATTACCTTTATTTATCTCACCTTTTTTTGAAACTATAAATAAATATTTTTTTTCTATTTGATATTCTCTTGGATATATGGTTGGGAAATAATTTTGGAAAGATAGGATGCCTTCCCTTATATTATGATTTCCAAATCCATCCATTGTATATCCATGAATATAAGGAATTTCTCAATCCTCATCAGGGACAGAGTAACATATTTTTTTCCTAAGAGCCTCAAATACCTTATTCTCCTTTCCAAGATGGTATATAATTGAGAAATCACAGTCCTTAATTAACTCCACCCATCTTAATTTACATATATATTCAAGTCTTTATGTGTAAATTTATAATTTAAAATATTAGGGTAACTATATATGTCACACTTCCTTTTGTAGAGGTAGTGTCTCAAAATATTCAATGAAAAGAACACACCTAATTACTCTAAATCATCCATTAGATAGATGTGGTCATGGATATTTAATTTTCATGAGGGGTATAATATTTATTTATCAATTTTCATGAGTATGAAACCCATGCCTATATTTAAACCATAACTATATATTAAAAAATTTTCTCCACTTGAAAGGATTGTGAGTATAGGTGCAATGAGTATCCTCTTATTGAAATCCTTAAATCCTTCCCATGTTATTTCATCTCATTAATATATATTTTGGGATAGATAAGCCTAAGAAGTTTCACACAAATTATTGATAATACCCAAATAATCCAAGAAAACTATGAATCTTCATAACACTTGTGGGTCTGGGACATTTCATAATTTCCTTTATCATTGAGTGATCAATTGTAATTACCTCATTTGTTATAACATGCCCCAAAAATATATATTGTTTTATTTAAAATCCCTACATGATGAACTTAGAATACAACTTCTCCTTCCTTTAAGTCTTCATCACATTCCTAAGATGCTCTTAATGATCCTTTATTCTCTTGGAGTATATAAGAATATCATCAATAATAAACGTGAAATATTTATCAAGGTAGTCTAGAAAAACTCTATTAATCAATTCCATGAATATTTTTAGTGTTTTTATAATTCTGAATAGAATCATTATGAACTCATAGTGTCCTTATCTTGTATGGATTTTTTTTGAATATGTCATCTCTTCTCTCTTAATTGATGATATCAAGAATGAAGATCCACTTTTAAGAAGTATTGACCTCATTGAAGTTAATTGAATAAGACATAAATCATTGGTAATATATAATTATTATTTATAGTTATCTTTTTGAGATCATGACAGTCTATGCATAACCTCATTGATCTATCCTTCTTCTTGACAGAGTACTTGTACACCCAATGGTGATGCACTATGGAAATAAAACCTTTATGTAAATTCTATTGCAATTTCATATTTTACTCTTTCGATTCTATTTGGGACATCCTATAGGGGATCTTGGATATATATGTCAATCAAGGTATGTTTTTTATTGAGAAATATATCTCATAGTTTAAGATAAGGGAATACAATACGTCAGGGAATACATCAGTATATTCTCAAACAATGGTATTGTCCTGAAATATGATTTTTTCCTTTGAATCAACTATTTTAGAAAGATATGATTATTTAATGAACATCAAAACCCACATTTTGAGGTATTTTTTAAAGGTGATTCATAATATTATTTTTATTTTTATATAAGTATAGGATGATCTAGGATATAGAAGGATATTTCATTTTACTAATAGCTGACGTGATCTCCATATAACGAGATACAATCCATGCCTAGTATAACATAATATTCTACCAAAGGAACATAATAATTTATAGAAGAATAATCCCATAGATGCTAACTAGTAATGAAACCAAAATTTGGATTTAAATGATTGAACAACCAGGTGTTTTCATGGATATCACCACTTTTAGATATTAGGGAGGGTATTCAATAGTTTTAAAAAACTTATAGGATATAAAGGAATGAATAGAACATGAATAAAATAAAACATTCACCATTATTTAGTGAATAGTAAGTATACCTTATACCACTTAATTTTCATGATCCACCTTAGTAGTGGTGATGGTGTTAGAATTACCTTTCCCTATGGATTAGGTGGTTGCTGATATTCATTAATATTGAAGATCCTTGGTTTGGTACACCGGCTTATATAGTTTCCATGTTCCTTATAGTAAAAGCATTGTACTATGTAGTTCAGTTAGAGATGTTTCCCTAGAACCATAAAACCTTTTTTACTTTCAATTAACTTTATATTCAAAGACACAAATATTAATAAATATCTTATCAAATGACAATAATTTTTCTACATAACATAAATATGATAATATCCTTAAATTATTTGTCACATCGAAAGGTCATAACAATTCTACGCTATGATGAAGACCTTTAATTGACATGAAAATATTCTAAAACATATATCCTACGGTATGATGGCATCTTATAATGAGATAAAAATGTTTTTTAGACTATTAGGTGTGGGTTGATCATAAACATATGATGTTTTGACTCATGAATTTTCTCCCTTGGTGGGAGGTTATGAGAAAAAACCCACAAATAGGAAATCCACATGTTATATGTGTCATTGAATATTCGTATCTATGGTCACATGTATTGTTATTTAGTCTTCAAATTATTATTAATGTATTTCATGAAACATATAATTTGATATATTATAAAAAACCTTGATGATAAATTCTTATAGAAAAGTAGGATATGTTGGGTGCATCACAAGTGATATGAAATTGATTTAATAAGTCAATAAAGTATTTATACCTTTCTAGATCGAAAGATGATATCTCAAGCTCTTTGATTGAAATTGAACTCTCTGATCAAGTACACGACTATAGTGGTTTATCGACAAGTTTAATGGAATTAGTATGCAACCTTCTTGATGAGATATTGATGTGAAGAGATTATATTATACAATAAGCATCCATACAAGTTTTTTTCCACTGTGATTTTAATTTCTTTCTCTATGGGTTCCTAAACATGTTAATAGATATAATATTAGGCTTTAGGAAAGACCACCTAATACCACTGAGAAAGAGGCCTAGAGGGTCACACACTACGTGTATGTAGAATCTAAGTTAAATTATATTTTAATTTAATATTAAAAAAATATTATGCTCAAGACAGAGGAATAATTATTATCCAGGAAATGTTGATTGCATAAATTCAATCACCAGTTATTACTGTTTAAAATTTATGTGAGTTTAATATTAATACATATTTATTCACCAGTTAGTAAATATAATATTTATTTATTTATTCAATGAACAATATAATAATATTTATTTATGAAAAAAACATTTATTATTTAAGGTTCAATAAATGTTAATGAGGAAAGATGAGATGATTTAAGGGCACATATGGAATTGATATATTTTATTTAAGATAACTTAAATAAATAAATAATTATTTATTTAATAAATAATATTTAATTATCCACGAGTTTGCGAATGTCATGAAATATAATATTAATAATAATATTATTAGATGTGGGGTTTACTTAGAATTAAGAAATTATTTAAGGGACATTTTTTAGTAACTAAATGTATTACCCTAAGTATATAACCTAACATGGATCATTTATATAGTTAAGAAATTTATTGTGAACAACATTTTTATCAAGAGATCTCTCTTAAGATTGAAGAGAATTCTCTTAAGAATGATCTTAAGAATAGGAGATGATCATCCTTATCCTACCTCTCAAGAACTATAAAACCCATAAAAATTCTTCAATACTAGTATAATTCTTTCCATGATCAGTGGTGAGTGACACAAGATGATCGGTACCTAGTCACATAATGATTCAATATTCTTTTACACCATTATACCACTATGTTAAACTAAATTTTTATTGTAAATTTCAAACATAATAACAAATTGAACTGAAAATTTATATTAATTAATTAATTTTTATCACTTATAAAAAGGAAAATTTTACTTTTTTTTATGATTAAATTATAGGAGAAGATGATTTAGTGAAACTATGATGAAATTAAAGAAAAATAGGCCAAATTGTTCTAGATCCCAAGAACACATGTGGACTAAAATATTTACTTTGAATAATATATTCATCAAATTGGGCTGAAAAATGGTTATAGAATGAAAAACTACATGGGATACGTTTCTCTATAATACCATGAATCCCAATTCATCCATTTGGAGGACCAAAAGATGCCCACAATGTGAAAACATTATTGGTGAAACAGATTGGGACCACCTATAGAGATTGGGCCATAAATTAGGTTTAGAACATCCAATTAGCCTGATTACACATCAATTGGATAGATAATTATAATTACCACCTCTCCAATTAATTTGAAGTAATTTTTAAACATTTTTATTAATAATATAGTAAAATAAATTTTGGTGAAAACATCTATCATGAACTACTCACCAACACCCCTTGACTATTGACTTTTCTTGAATCCAACTAGCCAAATTTCTCTTTAAAATCACTCCATGGATCATTTTTAAGGTTGTAAAGACCTAGGGTAAGGGTGATTCTGGTTTGAGATATTTCTTCATCCATTTTAATCTTCTTCTCCATCGTGTACTTTGAAACCTCTTAATGATCAATTTAGGGGGATGTTCTTTATTGTAATCTCAAGCTCAATGTTTTTAATCATTGGAAGGTAATTGAATTTATGGGATTGTTGGTTTTTTATTAATTTATTCCTTTTTATTTTATTTTCATTTTAGTATGATAAAATACAATCCAAAGGAACAAGAATCCTCATACTTCCATTCATAAAAAAGATCTTGTGATGATTTGAGTGCATTTGCCTCTTTTCTCACCTCTTTTATTTTATGAGTGTGCTTATGGATTGAATTGTTTAATAAAATATTGAAGTTATAACCCATGATTATGTCTCTTTTTTTCTTGAAAACAATTTTTACATATACCCAAATCTGGTCACCTCATCATGTTGATATGATTCCTTGATTGAGTTCGGTTATTAAATTGATATAATTTTATTGATTTTGAGTAGTCGCTAGTAATCAATATCACTGATCAATCAAATCTTAGGTGATAACTTAGTAATAAATCACATAGCATATCAGTTTTAGTATATATAAATTAGGGAATCAATGATCTTTCCTATTTATATTGAGAGTGATGGTGGTTGAGCATCAAGGGATACTTACTTGGCACTACACCAAAACTTGTATTTAGCATTGGTTTAAACTGTCGCTAAATCATTCTATGAGAAATAATTAGCAGTTGGTTTTAAAAAACATCATAGAATGATTTAGCGGTGGGTTTTTAGTGGTGGTTTAAACCGTCACTAAATCGTTTTTATTTATTTTTATTTTTTTAATATCTTAATTAATTAATTAATTAGTATTTATTATTACCATGCTCATGCTCATATCCATGCACAAGTCCATTTCCATGCAAATGCCCATGCCATATATATAAATTCTGTGTTGGGTGAGATTTAAACCCTTTGCCTCTTGTTTATTCTCCAAAGACTTTACCACTCCAGTAGACTCTTCAAGTGGTCAATAAATCAAATTTAATATACTTATATATATATATATATATATATCAATTGGGAAAAAATAATATATAACAAATAGATACACACTAAATAATTATTAACCCATAATTATTAATCAATAATGATTAATCAATAATGATTAATTAATAATTAATAATTAATAAGTAATAAGTAATTATTAATATTTAATATTTAGTAATTAAAAATTAAAAATTAATAAATAGAATATAAACGAATAATAAATAAAGAAATATATAATACAGAAATAAATAGTAAATAAAAAATAGTAAATAGTAAATAATAAATAGTAAATAATAAATAGTAAATAGTAAATAGTAAATAGTAAATAGTAACATGTAAATACTAAATACTAAATATTAAATAATATATAATATATAATATATAATATATAATATATAATATATAATAGATTATATATAATAGATAATATATTATATATTATATATAATAGATAATATATAATAGATAATACATAATACATAATACATAATACATAATACATAATACATAATACATAATACATAATACATAATACATAATACATAATACATAATACATAATACATAATACATAATACATAATACATAATACATAATACATAATACATAATACATAATACATAATACATAATACATAATACATAATACATAATATATAATACATAATACATAATACATAATATATAATACAATATATACAATACATAATATATAATATATAATACATAATATATAATGTATAATACATAATATGTAATATGTAATATATAATTCATAATATATAACATATAATATAAAATACATAATACAAAATATATAAAATATAATACAAAATAGATAATATAAAACATATAATATATAAGTAATGTATAAATAATAAAATAATTTAAAAATAATTTAATATATGTTAAATAAATAACAAATTAATAATAATTAAATAAATAAATGATAAAATAGATAGATAATAAATAAATAATAAATTAATAATTAATAACAAATAATGAATAATAAAAAATAAAAAATAAAAAATAAAAAATAAATAAGTAATAAGTAATAATTAATAATAACTAATAATTCATCATTAAGAATTAAGAATTAATATTTAAAAATTTAAAAATAATTAATAAATTATTAAGAAAATTTAATAAATAAATAAATAATAATTAAATAATGAATATTGAATATTGAATAAATAAATAATAAATAAATAAATGAATAATAAAATAGTAATAAATTAATATTTATTAAATTTAAAACAAATTAATAAATAATAGATAATAAATAATAAATAATAAATAATAAATAATAAATAATAAATAATTAATAAATAAATAAATAGATAATTAAATAAATAAAAAATAAATAAAAAAATAAAAAATAAAAAATAAATAATAATAACTAATAATTAAAAATTGATAATTAATAATTAATAATTAACATTTAAAATTTAATATTTAATATTTAATATTAAATAAAAAATTAATAAATAAATAATAATTAATGAATAATTAATTAATTAATAATGAATAAGGAATAAAAAAGGAATAATAAACTAATAATAAATAAAAAAATAACAATTAATTAATAAATTAACATTAAATTAATAATTAATGTGTACATAATAACTAAATAATAAATGAGCAAATAAATAAATAAATAAATAAATAAATTTATCAACAAATTAATTAATAAATAAATAAATAATAAATAATAGATAAATAAATAAATAATAATTAATTAATTAATTATAAATTAATTAATAAATAAATAAATAATAAATATATATATATATAAACAAACAAACAAATAAATATTTATATAATTAAATAAATTATAAAACATTAAGAACCTCTACAAACCCTAAAAACTCTAAAATGACCATAAAATTTGATATGGGACTCCTTTTTTAGCACCATAACTAGTCAAATCAAAGATCATGAAATGAGCTTCGATATGATATGTGGTACAGGCCGAACAAACACATGGATCAAAAGTTATAACTGTTTGAATTTTAAGAAATCGGGGTCTGCAACTAAAACCTCTGTTTTGAAGGCCATATAGGCCTTTTGGGCAGAATAAAAAAGAGTATGATATGTAAAGAGTTGATACCAGACCTAAATGATGTAGATATCATCACAGGTTTTGATTTGATATGTGGTAGATCTCAAAAAGATACCCATATTAAAAGTTATGTACGTTTGAAGTTCGAGTTCGATTTTCGAATTTTAAAATTTGAATACATATTTTTACTTTGATTATCACATGATTTAAAAAATTAGCAGCAATTTTGAAAACCGCCACAAAAAAAACCGCCGCAAAAACACTGTTTTCTTGTAGTGTGGGTTGATAACGATTTCTCAAACTAGTTTCTCTTGTATTGTAGTATTGTTTCAATTTTTATTTTGAAAAGTCATAAAACCCCCAAAATCTTCATCTAATTCTATATTTTATAAAAACATAATAAAAAACTCTTTTAAAATTAAATATCTAAGGCTCTGTCGAGAGATGAAATAGTGTTTCTGTTATACTATAGAAATTATAGTAAAAACAATTTCTAATTTGGCACACTCGACAATGTGATGAAATTTTGGAAAAATTGCTGGGGAGCCAAGATCAGTTTTCCCTTTTATTTATTTATTTTCCTTTTTATTTCTTACTCCTATCAATCTTTCCCTATTCCCCTTAATTTTTTTCCATATTTCTTATTCTTCTCTCCCTCTCTCTTTTATTCTTGCTATATAGTTCTAAATTTACCTTTTATACTTACATTTTTATTAAGTTTTTTTCTTTTATTGACCTTTTATTAAAAAAAAAGAGAAAAAAACAACACAAATTATTTGGATGACCTGATCAGGAAAATAAAAAATGTTTGAAATAGACCCTAAAAATGAAAAGACCTTTCACTCACAAATCAGGCCTTCTAGAGTAGTAAACTAAAGTATCAATTAGGATCCCCTTGTGGAATATCATTTCATCCTAAACCAATTTAAGAGTTAACTAAATCAAACCATAGAAAACATGTCTATAAATAATTTAACTTTAAATTAACCGACCACCCCTGATGTGGAAGAGACTGGATATACTATCTTCCTACCATAATTGGGGGATGAAATGACCTTAAAATAATCTTTCTAGAGAATTTATTCCCTAGCTCCCAAACTATAGAAATTAGAAAATAAATCAGTGGTATTAGGAAATCAAAAGGAGAGACCCTTCATGAATATTGGGAGAGATTAAAAAGACATTTTTCAAATTTCCCCCACCACCAAATTAGTGAAAATTTGATAATTCAATAATTCTATGAGGGGATTGTCCCCATAGATCCTAGCATGATAGATGCTACAGCTGGTAGTGCCTTAGTAGATAAAACTCACACAACCTCTCATGAATTAATAGTCAATATGATTCAAAATGAACAATAATTTGGTACGCAAGTAATTTCACCCACTCAAGGAGTTCATGAGATAAACCATTCATCCTTAGAACAAAAGTTAGATAATAAACTTTATGAAATGCATACCCTTCTAATATAATTAGCTTAGGATCAAGGTAATTAAGAATCTCTACATATTCTATTACATTGTGGTATTTTTTCTGATAACACCCATTTCTCTGATCAGTGCCCCCCACTTCAAGATTCATTTGAGTCATGCGCAAAAATATTTCATGATCATTCATTTCAATAAGAACCACCCTTCAAAAAAGAACCATTCATTCCAAATCCAAATATTGGGTGGAATACACAACCACAATACCAAAAAAGAGGAAACTCAAGCTACCCCAAATAGAATTGGTATCAATAAGTCCAATGTATGAAACATTATTATCCTTCACCGTCTTGGAATAATCCTACTACTCCCAAATCAGAACCAATCCTTGAGGACATGGGGGAGAAAATTGAATCCAAGATCCTCTAGTTCCAATATTCCATGAAATAATCTATTCAAGACCTACAAACTCAAGTGAGACAACTGGAAAAAACCATCAGTGAGATAAATATGCAAGGTTATGAACAACTACCATCCCAAACTATTTCCAATCCTAAGGACAAAGGTAATGTATGTGATATCACAATTTTTAGTGGTAAATAAATTTCTCCTTCGAATTATTCTTCACAACAAGTATGTCCACCTCTTGGAAACTCTCTTTCTCTACCCTCAAAAGATTCAAGTGAATAAAAAAAACAAAAATGGTAAAAATGTTATTATTGATGATTCTTTTAAACAATCCATTCCACTTAATTTATTCCAAAAACTCTATAAATATATAAAAAAATTTGATAAAAAATTATAATGAAATAATGGATACATTTAAAAGGTACAAGTTAAAATTACTCTATTGGATACAGTTAAAAAAATTCCATGCTACACCAATTTTTTTTGAAGAACTTTTCACCCATAAAATAAGTCTAAATGGGAATGAGAGAATCAACCTTGGAAGTAATGTCCCAGCCTTGATAAAGCTAGCAATTCCAACCAAATGAAATGATCTTATAACTTTTACGATACCTTTCACGATAGGGGAGACTTTATTTTCTAACGAAATCCTTGATTTAGGTCCTTATATTAACATGATGAATCACTATGTGTATAATTATTTGTTGGTTAGAGAGATTCAACCAATGGGAATCATCATTCAACTTTTCAATCAGATAACAACACACCCAATAAGATTGATCATGGATGTTATTGTAAGAGTAAAAAAATTCTCATCTTCCCATTAGACTTATATACATTCTTGATATGGAAGATACCCGAACCGAAGGACATGATCCTCTCATTATTGGAAGGCCATTCCTTAAAACAAGAAAGAAGATCATCAAAGATTATAATGGTAAACTTTCCATATATTTTTGTGTAAAAAATGTTAGTTTCAGTATCCTTGATGATATGAAACACCCCATTTAAGAGAACTCCACTCTTATTATTAATTTGATGGAAGTTCTATCTAATGACACACAAAGACACGCAAAAACAATATTCTATCCTCGATCCATAATCCAATTCATTTTTATCTTCTTCACTCTTGTATTATTTGAGTTTTGATTCATGTTTTGAGTGTTGTGTAGATTTGGAAAAGTTTAAACTTTGTGTTTTAATTAACGAGTGTGTTCATTATGAGGTACCCATGAACTTCAAGTATTATGAAAATCTCATTTACATTGATTCTCTTTCTATAGTGAATAAACATGAGCAGATAGAAATTTTCATGGACCTCACTCCTCCTAAATCTAGTCCCTCAATCTAGAAACCACCAGTGTTGGAATTAAAACCACTTCCATCAAATTTAAATTATGACTATCTTAAGGGTATTGACTAATTTCCCGTCATTATTGCGAACAACCTCTTTCATCAACGTGAATCAAAACTTCTTGACTTTTTGATAGAGTGTAAAAATGTTATAGGATAAACATCAGATGATTTTTCTAGGATTATCCAATCTATTTTCATTCACCATATACTTTTAGATGATGAGGCTAAACCTATAAGGAAAGATTAATGATGATTAAATCCCATCCTCATTTATGTTTTAAAATTAGAAGTTAGTAAATTAACTAATAATGGAATAATTTATCCCATATATGATAGTAAATAGGTTACCCCAGTGAAAATTGTGCCTAAAAAACTAGAATAATGGTAGTGTCAAATTAAAGGAATGAATTTGTTCCAACATGTGTGAAAAATAGATGGTGAGTCTATATTGACTACTATTAACTAAATAAATCCTTGTGAAAGTACCACATTCCTCTACCTTTCGTTGACTATATTTTAGAAATATAGAAAGATTGGAAGGTAAGTCCCTTTATTATTTCCTCGATGGATATTTGGGTTATTTTCAAATCCATATAACCCTCAGGATCAATAAAAGACAACATTTACCTATCCATTCAGCACATTTTCATACAAGAGGATGTCATTTGGTCAATTTAATTCCCTTATTAATTTTCATAATTATATGTTGAGTATATTTTTTGAGTACCTTGGGAATTGTATGTAAGTTTTTATGGATAATTTAATATTTTACTACAAGAAAATCACTGAGTAACGGTTGCTTAAACCACCACCACATGGTTCTGAAACGGTTTAAAAAAACCACCGCTAAAGTTTTTGTCAGCATTTAATATGCAACAGTTCCGTCCATTTAGTGGTGGTTTCTGGTATGTGTCATAGAAATCATATTTAGAGGCAGTTTTCTTCATTTTAGAAGTGGTTTTCTGAAAAAAAGACTAGGATTTAGTGGCGGTTAAAACCAACCCTGATAAAAAACCATAATCATATAGTAGAAATTTAAACCACCACTACTAAAATATGAAATATTTAGCAGAAGTTTAAACTGCCGCTATGTGCTAATTTACAAAAATATCAACTGCAGATTCTGAAGCCCCAGAACTATCCAGAAAAATATATGCATAGACCAGGTGTATCTCCTATCATAAGAAAACAAAATCACACACCTGAAATAATAAATATGGAATGAATCCAATCACATATCTCACCAATTATAACTACCTATAGTGATAAATAGAACTTATTCTGAGCTTAAGAGTCCAAAAATAATCCTATATATTTCTATATATTTTTCTTAAACCATATTCATCTACAAAGTCCCCTGAAACATGAATGGTGATAAATAATCATATATAAACAAGTATATTAATTTATAGGAACCACAAACGGTTTCAGTCTCCTCAAACATAAAAAATCATAAAAATATCATGTGAATACTCTACTCCACAAATGATACATGAACAAACCCACTCTTTCCATATTAGTCAAAGACATTAAAAATACCACTAATCACTGCCCGATGATGAAATTTTCTTGTAACCCTCTCTATCACTGCCTCCACTTCCTGCTAATGGCACTTATAATACAATTATATTGAAAATTAAACAATTTTTTATATTTATATTTAAATTTAAAACCAATAAAAGTTTTCAAACTAAATTATTTTGAAGTTTTTTGATTTACCTTCTCACCACTAGTAATCAATGCAATATCACCAGAGACAGACCCAATCATCTTTTGATATAAATCAACCAATGCTTTCTACAAAGAGAATATCTAAGCCCCTTATTTATGAATTGTGATTTGCATAGAAACAAACTCTCTCTGAGTATCTCTAGGTAGGGAGTGACAAAAACTAGGAGTAAATAAAGATGAAATCCATAATGGAATTCCAAATTACTTAGATGGTAATGGTCCAAAACCAATCCTGCGCACTCGACCAGGATGATTCTTCCCAAAAACTTTACCAACTAGGTCATCCTGGGAGACTGAGTAGGACTACACAGGATTGACATCCCATAGTTCTTTAATTTTTATCTATAAATCAAATATGAGTCGCATTTGATGCAATATATATTAACATAGTGACAAATGATAATAAGCTATTATAATGAAAAATTAATTCATACCCAACTTCCTTGGCAGACTCATTAACATAACTCACATCAAATATTTTGTGAATATACAACCACAGTTCTATTTTGGAGGCTTGGTTCCCTAAATTCTGTGACAGAATTAAAAAAGATAAATCAATAATTTAATATATATGAAACATATAATATTTTCATATAAATATTTAAACTAATGAAAATATTACCTGATTCAATCGACTTCTATAAAAACTCTTTGACCCCATAGTGTGGGGGATGATTTGGTTAGCCCAACTTGATGTATTCTTCCTTGAAACATCCTAAAATAAATAAAATGTAATTTAATAGTAATGTATGAAATATCATCTACTTTTCAAATGCATGTATAAATGTAAAATGAGATTAATATAATAATATAAATTTAAATACCATGTGATTCTCATCACGATGGATATCAATAAAAACTTTCCATTGATCTCTAGGTACCCCATTGGGTACCTTATCATACAGTTGTTGGGTGCTCAATGAAGTATCATTGAATTCATTCCATAATCTCAAATTAAAATATTTCCATTTCTTGCCCAAAATTTTCAATGTCCACATTCAAGATATAAGATCAACAATGAGTAAGTGGAAAAACATCTATATAAAGAGATTCATTTTAAAAATTTTAGATTTTAATAACATAATGACATTCAACTACACCATAATGTATTAAAATTACACTTATATGTGAATCAAAAACTTTATTTTTTTAATACAAATTCATATGCCTCCAATCATTATATGTAATCAGAAGGGTAACTAGCTCTGCCGCCAGATGCCCTAGAACCTAGCTAAATAATCCTGCAGTGTCATCCGTAGGGACCCCAGAGCAGTAAAATGGGACATTTATATTTACTATGTTCAGATTTCATATAACAACAATGATCTTTATTTCATATTTAGAAATGATTTATTACAAAAATATTGCACTTAATACAACTCATAAAATCATGAGGTATGGTGTCTTTGGGGTTTAGGAGCATTAAATAACAATGTAAAACATGAAATACAACATATTTATTGAAAACTTCTTTGACATGATCAAAACATTCCTTCGTACTTAACAATGCACGAAATAACCTTAGAAAATACATAATAAAGGGGTGATATATAAATCCCAGTATGGGAATAAACATGGAATAACATGAGGATAATAATACATGTTACACAAGGCATATTAATGGGGCATAAAAGAACATGAATAATAAGGCATTATATTTCATGATAATCATAACATGGAAATGTGGTAACAAATTAAAACACTGCATCATAAAAATAATTCAAAGCTAAACCACCTAGACTTCATGGTGGAAAAAATTCCAATAAAGGAATCAGGTAAAACCCTATCCCAAAATTATGTACCATAATACTAAACTTTACCCAATGCATTAAAGCACTATTAGGACACACCCTTCATAAACATTTAAATATCATGCTTAAGTGTGCCACATAGATCATATAACATGAATTCATTAAGCATCATAATTTATTACATGATCAAGGAAATGTGGAATAAATACATATAGGTCTACAATAAATAAGTATATTTTCTTAAATTTGAATACCCTTGATAGAGAAATGGTTATGGTATTCACTACACAATGATTTTAGCATGGAAAATCGTTGTGCAATTTCAGCAGCATGATGACGTCATATAAAAATTCATCAAATGGGTTGATGAGAGTGAAAGGAGTATCTAATAATTTATGAATTAAATAAACATCAAGAGGGATATGTAAGGACATTACACAATATAAGTAATTGGAAATATAAGGTATAACATAATAAATAGTCTTGAAGTAAGAGGAGAGAGAGAATCCCTTAAAATTATTTGGCATAGTAACGACTTAGGTAAGGGTCCAAATGAGATGAATAAGTGATCCATAATAAAAATAACATCAATTGGACAGTAAAGTAATGATAAAAAATGAATATAAATATAAGAAATTTAAATTAAAAGAACTAATCTCAAAGAAGGTACTTGAATTCAAAGGCGAGGAGAGAAATACCTTATAGAATTTCAGTATAGTAACGGGTTTACATAAAGGATTACAGGGGGGATTAATGAGAGTGAAATGAAGGTATCATAATCTAGACATCAAATTGACAGTAAGGTAACCATGTAACATCATATCTTAACATATTAAAATGGAATTTAAGAAGCATAATATAAAATAAGTGCTTGAATGGAAATGAGAAAAGAGACACCCCTTACTTGGATGTGTGACTCCAAAGGCTTAGGATATGCTTCTTATTAGCTATAGGGTGGATAAGTAGGACTATAGAGAGTAGATTTAAGAGGTTGGACTAGTTTCAAGAAGTTTTAATGAAGAGAAATGGGAGCTTGGGTGGGTTTATATAGAAAAGTAGGGTGATTTCTTTATTATTTTGGTTTTAGACACTACATAATAAAATATTCAAAACCACAAACCATCCCATGGGTTTTTCTAATGGTTTTTTGAAAAAGGGGAGTGGTATAAATTATTTTCTGAGTCCAAGGCCCAAATATAATAAAATATTTCTTTTTCTTATGTGGAGGCGAGTCACACTTTCAAAGAAATGATTTTAAAATCTTAAAATATATTATAAGTCTCGGAAGATTCACTAAGGCTTTATAAAATAAATAAATAAAAACTTAAAGTCACATTATATTAAAGATAAAAAACATATTTGGCCGAATATACCTTTTATTGTATTTATTACATCCTTATTGGGCCATTATGATGTCATAAAACACACTATATTTATATGGTATTTAATTTTTAACAAAAAATTCGATTGTCTCAGAAAATTAGGAAAAATTAACCGTTGGATAATTTTGATATACTAATTCCAAAAATAATATTAATTTTATATAAATAATTTTTTAAATATGCGAATTTATACTTTTAAAATAAAAACCGACATTTATTAAAAATAATGGGTTTTTTTGACAATAACAGTTTTTGAACCCTAATAAAATTTACATTTTACATCATGAAAAATATATTATTATTTATAAAATTTATTTAATAATAATATTTTATTGAAATATTATTTATTTAAAAAAATTTATTAATTCTTCAAAATAGATTTCTTAATTGAATTTGAATATTAACCAAAAATACTATTTGTGATTTAAAAATCATTGACAAAGTAACAATAATAGAAAGAAAATATATTAATTATTCTATAAAAAAATAATGTACAAAATATTATTTCTAGGGTATCGATACATATCCCTTTATTACACTCTCATATTCCCTAAGAGTAAGGTGCGTGATGGTGGGGCTTTCATGGGGTCGTTCGGTGAACATGGTTTGGGTTGTGATCTCGATGAGTTTGAAATTCTCCCGTAAATAGTTTCTTTCATGCTTAACTTACTGGATATTAGATTAGTCTTAGTAAAGGTAAAATCTTATAAATTCTATATCCCTCAGAAGTTCTGATAAATGGGCTTCATAGGGTACAATCCTACTAGAAGAGGCCATCACTTCCTTTGTCTGTGTCAAAAGGATTTGTTAAAACCCTATATTTATACAAGTCATGTGATCACTGCTCAATGAATATATTATAAATTTTAATGATACTTAATGGTAATTTAAATAAAATTGGATAAAATAAAACAATTTCATGTTCTTTCTATATCCACAAGACATTTAATTAAATCAAAATAAAGGAAATTTTATTCATAAATGTTTAGGTCGTTACAACCTTCCCCCCTTAAGAAATTATGTCCTCAAAATTTCCTTTCCCACACTAAAATAGATGAGGGTAACTCTACTTCTTCATCTTCTCCTCTAGTTCCCATGTTTCTCCTTTAAATTTGTTGTTTCACCACAACACCTTAACGAGGGGCATTGTCTTATTTCATAGATCTTTGTATCTATGATCTAATATCTTCAAAGGATGATCCTCATAGGAAAGTTAATTCTCCAATGGTACCAAATCTAGATTGAGTACATTTTATGGGTCTAGTATGTACTTTCTTAAGAGGTATACGTGGAATACATCATGTACTTTAGATAGGTTTGGTGGGAGTGCTAGTTGATAAGCCACTTCTTTGATGCGATCCAGGATCTCAAAAGGGATGATGTACCTTGGACTAAGCTTTCCCTTATTCCCAAATCTCACCACTCTCTTACATGGAGATATGTGAAGGAATACCATGTCTCCAACATCAAACTCTAGGTATCGTCGATGATTGTAAACATAACTCTTTTGTCAACTCTGATTAGCTTTGATGTGCTGCTGGATTATCTTAACCTTCTCCACCAATTCTTCAACCATTTCTAGAAATATATGTTTTCATTTTCCAACTTCATCCCAATATTTTGGTGTTCTACACCACTTCCAATAATTTTCCTAATAAGGGGCCATTTGGATGCTCGAATGGAAACTGTTTTTGTAAGATAACTCTACCAAAGGAATATGTTAGTCCCATATGCCTTTGAAGTCCATTAAGAAAGATCTGAACATGTCCTCAAGTGTTTGAATAGTATTCTTATATTTTCCATCATTTTGAGGGTGATAAGTTGTACTGAAATTCAACTTAGTATTTAGAAAATGCTGGAGTCTTTTACAAAACATTGAGGTGAATCTTGGATCTTGATAAAAAAAATTGATAGTGGTACTCAATGTTGCATTACCACTTCTATGATGTATATCCATGCTAGTTAATCCATTGAGAAATCCTCTTGAATCACAATGAAGTGTTTAATATTTCTAAGATGATCCATAACAACGCATATACCATTGTTTCCTTTGGATGTCTTCAGAAGTCTAGTGACAAAGTCCATGGTGATGTTTTCCCATTTCCATGTTGGTATGGGTAATGATTACAACATCCCATTAGACTTCTTCCATTCATACTTCACTTGATGACATTCCAGGTACTTTGATATATATTCAGTGATCTCCATCTTCATGTTATCCCACCAATAGTTCTCTCATAGATCTTGATACATATTTGTGTTTATTGGGTGAATGGAGAAATTAGAACCATGTTTATCATCCAATAGTTCTTTCTTTAACTCATGGTTTGATGGAACATATAGTCTTGACCCAAATCTCCCAATTCATTCTTCATTAATATCAAACTCTGAGGATTTCCATTTTTTAATAGTTTCCACTTTCTTTTGAATTCCTATATCATCTTTTTTAGCATCCTTTAACCTTTCCAAAAGAGATGGTTGAGAAATCATTTGTGAAAGGATTGATGATATTCCTTTATTTATGATTACCATGTCCATATTCTTCAAGTATAAGAATATTATATCCTTCTCAATTCTCATCAATGATATAATTTATGGGTCCTTTCTACTTAGATAATCTGCCACCTTGTTCGCTTTCCCAGGATGGTAGTGGATTGAGAAATCGTAATTCTTGATAAGCTCTAAACATCTTTGTTAGAGAATATTCACCTCCCTCTATGGGAATATATATTTGAGACTTCTGTGATCCGTATATATTTAACACTTCTCCCTAAAGAGATAATGCCACTAAATTTTTATTGCAAAGATCACAACTGCCAACTCCAGATCATTCATGACATAGTTTTTCTCAAAGAATTTCAACTTCCTTGAGGCATAGGCAATGAATTTTTCATTTTTCATCAACCCACATCCCAATACCTTCTTTGAAGCATGCCTAAAAATTACAAAAAGTTGCCCACTTGTGGGTAGTGTGAGCATAGGGGCAGTGAAATACCTCCTTTTCAACTCTATGAATATTTATTTACTTTCATCATTCCAAGAAAATTTGAACCCCGTTTGAGTTATATTGGTAAATGTTTTGACAATCCTAATAAATTTCTCACAAATCGGTGATAATATGTAGCTAACCCAAGGAAGATATGGATATCTGTCATAGATGTTGGACTCAAACATCCCTTAATTTTTTTTTCTTGGAAGGATCTATAGATATACCATTACTTGTGATGATATTCCCCAATAATGAGACTTCTTTTCACCAGAACTCACAATTATTGTACTTTTCAGAGAGATTATCCTTTTACAAGGTCTTAAGCATAGTTCTTAGATGCTCCTCATGCTCCTCCTTGGTTTTTGAGTATATTATAATATCATCTATAAATACTACCAAATATTTTTGAGGTAATCTATAAAGAATCTATTCGTCAAGTCCAAGAATATTTCTGATGCATTAGTGAGTATTAAATACATCACTATGAACTCATAATGCCCGTACCTTGTATGAAAAGTAGTCTTGGGGATATACTTATTATTCACCCTAACTTAGTAATATCCCAACTATAGATCCACCTTGGAGAAGTATTGTGCTCCACGCAGTGGATCAAACAAGTCATCAATTTGTGGAAAATGATACTTTTTTATCGTGTTTTTTAAGCTCACGATAATCAATACAAAGGTACATTGAACCATCCTTCTTCATGATGAAGAGGACTAGTGTACCCCATAGTGAAGCACTTGGGAGTATAAAACCTTTATCTATATTATACTATAATTTTTTCTTAAGTTCCTAAAGTTCCACAACATCCATTCAATATGGAGTCTTGGATATTGGCAACATCTCAAGTATAATATCGATAGAAAACGCAACCTCTATTCTAGGAGTAATACCAGACAATTCCTTAGGAAACACATTAGAGAATTACCTCACAATATGAATGTCTTAGAGAATGGTTCTATCCTTAGAATCAATCATTTGAGCTAGATATGATTGATAATAGGTAAATAATATCCATCCTTGAGATTATGGTTCTAAAGAAGATTCATCCTCTTCCTAGAACTTGTATAGAATCAGGGGTTGATTTTCTATATGAAGAGTGATTTCCCTCTCATGGAAATTTATGTTGGATCTATATAGGGAAAGAAAATCTATGACCAAAATTACATCAAATTAAACCAAGGGAAGTATGAAAACGTTCACTGGGAAGTTCAATCACAAAATTATGATAGGGTAGGAGCTATATACACAGGATTCAATAATTTTCCCATTTTCTATTTTCATCAACATCTATACTTCCATGATTTGTGGTGGTGTTTGAATAGTTCTACTAAACTTTCATGATATAAAATAATGTGTAGAACTATGGATGATACCCTACCTTTTACTTTTTGATTCTGGTTCTACTTCATCAAATATAGACTTAGGGATGTATACTTTTAAACTATTAAACACATAAAGGATAATCTAATGTCATTAAAGGGATAAATTATAAATTATATTTATCACCCCAACTTATGAGTTTCTAAGCTTTAGTATATGTTATCCATGATTTATTTCCTAAAATATATTCTTATGATAATTTTTACCTTAATAATATTTTTTAATGAGATTATGGATTTACCAAATCATATCCCCTAGGGGTGTCAAACTAGGTGCATAGTAAGGCTCGTTTTTATGTACCAGGTTACCCCGAGTCAAGTCCAGAACACCTTGTCGGAGTTGTTACTCCTAGGTACGTCTATTCCAGAACCACATACACTTTTAGTATCCCGATAGGGATGTATTTGGTTGATAAACCACTTACTCTATACTTACCAAAATTTAGGGATGTTTTCTTATACTTAATATTATTCCTAAGGTATTTCTAATCCTAATCTAAAAAATAACTAAACCTCCTTATGATACCAACTATAAAAACCCTACTATTTATTTCATATTTAAACATGATTTATTACATAAAATTTCACTTAATAGAACACAGAAGATCAAGAGGTCTTGTGTATTTGGGGTTTAAGAATATTATATAACAACAAAACATGAAATAAAACATCTTTATTGAAAACTTATTTGACATTATCAAAACATTCCTTCGCAATTAACACTGGATGACCTAACCTGAGGAAATACATAATAAAGGGGTGAACTATAATGACCAGTAAGGGAATAAACATGAAATAACATGCAGATACTGATACATGATAGACAAGGCATATACATTATGCATAAATTAACATGAATAATGATGCATGATATAGCCTTATAATAATAACATGGAAATGTGGAAACAACTTAAAACACTACATCATAAACACAAGTCAAAGATAAACCACCAAGATTTAATAGTGTAAAAAAATAAAATAAAGGAATCAGGTAAAACCATATACCAACATTCAGTATAATGATACTAAACATTACCCAATTCATTGAAGTGCTATTAGGATGCACCCTTCATAAACATTTCAATCCCATGCTTAAGTGTTCCACATATATCATATAACATAGATTCATTAAGCATCATAATTTATTCCAAAACCAAGTAAATGTGAAATAAATACATATAGATCCAAAATAAATAATTATATGTGCATAAAGTTGAATACCCTTTATAGATAAATGGGTATGGTATTCATTACATAATGATTTTGGCATGGAAAATCACAATTCAATTTAGGCAGCATAACAAAATCATATAGAAATTCATAAAATGGGTTGATGAGAGTGAAAGGGGTATATCATCATTTAGAAATTAAATAGGTATTAAAAGAGATATGTTAGGACATTCCCGAACATAATTAATTTTAATTATAAGGTGTAACATAATAAATAGTCTTGAAGTAAGAGGAAAAAACAAAATAGCCCTTATAAAATTTTAGCATGGTAATGGGTGTAAATAAAGCTTCTTTGGAGGGTTAAATGAGAGTCAAAGGGGATATAATCATTTATAAAACAAGTGGAAAATAATTGGGATATCTAATAATGTATCCCAACATAAGAAAATAGAAATTAAAAACGCATATCCTAAATGTAGTGCTTGATTAAAAGAGGAGAGAGAATCCCTTATGGAATTTCAGAAAAGTAACAGCTTAGGTAAGGGTCAAAATATGGGAGGATAAATGATAATTCATACAAATATAATAAATTGGACAGTAAGGTAATTATTAAAAATTAATGTAAATATAATCAATTGAAATTAAAATAACTAATCTCAAAGAAGGTTCTTCAATTCAAAGGTGAGGAGAGAAATCCCTTATGGAATTTCAGCATAGTAACGGGTGTACATAAAGGATTATAGGGGAGATTAATGATAGTTAAAGGAATTTATAATAATTTATAAATAAAACGGACATTAAGGGAATCATATAACATCATAACCAAATATATGAAAATGGAATTTAATAAGAATTTCATAAAAGAAGTTCTTAAATTGAAATGAGAAGAGAGAAATCCCTTACTTGGATGTGTGACTCTAAAGGAATAAGAGATGCTTATTGGGAGGTTGGGGGAACATTGGTAGGAATCTAGGGAGTAGAGGGTATAGGGTTTATAATATTAAAGGAGTTTTAGTGAAGAGAAATTGAATATTGGGTGGGTTTATATAGGAAATGAGAGATATTTCTTTATTATTTTGGTTTTGGACACTACATAATAAAATATTCAAAACTACAAACCATCCCATGGATTTTCCCATGGTTTATGGGAAAGTATAGTGATATAAATTATTTTATGAGTCCAAGGACTTAAGATAATAAAATATCTCCTTTTCTTATGTGGAGGTGAGTCACACTTTCAAAGAAATGATTTTAAAATCTTAAAATATATTTTAAGTCTTGGAGGATTCACTAAGGCTTTATAAATTAAATCAAATAAACTTAAAATCACATTATTTTAAATAAAAAACATATATTTGGTATAATATTAATTTTATTATATTTATTACATCATTATTGGACCATTATGATTTTATAAAACATACCGTATATTTATACAGTATTTAATTTTTACCCAAAAATTCAACTGTCTCAGAAAATTATGAAAAATTCACTGTTGGATAATTTTGAAATAATGATTCCAAAAATAATATTCATTTTATCTAAATTATTTTCTAAATATATGAATTTTTATTTTTAAAATAAAAATCTATATTTATTGAAAATGAACTCTTTTTTGAGAATAATAGTTTTTGAACCCTAATGAAAATTACATTGGACTTCATGAAAATTATATGATTATTTATAAAAGTAATTTAATAATAATATTTTATTAAAATATTATTCATTTAAAAAAAATCTATTAATTCATCAAAATATATTTCTTAATTAAATTTTAATATTAAACAAAAATACTATTTTTTTCTTTAATAATAATTTACAAAGTAACAATAATAAGATGAAAATATATTCAATATTATATAAAAAAATAATGTACAAAATCTTATTTCTAAGGTCTTGATAGATATCCCCTTATTACACCATCATATTCCCTATGAGTAAGGTGCGTGATGGTGGGGATTTCATGGGGTCGTTCGGTAAATGTGGTTTGGGTCGTGAAATCGATGAGCTTGAACTTCTCCCGTAAACGATTTCGTTCATGTTTATGTTATTGGATATCATATTGGGATTGGTCTAGGGAAAATTTTCGAAATATTATCTCCCTCAGAAGCTTTGATAAATGGGATTCCTAGGGTACAATCCTACTAGATGAGGCCATCACTTCCTTTGTCTGTGTCAAAAGGGTTTTTTAAAACCCTATATTTATACTAGTCATGTGATCACTATTCAATAACTATATTATCAATAGTAACGACACTTAACAGTCATTTAAATCCAATTAGATAAAATAAAATAAGCGCATGTGTTTTATATTTCCATAAGACATTTAATTAAATCAAAATAAAGGTAATTTTATTCATAAATGTTTAGGTCGTTACATTCTAGAAATATGAACTTTTCACATTTTTCTCCGTGGTAGCATTATTTCCATATTTTATGAAAAAATAGTTAGTAGTATAAAAAAGTACAATAAGTTTATTCATATTAAAATTTGTACCTATAACTGTCACCCTAAAATATCCCCATGAAGAACCAGAAGTGGCGACCTACTCCCTCACTAGTGAGGCTACTGAGTGGGGAGGCATCAGCTGAGCTGCTGATAGGACACTGATAGAGGGTGTGAAAGATGGTATATGGGGGTTCAAGTGGATGGTGTCTTATATTATGTAGGGAAGGAGATAGATAGATCATCAACTATTGGTATAGTCAAGATAACATCAACTGAGAGTCGACTAGCATCAGTATAACGCTTCCTCCTTGAAATTCCTATCATTTAATTAAATAAAATTAACTTCAGAACATATATTTCAAAACATTCATGCAAAAAAATATAAATAATAATAGATACATAATACTGAAAAACAAAATATACATAACTATGATAATTAATGACTGCAAAAATAATATAAGTGGTTGATAATTTAATGGATGACTGCACATACAATAATTTTATCCTTTAATCATTTCGTTTTCCTGATCCATCATTACTTCATGTAATTCATCCACCCTTTCAAGAATAATATTTTCAATATAATGATGGAAAAATAATTTCTCTTCTTGCTATTGATGGGATTAAATGTCGGAGGTCAAATCTTCTACTTCATCACCCATATCAATCAAGTCTCTTTATTTTACATGAGAAAATACACTCCATAATTAATCCATGACATCTTCCACATAATATAAAATTTTTTCTTGCATTGATAAGATATACAGATCATGTAATTCACAATCACCAACATCCATCAAGCGAGAGAAGTTCACAGAAGTAAATTACATGGAATCTCTTTGAACACCCCTGATAATATTGACCCAATTTAATTTGAATAAAACAATGGAAAAAATGATCTTGGTAGTTTAATTTGATAATATCAGTCAACTTTACATAGTATCCCACTTCAGAAAATGTAAATATACCACTATTTTGTGTTTTAAAACCCTCTTCCCGATTGACTGTATGAAATTAAAATCCATTCACATTGTAAGCATAAAACCTTCTAGACTATTTTAGAGGACCTCAAGCAAGAAACTTCAAATATTCTGACAACTCAGCTTGAGTATTAGTATTTATGATCTATAAAAACTAATATACATTATTAGATTTACAGAATATATCTATCAACCTAGTATCCGTATTGATTTCAATATCTATGAACTTACATGCTGTGAAAACCATTCTATAAGCTCTTTATTAATAGATTTTTTAATATCTTTCTCATTTCATGTTCGGACTCTCATTCATCTCTTTTTCTGTATCCTAAACTCTTTAATAAATGGATCTAAAATTTCATTATTCATCAAAAAATATCTATGTGCCTATAATAATTCCATTTCTATTAGTGTAACATTTGAGCTCATCCCAACTGATCGACTAAAAATAGGAAAGATTATTAACTACCCATTTTGTTGATATCAAGATGATGTGTCTTCAACACGTCCTACTTGATTGAATCTTGTCTCAATATCATCCAAGTATCTATAAAAAATGTAATACACTCCTCTTCCAAAAATCCATCCGAAATTGAGCCTTTAGGTTTAGCTTTATTTTTCAGGTATGATTTCAAATCCCCAAGATATCTATGAAATAAAAGAAAAAACATAATTGTGTATTTAATAAAGTGTTAATAATTTTTACCTAAATTAAAAACATATAAATAAAGTGACTCAAAATTGGATACATCTATCAATAATGTATGGGCCATCCTAATTTATCTTTATCATCCAAATGCATAGTTAAATGCATCATGAGAGTAAAAAAATGAGGAAAGATCATCTTCATTGAAAAAAGTGTCAATAAGAATATCTCCTAAAGGTTTTAAAGATGAAATGGATATAGAGTTTTCTCACATAGTTGTCTGAAGAATGTAAAAAATTAAAGTACAAGGGCAGTAACCTTTTCAGGTAATAATGTACACAATACCAATGATAGTAACTACTATAATAAAATATGTGAATCATGACTTTTTAGTCCATGTAACCTATAATTATTTAAGTCAAAAAACCTTGATATATTACTTGAATAACCATAAGAAACCTCCACATGTTTAAAAATTTTAATTAATGTATATTTATCCCTATTTTTCATTATAAAAATTTACAGAGCATACTTTCCATTCTCATATGGAAAGAGATCACGCTTTATGTTCATTTCTTGTAAGTCTTTCCGAGCATTGAGATGATCCTTCAATTTTCCATTCACATTAAGCAATGTGAAGATCAAATTTTCACAAAAATTCTTCTCATTATGCATCACACTAAGATTATTCCGCAACAAATTAAATTCTCAATATGGATGTTTGAAGAATATACTTTTTTTCTTCCATTGTAGCATTCCGATTTCAGTTGATGATGCGGTTTGAACTCATTTCCCACTATCATTCAAATGAGACACCTTCCCAAATTTTATTTCAACATTTACAAGTTGTTCCAATATTTTAGAACATGTTAAAAAATTTTGAGGTGGTCTATGATCAATTGAACCATTTAATTTTGACTTATTCAACTGAAATCTATAATATGCATCGAGAAATATTCAATGATACAAGAAGCAACATTTTCTACTGTGAGGTATTTGTTTCATATCAAAATCAAAGTTACAAATAGAACTATCCAAACCTGTGTAAGTGTTTCAACTAGCTAAATTACCAAGTACAGGAAAGTCACTAATGGTCCACATTATAGAAGCTTTCATTTTGAACATTCTTCTAGAAGATGCCTCATATGACACAACTCTTGTAATTCTTCAATTAGAGGATACAAGTATACATCAATATCATTTCCAAGAATTTTTTTCCTAGAATAATCATCAAAATGATAATATACATTTGTTTCATACTCATCTATGGAGGCAGATTATAAGGGATCAAAACTAGCAGCCAAATTCTATAATTGGTGCTCAAAGTCCCAATGGGTTGAATCCATCAACAACTAATCCCAATCAAACATTATTAGGTTCATATGAGATATCTATATGTAATGAATCAAATGTCTTCTACGATTTTGAATCTATTGGATATCACATTAACCCATCATTATTATTATCTATAGAATACTAATTCATGTGTTTAGTGGTTTTTGATGACATGAATAATCTTTTCAATTGAGGATTTAAAGTAAACTAATGTAAAACCTTTGCAGGTGTGTTCAATTTCTTCTTATTTATAGTAGTATATTGATTCAGACTTCCAACATCACCCTTTGACTTCCATCTACAAGAAGAATTTTTTTCAATCTTTCCAACATGAATTATACCCCAAATAAAGAATACAATCATTAAGACACACATGTATTTTTTTATAATTCAAACCAATCTTGTTAACAAATTTTTTCATATAATAAAAAGATTCAGGGATCTTTGCTTAAAAAAATGCATCACACAACAATTCCATTATCATGGACATCACCTTATTTGTAATTCTACATAGGAATTTGATATGGTACAACTTCAGCAGAAAAGAAAGTTTTGAATATTTTAAACATCCACTATGAAAATCTTGACTTCCATCATCAACTAAACCATGAAACACATTTATTTTCTCAATGAAGTTTCCTCTTACATTAGACTCTATAGAATTGAGATAAGGATCCACTGATATGTTACAATATTGATCAGCTTATCCTATATTCTCAAAAAAATCACTTGTCAAGTTGTTATTTGTAGCACCCTCAGCTGGCTGTTATGATATGTTTTAATGTTGAAATTGGTGTCTTGAAATGCCGAATGCATCATTTATAAATTTTTACATTTCATTTTCCATTTTCAATGAAGTTGGGAGATCATTCTGTCGATTAACATCAGTGCTCAAACTTTCTATAACATTAGATTCTCCGTGCCAAATCCAGCACAAATATTGAGCGGGTAATTTCTTCAATATCAAGTGTTTATAAACTTCATATCAAATCAAACATATTTTAAATTTACATTTAGTACATGGTCATATTCTTCTCCCATTAATGGATCGATTAGAAATTAAAAAATCTAAAAAATCTTCCACACCCTTAGCATACTGAGGTGTGTTCCTCGTTAATGTGATCCATCTTTTATCCATATAAAAATGTGTCTCAAATTTATTAAAAAAATTAAAACACATAAGTATTACTAAGCAGGAAATGAGATAAATGGAAGTGAAAAAAAACTCAACCCAAGTAGTTATACGACGAGTCATAGAAGTACTAAAAAAGTCAAAGTAAAAAAGGATGTCTATCATATATATTATTATGTAAAATAGAAGTAAAATAAAAATCATAAATTCATTAATTTAAAATAGGCAACATGTGAGAACCACCCTATGGTTACTAAGTCAAGGAAAACATAGTAATTATCTATCACTATAGAAGTGGATTTAGAGTGTAACACATCTCTAGCTAGAGGAGGTGTCACATAATGCTTCACTAGAATTTTTAGTGGTGATCAAAGATACTCTATTTATGTATGTCACATTATATTTTTCCTTATTTAATGATGGTACATCTCAAAACAACTAGAGTGGTTTTAAAATTACCTAACATATCCACTACATTCCTAGTGAGAGTATTTGAATATGTTTTATTAGGAGTGAATAATTTGATCTTCCCTGCTGATTTTTTTGTTTTATCATAGATGAGGATATGAACTCTTCTTTGTCACCTATCATATTGGATATACGTTTCCTAGAAATATAAAATTCAATCATAAATTTCCATTAAGGTACTATAATAAGGGAGTTTGGTTAAAATGTTTTCCACTTTAATATTTTTGATTCCATCATGTACCCATAATAAGAGAACATAATTTTTTATATTGTCACATTCTGATGAGTATAATCCACGTGAAGAAAGTTTTTTGATATAATAAATTTTTCATTTAGGAAACAAATCAAGATATGAAAATATGATAATTTTTTTTGGAAAAAACATAAATATTCTATCCAATCAACTGAAGATGAAATAACTTTTGATTTATTTGATGAATTTTACTATTTATTCAATAAAAAAGTGTCTGATACTTAATCACTTGAATATAAAGTGGAAACCATTGAGTTAAGTAATACAAATATATTTTTATCTTTAGCACAACCTCTAGATTAAGAATTAAAACCATTTCTTACTAATTTAATATATGTATTTATAATAGAGTGAAAAATGACACTAATTGTAATAAAAAATTTTCAAGGGCTCACTAAATCATTGAGGGAAGCTTTTTATTTAAAACAAACACAATATTTCAAGACAATAAAAAATACTAAACCCAATATGTTCCATGAAATATAAATAATACAACTAAAAAATAAGAAAAATATCCAAAAATATCTGAGTGGTAGTAAAATATGAAACTAGAAAATGAGAAACCATAATAAATCATGAATCAAGAAAAAAAATGGAGCCACTCCAGACTGTAATGACATGACTAACTTCAAGGATTTGATGATAGACAACAACATTAAGAGAAACAATAGAGACTTAAAATATATTCCCTTTTCCTATACCATACATCAAACTTGTAGTAATATAATGTTTGTGTTCTATTTATGATAAAATGTTGAATTACATCAAACTAGCGAGAGAGGGGCCAATGGATCAGGCTCGGGCACAAAGAGAGGGGATGGCGGCTTAGGCTTGGGCATAAAGAGTGGTGTCAGTGAAAGTTCAATGTAGAAGGGCATGAAGGTGGCTGAAAAAGACAGAGAAGGGGGACAATAGCGAGGGGGAGAAGGGGGAAGATGGTGAGGGGCTAGGGTTAGATGAGGTCGGGGGATGGTGTTGAGGGGCTAGGGTTCGATGGGGTTAGAGGCCAGTGGTGAGGGGATAAGGTTTTATTGGGTTGGGGAAAGAGGGGGTGGGGTTTTTGGGTTCCAAGGGGGGGGGGAGAAGTGTCATGTGTAAAAAACGTTTTAGTTGAGTTTAAAAAAAAAACACTGCTAATTATTGAATTTGGTGTTGTGGTTTATGGATTTTCCTTTGATGACTATTTGGAACTCCTAGGTTCTACCCTTCACTGTTTCATTGAAAAAGTTCTCTTATTTAATTATGAGAAATACCATTTCATAGTTGAGAGGGGGATAGTTGTTGGGAATGTTATATTAAATAAGGGAATTCAAGTTGATAAGTCAAAAATTGAAATAATTTCCTCCATTCCATTTCCAAAATTTGTGTGTGAGGTTAGATATTTCTTGGGTCAAGATGGTTTTTTTCATGATTCATTAAATTCTTTAGTAATATTTTACTTCTCTTGTCTTTATTATTACAAAGGGATTCTAATTTTTTTAATAAAAATCGGGAGGATGAATTTAATTCACTAAAAGGGAGTCTCACATCATGAATTATCATACAACCACCAAGGTGGGATCTCCCATTAAAACTTATGTGTGATGCCTTTAACTTTTTAGTTGGGGTAGTTTTATCACAAAGGGTCGAGATGGATCCTCGTGTTATTGAATATTTCTCATATACCATTGACCCTAATCAGGAAAATACTTGACTACTTAAAAAGAACTTATTTTCATTGTGTTTTACTTGGAAATTTTTTATTTATATATTCTTGGGTAAAAAGTAATTATATTTTCAAATCATGATGCCCTTTAGTTTCTCCTTAAGAAACCTAAAACTAATCCCCACATCATATGGTGGATGATCATCCTCCAAAAGTTTGACATTGATATTAGAGATAAGATAGGAGTGAAAAATGTGGTATCTGACCACATTTGTAGGATTACCCCATCATTGGACCACCATGTTGACTCATCCCTCCCCATTGGATAATTATTTCCTCATGATAATATTTGTGATATTTTGTACCTTACCCCTTTCTATATAGACAATGTGCATTTTTTTAGCAGCATATAGGACCCCCAATAATTTTATCTATTCACAATACTAGAGACTTAAGAATGATTCATGATGGTATATTTGGGACAACCCATACTTTTATATAATTTAAAGTGACTAGGTTGTTTGTCGGAGTGTCCTCGACTATGATTTCACCTCTATTTTGAGATTATACCACACTTTGTCTTATAGGGACCACTTTTTCTCTCAACATAAAACATGAAAGGTCCTTAACTTGGGACTCTATTGGACAAAATTTTATATAGATTCCCATAAATTTTATAAGTCATGCACATGATGGAAATGCACAAGGAATATCTCTAATTACAATGAAATGCCCTAAAAACCCATGTTATTTTGTGTGATATTTGAGGCATGGGACATAGAATTCATGGGGTATTTTCAAATTTATTTCGATTTGTGTACATATTATTTTATATTGAATATTTCTCTAAAGGGATGGAATAAAAAGGCTTCTAGGACCTATGAATCTTGAGTGTTTTTTGATTTTATTAAATTTAATATTTTTAGTAGGTTTGGTTTTCCAAGATTCATCATTTGTGACCAGGGTTCACATTTTTACAATCGCAACATGGAAAAATTTCTCTGTATGTATTGGGTTGTTCATAAATTCTTCACTTCTTATCACCCAAAAAATAAAAGATAAGAAGAAATAATAAATTAGAAAGTTAAGAGAATGTTGAAAAAATGGTACAACCCAATAGGAAAGGTTGGAGTCTGTTCTTGGATGATACACTTTGGGTGTACCATATAAATTTTAAAACCAGAATCAAAATTCCACCATATAAAAATGTGTTTCGAAAGGATTTTCATCTCTCAATGGAGGTAGATGAGAAAATATATTGGGTTGTTAAATAATGATATATGAAACTTTCAAATACAAGTGAGAATAAAAATTTTCAGATTCAATAGTTAGAATAAATTTGGTTTGATGCATATGAGAACTCCATGATATATAAAGAGAAGAAAAATTCTATCCTTCATGAGATGATTCATGAGTGGAAGTTTTATATTGGTGAGAAGGTCTTCATAAACAATTCCAGGATAAATCTCCACCCAGGTAAGCTTTGTTCCTAATGGATCAGTCCTTACACTATTATTAATGTCTACCTGTTTGGTGTAATATATTTTGTTCATGAGAAGAGTAATCAAAGGATTGCCATCAATGGGAAAGACTTAAACACTTATTTGAGGATTTTAAAAATAATTTGGTGGAGTAAATCCACCTTCAAAAAGAAATATACCAGTGAAACCCACCAGGTTCTATCCTTTCTTTCCACGTTATCTTTTATTATAGGGAGGACCGTTCACACTCTAGGTGTGTGTGGGGGTGGTGGGTGGTAGTTGGGTATATTCCTTAGTTTATTTGTATTTTCATCATATTTTTTTTCACTTTATGCATTGTATTTTTACTTTTCCCCACCTTGTTGAGTTTGTTGGGATCTTTAACATCTTTCTTATTTGTTCTATTTTTCACTTGATTCATATTTTTTTTACCTCCCTCTTTTTTATTTGTATTTTTTTAATTTTGTTCCATAATACTCACTTTTTATTTTCACCTAATCATGGAAATTACTAAAAATTCATGTCAAAATTTTTTATTCCATTTTTTAATATTTAATGAAAATTTTCTCAGTTATAATATATGTATTTTAGCCTGAGTTTAACATTGGGGTGTATTTTTAGTAAATTTGTAGTTTTTTGATGATATAATTGGTTCTATATCAATGAGACCATTGAGACGATTGATACCCTTTGTGTGAGTAGTTTATGGGAAAATTGTGTCCCTTAATATCTTCACACATCTTTGCACCCAACCCCGATGTGTGAATTATTATTACTTAATAGAAGGTAAATATATATTTGGTTAATATTTATCATCTTTATAAAATTATTTTTCCATACATTCTTTACTTATCTGATCTGTTTTATTACTGTATTAGATTGACCTATGTGTTTGTACATGTTATTTGACTGTTGTACGCCTTACCGAATAATAATACTAATAATAATGCGGGGAGTGATGAAATTTAAAACACATGGGGATATCTAGGTTTTTGGATTAAATTTTGACTTCCATGAATTCTTAAGTGAGCGGGTATTTAAATTTTATTATAAAAGATGTAGGGTAGGTTCGGTGGAAAGAATTGGGTAAGAATAATTTTTTTAAAATAACATATATTTAGTGGATAAAAAGTGAAAATAATAAAATGAAATTGTTTTCACACACAAAAACACATAGAGAGTAAGTGACATGTTAATTATTTTCTTAGATTGGAATCATACATCTCCTTGAATTTTGTTCTCATACAACTTATAAAACGACTTTTTCCATGATCACTGGGAATAACTCACCAGGGTGGATTTTCTGTGATCACATTGATATAATGAGTTAAAATTTCATTGAGTGTTAAATATTCATGAATTAAAGAATATATCTATACATTATTTTTTTTTTGAAAATTTGAATTTTCCCAGGAGTTCAAATTTTTAGGTGTGGGGTTGTAATCGTATAGTGATTCACTATTCATTTCCATCTATATACCACTATGCTAAACATATTTTTTATTGTAAATTATAAACATAATAACAAATTGAAATTACAATTAAGATAAATTAATTATTATTTTTATCACCATTAAAAATAGAAATTTTACTTTTTTATGATTACATTGTATTAGGAGGTTATTTGATGTGCCCATAGTGGAATTCAAGAAAAACAAGCCAAACTACGTAAGATCCCAAACACACATGTGGACTTAAATATTTATTGTGATTAATAAATGGACCAAATTAGGATAAAATTTGTGTTCTAATGAAAAAATTTATGTGCTAAAATTATTTATAAGACCATGGATCCCAATTCATCAATTTATAGGCCTGAGAGAGGCCCATAATGTGAAGACATTATGGGATAGACAGATTCGACCCACCTATAGAGATTGTTCTATAAATCTAGATTCAAACATCCAATTGAACTGATTAAAACTCCATTATATATCTAACTATAATTATAACCTTTACACAAAATTTCAATTTAATTTCAAACATTTTTATTAGTCATCTTATTGAATCAATTTGGTGAAACAATCTGTCTTGAACATCTTACCTACACCCATAGACCATTGACTTTTAATGAATCCAACATTACAAATTTATCTTTAAAATAACTCCATGGATCATTGTAAAGGTTTTAATGACAAGGGGTAAGTTTGATTCTATTTTTAGAGATTAATTCATCCATTTTAATACTCTTCTCTATTATATACTTCTAAACCTCTTATTTATCAATTTGGGGGGTGTTCTTTGTTATAATATCAAGATCCATGTTTATAATCATTGTAAACTAATAAAATTTCCAAATTTGTTGTCTATTGTTCTTAATTTATACACTTTTATTTTGTTTTTATTCTATTATGATATAATAAAATAAAATGAATATGAATCATTATGCTTTCATGCATAAACTAGATCTTGTGATGATTTTAGAGTATTGTCCTCTTTTTTAACCTCCTCTCTTTTATGAGTGTGATTATAGATTATGGTGTTTGATGAAATAAAAAAGGTATAATCCATGATTATTCATGTTTTTTATTGACAAAAAAAATTAAAAAAGACCCAAATCAGTCCATCTCATCACATTGTTGATGTGAAGCCTTAATTAAGTTCAGTTCTAACATTGACTTAATTTTATTGATTTCGAGCAGTCACCAGTAATCAATATAATTGATAAATCAAATGATAGGTGATAACCTAGTAAGAAATCACATAACATACTAGTTTTAGTATATATAAATCAAGGAATCAACGATCCTTCCTATTTCCCATTAGAGTGATGATGGTTGAGCGTTAAGGGACATTGACCTTGATTGATCAAAATTTATCCAACTAGTTTCTCTTTCTTTGTAACATAGTTTCATTTAAAAATAATAATAAACCCCAAAACTCTTCATATAATTATATATTTTATAAAAAAATAATAAAAACACTCTTCTAAAATTAATTATCTAAAGCTCTATCGAGAGACAACTGTGGGTTCCTACTATACTGTAGAATTCATAGTATTTTTTTAATCTAACATGATCAAAAATGTGATCAAATTTTAGTGTCATTTTAGAGGACTCAAGATAAATTTTCCATTTTATTTCATTCTTTTACTTTTTATTTCTTACACATTTTAATCTCCCCCCTTCCAATTTGATTTTTTTATTATTTTTGTGTGTTTCTTATTCTTCTCCCCCCCTCTTTATCTCTAACTAGTTCTGAAATTTACCAATCTATTTTGTTTTCTCATTTAATTTTTATTAAGTGTTTTTTATTTTAATTAATCTTTTATTAAAAATAATAAATAAAAGGAGAAAAACTTTATAACTTATTATCATGACCCGGTCAGGAAAACAACTATTTGAAATAGACTCTAAAATTGAAACAACTCTCCCATAAAAAATTTGGTCTTCATTAAGAAAGTAAAGTATCACTAAGGATCCCCTTGTGGAACCTAAATTGGTGCTAAACCAATATAATAGTGTACCAAATCAAACCCCAAAAAACATGACTATAGATAACTGAACATTAAAAAAACTGACCACCCCTGATGTGAAGTGTCAACCTGACTACATACAATAGCCTAAAGAAGTATCCAAATTTGAGATGAGATCAGGACTTATCCACCTACTTCCTAAATTCCATGGTCTTCCCATCTAGGACCCTAAAAAACATCTCAAATAGTTTCACATTGTGTGATACAATATGAAACATAAAATTGAGACTTAGGACCTCATTATTTTTAGGGCATTCTCTTTCTCCATTGATGGTGCATCCAAGGATTGGATATAATATCATCCTACCACAATTGGGGGTTGTAATTAACTTAAAAGACTCTTTCTAGAGAAGTTTTTCTCTACCTCCACAATTGCATCAATTAGAAAATAAATATACGGTATTAGGAAATCACAAGGAGATACCCTTCATGAATATTGGGAGATATTCAAATGAATTTGTTCAAGTTTCCCTCACCATGAAATTAGTGAACAATTTCTAATTAAATACTTATATAAAGTAAATTTCCCAATGTATTATCACATGATAGATGTTATAGATAGTGGTTCCCTAGTGGATAAAACACCTAAAAAACTCATGAATTAATATCCAAATGGATAAAAATGCACAATAATTTGGTACATGATTAATTTTACCCACTTAAGGAGTTCATGATGTAATCCATTCACCCCTATAACTAAAGGTAGATAATAAACTTGATGAAATTCAGACCATTCTAATAAAATTAGCTCAAGCTCAAAGTAATTCAAAACCAACACCTACTCCATTACATTGTGGTATTTTTACTAATAAAACTCATTTATATGATCAATTCCCACCAAATTTAGGATTAATACGAGTCTTGTATAGATGTATTTATTGGGAATCCATTTAAATAAGTACCACCCTTCAAAAAAGAACCATTTAGGACAAATCCAAACCTTGGGTGGAAAGAATTATAAAGACCCCAACCCCATTAGCCTAAAGTCAGTGTATTAATTTATTACTTTGGTTATATGTACAATTTTTCTCATCTAAAATAACTAAATAATTTAATAGTTTAGGAAAATTAGATACATACATAAGTTTTACATTATAACAACTTGAAACTAAAAACAACATATCAACTTCATTGGTAACATCCATAACTCTTAGATTATCCCTACAAGTCAGTCATAATATACATATTCACATCCTAAGGAAAAATAAAACATAATAAAGGGGTGAGATCAGATGCACAATAAGGGTAATTAATACATTGGAAGTTAATATAAATAATAAGGCATGATGAATAACTGAAAAACATGCTATTTAGAACACAATATTGTGCATAATAAAAGCTAAATAAAAAATTCCATATAAATAATCACATGAGAATGAAGATTAACCATGAATATTATACTAGTTTAATAATCATATGGATTATAAAATAATAATATCATAATGAGGTAATTCATAATGTAGAACATCATGAACATACCATCGAGGCTTTTTCCAAGACATTTGAAAATAAATGGTTATGGCCTCAGCCAAATCCATTTATGTTTTTTCTTATGAGACTTACCAATTCATAGAAGGGTTATAGCAAGAAAAAAACATTACTTAATAAGACCAATTTATTACTCATATGAATTGAGTTAAACATAAAAAAATATACATATGAAATTTAAGTAACTTTCCCCAATCTGTAAACATAACCACTAACCATTCTGAGTATTATGATGAATGGTATCAAAATAGTACATCCACGGTCAAACTAATCATAAAACATTTAATAAAATATATTAGATAATAATTATAATATTTAAATATCAATAAAGAATAATATTCAAAAGAGGTTCTTAAATAGATGAAAATACTCTAATAAAATCATTGAGGAATTCTTGAGAGAAATACCCTTTTACTTTCCAAAGAAGAGTTCTTTTGGAAAAATCATTATATTTGTCATAATTGTTTGTATGTGATAGTAACCTTTTCCTATCGGAATCAATTTCCAGCTAGATATATTCCAGCAATGTGTAATGCGTGATTGTAAATCAAGAAAAGGCTAAGGATGATCACCTTTCAGGTAAGAGATGCGGCCCATGATAGAGTATTTGCACAGTTGTGCGCGTTGTCGTAGCGCATCCAAGTCTGCTTCCACCAAGTAGCTACCATAATATAGTCTTTTGAAGTGAGGTAAACAATGATATATGGGTCATTTTGGATCATCTTACAAAGATATCTCAATTTATCACAATTTGAGAGGACTTCTCATTGGATCAACTTGCACTGATATATATCAAAGAGGTGGTAAGGCTGAATGGAGTACCACTATCTATTGTATCTAATCGAAATCCAAGATTCACCTTGATGTTTTGGAAAAGTATCCAAAATGATATAAGCACTAAACAAAACATTAGTACGACCTATTATCCTCAAACTGGTGGCCAATCTGAGGGAACTATTCAGACACTGGAAGACATGTTGAGAGCATGTTCTATGGACTTTAAAAGAGAGTGGGACCAAAATCTTCCACTGGTTGAATTATTTTACAACAATAGTTTTCACTCTAGAATCCGAATATCACCATATGAAGAACTTTATGGGAAAAGGTGAAGAACACTAGCATGTTGGAATGAAGTTGGTGAGTGTAAGCTTCTAGGACCTGAAATGGTGGAGAAGGTGAAAACCATACAGTAGCACATCAAGGTAGCCCAATGTTGAAAAAAGAGATATGAAGACAATCATTAGTGAGACCTTGAGTTTAAAGTTTGGGATATGGTATTCCTATACATATATCCATTGAATAAAGTCATGAGATTTGGGAGGAAAGGAAAGCTAAGTCCCAGGTACATCAGCCCCTTTGAGATTATTGATCATGTCAGAGCTTTGGATTATTGACTATCGCTTCCACCTACCATGTCTAAAGTACATGATTTTTCCATGTATCTCTCTTAAGGAAGTATATACCAGATCATTCACATGTATTTTTTCAGAGGTGGTACAGTTAGAGAATGATCTTTCTTACAAGGAGCAGTGAGTGAAGATTTTGTATCATAGAGATAAAGTTCCACACAACAAGACTACTCACCTGGTCAAAGTAATATGGTGGAACCATAAGTACTAAGAGGTAACATAGGAACCAAATCAAGTAATGAAGGAAAAGTACCCACAACTATTTATGATTTAGAATGTAAAATGAAATTTTGAGGGTGAAATTTATTAAGGGGAGAAGAATGTATCGACCCAAAGTTTTATTAATGAAATTACTTTCTTATAATTATTTCATATAGTATAATCACATGAAATCACAACACAATGAATTAATAAGTACTATACAACCTTTAAACACAATATTATCACTTCTATGATTTGAATTTTGAATATTTGACATACATAGTTGCGATCAGTAATATTTTTGGAGTCTGATAAGACAAACTTAATTTTTGGTGAATAGTAACTGATCCTTATGAATAATAATGTTACCCTTATGAATAGTAATACAACCCTTATGAATAGTAAATTTTCCAAGCGAATAAGTAACCTTACTAATGAAAGTATAAAAAAACTTATCCATATTATAAGTGACAATATGATATAATCACAATGTTGATATTTTTGTAAGTAATGTATATTTAATTACAATTTTATGATTAATTTAGTCATTTTAAAGGAAATTTATTTTCATAAAATTTATTTATAAATAATTATTTTGATGACTTATGATTATATAATAATTTTAATAGACCTTAATTAAAATTTTAAAGTATTAGAAAAGTAGTTTTAATTTTAAAATTTTTATTTTTCAAGTAAATTATGATTTTAATTTAAAATTAAATTTTAGAAATTTAAAAAATTATTTTCATAAAATGGAGTTCATTTTTGAATTCTATACGTCAAAAAATGGTTTGGGTGAATTTTTTAGATTTTTATGAAATACTTGAATTTTTTGGTGAATAGTAAAATATGATAATTTGTTGTATATATACATTATATGTTAAATACACTATTTATTAAGTAATGGATGATGTAAGCACCTTGGATTCTAACTATCATGAAAATTTTACTATTTTTTCACAAGAATCAATACAATTTCTTATCTTGAGAAAAATAATAAAATAATGAATAAAATATTAAGAAAACCCTCATCTCCTTCACTCTAAAAACCACCATCACCCCTCTTCTCTTAACTCTTATCAAGGCATGTTACTATTCCAAATTATACTCAAATATCTCCATAATCCCCTATAACACATCTAGCAGCCCTTGGTCTCTTAAAAAGGCCAAATCCTCTCCCCTAAAGAAGTTCTCAAGGAAGATATATTCAAGAGGTAAATTCCTCTTTTCATTTCTTTCAAGATCTGTTCTTTTATTTTTCTTTCCTCACCTCATTTCATCCTAATTTTATGATAACTCCAGTACCTTACATTTAATTAAATTTTATTATGATAATGGAATAATTCATCATCCTCTCTTCTTTCCCCTTGTTTTATACTAGAAATGAAAAGACCATCCGAGATGTGTTAATTTCTTACATTCAAGGATGATGAGTTTTCAATTTCAATTATCATATTCAATTATGGTCATAAAACCATTTTTATGGTTGAACCAGACTATAATATATGTCTTATGTCTAATTTAATGGAACTTTCCAAATTATTACCCAATTTAAAGTGCACAATATAATTTGTTTTTAAGCCACCATTATTTTTATAAAACCACTATTTTTATTATGAAACCCTTATTAGTTCACTTCTAGTTTTATATAAAATATCATTCCCTATTATGTTTTAAATTACATTTGATATTTTCCCTTAAATTTACTAAAATTTATTAATTATAAATTTTCTTAAGTACTCTTTTTTACATGTTATTACTTAATGTGACATCACTTTTCATGATATATGCCTATTACACCCTATTATTTTCAATGTGTGATCAATTACTTCCCTCCATGGACATTTTTATGATACTCCCATTTGTTATGATTTATGACATGATTATGATACCCAATTATAACAAAGGGTGACCCTTATATTTATGTATGATTGATTATGTATGATTCTATATGTGGAAAGAATATTCATGCACATGTTATGATGGGTGCACCTAGATAGTGATCTAATGCATTGGGTAAAGTTGAGTCTCATGAGACATTATGTGAAATGGTCGTGGTAGTTTTCCTTGACACGTGATACCATGTGCAACGGTCTTGGTGGTTAACCTTGAATTGTTCTCCTCCATGTGCAATGATCCTTGACTCGTGCTGAAGTCATGTTTTGTGTTGTTTCCACATTAATATGAATTCATGTTTATATTATCAAATTTTTATAGGTTATGATTCCATATTTTCCATGCCTTTTTATATCATTATGTTATGCCTTGCAACCCATGCGCTAAAGATTTATTCTTATGTTTATTCCCTTATTGGGATTTTTAGCTCATCCCTTACTTCATGTTATCCCCATGTTATCCTATGAAGATATATGATTACAATGGATGTTAGGATCTATTTATGAATATTAAATTAAGAAATGTTTTATTTATTCCCATGTTTTAAGTTTTATGTACCTAGTCTTCCAAGAAACTATAATTTATGATCCCTGGCTAGTAATATAATGCTTTACTATGCTTAAAATCATATAATAATATGTGTAAAAGGATATGGTCTCTATATTAACCATGGGTATTCTACTAGTCGAATAATCACTTGGATTATCAATTATTAATATCATAATGAGGGAATTAATAACACCAAACAACATGAACATACCGTCGAGACCTCATCCAAGACATCTGAAAATAAATGGTTATGGCCTCATCCAAATCCATTTCTTTTTTTCCCTCATGATACCTACTGATGCATCATGGGGATATAGAGGGACCCACCTTTATTTACTATGTCCAATGAATTCCTCATATGAATGGGGTTAAAAATAAACAACATATACATATGAAATGTAAATATCTTTCCCCCAATCTGTAAACATAATCACTAACCATTCTAAGTAGTATGGTGAATGGTATCAAGACAATACATCCACAGTCAAACTGATCATAAACCATTTAATAAAATATGATAGATGATAATCATAATATGTAAATCTCAATAAATCATAATATTCAAAATAGGTGTTGAAAAAGATGAAAGTACTCTAATAAAATCATCAAAGAAATTTTTGAGAGAGATACCCTTTTTACTTTGCAAAGAAGTGTTCGTTTAGAGAAATCTTTCTATTTGTCATAATTATTTATATAAATCTAGAAAAGAAAAAATATAGTTTTCCATGAAAAAATCAGTGATTTTATAAAAATAATGGTCCCATAAAATAGATTATGAATAGTACTTGAAAATGGTTAAGAAATCGAGAAGTTCCCTTTAATCGGGCTTGTGTATCGAGGAGAATTGAGAATAGAACCTTGTAAAACATGTATTTCCCCATAAAATAAAGATTAACTGATATAGATACATGATTTTGGAATATATACATAGAACTTAGAATAATTATGTAAAAATAATGAAGGATTACATTGGTTTAAATAGAGAGAAAGCATAACCCAAATGAAAAATGGAGGTTCGGGAAAAAACCCTTACCTCATGTTCAAAAGTGTTCTGCACTTGTACTTAATATCATGGATAATGAAACTAGATTCATTAATAAATTAATTTAGAACCTATTAAATATGTATTTGATTTATTATAATTTTATTAAGTTCATTTATGGCCTTTTCAATGAGTTATGAGATTCAATTTTGTCATTGAGGAGTGTTCTTTTCCTTGGTTTTCATGATCAATATACTTTTACACATATATGGAAGATCATGCTAAATGGAAATAATTCTCGAGAATTAAAATTATACATTATTAATGAACATCCAAAAAATTGAATGGTCTTATATATATATTTCTAGATATGAGGATGATTCATTATATATAAATTTAATGACAATCGTTTAGATTAGTTTGGTAGTTTTTAGATCTTAATGAACTAGTTTTGTATTATTAATTAATATCATGTATATATTGTAACGTCCTAGCCCAAAAAGCCACCCGAACAGTGCTAAATGGGCCAAGTGTTACTAACCTTAGGCGCACCTCCCCGAATGCCAAAGGCTACAGACTAGCAGCGAGGGTGTAAACAGGTATAGTGGGGAGTCCATACCCTCTTAGAGGAAAATAAGGTATTGGTATAAGTATAATGATAAAACCTGTAGCTATAATTAAGTCTTAGTAGATTTGAACCTGACTTGCATAGAGGAAGCACATCCAAAATCAAATAAACAATGGAAGAAAAATATAAACATGAGCAACAGAAGATAAATAGAACAACATATTGAACACCACTTATAACAACTACCAAAACAACAAAGCATGCATCCACAATAGGTCATACATGTAAATAAATAATGGTGGACATGGCTAACCAATAGTAGCTATGAAATAAGTAAGAATGATGATACATGAAAGATAGAAAAACAAAGTAAACTCTAGCTAGGCATGACCTCACGGTCCCTGCCAAATCTCCATGAAATAGCTAATATGATCAAGATCCTGAAGATGATCTCTTTCCTGTACGTAAATCCATAAAGTCTACACACGTCCCAATGGGCCTGTGTAGGGTGTGAGATGAATCTCAGTACCATACCGCCCAATGGTGTGTACATAGTAAAGGTGTTTAAGCAGACATGCATTTATAAGGAAAGTAAACATTATGATGCACAATGTAAAAACAACCTCTACTAGTGCTCAGAAGCTACTAGGGAGTGTCACCTACTTTGGCCAATGCTGGAATCTTAGTCATGTAACCTGAAACTATGTGCCTCCGGACACCATGTGTCTTAAGTATCAATTTTCTAAATGCACAGACAGGAAATAGTAAACTGGAACCATGTGCCTCCTGACACCTCGTGTCTCAAGTACCTATGCCTCGTAAGGATGGCCAAACAGTAGTAACCTGACACTATATACCTCCCGACACCTCGTGTCTCAAGTACCGTTTTACCATAGGCACGCCTGAACAATATGAAGGCTCCTCACCTTCTACTCAGCTTCCATGAAAAGCACCCCCAAACCATAGTCACCTAACTTCAACTACAGGGGCCTCTACCCACATGAGCGGTCAAAACCACATCATTACAGAGTCATCTAGGTGCACACAACCCAAATCAAAGTTGAGCGGTAATCACCAAATTTAGAACCCAAGTCACAACCTCTCTGGCACCTCGTTCCTGGGTGACCGTGTCACTCATAATTTTATGAACTTTCCATCAAAGTAACCCAATCCATGCCCAACCTACCTGTCAAACTGATTCAATTCAACATTCATGATGCCCAATCACGTGGTCAAACAACCCAAATAATTTGGGTCAAGCCCAACCTGTGATCAATCATCACTCAAGAATATTTGGGCCACACCCAACATAACCCAAAGGTTAAAACATATGCAATATCAAGCATCACATATATATAATCAAAAGAATCACTCTAAATAATAAAAAAAATTAACACTTGAATTGCACTATCCACGTGTTGTCCCATACCAACACTGAGGTCTTGAAAGACTTTAATAAACTTAATCATGATTAAATAGTTTAAACTCAGCAGTTTAATCACAAAAATTCAATTATAGCCATTTTGGAACCCCCACCCAAAATACCCCAAATGAGAAACACCCTCTAACTCGGCCTTGCTCAAGCATAAAAAGGTAAGGGAATGCCCAAAAACATCCCATAAGGCATACAATCAATTCAATATAAAGAAACATGAGTCTCGCTCATTACCTGACGTTGTGATAAAATCCTGCAACCCCCCAAATGACCATGAAAATAAAAAATAAAGTATGAACCACCTACCTTAGACTCATAGGTGTAGGAACACCCGATATCAAGCTCTAATTTGAAGCCGATCTTCGAAGATCTGCATTTCCATAAAATACAAGCAATTCTACTCGGATGGAAACTATAGTGTGTAAGGAAACAGAATAAGAACAAAATAGGATGCATGGTTATAGAATTCCTTTTATGGTCTCGTAGCCACTGAAGGATTTAAGAAAGGACGTTAGATGAATAATCTTGGAGAATAAGTGTTCTCAGCATCCCAGAGCATAACAGTCCGAAAACATGGAAGAAGAAGATATTTTCGGAAATGAGATATGATTCTATCTCATATAAAAAAATAAAAAATAAAAGTATACGGCATGTATTAAGGACTATACATCATATAGTAGCTGGTCTGTACTTCGACTTACATGGGTTTCTAGGTCATCACATAGCTTAGACACGTCAAACAGGTCAACACACAGCTAGGACTCTACTGGTACATGGAAAGTAAAATATATGGCGTGTTAAGGAAATCTACATGCCTTTTAATAGATTATTTTTACATGGTCACCACAAAACATATAATAAGTCAGCATGCGGTCAGTACATGCCTAACATACACACAATGTGTACTATAAAATACACACTGTGTAACTTGTAAATTTTCCAAAACTGCCCAGCTTCCCCAATTTTCTCAAAAACTAGATTGAAACCGAAAGAAAATGAAACCCGTACCTTAAACCAAGAATTGAGTTCTTACAAACTTCCCCCATTAAAGAAATTTGTCCACAAATTTCCCTTTCATGTGTGGTGAAGAAAACTCTAGACAATTCTGGCCTTGAACTTGAATCAAACAAAGGTCCAATGTCCTATTTCCAGACTCACGGTCCTCCTCTGATGCATCGTCACCCCTACACCCTATCAAGTTCCCCTATTTCATTATTGACACACAAATATATCCCACACCATATCGGTGTATGCCTCTATGAGGTCCTGCATCCCATGGATGCTCAAAACAACACCTGGTGCCTTACACCTCAAGTAACCCACATCATCGATGCCCCGATTCCCATGACACCTCAAGTAACCTGCATCCATGATACCCTGATGCACAAGGAACCTCAAATATCCCACATCCAATGACGTTCTGATGCTACAACACCTAATTCATATATATATAATCATGCACCCCAAATGGTTCCAATCCCACTGACCAAAATCTGGTTAGTCCACATAAATTGTGCACATCTCGTGCACTCAAAACAGATATGACTTAAAAGGCCATGCCAAAAAGAAAAAAAGAAAATCATGGCCACGCTCGCAGCATACCTCTAACCATCGTCATCTCACTAGATTGTTCAGCCTCTTACAGCTCCACAACGTGCACCTGGACTGAAGTACAACTTCCTGATGCATGAACATCCTACGGTGATACTCCAGTGACTGTCCAATGACCCCTTAGTTGGGTCCCACTGTCTCTGCCATGTCCTCCGTGTGTAGATGGGCCTCATCTATCGTCACCTAGTACTGATTTGAAATCGACCCCGGAATCCACTATCTATCCTGGTCCCTTCTTGTCAGCTATCTGAGAAGGTTTCCTATAGAACCTCTCCAATGTACGACCTATCCACATGCCCGACACTCCTTTAGAGGCCTATCACACTGAGTTCAGACATTCCCTGGCTACCCACACTGAAAGAAAACCACTGATGAACTTCTAATAGGTGGTCTAGATGAGACCTTGGCTTGACTAACCTACTGGAAATCATACCGACCTCGCTTCCTGCTATATGAACGATCACCTGAAGACACTGACTAACTCAGAAGGGACCTATCCGTCATATTTCCCTTGGCTATGAGTGCCTGATTCATTGCCTACAAGAACGAGGCCCACCTGAGGATGTTTACCTACACCTTAATGGCATGATGTAATCCATCTTCAAAGCACATCACCCTAAAGGTTTCATCGCTTACCATACCTGGTGAAAAGCGAGATAGCTTAGTGAAGTTAGATGCATAGTCCATGAAAAACATGTCACCCTACTAGTGGATAAAGAACTCCCAAGCTCTCTCAACTCTCATCATCTATGAAAAAATGTGCTCAAAAAAAATTTCCTCTAAGTCCTTCCATGCGAGTCCTTTATGTTTGGAAGGATGAACCTACACATTCACCAATGATTCACCGGTCCTCTCAGTATATACATCTCCAGCTTAACCCTCCTCCCTGGAGGTATCTCGAGCTACTTGAAGATCATCTAAATTCTCTCTATCCAGTTTTCAGCCACCTGTGGACCACCCTCACCCTGAAAAAATGTAAGGTTCTGTGACTGGAACTCTCGAGTCAGATATTCCATAGAGGGATTTGTACCTTGTGTGCCTCTTTCAATCCACTACAACACACGTACCAGACTAGATCAAAGCTTCTCATCGAGCCATTGCCCAAACGCTGTAAAACCTAGTTGTTGCTCTGCCTAAACTGGATCCTGAACTTGATCCTGTCCCTGAGCCTATACCTATGACTCATGCTCCGCTTTTCCCTCAGGTGTCTAAACTGGATCGTACTCCTGTGGAACTGTACTATCACTTGCCTAAAATTCCATTGAGCTATCAAGGAGGAACCCGCTGAATACCACAAATGACCAGACAACCCATATATATAACAATATATATATATATAAGGAAGATAAGAAAAGCAGTAAAGAGGCAATGCATAATAACTACCCTTAATCTCCCCCACCACAACCATTCCCCACGTCATCCTGGCCACATGGCCTCCTTACCCTCCCTCAACAGAGCCAAGTATCAAAAGTAACTTGGGTCATGCCCGTCCTGACAACCATCGTTGCCTCGAACCGATGACTGAGTCGCCCAATCCTGACAACCACACTACCTCAAACCAACATCCAAGATACCCAATCCTGGTGATCAACATCACCTCAGTCATAGTACCTACCTGATCATATATGATCTAGGCCCAAATATCATTCCACATGCAATTTTACATAATTTAAAGCATGGCATATTACATTGCAATAAACAAGAAATTTTATCAATAATTTCACCTTTACATTTCAAAAGCATCTATAGCATGGAAATTGATATTATTAACTTGGTATTATCACTTCACAAATCATACATGCAGTTATGAAATTGAAATAACCTAAAAAGGTTCCAATCAAAACCCATACAATCACACCATGACATACCGGGCCAAGGTCCAATTCTCTTTTACCACACTGGGTCAATGATAACATATCACAACCAATAATATCACACACCAAGTAAGCCACCAAGATGGAAATCATATAAACAATAATCTGAGAAAAATAAAAATAAAAATTACCACCCAAGGTAACTTTGTCCATCCCTCATACCTAGGGCTGTAGGCACCAAAGAACAAGCTAGAAACCCAGTTCTAATAACAACCTCTCTCTAGTCTACCATATCCCAAATAGTAATCTAGCAGAAATAAAATGGAAGTCCTAGTCTCATTAGTATCCAGTTGAAAGATACTACTAAATACCTATCAAGAAAAACTCCTCTAATATGAAATTGTAAGGTATCATCCCGAAAAACCACCCGAAAAGTGCTAAACGGGCCAGGTGTTACTAACCTTAGGCACACCTCCCAAAACGCCAAAGGATGCTAACTAGAAGTGAGGGTGTAAATAGTTATAGTGGGGAGGCTATACCCTCTCGGAGGAAAATAAGGTACTGGTCTGAGTACAAGGATAAAACCTATAGATGTAATGAAGACTCAGTATACTCGAACCAGACCCACATAGCATAAGCACATGAAAAATAACATAAACAATGGCAGAAAAATATAAACATGAGCAACGAAAGATAAACAAAAAAACACAACGGACACCACTTATAACAACTTCTGAAATAACAAATCATGCATCTAAAACAGGTCATACATGTCAATAAACAATGATGCCCATGGATAACCAAAATTAGCTACGAAATAAGTAAGCATCTTGATATAGGAAATATATAAAAACAAAGTAAATTCCATCTAGGCATGACATCAGGGTCCATGACAAATTTCCATGAAAAGCTAATATGATCTAGCTCCTGAAGCTGATCTCTTTCCTTCATGTAAATCCATAAATTCTACATGCGTCCCAAAGGACCCATATAGGGTGTGAGATGAATCTCAGTAGGATAAGTGGTCAAGTAGGCATGCATCTATAAGTAAATAGTAGGATGCACAATGTAAACACAACCTCCACTGGCTCTCAGCAGCCATTAGGGAGTGTCACTTACTTCAGCCAACGCTAGAATCTTAGTCATGTAACTTGGCACCATGTGCATACTGACACAACATGTCTCAAGTACCGACGTCATGAAGGCATGCCCAAGAAATAGTAACCCGACACCATGTTCCTCTTGACACCTTGTGTCTCAAGAACCTACATACCTTAAGCACACCCAAGAAGTAGTAACCTGGCACTATGTGCCTCCTGAAACCTTGTGTCTCAAGTACCGACGCCCCATAGGTATTCCAAAACAATCTGAAGGCTCTGCACCTTCAACATGACTTCCAAAACAAACAACCCCAAACCATAATCACCTAACCAAAACTACGGGGGCCTCTACCCACACAAGTGGTGAAAACATCCTCATTACATAGTCATCTATGTGCACACAACCCAAGTCACAGGTGAGCGGTAATCACCAAATTTAGAACCCAAGCCACAACCTCTCTAGCACCTCATGCCCCTGGGACCATGTCACTTAGAATATAATGGCCTTTCCATCAAAGTAACCCAAGACATGCACAACTTGACAGTCAGACTGTCTCAATTCGACATCCATGATGCCCAATACCATGGTCAAACCTCCAAAATAATCCAAGTCAAGCCCAACCTATTATCAATCATCACTCAAGAATATCCGAGACACACCCAAAACAACCAAAAGGTTCCAGTATATTAAATATCAAGAATAACATATATATAATCAAAATAATCAGTCTAAATAGGTAAAATAATTAAACAGTTGAATTTCACTACCCATGTGTAGTCCCATACTAGCAATGTGGTTTTGAAAGCCTCTAATAAACTTAATCATTCTTAAACAGTTTAAACTCATCTGTTTTATCAAAACAATTCAATTATAACCATTTTTTCACCCCCGAACATAATGCCCCAAATGATAAACTACCTCTAACCCAGCCTCTCTCAAGAATAACAAGGTAAGGGAATGCCCAATGACATCCCATAAGGCATACAATCAATTCAATATAAAGAAACATGGGTCTCTCTCATTACCCGAAGTTGCGCTAAAAATACGTAACCTACAAATGACCATGAAAACAAAAAAAATAGTATTAACCACCTACCTTAGACTTTTATATGTTGGCACGTCCGATATAAAGCTCAAATTCGAAGCCTATCTTTATAGATCTACGTTTTCGTCAAATCCCGAAAATTCTACTCGGTTGGAAACTGTGGCGTGTGAGGAAAAAGAACAAGAAAGAATAGGATGTGCGAGTTTTGACTTCTTGAGGTGGTACCACAACCACCGACATATTGAGGAAAAGAAATCAGATGAAGAATATAGGAGAAGAAGTGTTCTCGACCTCCTAGAGCATCACATTCTGAAAACTAGAAAGAAGAAGATGTTTTTAGAAACGAGATGCAACGCTCTCCCATATAAACGAATAAAAAAAAGTACACAGTGTGTATTAAGGACTACATGCCTTGAATTACCATGTATTTACTCCGACTTACATAGTTTTTTAGGTCATCACACGACTTAGATTCATCACATGGGTCAACACATAGTAAGGACTCAACCAGTACGTGGAAAGTAAAATACACGGTGTGTTAAGGAAAACTACACGTTGTGTAATAGATTATTTTTACAAAATCACCATATGATATGTAATAAGTTAGCACGTAGTCAGTACATGACTAAAATACACATGGTTTGTAACTTGGAAATTTTCCTGAACTTCCCAATTTCCTCTATTTTCTGAAAAACTAGCTCGAAACAGAAAGAAAAAGAAACTCATACTTTAAAGTAAGAACTGGGTTCTTACATATATACTTGTTTCATAACACTAGAAAATTTATAATATATATAATAAAATATTTTTTAACCATAATTTTGGTTTTATAACCATCCTTTAAGGTGGAATTGAAAAACAAAAACATGTCGTCCACAGAGGTAATAAATCAGAAACTTTGAGACGATCTTTTCATCTTTAAAAAAATAAAAAGGAGAAGAGAATTGATGATGTATTTTAAATTGAAATAATATAATTATATTGTATGAAATATACTGGATTAATCATGTTAGTTTTTATAGGGTATGTGAGGGAAGGATAAGAAAATAAAATAAACACAGAAGAAAATAAAAGAAAAGAAAGATGCTTTTTACCTATTGAATTCCCCCCTTGAGAACCTCCTTAAGGGGATTGGTTTTTGTCTTTTTTGGGGACCAAATGATTCTGGATATAGGGGAGGGTCTTGGGAAGAGTATTGGGTAGAAATTGTACAAGGATCAAATATTGGAAGGTGGGAGGAGAGGAGGTGGTATTTATAGTGGAGTAGAGGGGTGTTTTCTCATTATTATATTCATTAGTTTATTATTTTTCTCAAGATTAGAAATACTGAGGATTTTTGTGACTAAATATAGCAATTAATGCATGCTATTTCAAACCAATAGTCACTTACAATATCCATGACTTATTCGTGACTCAATTTTTTTTATTTACTTATACTGTAAATTGTCGTATTTTACCATTCACAAAAATTTGACTATTTTAGAAAAATATAAAAATTCCAACCAAACCATTTTTAGACATGTAGAATTTAAAAATGGACTCTATTTTATGAAAATAATTTTCTAAATATGATAAATTTAATTTTTAAATAAAATCACACTTTATTTAAAAAATACAAAATTTAAAATTATAACTGATTTTATAACACTTTTGAAAAATTAATTAAGGCCTCATAAAATTATCTTATAATAATAAAACAAAAAAGTATTAATTTATGAATCTTTTTTATAAAAATATATTTCTTTTAAATCATTTTATTAATTATAAAATGGTAATTACATATTTATGACTTATAAAAAAAATTAGTTTATTATTTTTAAATCATTTATTAACTTATATCAAGATATAAATATATCATATTTTAATTGATAAGATACCAAAAATTTATTTATACTTTTATAGGTGATGTTACTTATTCTATTGGTCATATTATTATTCTTAATGGTTACATTACTATTCCAAAGGTCAAGTTACTATTCTATTGGTATAAGTTCCTTAACTTCCAGAAATACCTATTAATTCATTTATTCTTCAATTATAAAGTTTTTATTGTATTCTATAAGTTATTTTATGTAATTAATACTATATGAAATAACTATAAGAAGGGAAATTTCATTGATAGAATTCTGAGTCATTACAAGAACAACTATAATACCGATAAGGAGGAAACTCAAGCTACCACAAACAGATTTGGTATCAACAAATACAAGGTATTAAAACTTATTATCATTAACCTTATGAGAATAATCATCTTCCTACAAAATTAGAACCAAGAAATGAGGAAAAAATAAATAAAATTGAATCCTAGAACCTCTAGTTCCAACAGACCACACAATCAGATATTCAAGACCCACAAACTGAAGTGAGACAACTGGAAAAGTCCATTTGGTCAAGTTTTAATGGTATGAACTTGAGGGTAATTCCCTTTGGGAAAGGTTTTTTAACACCCAAAGCTTTCACAGTACACTTTTTCTTAATAATTTAATAGCTTGGGCTACATGCAAAACCGAGTTCGAGCACACCATGACCTATCAAACTAACCGTAAACAAAGAGGTTACGAATAGTATTAACCACATTTTGATGTTAATATATACCATATAATTTTAACATTAATATTATGTTTTTATTATACATAATATAAGGACAAAATCAATTTATGAGATAACATAAGTATTTTTTTAAAAATGTTGTTTTTTCACCTTTTAATGCGAACCCTTTTTTTAATCTAATATTTGACACTTTTATATATTAAACTTTAAAAACTTAAATTTTTATTTAGAAGTGAGACATAAAAATTTGGTTTGGATAAAGTTTTAGTATTTTTCTAATAACATTCATATTTTAATGAATAGTGAAAAATATTGCATTTTAATTCAAAATTGCCTTTTCATCTAATTTATTTATATTGTTATATTATTATTTGATCTGGTTTTAAAGTTTAATTAGATTAGGTTTTTATCATTAAATATAATTTAATTCATTATAAGTAATTTCACATCGAAATTTGATATAAACACGTGTCAATATTTTTGAGGATTTTTACTTTTAAAACCTCATTTTCTCATTTTGACAACGATGATTAATTTTAAATTAATTACTGAAAATTATGTGTTTTGAATATGAAAAAATGGATTCCATATTTATAATTAGAAGGTACAAATTGTTTAAATAGTTAGATTTTGTTTTTAGACATTATGAATAGTAACTTTAGTAATTATTTTTATTTAGCATAGTTAAATGGTAAATTAAGTAAATAAGGGTAAAAAAATATTATAATAAAATGTGTCCTAATATTTTTTTATGAGTCATATATGACCAAAAAAACCATAGACAGATTTTTTGGCATTTTGGTGCCACTTGAGTGTGATAATGACATGTTATAATAATTAATTTAAAGCAAAGAGAAATATAACATAAACATTTATCTTTTTACTAAAACAATTTTAATGTGAGATTATATAACTGATATATTTGACTATAAATATCCATTAGAAATATAAAATTATTTCGTAAATCATGGTATTTTATTTATAATTTATTAGAAATTAAATAAATAAATTTATTTATGACACAATAATGATGCAGTGATTACCTTATTAATGAATGATTAAAATAAATGATTTTGTAAATATTAAAATAAATTTAATTTGAGATTTTTGATGCCATACATGAATTGGTTGGATAAAATTGATATGTTAGGGATGATTTAAAAAAAATTCGAATGAATCAAGTTTTTATGACTAACAAAAATCATTTACTAAATAGTTTCTAAATTGACAAAAATGAGTTTTAAAAAAAATACTATTTTATTAAATGATATAATAGTCATAAAAATCTAAGATTATTCAAACTAACTTATATAGTGTTAACATTAAGGTTCTATTTTCATTTTATAGTAACTATATTAACTATACAATATAAAAATACCAGAAGACATGGTTAGAGTTAACTTATTTAACTAAGGCTCAAAGACAAAAAATAAGGTTAAATTCATGACCAAAACTTTTATAAAACCCATTGGTTTATAAGATTTCAAACTATAATAATATTATACTAGAAATAAATCACTTTTGATCCATTATAAATCGAACATAAATTTATAATAAATTAATATTTCACGACTTTCCTAAAGTGCCTCTCACCTTTCCTATAAAAGGAACTTCTCCTTCCCTTTTATTCACACCTCCAAATCCCTTTGGCTCGATCAAAACCTACCCAAACCTCCTCTAAAATTCCTTCAATTCATCCTAGATTCTACTCTTTGTAAATAAAAATAACTTAATGAGTCCTTTTATGCAAATAAAAATGAGACACCCAAAGAAGAGGTAATCGTTTTATCCCTTCTTTCCAAGTTCTTTTCTTCTTCTACTTCCTATTCCTAAGTTGTTACCATACTAAAATAATAACTCCAGAATATAATATATGATGGGTTTTATTATTATTATATTAAAACCATATTCATCCTTTTACCCATCCCATGAAAATCAATATCACCATGCGTGTGTACGTATGGTTTATAGTATTCGCGCCATAGTGTAAACTGTTTTTCATCTATACTTTATTTTGATGGGTATAATGATGAATATAAATGAATTAAATAATAAATATAACATGATATTATTTCTATTAAATTCATATTCCATCCAATTCAACACCATTTAACTATTAAAAAAAATGATACCGTTGCTCGTGCATACGTACGACTTACCGTCTCCATGACGCGATGAGACTCATCTTCCACATTCATCATCCAAGAATGATTATAAAAAATATATATTATGAATAATTATGAAATATATGAAATAATAAGGGTACTAGAATAATATATATATATATATATATATATATATATGTATGTATGTACATATATTTCATTCACTTACTTCAATTCAATACGATAAGATAACAGAATCATCGTTCATGCATACATATGACCTACCATATCCATGAACAGTGTATTCCATTTCATATATCTATCTATTATATATATTTATATTATGGATATATAAGACATATAAATCATATTGTATATTCTTTAAGTGGGTAAATCATGATCTAAGTAATATGATCAAGAATAACAAGTCAAAACACGCACGATAAACAAAGTGATTATTACCCAAAATGTTGTATTAACATGGAATTGTTAATAAATAGGTAATATAAAGTCATAAAATAATTTTATATGATATCATAAAAATTATTATGATTTTGATATAAGTTAATAATATGTTTATAAATATAATACAAGAGTTTTAGACATGTATGGAGAGTATCAGACCTTAGGTAAGGGTTAATTTCACAATCTCATTATTATTTGAGGTTGTAGATGCATAATTATCTACTAGGAAATATTTATCATCCAAGTCCATGTTTCTAAAAACTACTTCATAATTTTTTTACTATTATCCTATGGATGTTTAAGGTCATTTTTACCCATTTTTTACTTTTTATAAAATATTTTTAAAGGGATATTTTGGTATTTTTCTAAATGAGGTACTTTACGACCTTTTTGAAAAATTAAGGAAAGAATGTTATTTTAACTTATACGCTGTGAGAGACTATTTTCCGCCATTATGTTGCCTTACCATTTTGAATATTTCTTTACAATATTATAATGTTATTTTCAAAATAAATGTTTCATTTTAAAATTTTACATCTTTTTAATTATTTAAAGTAAAAAGGGATATTTCCCTCAAACAGTTTTAATGAATTATTTTTATCTATGTAAACATCATTTGTTGTATTTTATGATTGTTTTTGATTGATTTATTATGATATAATCTTCTATATTGTATTTAATATTTTGTAATATGTTTTATTATGGATATTTTATTTTTATACCATTCATGGTTTATGGTTAAAGTATTAACATTTCCTATGGTAGTTTTAAATACAAATGTTTATGTTATGTTTCAACCTTTTCATATGAGGAATGCATTGGACATAGTAAGTGATGGGGGTCCCGCTATAGCCCCTTGATGCATCGGTAGGTCTCATGAGATAAACTACTTTCTTGGCACAAGTACTTGACAAAATATTTGTGTATGGTCTTGGCACGAGGCCTTGATGTAGTAGTTAATATGTCCAACATTTTTCATTACCTCATTATAAGATTAGTTTTTTATTTTACATGTGATTATTAAACTAGTAGAATATCCATGTGAATGTTTAAATGTAATTATTTGATTTATTCTTGCCATATTATACTAAAGATAATGTTTTAAAAGTCTTGTGTTTTAGTTTTTTAACTTTCTTTAAAGGTTTATACTTATTTGTGATAGCTTTTACTATATTGTTTATCCTTACTGAGCATCTGAGCTCACCCCTTTCTTATGTTTTATTTTCCCAAGATGCCAAGAAGTGTTTTATGATTGATATGTAGGGTTAAACTATGGGAATAATGGAGTTATAAATGGATTATATATGTTTTCATTTATGTTTTGAATTGTAATGTAATGTTGATGAATGAAATATATTTTCTGAGACTGCTAAGCTGATCGGTCCTTCAGGACATAGTTCCTTGTATCATGCTAATGTATTAAAATAATGCACCAAATATGGGCTTCTGGAGTCGGGGAATTATAGTTGGCATCAGAGTAAGTTTAGAAACAACCTTCGAAATTATATTTAGAAAACAAAGATTAGAAAACACAACCCTATAAATTAATTTGAGGGTAAGTCTAAGTATAGGATATCATCCTTTAGATTTGGTAATTGATAAACTTGGTTAATCCTATAGACTTATGGATTGAGAATAAGATGGAATCATTTAGAGATCCTATAAATTATTCTTCATGACTATATCACTATGATTACTGTTTCTAACTTTGTGATTTGAGTTATGTTCAATGGTTAGAATCAACAAGATTATGTAAGTAAAGGTTATACCGTTGATAATGATAAGTTACAAAAGAGAAATGAGATGAAGGAGGTTTTAATGAATAAGATTTTGAAGCATAGTTAATGGTTTTAGAGTGAAGTGAAATGATTAAGGTTATTTTATTTTTGGATTAAATAATTATTACATCAATCGTTATATGGTTATAAGATTCCTAAGATATATAAGGATTGTACTGCAGTACTATTTCATTAAGGATTTTAAATTTTATGGTATTAAGTAAAGTAACATAGTTGGAAGTCGAAATTTTTGGAAAATATTTGATTGAGGGAAATATAACCCATAATATTATTCTGATACTGAGATAATGATGTTGTAATACAAAAATAATTGATTTGGATAAATTATATTGGATATTATTGATTACATTGGAACTGATTAATAGTTTTTTATTCCATCATTATTAGAGTTTACAAAATTTTTGGATTTAAGGAGTATATCCAATATTCTATGTTTTACGTAATGATAAAGGAAGCATGAGAGCATTCAAATATGGTTTTATGGTAATTAAGGGTATTTCCATGTTTTAATATAATACACGATGAAGGTATTCACATTTTAGTTATGTGAAAACAAAAAGATCTCCATTATGTTATGTGACCTTCCTTATTAAATTTTGAACTATGAGTTTGGACAAAAGTATTTTGGATAAGTCTAAAGGTTGGAATGGATTAATTTAGAAATTGTATAGTATTTTGTAAGGATAAAACATTTCTTAAGGTTATTTCTAGAATGTTATAATAATATTATTTGAGAAAAAAGACAACCCGTAGGTCAGGCAACAACCCGTCGCATCAGATAAGGCTGCAGGAATCGAACCCACAACCGAAGTGCAACAAGGATTTATCACCTACCATTGGCCTATAGGAATTCATTGGTCAGTATAATATAGTTTTATTTTTTAAAATGGTATAAGTTTAAATTTTTAACCTTATAAAATTAAGATAAATAGAATATTTTTTAGTTTTATTATCTTTTGAAGAGAAATATGAGTCTGTGGTAGGAATTAGTTAAAGGATGAAACTCTACATTTAAATAAAGTATGCTTCCTTGTGTTCTTATTCTATGAATTAAATTAATTCTAAAACACTAGGGAAAGTATCATAAAACTAAAATGTCTTCCTAGTACTTTCTTTTGCGATGAATCAAATGGTCTCTTAGATCATCGCAAATTTATAGCTTTCAGATTGTTAACATTCTCATAATAATGTTATATATCACTCTCCATCATAACTTGATGGTTATATTTTTCTTTAATTTCCATGTTTTCATTCATGTAACCTTAGTATGTGTTATTTTTGGTATCCTTCATACTTTCCTTTCTTTATTTTAAAATAATGGTCTTATTAATCCATTTTTTGATGCGGGATTTTAGCTAATATATTTTGAAATGTCAAAAACCTAGTTTTTAATCCTGAGTTTAAATTGAGAGGATTAAATTTATTGAATTATGGGGGAATTTAAAACCCCAATCTTCAGAATACACTTATTCTTAATAATTAAATAGATTGCGCTACACGCAACACTGAGTTCGAGCGCACAATAACCTATCAAACTAGCCATTTAAAAAAAGTGGTTATAAATATTATTAACCAAATTTTGAATTTTATATATCCCATATAATTTGAATATTCATATTATGTGTTTCTTAGAAATAATATAAGGACAAATTCTATTTTTCAGATAAAAGAAGTATTTTTCACAAAATGCGTTTTTTCTACCTTTTAATTGAGAACACTTTCTAAATCAAATATTCAAAACTTTTATATATTAAATTTGAAAAAAATTAAATTCTTATTTAGAATTGTTAAATAAAAATATAGTCTGGATAAATTTTTAGTGTTTTTCTGATAACATTCATATTTTAATGAATTGTGAAAAATACTACATTTTAATTCAAAACTGATTTTTTATCTAATTTATTTATATTGTTGGATTATTATTTTAGTTGGTTTTAAAGTATAATTATATTAAGTTTTTATAATTTAATATAATTTAATTAATTGGAAGTAATTTCACATTGAAATTTTATATAAACATGTATCAATCATTTGATGGTTTTTACTTTCAAAAAATTGTTTTCTTGTTTTCATGATGGGGATTAATTTTAAATTAATTACTACAAATTCTATGTTTTGAATTAGGAAAAATATATTCCATATTTGGAATCATTGGGTCCAAATAGTTTAAATAAGTACATTTTTTTGGACATTATGAATAGTAACTTCAGTAATTAGTTTTATTTACCATGGTTAAAGGGTAATTTTTTTAAATAAGTGTAGAAATAATATTATAATTATATAAAATTACCCTAACACATTTCATAATATTATTAGATGAGTAATAAGTGACCAAAACAACCCTTATGCCTAATTTTTGTCATTTGGGTTCCACTTGGGTGTGATAATGACATGTTATTATAATTAATTTAAAGTAAAGAGAAATATAACAAAAACATATATCTTTTTACTAAAACAATTTTAATATGGAATTATATAACTGATATCTTTGACTATAAATAATAACTATAAATCTAAAAATATTTAATAAATAATGATATTTTATTTATAATATTTAGACATAAAAGAAATAAATTTATTTAGGACACAATAATGATGCAGTGATTACCTTATTAATGAATGATTGAAATAAATGATATTATAAATATTAAAATAAATTTAATTTGTTCTTTTTGATTCCATACAATAACTTTTTGGATAACATTAACATGTTAGGGATGAGTTAATTTCTTTTTTTCTATTTAATAAAGTTGTTATGACTTTAACAAAAATCAATTACAAAATAGTGTCAAAATTGCCATAGATGAGTTTTTAAAACAAACACTATTTTATTAAATTATATAACAGTCATAAAAATATAAGATTCCTCCAACTAACTTATATAGTTTTAAAAATTTAATTAATGATCCACTTGAGGTTATATTGTCATTTTATAGTAACTATATTAATAATATAGTATAAAAATATAAGAATACATGGTAAGAGTTAACTTATTTAACTAAGGGTTAAAGCCCAAAATAAGGTTTAATTCATGACCAAAACTTGTCTAAAACCTATTATGTAAGAGTATTTAGACCCATACTCATCATATACTTGAAATAAATTACTTTTTATCCATTATAAATCGAAAACCAATTTATAATAAATTAATATTTCAAGACATTCCTAAAATTCCCCTCACTTCTCCTATAAAAGGACACTTCTCATTCTATTTTATTCACACATCCAAATCCCTTTGGCTTAGACAAACCCTACCAAAACCTCCTAAAAAATTCCATCAATTCATACTTGAAGCCACCATTTAGGCATAAAACCAACTTAATGAGTCCTTTTGTGCAAATCCAATGGAGACACCTGAAGAAGAGGTAATCATTTTATCCATTATTTCAAAGTTATTTTCTTCTTCTACTTCCTCTTGATAAGTTGTTAACATAATAAAATAATAACTCCAGAAACTAATATATTCTGATATTTTGTTATGATTATGGTACAACCATATTCCTCCTTTTACCCTTCCTATTAAAAACATATCACCTTGCGTACATACGCCCGACTTACCGTCTCCACATAGTGGTGCAAACTGTTTTTCGTATATAATTTATTTCGACAGGTATAATGATGAATATAAATAACTTAAATAATAAATAAAACATTATATTATTTCGATAAAATTAATATTCCATCCAATTCCATACCATTTAACTATTAAGTAAATAATACCATCGCTCGTGTGTACGTACGACTTATCATCTCCACGACGCGATGAGACTCATCTTCTATGTTCACCATCCAAGAATGATTATAAAAAAATTTATATTGTGAATAATTATGAAATATATAAAATAATAAGTATACTATAATATATATATATATATGTACATATATTTCAATCACTTACTTCCATTCTATACGATAAGAAAACGGAAACAATGTTCATGCATACAAACAACCTACTGTCTCCATGAAAAATGTATTACATTTCATAAATATATATCTATTATATATATTTATATTATGATATATATGATATATAAGTAATATTATACATTCTAAAATTAATTAAATCATGATATAAGTAATATTATCAAGAATAAAAAGTCAAAACATGTATGATAAACAAAGCGATTATTACCCGAAATGTGGCATTAACATGGAATTGTTAAGAAATGGGTAATATAAATTCATAAAAGAATCATATACAATATCATAAATATTATTATGATTTTTATATAAGTTAATAATATGTTTAAAAAAATTATAAAAGAGTTTCATACCCGTACAGAGAGTATCATACATAAGGTAAGGGTAAATTTTAGAATCTCATTATTATTCGAGGTTGTAGATGGGTAAGTATCCAATGGGAAATATTTATCATCCAATTCAATGTTTCTAAATATGTTTTCATAATTTTTTTTTACTATTATACTATTGACATTTAAGTTTATTTTTACCCATGTTGGAATTTTTATAAAATGGTTTTAAAGGAATCTTTTGGTCGTTTTCCAAACGAGGTACTTTATGACCTTTTGAAAACTTATGGAAAGAATGTTTTTTAACTTATACAACACAAGTGTCTATTTTCAGCCGTTATGTCACCTTACCATTTTGAATCTTTCCTTACAAGCTTAAAATTATATTTTCAAAAGAAATGTTTTATTTTATAATTGCACAGTTTTTTTAATGATTTAAAGTAAAAAAGGGATATTTCCCTCAAAGAGGTTTAATGAATTATTTTCATCTATGTCAACATAATTTGTTAGATTTTATGCTTGTTCGAGGTTGATTTATAATTATACTATCTTTAATACTGTATTAAAGGTTTTGTGATATGTTTGACTATGGATATTCTATTTTTATACAATTCATGGTTTATGGTTAAAGTATTTACATTTCATATTCTAGTTTTAAATACGAATGATTATGTTATGTTTCAACCTTTTCATATGAGGAATGAATTGCACTTAGTAAGTGAAGGGTAGGGACCACTATAGCCCCTCGATGCATTGGCAGGTCTCATGGGACAAACTAGTGTCTTGGAACATGGTATTGACAGAATATTTGTGCATGGTATTGGTACAAGGACTTTACGTAGTAGTTAAGAATTCCAATATTATGAATTACCTAATTATGAGATTAGTTATTGATTTTACATGTGATTATTTGACTAGTAGAATATCCCGGAGAATGTTTAAATGGTATTATTTTATTTATTCTTACCATATTATTCTGAATATAATGTTTTAAAAGGCTTGTGTTTTAGTTTTGTAACATCCCTTAAAATTTTATGCTTACTTTTGATATCTTCCTCTATATTGTTTATCCTTAGTGAGAATCTGAGATCACCCATTTCTTATGTTTTATTTTACTAGGATGCCAATAAGTGTTTTATGATTGATATGCATGGTTAATCTAGGGGAATAATGGAATTCTCAAAGTATTATCTATGTTGTAGTTTATGTTTTGAATTTTAATGTAATGTTGATGAATGTAATCTCTTTCCAAGACTACTAAACTAATTGGTCCTTCGGGACATGATTCCTTGTATCATGCCAATGTATTAAAATAATGCATTGGCTCTAGTTTTTTGGGGTCAGGGAATTACATGTTTTTCATTAAAAAGTATGGGACTCAGTTTGATGTGGCAAGTGGGGTCTGCTCTAAGCTTTGGGATGTTACTCACTGAAAAATAATTACCTTAGAACAATATGAAAGATGGATTGTTAGGGAGGGGTCAGTCAACTTTTGGAGTCATAATTGGACTGGGAATACACTTGGTTTCCCTTGATACCTAGTTCCTGACTTGTCCTTCCAAGAAGCCTAATCTATTCCCACTATCACACAGGCTGTATTGAACCCTCCAAAACTAGAGATGTTCCAAAATATTTGTTTAACTAACGAAATAGATAGGTTGGTGTTCATAGAGTCACAATCCCGATCCCTTTCTTCGAATTCTTACCATGGTGTTCTTTATATTAATGGAAACCATGATTCTTGGGGATGGGTTCTTTGGTGAAAAGAAATCTCATCCAAATACAATTTTCTTTTCTGGCGTATGTGTAACTGTCATCTTCCAATGGATGAAGTGGTGTGTAAAAAAAGAGTCTACCTAGTCTCCAAATGTTCCTACTATCATAGGCCTAATGTAGAGTCTGTGCTTCACCTATTCTTTAAAAGTGAGTGGTATTCATTTATCTATAAGGACTTTAGTTTTTATACTGTTTGGGAGCTAGAGGGTCTTGAGGGGGAGGAGTCTCTTAATACCTAGTTTAATGGTTGAGGGAGTAGTGTGTAGGAGAAAAGGGTGAGATCCATATTTCTAGTAGCCGGGTGTTGGGCCCTATGGTCTGTGTAAAAAAAATCCAGAAATAAAGGGCTTCCCAATTCTTAGTTATCTATTTAGGCTAGGGTGAAGTCCTTAGGGGTGGATTAGTCATCACTGCTCAGTCATTAGGATCGATCTCCTTCCCTGTAGAGGTTCTTAGTGGACAAGAGAATTAGATTTCTGACCCATTTCATGACATCTCAATGAAAGTGGGTTCACTAGCAGTTCCTAGAATTTGGATACAAATTAAATGTTCACCATTCTTGTATGAATGGTTCCATGAGGTAATGGGGAGATGTTCATGACCAGTAGGGGTCCTCGGTCTTTTATTTCAGTTTTTGGATGAGTTCGGGGGATTCCTTTATAGAAGAGGAAGTCACCATGCTCAAGGTTTTGGAATTGTGTCACTCCTATGTCATCTCGGTCGACCAGGAGGAAAATGATTCCATTATTCTTCACAACTCAATCCAAGGTACTTTCAATACTCCTTGGATTTTCAATTATTTTATTAATAATTGCAAGAATATTCTATTTAATTTCATCAGTCTTACTCACTCATAGAGATAAGTCCACAAAGTTTCTAATTTCTTGGCATCTTTGGCTTCACCTGATACACCTTATATTATTTTCAGCAGTATTGGATCCCTTCCCCCTAAGTGCGTTAACTTTTTTAGGGATGATTCTTAAGTTTTCACTACTTTAGACCACCTTTACCCATTTTAGTCTTTGGTACTCTTTCAATAAAAATTCTAAATGTTGGATGGACAACTAGAAAACACCACCAGTGAGATAAAGATGCAAGCTTCTGGATAACTACTATCTCAGCTTATTTTTAATCCCTAGGAAAAAAGTAATGTATTCTCCATCACACTTTGTATTAGTAAATAAATTACTCCTTCTAATGATTATACACTAATGTTATGTCCAAATCTTGGAAACCCTTGTTCTATACCCTCAAAAGACTCAAGTGAATAAAAAAACAAAAGGGTAAAAATGTTATCATTGAGGATTTCCCTGAATAATCCATTAGTCATACTTTTCCCCAAAGACACTAAATAAAATAAAAAATTTGATAATGAAATTTATAATGAAATCGTGGATACATTTAAAAAGGTACAAGTTAAAATTATTCTATTGGATGTAGTTAAATAGATTCCTAACTACTCTAATTTTTTTAAATAACTTTTCATGTAACATCCTGTTACTGATATGAGAGGTACGTCTTTAACCTTGTTATGGTTTTTACTTTCTCATTGACTGGGAAGGGTTGAGAATGAATTGGGAGGATACCTATTGTGGTGAATTCATTTATTTTTTGGACTCTATTCTTTAACCGACCTTTTATACAGAATTCCATAGGGTTACACACCATGTAAATAGGTTACGTGATATGTAATGGTCGCTAGGGGCATACTGTGAGATGGTTCATGTAATGAACATATTCACACTGTGAAATGTTACATGTTGATACAATCCATTACACATCGTGAGTTATTTAATGCATTATTTTAAATTTAAAGCGACACATGTTTTGGCAGTTATGAAACTTAACTATTTCACAATGTGTAGTGGGATTACACGTTGTGTAATACCCCAAATATATTTTTTAAATAGGAATAATAGCCATGATCTTCTTTTCCCTCATCTATAGTTTATTTTCTCTCAACCCAAATCCTTCCTTAGGTGGTCTTGGATCCCTCCAACCCTTATGGGTTCCTTCATTTGGCATTCGATCATCGTTGCGCTTGCGGTGTGGATTCCCGAGTAAGTGTTCTCTTCATTATTCATATTTCTCTATTTCTAACCCTTTGAGATTTTAATAGACCATCTTAAAATTGATGGATATATTCTTGATATTGCTGGATCTAATTTCTAGGTTGAGTTTCAAGTTCTTATACACCTTATTTCTTGTTGAAAGGCTCTATTGCAAGTGTTGGTTTTCAGGAAAAAGGTATGTTGTTCTGTTCTATTTGGAAAAATTAATTAACCTTTAATTGCTTGATTTTTTTTAATTTTTGATTTAAATTCAATTTCTAAAACTTTATTTCAATAAATCTGATAAAAAAAATTCCAACGAATTGGGATAGTTGAAATTGGTTTGGCATGAAAATATAGAAAACCCCCAATTCCATTGAATTGGGGAGCGTTTGTGGAAATTGGTTGACTTAAATTGTTTAATTTAAATTGTAAATATGATGGAAGTTATTTCAATTAAATTTCTGAATTTAATTATGTAAATGGATTGTGAAATTAATGGAATGGATTTTTAATTGATTTCAAACTTTTGAGAATGGGTTAATTTTTTTTATAGAAACCCAGTGGTTTTATCTTGTTAAAGTGGCATGTTTTTAATTAAAATCTATTTTGGTTTTAAATAGAAAATTAGAATTTGAAATGATGGGATGGTATAAAATCATATTTTAAGAAGTTTAAAAATAAATTTCCCATCATTGATTGTTTAAGATCATATGCAAGACTTAGATAATTTGTGAGTTATTCAGACACAATCTACACTCATGCTACATTCTAAAACATAAATGCAGCAGGTAACATCCTTGATGGGATGGTGACAAGTCACCTTTGGATAGTGTTAGAGGGACTTGTGTATACACATATTTCCATGATCACTAAAAGAGTGAAGAGTCCTATAGCCTAGAACATTAGTACCTATTTGGAAGATGACCATGTTGCTCGCTTGTTTTATATTTTAGATATAAATATATTCCAATGTTGTTAACTAATTTACATGACTTATAGATTTATACAAATTATTTAATATAAATTTTTTATTTAATAATTTTTTTAGAAATATTCCATCACTTATAAATTTGTTTATTAACATATTTTTTCCATCATTTGAATTGTATAACATGATTAGTTTAGATATGATTTAAAATTTCAAACCTGTTTATTAGAAAATTTAAATAACTACTTTGGTTAATCTATTATTGTCATATGATATATAATCCTTGGTGAGACCCTACTGAGCTTTCTATCTCAAACCCTACTTGTTCTTTCAGGTGTTTGTATATTATATCCTTCCAGGTTCGTGTATGGGGAAATGATCTTTTGGTGGTGGATCCTTCTATTGTACCTTGGATGTGGTGAGTTGTATCCTTAGGGACTTGGGTTCGTTTTCCCTTTTTTGGGACATGGGTTATAGTATATTGGGATTTAATTCCTTGTCGACTTCTGGTGCATTACTCCCATTGTAGTTCCTTTTATATGTATATTGACTTTCTTGTCTTGATTCCACTATGTTTTATGAAAATTTCATTCCCAATTTCTTGTTGTATAATTTCAGGTACTAGTCTCCAACTTTTGGGTATTGGAAATGCCCTTCGGGCTATGTTAGAGACAGCTTAGTTATCGGGTTACCAGGTTACCCGGGTTGGTTTATGAAAAAATGGTATTAGAGGGAGGCTATTGAGCTTCTTGTTTTGAAGTTAGTATGCATTGTAAAATCTTGTTAGGACTTAAGAGGTAGTTGTGATTGAGTTCCTGGCTATCTCTCACCATAATGAACCTTAAGTCACTAGGGGTGTTTAGAGTAAGAAAACTTGTGGATTAGTTCTTTCCCTATTTTTATTTAGATAGAGTGAAATTGATATATTACTTGTTCTATATGTTGGGGTTAATTTCCCTTGTTACTCTATTTGAGTGTTAATTTGATATCTCCCTTGTTGTCCACTTATTCTGTGTAGCATCATGCCTCCGAGAAGACAAGAAAATCGGACCCAAGAGGAATCTATTGATAAAAAGTAGTGAAAAAATACTCAAGTGGACCCAAATCTAGTTGAGGTGATTGTACACACTGACCATGATTTGGGATCGGCACCACCACTATTCCCCTTTCAAGATCTAACAATGGATCCTTAGGGGGATGTTCTTCAAAATCATTCTCAAGATTTCCTTTTCTAGAAGCCACTAGTTTTCAAAGTCTCAAGGGACCCTAAACATTATAAGGAATGGTTGGGCATGAAATAAAAAGGAATTTCTAACGTGAAGGGTCATTCCACCACCACCATGACACACTATTCAAACCCCACATGATTTTCATCAGAAACAATGTCTGTTACATTACTAATGTTTTGTTTATTCTTTAAATTATTGTTTGTGAGTGTGGTATTTCTAGGAGATCAAAATGATAAATTTTTTATCATTTAGTTATTTTATTTTGTGTGTGTTTATTATTCCATTTCAACACTTTCAGTTTTATTGTTCATATTTATTCTCTTAATGAAATGTTCTAAATTAATAAAATATTTTTTTGGATTTTTATTATGTAGTGTATGTGTTTTATACTATACTATATTACTAAATGTTACATACTATTTATTTAGAAGGAAAATCCATATATAAAAGTTTGGATCATTACATTATTCCCCCTTTAAAAATTTTATCCATGAAATTACAACTCATATCCTAAATAGAGAATATATGAGGGTAATTCTGTTTCATTACATCCTTAGGTTTCCATGTTTCCTCTTTATACTTACAGTTTTTTCAAAGTACTTTGATAAAGTAAAGTACTTTGATAAAGTTAGTTGTCTTTTTGTATATATCTTTGTATCTATGGTCTAATATCTTCATTGATTTTTCTTAATAAGATAGATAATTATCCAATTGTACCACTTCTAGATTCAGTACATGTGAGATATCAAGTACGTACTTCCTCAGAAGAGATATATGAAACACATAATTAAATTGAACTAGGTTTGATGGAAGTGTTTTCCTATAGGCCTTATATCCTATATGATCAAGGATATAAAAGGAACTAATGTACCTAAGTCTGAGTTTTACCTTTTTTTCAAACCTTGGGACTCTTTTCCAGGGTGATATTTGAAGGATAACATTTTCTTAAACTTCAAAATCCAAGTCTGTTAAATGATTTTCAACATAACTCTTATGTTGACTTTGATAAGATTTAATGTGTTGTTGAGTGGATTGAAATTTATTTTCTATATCTTAAAAAAGTTATGTTACATTCATTTTCCATTCACAAACCTTATACCAACATGTAGAAGTTAAATATTTATTCCCAGATAGAAATTCAAATAGATTTATATGAATACTTGAGTGGTAAATATTGTTGCATAAGAATTCATCCAATGGAAGATGTTGATCCCAAACTCTTTTGAAGTCCATCGAGTAATCTCTCAACATTTCTTTAAGTGTTAGAATAATATTTTGAGATTGTCCATTATTACAAGGGTAGTCGGCCATACTAAAGTTCTACTCAGTATTTAGGTAATGTTGAATAATCTTCTAGAACTTATATGTTAATCATGAATCTCAACCATATACAATTGAAAGTGGTTCCCTATAAATCCTCAACACTTACTTTATGTATATATTGGAAATTATATCAAGTAAGAAATATTCATGAATAATGATGAAGTGGAATGTCTTGGTTAGTCAACCCACCACAATCCATATGGAAATTTTTCCTTTGTATGTCTTCATAATACCCATGAAAAAGTCCATGGTGATGTTCTACCATTTCCATGTTGGTATGGTTAATGGTTTTATCACCCCTTTAAACTAATGAAATTCTACTTTAACTTTATAAAATACCAATAAACTTGAGGTGTACTAAAAAATATCCTTATTCACGTTTCCCCACCAGAATTGATCTCAATGATCTCGGTACATCTTGAAAAGAATAGGTTATATAGAGAAATATGATCTATGTAAATCATCCAATATCTCTTTATTTATCTCATATGATGATGGTGTGCAAAGTCCAATTCCTAATTGAATAACTTAATATTTACTAGTGGTGAATTCATGAAAATTCCCATTATTTATCTCACCTTATTTTGAAAATGTAAATCATTATTTTTTCCCTCTTTGATCTTGTCTTGGATAGATGGTTGGGAAATAATTTGGGCAAGGTAGGATTCCTTACCTTCCATTATGATTTTCAAATCCATCCATTTTATATCCATGAATATAAGGAATTTCTCAATCCTCATCAATAATAGAGTAACATATTTTTTCTTAAGGGAATTAGCTACCTTATTCTCCTTCCATGATGGTAGAGAATTGAGAAATCATAGTCATTAATTATCTACAAACATCTTAATTTACGTATATTAAAGTCTTTATTTGTAAATATATACTTTATAATATTATGATAATTATATATTCCACATTTCATTTTTTAAATCTAGTGTCTCAAAATCATTAATGAAATGAACACAACTGATTACAATAAATCATCCATTAGATAGTTATGGTCACAGATCTTCAATTTTCATGAGTTATATAATATTTATTTATCAATTTTGATGAGTACACAACCTAGGCCTATATTTAAATCATCTCTATATATTAAAAACTCGTATCCACTTGAAAGGAGAGTGATTACAGGTGAAATGATTATCCTCTTCTTGAACCCCTTAAATCTTTCCCTATGTTATTTCATATCATTAGCATAGTTTTTGAGATAGATAACCATGAGATGTTTCTCAAAAATCATTTATAATATCTAAATAATATAAGAAAACTATGAATATTCATGACACTTGTGGGTATGGGACATTCCTCAATTGCCTTTGTCTCTGAGTTATCCATTGTAATTTTATCAATTTTTATGACATTTACCAAAAATATATATCATTCTTTATAGAATACCTACTTTATAAACTTAGAATATAACTTATACTTCCTTTATGTCTTTAGAACAATCCATAGATGATCGTCATGATCCTTTATTCTCTTAGAGTATATAAGAATATCATCAATAATAACTATAAAAAATTATCAAGGTAATTTCTAAAAACTCTATTAATCAATTCCATGAATATTTTTAGGGTGTTTATACATCAGAATAGAATCAATATGAACTCATAGTTTCTATACCTTTTATGAAAAATAGTTTTTGATGATATTATCTCTTCACTTTTAACCGATGATATCTATAATGAAGATCCACTTTTAAGAAGTAATGACCTAATTGAAGTTAATCAAATAAGACATAAATCATTGATAATTGATACTTATTATTTAAAATTATATTTTTGATATCATGACAGTTGATTCATAACCTCATTGATCTATCCTTCTTTTTTATAGAGTACTAGTGCACCCCATGGTGATGCACTATGTAATATAAAACCTTTATTTAAATTCTCTTACAGTTGTATATTTTACTCATTACATTCTATCAGGGGAATCCTATAGGGGATCTTGGATATATATATATATATGTAGATTTAGGTAAATTTTTTATTGAGAACTCTACCTCATGGTCTAAGATAAGGAAATACAATAAACTAATGAATACATCAGTATATTAACAAATAATGAGATTTTCCTCAAAGAAGATGATTTCCTTTTACTCAACTATTTTAGAAAGATATGAACATTCAATGAAAATAAAAACCCACAACATTGAGGTATTTTCTAAAGGGAATTCATAATATTCATTTTATTTTTATATAATTATAGAATGATTCGGGATATGGAAGAATATTTCCTTTTACTGATAATTGATGTGAGTTCCATATAATGAGAGAAAATCCATTCCTAGTATCACATCAAATTCTACCAAAGGATCACAAGGATTTATAGAAGAACCGTCCAGTAGATGATATCTGGGAATAAAATCAAAATTTTTATTTCAATGATTGAACCACTAGGTGTTTTCATGGATATATATACTTCCATGTATTAGGGAGGAGATTAAATAGTTATAAAAAACTTATAGGATATAAAGGAATGAATAGAACATGAATAAAATAAAACTTTCACCATTCTTGACTGAATAATATGTGTACCATATACCACTTCATTTTCATGATCCACCTTAGTGGTGGTGATGGTGTTAGAATTCCTTTTCCCTATGTCTTAGGTGGTTGTTGATATTCATTAATATTTAAGATCCTTGGTTTGGTACACTAGCTTGTATAGTTTTCATGTTCCTTATAGTCAAAGAATTAAACTATGTAGTTCAATTAGAGTTGTTTCCCTAGAACCATCAAAATTTTTAGTTTCAATTATCTTCATATTAAAAGAAAAAAAATATTAAAAAATATTTTATTAAATGGAGAGCATTTTTCTACATAACATAAATATGATAATATGATTAAAATATTTGTCACATCGAAAGGTCATAATAGTTCCACGCTATAATGAAGACCTTGAAGTTCTATAAAAATATTCTAAAACATATATCCTATGGTCTGGTGGCATCTTATAATGAGACACATATGATGTTTATAATATCAGGTGCTAGTTAATAATAAAGAGATGATGTTGCGACTCATGAAGTTTTACACTTGGTGGGAGGTTATGAGAACAAACCCACCCATAGGAAATCCACATGTTATATGTGTCACTTAATATTCCTATCTATGTTCACGCGTATTGTTATTTAGTCTTCATATTATTATTAATGTATTTTATGTATCATGTAATTTAACATATTATAAAAAACCATGATGATTTATTCTCACAGAAAAGTAGGATATGTTGGGTTCATCATAAGTGATAGAAAATTGATTTAATAATCCAAGAAAGGAAAATAAAAACTGTGATGAAAAACATTTTCTAGAGTGGCATATTACTGGAGAATAAAATTATTACAGCTCTATAGAAACAATGTTTCATGACTCACATGCTTGGAGGTCTGGGTATTAAGAACCTAGAATTTTTAAATTAGGCTTTGCAGGCAAAATTAATCTGGTGTCTTATCAACAATAAATCTTCCTCTATGGAGTTACTCACAGAAATAATTCTTACAAGGATGATGGCAGGGAAAATTGACTATCTTGAGTCATCCATTTATCCTATAAAGAGAACTATATTCCAGAAAATACTTAAGTATTCTCACTGGCTGGTATATTCGGACTCTTCCCTGCATTTTTGGTATGCAAACTAGACGGGATTCCCACTTATAGACTGAATTGGTGTTCAAGCCAAGATATTGATCATAATATCACAATCAAGGAGCAGTTAGAAAATGTCGATGTGCTATTGGATGATATTGCCTCTACAGTGACAGGTTATGATTTCACCAGTCATAAAGATTTCAATATCTAGGAACTGTCTCCAACTGGTCTTATCAGCTCTAAAAGTTTTTATAAACGCCTGATACAGGGTGATTATAAGTGGATTGGTTAATTACATAAAAAATGGATGCCTCATCCAGATTAACATTGATATGGAGGATATCACTTAACATAGTTCCAATTGATGAAGATATTTAGTGAGTGAGAATCTCCTTATGCTATAAGTGTGTCGTATATCATCAGCACTAAGAGGAGGTGGACCATCTATTTTTGTGCTGAAAAATAGGCTCTTAATTATGGAAAATGGTACTCAATATATTTGAAATTCACCCTCCACAAACAGGTTTTGTCCAGTTTTTTCTAGCTGCTCTTTTGGGCATTCATCTCTCCAAGAAGATCATTTTCCTTCTCAATGTTGTGTGGGTTCGGAAAAGTGTAAATTTTTAGATTTAATTGATGAGTACATTCATTCTGAGGTACCCATGACTATCGATGATTCTACCATTTTCATTTCCATTGATTCAATTTATATAGTGGATAAAAATGAGCAGATATAAATTTTCATGGACCTCACTCCTCCTAAATCCCATCCCTCAATCCAAAAAACCACCAGTGTTGGAATTAAAACCACTTCCATGAAATTTAAAATATGACTATCTTGAGGTTATTATCGAATTTTTCATTATTATTTCCAAAAAACTCTTTCTTAAATGGGAATAAAAACTTCTTGAATTTTTTAGAGAGTGTAAAAATGTGATAGGATGGACATTTAATGATATTTCTGGGATTATAAAATCTATTTTCATGCACCATATACTTTTAGATGATGAGTCTAAACCTGTAAAGTAAGATTAATACTAATTGAATCCCATCCTCATTGATGTTTTAAAATTAGAAGTTAGTAAATTGCCTAATGAATGTATAATTTATCCAATATCTGATAGTAAATGAGTTACCCTAGTGAAAATTGTGCTAAAAAAACTATAATAGTGGTAGTATCAAATGAAAGGAATGAATTGGTTCCAACACATGTGAAAAATAGTTGGAAAGTGTATATTGACTAATGTTAACTAAATATAGCCTCATGAAAGGACCAACTTCATCTACCTTTCATTGAATATATGTTATAAATATTGGATTGTAAGTCCCTTTATTATTTACTTGATGGATATTTGGATTTTTATCAAATCCATATAACCCCTACTAATCAATAAAAGACAACATTTACCTATCCATTCAACACATTTTCGTACAAGACGATGTCATTTGGTCTCTCTAATTCTCATGGTATTTTGATCATTATATGCTGAGTATATTTTATGAGTACCTTGATAATTATATGTAAGTTTTATGGATGATTTAATAGATTTATGTATCATCCTTTGATGACTTTTTGGAACTCCTAGGTTCTATTTTTCACTATTTCATTGAAAATTTTCTCGTATTAAATTATGAGAAATACCATTTCATTGTTGATAGGGGTATATTTGTTTTGAATGTTATTTCAAATAAGGAAATTCAAGTTTATTATTCAAAAATTGAAAACATTTCCTCCCTTCCATTTCCAAAATGTGTGTGTGAGGTGAGATATTTTTTTGGTCATGCTGGTTTTGATTTCGAATTCATTAAATAATTTAGTAAGATTTTACTTCCCTTGTCTTGATTTTTACAAAGGGATTCTTATTTTGTTTTCGATAAAAATTGTGAGGATGAATTTAATTCACTAGAAAGGAGTATCACATCATGTCTTATCATCCAACCACAAAGGTGGGATCTACCCTTAATAATTATTTGTGATACCTCTAACTTTGTAGTTGGCGAAATTTTAGGACAAAGTGTTGGGAGGGATCCACATGTTATTTCATATGCCTCATGTACCCTTGACCCTACCCAGGAAAACTACACAACCATTGAAAAATAAATTCTTTCTATTGTTTATCCATGGAAATTTTTTATTTATATCTTATTGGGTAAAAATTCATTATGTTTTCAGATCATGATGCCCTTATGTTCCTCCTTAAGAAACCTAAAACTTAACCCCACCTCATATGGTGGATTATCCTCCTATAGGATTTTAACCTTGAGATTATAGATAAGAGAGGAATGAAAAATGTGGTAGCTGACCACATTTATTGGATTACCCCACAATTGGACCACCATGTTGACTCATCCCTCCCAATTGGATAATTATTTCTTCATGAGAACCTTTGTAATATTGTGGACCTTACCCCTTGGTACATATACATTGTTCATTTTCTATCATCATCTAGAACCCCCATTGATTTCAGCTCTTTAAAATCCCATAGACTTAAGAATGATTCATAATTGTACATTTGGTATGACCCATACTTTTAGATAATTTATAGTTACCATGTTGTTTTTAGGTGTTTCCCAGACCATGATTTCACCTCTATTTTGAGATTTTTCCACACTTTGCCTTGTGGGGGCCACTTTGTCTCTCAACATACAACTTGAAAGGTCCTTCACTTGGGAATTTATTAGAGAAAATTATATATATATTCCCATAAATTGTATAATTCATGCAAATTATGGAAATGAATAAGGAATATCTCTAATAGTAATTAAATTCCCCCAAAATCCATGTTATTTTGTGTAATCTATGATTCATGGGGCCTTTTCAAATTATTTTGTATTTGTGTGCATATTATTTTATGTTGACTATATCTTTAAAAGGGTTGAATAAAAGGCTTCCAAGACTGATGAATCTTGAGTGGTTGTTGATTTTGTGAGTTCTAATATTTTTAGTAGCTTTGGGTTTCTACGATTAATCATTAGTGACCATGGTTCACATTTTTAAAACCACAACATGAAAAAATTTCTCTGTAAGTATTGGACTATTCATAAAGTCTCCACTTCTTATCACCCCCAATCTAATAGATAATAAGAAATTTTAAATTTATAATTGAAAAAATGGTACAGCCCAATAAGAAAGGTTGGATTCTATTCTTGGATGATGCATTTTGGGTGTACCATATAAATTTTAAAACCCCAATAATAATGCCACCATATAGGATTTTGTTTTTAAAGTATTTCCACCTCTCGATAGAGGTATATGGGAAAACATATTGGGTTATTATATAATGTCATATTAATCTTTTAGATACAAGTGATCATAGAAATTTTCATATTCAATAGTTGGAAGAAATTTGGTTTAATGCATATAAGAATTTCTGAATCTATAAATAGAAGAAAAATTCTATCCTTCATGAGATGATTCATCAATGGATGTTTCCTATTTGTAAGAAGGTTCTCATGAACAATTCTAGTCTAAATCTACACCTAAGTAAGCTTAGTTCCTAATGGATTGGTCCATACACTATTATTAATGTTTAACCATTTTTTTAATAAAATTTTTTCATGAGAAGAGCGGACAAAGGATTACCGTCAATGGGAAAATACTTAAACACTTGTTTGAGGATATTCCTAAGCATATGGTGGAGTAAATTCACCTTCAAGAAGCAATATACTAGTGAAATCCACCCATTCTTATCCTTTGTTTACACATTCTATTTTATTATGGTGAGGAAATTTCACTCTCTTGGTGTGTGTGTGGGGTGGGTGGGTGGGTATATTCCTTGCTTCATTATTATTTTCATCATCTTTTTTGTTCGCACTTTATGCATAATGTTTTTAATTTTTCCCACCTTGTTGAGTTCATTATTATCTTCATCGTCTTTTTTCTTTCTTCTCTTTTTCACTTGATACATATTTTTTACCCCCTATTTTCTTTGTATTTTTAAACTTTTGTGCCAGAATACTCACTTTTTATTTTCACCCAATCATGGAAATTATTGAAAATTCATGTCAAAATTCTAGATTCTATTTTATTTTAATATTTAATAAAAGAATTTATCAGTTATAGAATATGAATTTTATCATGAGTTTAACATTAGGGTGTATTTTTTATTAAATTGGTTATTTTTATATGATATAATTGTTTTTATCTCAATGAAACCATTAAGATGATTGATACCCTTTGTGTGAGTAGTTTATGGGAAAATTGTGTCACTTAATATATCCACACATCTTTTCACTGAACCATGAACTGTGAATTTTTATCACTTAATAGAAGGTAAATATATGTTAGGTTAATATTTAACTGCTTTATAGAATAATTTTTTGTACATTCTTTCCTTATCTAATATGTTTCATTACTGTACTAGATTAACATATATGTTTGTACCTGTTATTCGAATATTGTACGCTTTACAAGATAATAATAATAAAAATATATAATGGGGGTAGTGATGAAATTTAAAATATATGGGGATACCTAGGTTGGGAGATTAAGGTTTTAATTCTATGAATTCTTAAGTGATTGTATCTTTAAATTTAATTTTAAAGGATATAGGGCAGTTTCAGTGGAAATAATCTAAGAAGGAGATTTTTTTAAAATAACCTATATTTATTTGATAGAAAGTGAAAATAATAGAATAATTTTTTTAACACACACACACAAACATAGAGAGTTAGTGACTTAGTTGATTTTTTAATTCCTTTCTCATATTGGAATTATACATCTCCATGAAATTCATTTTGATACAACTTATGAGATATCTTTTTCCATGATCACTAAGAATAACGCCTCAGTGTGGATTTTCTTTGATCAAATTTCTCTAATGAATTAAAATTTCATTGAGTGTTAAATATTCAGAAATTAGATAATATCTCCATACATCATTTTTTTGTAAATGTGAATTCTTCCAGGGGTTCAAATGTTTAGGTGTGAGAGTGTGATCTCGTAGTGAATCACTATTTATTTCCATCTACATACCACTATGATAAACTAAATTTTTATTATAAAGTAAAAATATAATAACAATTTAAAATTCAAATTTATATCAATTAATTATTTTGTATCATTGTTAAAAATGTAAATTTTACTTGTTTTATGATTAAATTTTATTAGGAGGCGATTTGAAGTTCCCATGATGGAATTCCAGGAAAACAGGCCAAGCTACCAAAGAGCCAAAATGCACATGTGGACTTAAATATTTTTTGTTAATTTATGTATAAAATTGGGATAAAACATTTGTGTTCAAATGAAAAACTTTATGGGATACAATTCTATAGAAGACCATGGATCCAAATTCATCCATTTAGAGGCCTGAAAGAGGCCCACAATGTGAATACATTGTGGGCTAGAAAGATTAGACCCACCTATAGAGATTTTGTCATAAATCAATATTTGGACCTCCAATTTGATTGATTTCTACACCATTATATATCTAACTAGAATTACTACCTTTCTAATAAATTTCAAGTCAATTTCCTACGTTTTTATTAGTCATCAAATCAAATCAATTTGGTGGAATAATCTGTCATGAACAGTTCAACTACACCCATAGACCATTGACTTTTGTTGAACCCAACATTCCAATTTTCTCTTTAAAATAACTATATGTATAATTAAGAAGGTTTTAACAACCTGGGGTAAGAGTGATTCAACTTTGAGAGATTTATTCATCAATTTTAATCTTCTTCTCTATGATGTAAATCTAAACCTCTTTGTGATCAATTTGGAGGGTGTTCTTTTTTGTAATCTCAAGCTCCATGTTTATTATCATTGGAAGCTAATTAAATTTAAAAGTTTGTTTTCTATTGTTCTTAATTTACAAATTTTTATTTTATTTTTATTATAGTATGATAAAATAAAAATCAATGGAACATGAATCCTCATTCTTTCATGCATAAAATAGATCTCGTGATGATTTTAGACAATTTTCTTCTTTTCTCACCTCTTCTCTTTCATGAGTGTGATTATGGATTGTGGGTTTTGGTGAAATATGAAAGGTATAATCCATGATTATTCATTTTTTTTCTTGAGAACAATATTTACAAATACCCAAATCAGGCCATCTCATCATGTTGTTGATGTGATTTCTTGATTGACTTCAATTCTTACATTAACATAATTTTATTGATTTTGACCAGTCACTGGTAATCAATATCATTGTTCAATCAAATACTAGGTTATAAACTATTAATAAATCACATAACATACTAGTTTTAATATATATAAATCAAGGTATAAATTAACCTTCCTATTTACCTTTAGAGCGAGGATAGTTGGGTAACAAAGGACACTAACATGGATTGATCAAAATTTCACCAACTAGTTTCTCTTACTTTGTAACACAGATTCATTTTTTATTTTAAAAAATAATAAAACCCCAAAATCTTCATCCAATTATATATTTTATAAAAATATAATAAAAACAGTCTTTTAAAATTAATGATCTAAGGCTTCATTGAGAGATGACCTATGGTTCCAACTATACTGTAGAAATCATAGAAATTTGTTTTTTTTCTAATTTGACATGATCAACAACATAATAAAAATTTTTCGTCACTTTTTTAAGAGAAAAGATAATTTTTTCCTTTTATTTATTCTTTTTTCTTTTTTATTTATTACTCTTTTTGATCTTCCCCCCTTACACATTGTTTTTTATTTTTGTGTGTTTCTTATTATTATCCTCCATCTACCTTACTGTATAACTAGTTATGAAATTTACCATTCTATATTATTTTCTCATTTAATTTTTATTAAGTGTTTTTTATTTTTATTAATATTTTATTAAAAATAATAAATAAAAGGAAAAAAACTTCACAACTTATTATAATGACCCGATCAGGGAAAAAACTCTTCAAAATAGACCCTAAAATTGAAATGACTCTCCCCTCACAAATTAGGTCTTCTAGATTAGGACAGTAAACTATCACTAAGGATCCACTTGTGGAACATAAATTGGTCCTAAAATAAGAGTGAACCAAATAAAACCCTAGAAATAATGGATACAAATAATTGCACATTAAAATAATTAACCACCCCTAATATGGATTACCAACCTGTGTACATCCAATATCCTAAAGAGGTAACCAACATTGAGATAAGATTAGTCCTTATCCAACTCCTTCCTAAATTCCATGGTCATCCAATCAAGGAACCTCAAAAACATCTCAAAGAGTTTCACATTTTATGCTCCACCATGAAACCCAAAAATGAGACATAGGACCTCATTTAGTTTAGGGGATTCCCTTTATCCTTTTATGGTGTAAAAAAAATTGGATATAATATATTCCTACCACAATTGGGGGTTTTAATTGCATTAAAAGAATCTTTTTAGAGATGTTATTTCATACCGCCCAAACTGCATCAATTAGAAAATAAATATATAGTATTTGAAAATCACAAGGAGAGACCCTTCATGAATATTGGGAAAGATTCAAATAACTTTATTCAAGTTTACCCCACCATAAAATTAGTTAGAAATTTATAATTCAACACTTATAAAAGGGAATTATCCAAATGGATTGTGGCATGATAAATGTTGTAGCTAGTGGTGCCCTAGTGGATAAAAAACCTACAACCACTTATAGAATAATAGCCAAAATGTATCAAAATGAAAAAAATTGGTACAAGATTAATTTTACCCACTCAAGGAGTTCACGAGGTAATCCATTCACCCATAGAACAAAAGGTAGATAATAAACTTGATGAAATTCATAACCTTCTAATACAATTAGCTCAAGATCAAGGTAATTCAAGATCTCCACCTATTCCATTACATTGTGATATTTTTTCTAATAAAAATAATTTATCTAATCAGTTCCCAAACTTTAGGATTCATTTGAGTATTGTATAGAAGTATTTATTGGTAATCCTTTTAAACAAGTACTACCCTTCAAGAAAGAACCATTCAAGATAAATTCAAACCCTAGGGTGGAAATAACTATAAAGACCCCAACGCCAGTAACCTGGTGTTAGTGCCTTAATTTATTACATTGGTATTATGGACAAGTTTTCTCATCCCATAGGGCTTAATATTTTAGTATTTTAGGAAAACTAGATAAAAATATATGTTCTACATTACATCATTAAAGGAAAAAAACAACATATCAACTTCATTGGTAACATCCATAACTCCTAGATTATCCTTGCAAGTCAATCACAATATACATATTTGCATCCTAGGGAAAAATAAAACATAAGAAAGGGGTGATCTCATATGCTCTGTAAGGGTAATTAATACATCATAAGCTAATATAAATAATAAGGCATGATGAATAACTAAAAACACATGCTATTTATGACATAATATTGAGTATAATAAAATTTGAATAAAAAATTACATATAAATAATCACATGATAATGAAGCATGACCATGGATATTATAATAGTTTAACAATCACATGGATTATCAATTACCAATATCATAATCACGGAATTCATAATTTCATATATCATGAACATACCATCGAGGCATCATCCAAGAAATCTGAAAATAAATGGTAAAGGCCTCATCCAAATCCATTTCTGTTTTGTCTCATGAGACCTACCAATGCATCAAGGGGCTTTATAGGGACCCAACCATCACTTACTAAGTCTAATTAATTCTTTATATGAATGGATTTGAACATAAAAAATATACATTTTAAATTTAAATCACTTCTTCCAATCTTTAAACATAATCACTAACCATTCTGAGTAGTATGACGAATGACATCAAGATAGTACATCCATAGTCAAACTGATCATAAACTATTTAATAAAATATTTTAGATGATAATAATAATAGTTCAATCCCAATAAATCCTAATATTTAAAATGTGTGTTGAAATAGATGAAAATACTTTAATAAATTCATCATGGAATTCTTGAGAGAAATACCCTTTTTTATTTGAAAATACTAATTCTTTTGGAAAAATCATTATATTTATCATAATTGTTTGTATGAAACTAAAAACGAAAAAATATAGTTTTTTCATGAAAAAATTACTTATTTTATAAAAATAGTGTCTTAAAACAAATTATGTATGCTACTTGAAAATAGGTAAGAAATCGATAAGTTCCCTTTAATCGGGCATGCGCATCAGGAAGAATTGAGAGGAGAACCTTGCAAAACATGTATTTCTCATAAAAGAAAGATGAAATAATCTGGATACATGATTTTGGAATATATACATAGAATGTATAAGAATTATATAAAAAATGAAGAATTACATTTTTGTAACGAGAGAGAAAGCGTAACCCAAATGGAAAATTGGGGTTTGGGAAGAAACCCTTAACTTATGTCCAAAAGTGTAATGCACTTCTACTTAATGTCCTATATAATGAAATAATATTAATTAATAAATAAATTAATAACATATTAAAAATTTATTTTATTTATTATAAATTTATTAAGTTCATTTATGGCCTTTTTTATGAGTTATTAGATTTAATTTTTTCATTTAGAAGTGTTCTTTTCCTTGGGTTTCTTGACAGGTTTACATTAACACGTTTATGGAACATCATGTTAAATGGAAATAATTATACAAAATTGAAATTATATTTTATTAATGAACATAAATAATATTTAATGGTCTTATATATATTTTTTCTAGATATTATGATGATTCATTAGATATAACTTTAATGATAACCGTTTAGATTATTTTGGTGTTTTTTCGATCGTCACGAATTAGTTTTGTCTTATTAATTATTATCATGTATATATAATAGTTCTAGGAAGCTAAATAAATTATATTATGTATAATAAAATATTTTTTAACCATAATATTTTTTTATAACCAGACTTGAAGGCTGAATTGAAAAATAAAAACACATCGTCCACGAAGGTGGTAAATCGGCACCTCCCAGACAATGTTTTCTTCTTTAAAAGAAAAGGAAAAGGAGAAGAGACTTGATGGTGGATTTTAAAATGGCATAATAAAATTATAGTATCTGAAAGATAATATAGTTATCATGTCACTTTTATAGGAGAGGTGAGGTAAGGATAAGAAAATAAAAAAAATTCATAATAAAATAAAATAAATGAAGAAGGATTTTTACCTCTTGAATTCTCCTTCTTAAGAACCTTCTTAAGGGGATTGATTTTGGTATTTTGTTGAGAACAAAGGCTCTTGGACTTGGGGTTGGGGATTGGGAAGAGTTTTGGGAATAAATTGGATAATTATAAAATCTTGAAATGTGTGAGGAGAGGAGGTGGTATTTATAGTGGAGGAGAGGGGTGTTTTCTCATTATTTTATTCATTAGTTTATTATTTTTCACAAGACAATTAATAGTGAGAATTATTGAAACTAAATATAGTAATTAGTGCATTTTAGTTCCAAACAATGGTCAGTTACATCATTCATGACTCAATCATGACTCAAAAATTCATTTATTTACTTATACTATAAATTTCTGTATTTCACTATTCACAAAAATTCAACTGTTATAAAAAAATATAAAAATTTCACCATAACCATTTTTTGATGTGTAGAATTAAAAAATGGAATCCATTTTATGAAAATAATTTTTTTAAAATGATAAATTTAATTTTAAAATAAAATCTTCCTTTATTTTAAAAATACCAATTTTAAAATTATAATTGATTTTATAACACTTTGAAAAATTAAATAAGGTCTCATAAAATTATTTTATAATAATAAGAAAAAAATTATTAATTTATGAATCTATTTTATGAAAATAAATTTCTATTAAATTATTATATTAATTATAAAATTGTAATTAAATATTTATGACTTACAAAAATATAAACAATTAATTTATTATTTTAAAACATTTAGTTACTTATATCAAGATATATATATATAATATTTTCATTTATAAGATAAGAAAATTTTATTTATACTTTTATATGTAATGTTACTGTTCTATAGGTCATATTAATATTCCTAATTGTCACATTACTATTCCAAAGGTCAAGTTACTATTCCATTCGTATATGTTCCCTAACTTCTATAAATACCTATTATGTCATTAATTATTCATTTATAAAGTTTGTATTGAATTGTAAAATTGATTTTATGTGATATATAACATATGAAATAACTATAAGAAGTGAAATTTTATTGATTGAATTATGGTTTATTACATTCTCCCCTCCTATAAAAATTTCATCCTTGAAATTTCTATAATTCCACCTCATAAAAATAGTTGGGTAGTTTTTCATCATAACTTTCTCTAGTTCCCACAATACCTATTCAATTTTTTGATTTTTTCAAAGTACCTTTACCGGTTGAGTTTTCTTATTTTTCAACACTTGTTCTCTAGTTTCCAGAATCTAGATAGTCTCTTCATAGTAAGAATCAGGTTCTAATTCTATTTCTTCATAAGTGAGAACATTTGATGGGTCCAACATATAATTCCTTAACAAAGAGATGTGGAACGCATCAAGAACTTTGAAGAGGATAAGTGAAATTTCCAATTGATAAGCTACAACTCTAATTCTCTCTAGAATTTCAAAAGTCCCAATGTACTTGGGGCTCAATTTCGCTTTCTTACCGAACCTTATGACACCCTTCCATGGTGATACTTTCAAGAAAACATGATCTCCCACTAGAAACTCCAAATATTTTCCCTAGTTATGAGAATAACTCTTTTTCATACTTTGCACTACTTTGATATGTGTTTGAATAGTCTTTAACTTTTCCATATTTTCCTCTATAATCTTAGGGACTATAAAAATCCTTTCACTAACTTCATCCCAACTAGTTGGTGTACAATATCTCTTTCCATACAATGACTCATATGGTCCCATTGGAATACTTGAATGAAAACTATTGTTGTAGGAAAATTATAGGAAAGGAAAATATTGATCCCACATACCTTGAAGGTCGAGTGACCATTATATCAACATGTATTCTAAAGTTTGTATTGTCCTTTATGACTCCCTGTTAGTTTGAGGTTGATAAGAAGTACTCTAATGAAGCTCAATATCCAAATCTTTCTAAATAATTTTCTAGAATTTCAATGTAAATCATGGATCACCATCAGACACAATTGAAAGAGGTGATACATAATGTCTTAAAAATTCATTAATATAGAGTCATGTAACGAGATCTAGTGGAAAATCTTCCCTTATGCTGAAGAATTGTGAAGATTTGGTAATTCAATCAATAATAACCCATATTGTGTCATTATTTTTTGGATTTTTTCAGAAATAATGTGACAAAATGCATAGTAATATCATCCCACTTCCATATAGGAATAGGAAGAGGTTGCATTAATCCTCTAGGATTTTATGTTTTAATCTTCACCTTTTGATATACTAAACATACTGATACATAATTAGAAATTTATAACTTCATATTATCCCACCAGAAATGTTCTTTCAAATATCTATACATCTTAGATCTATAGGGGCGTATAGAGAAATTAGAGCAATGATAATTATACAATAACTCCCTTTTTAGCTCAGGTATATAAGGAACACAATTTCTCTTCCCAAATTTCATAATTATATCCTCATACACGAAGTCTGTCAACGTCCCATCATTTAAAACATTAATTTTCCTTTTAAATTTATCATCTTCAGACTGAGAACATTTAATCCTTTCCAATAAATATGGTTGTATAACTAATTGAAAAATTAATTATGTTTCACCTTCCTTGATAATTCCCATATCCATCTTCACTAAATCCATGAACACATGATCCATTTCAATCCTCATTTTTTTAGAACTCCCTAATACTTCCTACTCAATGAATCAACATCCTTATTTTCCTTCCATGAGTGATAATGTATTAAAGAATCATAATCATTGAGTATCTTGAGCCATTTCATTTTCCTCGAGTTGAGTTATTTTTGGAGAATATATATTTCAAGCTATTGTGATCTGTATATATCTCACATCTTTCTCCATAACGATAGTGTATCCATATATTCAGAGCAAATATTATGGATTCTAACTCAAGATCATGAGTTGGATAGTTTTGTTCATGAGTTTTTAACTACCTTGATGCATAGGCAATAACATTATCATTCTGCATTAGGACATAACCGAGTTCTTTCTTTGACACATCAATGTAAACCAAAAATATACCATTTCCTGATGGTAGATTCAAGATTAGTGCATTCACTAATCTTCTATTCAATTCATAAAAATATTCCTCATATTATTTTATCGATACAAACTTAAACCATTTAGAAATAATCTTGGATAACAAGTTAGCTAATCGATAAAAATTCTGAAGGAAACATCGATAGTAACCTTCTGAACCAATGAAACTGCATAACTCAGCTATGTTCATTGGTGTAGGCCATTCCTAAATTGCCTTTGTCTTCAAAGGATCAACTGATATTCCATCCTTAGAGATAATATGTCCAATAAAAGAAACTGATTGAAGATAAAATTCCCAATATCTGAACTTCCCATATAATTGTTTTCATCTAAGAATCTTTAGAACAATCCTCAAGTGGTTCTCAGGGTCTTAATAGATTTTATATTATACCAAGATATCATCGATAAATACTACAAAAAAGTCATAAATAGTTTCCTTTAAAACTATTTTAATTAGATCCATGAAAACAACTAGTGCATTAGTCAGTCCAAATAAAATTACTGTAAACTCATAATGTCCATAAATTGTTCAAAATGACGTCTTTGGAATATATTCCTTCTTTTCATGTAATTGATGATGTATATATTGAAGGTCAATCTTTGAAAAATTTTGAGCTCCATGAAGTTGATCAAATAAATAATCAATGTGAGGTAGAGGATAGTTATTCTTCATTGTAATATAATTTATTTCTCTATAGTCAATTCATATCCTCATGGATCCATCTTTCTTCTTGAAAAATAGAAGAGGGGCTCCCCATGGAGAAACACTAGGTTGAATAAATCTTTTATTAATCAACTCATCTAGTTGTTTATTTAGCTCCCTTAATTCCATAATGGCCATTATATGAGGATTATTTGAGATTGGTCTTGCATCAGGGATTAAATTGATAGAAAACTCAATTTCCCAATCCGAAGGATGTCCAGGTAAATCCTATCGAAATACATCAATGCATTCTTTCACAATAGGTAAATCGTGAATTTAAAGTTCCATAGATGATATTTTCTCTTACACCCTATTAATTTCATTTATTAGGGATATTGTGGGTGGATCTATATAAGAACTAGATGATGATGTTTCTTCTCTAAATATAAGGGATTCTACATCTTCCTCATAAATTGTAACTTCCTTTTTCTTACAGTATATTTTCATATCATATTTTGAAATCTATCCCATACCAAGGATTATATCAATATCAACCATAAGTATGATGATAAGGTTTACAACTAAATCACATTTATGTGTTATAAAGGGGATTGAATGACACATTTTTGTTACAATGATACTTCCCTTAGGAATTTTGAATGATAACTCCTTTATTAAATAAAAAGGGAAATGTCTAATTTTCTTGGAAAACTAGGAAGATATAAAAGAATATGATGATCTAGAATCAAATAAATAATTGGATAAGTTTGAGGAATTTAATAAAGTACCTTCCACCACATCATTAAAAACTTCAACATCCAAAGTTGTAATCACATAAGCTTGTTCTTTCTTCCATGGCCTTTTCTGGGGAAAGTTTCGTTGGTACTTAGGAAAATAATTTGAATAGTTTCCCATATCCCTATAGTTTTAGCATTGAACATTGTTATATTATTTCCTTCCCTTACAATCATGGTCTTGGTGTCCTTTTTCTTTGCACTTTTAACAGAATTCTTTTCCTTTTAATTAGGCACTAGGGTGTTTCCTTCAATAAGTATCGCACGTTGGAAAATTTCCTTTTTTTTATTCTTTACATTATCCATTATTTACTCTACAAAAATATTATTATTTTGTTTTAATTTAATATTATAAGAATTGGATAATTATTTATCGGTCTTGATAACAAATGAGACTATATATTTGTATAATGAGAAATTATGGGAGACCAGTTCCCTTTCGAGGAATGGTTTTAAAACATCAAATAATCAACCAATATTTATCCATGGATTACTTATGTAGTCCACGACTTTCATTTATAACATTATAAAGTTTTATTCAAACTTCATAATGTTTTCATCCTCTTTTTGTTTCAGACTCAATAATTGCCTCTCCAGATCTGCTCACTATTCACAAGGGAAATATTTTTATAGGAAAGATTTCCTTAGAATATTTCCATTCCATATTTTAAATTTATTCCTCCTCCTTTTTGTTTTGAATCAAAGACCACCATTGATCAGCATCTATTAAGAGATAATAAACTTCTATGTTAACCTTATCCCTTTCATTACTTCCCAAAGTGAGAAATATATTATATAAGGAACTTATCCACTTCTCCTCTAAAAATGGGTTTATACTCTCATTGAATGAAGAGGTTGTTATATCACGAAGAGGCCTAACATTTCTCCTCCACATTTTGGATTAAGATGCTTTATATGGGTAAGGTTATTATTCATAACCTAATTCAACTTTCCCATTATAGTTATAGGTTTCTCAACACCAGTCACAACTCCAGTACCGACATCATTATCCTGCATAAGAGAGAAATATCTACATATGGTACAAAAATTGATACGGTTTCCATTCCTTTCACTTAGTTTCATTTATAAATAATGAAACACACTAAATTAGGTTATTAATCATAATTCATAATTTTCAAACTAGAAAAATTCTTAAAATAAATTAGAAATTTATGCATAGTTAATCTCATAATCATAAAAATGGGTTCTTTGGGGACGTATTCAATTTCAAATCATTTATAATTGTTTGTAAATAAAATGTGAATTATCCTAATAATATCCCCCGAGAGTGTAAAATCAGAAGCATAGTAAGGCCTATTTTCCTGTACTGGATTACCCAATGTCAGGACTACGACACCTTTTTAGAGTTTTTACCCATAGGTATATCTATTCTAGAACCATATCCACTTGTAGTATCTATAAAAGGATGTATTTATAGGAATACTCACATAATATATACCTTAAAAAATATAGGGTGTTATTATATGTTTATAATGAAATTATATCTTAGGGTTTTGTTCCCTAATCAATATTTTTTAAATCCAGTTTCTATATTTTCTACTGAAATTCCTTTGATACCAACTGTAACGACCCCAACCCTAGTAACCCATAGTCAGTGCCTTACTTTATTACATTGGTACTATAAGCAAGTGTTATTATCCCAAAGGACTGAAGAGTTTAGTGGTTTTGAAAAACCAGATACAAACATAAGTTTTACATTATAACTTGAAAGAAAAAACAACATATCAACTTCATTGGTAACATCTACAACTACTATATTATCTTAGAAATCCAATCATAATATACATCTTTTCATCCTAGTAATAAATAAAATATAAAAAAGGGGTGAGATCATATGCTCAGTAAGAGTAAGTAATACTGCATAAGCTAATATTAACAATAAGGCATTGTGAATAACTAAAAACACAAGCTATTTAGAACATAATCTTGAGAATAATAAAAGTTTAATAAATAATTCCATTTAAATAATCACATGCAAATAAAGATTAACCATGGATATTATAATAGTCTAATAACAAACTTGATTATCAATTACTAATAACATAATGAGGTAATGCATAATACCAGACATCATGAACATACCGTCGAGGCCTCAGCCAGTACATCTCAAAATAAATGGTTAAGACCTCATCCAAATCCATTTATGTTTGTCTCATGAGACCTAATGATGCATCGAGGGGCTATATTTGGCCCCAAATTTCATTTACTATGTCAAATTAATTACTCATATGAATGGTATTAAACATAAACTACATATACATATGAAATGTAAATAAATTTCCCCAATCTGTAAACATAATCTCTAACCATTCAGAGTAGTATGGTGAATGGTATCAAGATAGTACATCCATATTCAAACCGATCATAACCCATTTAATAAAATATGGTATATAATAATCATAAGAGTTAAATCTCAATAAATCGTAATACTCAACATAGGTATTGAAATATATGAAAATACTCTAACAAAAGGATTGAAGAATTTTTGGGGGAAATACCCTTTCTACTTAGTAAAGAAGTGTTCTTGTGGAAACATTGTTGTATTTGTCATAATTGTTTATATAAGATCAAAAATGAACAACTATAGTTTTTCATGACCAAATTAGTGATTTTAAAATAATAATTTTTTCTTAAAAGAGATTATTTATGATACTTGAAAATGGGTAAGAAATCGAGAAGTTCCCTTTAATCAGGCTTGCGTATCAAGAAGAATTGAGAAGTGACCCTTATAAAACATATATTTCCCTATAAAATAAAGATTAAATGATATGGATACATGATTTTGGAAGATATAAATATAATTTATAAGAATTATGTAAAAATAATAAATAATTACATTAGTGTAAAAAGAGATAAAGCATAACCTGAATGAAAAATGAAGGTTTAGGAAGAAACCCATAGCTTATGTCCGAAAGTGTTCTGCACTTGTACTTAATGTCTTAGATAATGAAATTATATTAATTAATAAATTAATTTAGAACATATTAAATATTTTATTTATTTATTATAATTTTATTAAGTTAATTTATGGTCTTTTAAATAAGTTATGAGATTCAATTTCATCATTCGGAAGTGTTATTTTCCTTGGATTTCATGATTGGTTTCCTTTTACATGTATATGAAAGATCTTGTTAAATATAAATAATTATAAAAAATTTGAAATTATATTTCATTAATGAAAATAAATAATATTTAATTGTCTTATATATTTTTTCATATATGTGGATGATTCATTAGATATAACTTTAATGATAACCATTTAGATTACTTTGGTGGTTTTTCGATTGTCAAAAACCAATTACGTCTTATTAATTAATATAATGTAAATATAATGTTTTTAGAACACTAAATAACTTATAATATGTATAAAAAAATATATTTTAACTATAATTATGGTTGTATAACCAGCCTTGAAGGTGTTATTGAAAAATTAAAACATTTCATCTACGAAGATGGTAAATCGGCACATCTCGGACAATGTTTTAATCTTTAAAATAAAAGTAAAAGGATAAGAGGCTTGATGATGTATTATCCATATAAATAATAAAATTATATTATATAAATATACTAGATTCATAATCTTAATTTTTATAGTGTATGTGATGGAAGGATAAGAAAAGGAAAGAAACATAGAAGAAAATAAAATAAAAGAAAGATGATTTTTACCTCTTGAATTCCCCTCCTTGAGAACCTTTTTAAGGGGATTGGTTTTGGTATTTTGTTGGGACCAAAATATCCAGAACATGGGGTAAGGGATTGATAATATAATTGGGTATAAATTAGACAAGGATAAATTCTTGGAAGGTTTAAAGATAAGAGGTGGCATTTATAGTGGAGGAGAGGGGTGTTTTCTTAATATTTTATTCATTAGTTTATTATTTTTATCAAGACAAGAAATATTGAATATTATTGTGACTAAATACAGTAATGAGTTCAAGTAAGTTATAACCAATGGTCACTTACATTATCCATGACTCAATCATGACTCAAAAATTTATTTATTTACTTATACTATAAATTATCGTATTTCACTATTCACAAAATTCTACTATTTTAGAAAAATCTCAAAATTTCACCCTAATAATTTTTTAATGTGTACAATTAAAAAAATGGACACCATGTTTTGAAAATAATTTTTTAAATATGATAAATCTAATTTTAAAAAAATCATCTTTTATTTGAAAAGTACAAATTTTAAAATTATAATTAATTTTATAACACTTTGAAAAATTAATTAAGGACTCATAAATTTATCTTATAATCATAAGAAAAAAAATTATTAATTTATTAATATTTTTTTATGAAAATTAATATCTTTTAAATCATTTTATTAATTATAAACTGTAATTAAATATTTATGACTTACAAAAATACAAACAATTTATTTTTTTATTTTTAAATCATTTAGTTACTTATATAAAGATATAAATATATCATATTCTAATTTATAAGATACCAAAATTTTATTTATAATTTCATAGGTGAAATTACTATTCTATTGGTCATATTACTATTCCTAATGGTCACATTATTATTCCAAATGTCAAGTTACTATTCCATTGGTATAGGTTCCTTAACTTCTAGAAATACCTCTTATTTCATTCATTATTCATTGAAAAAGTTTGTATTTTATTCATGTAATTTATATTATATGAAATAACTATAATAAGGAAAATATCATTGATATAATTCGGGATCTTTACAAGTACAACCACAATATCGATAAGGAGGAAACTCAAGCTACCCCAAATAGAATTGTATAAAAAATCCAAGGTATTAAAACTTCTTATCCTTCACCTTCTCGAAATAATCATCTTCCTCCAAAATTAGAACCAAGACTCAAGGAAATGGTGAAGAAAATGGAATCCAAAAACCTCAAATTCCAACAAACCAAACAATAAACTTTACAAGACCTACAAACTGAAGTGAGACAACTGGAAAAGTCCCTTTGGGAAATTTTTCATGGTATATCATTAAGGGGAAGTACCTTTGGGAATGGTTTTCCATAAAAAACTATGGGAATCAGTTTGATGTGGAAAGTGGGGGCTTTTATAAGCTTTGGGATGTTACTCACCAACACATCAATACCTTATAACATTACACAGGATGAATTTTTGGGGAGGGGTAAATCAACTTCTAGAGGTATAATTGGTCTAAGAATACACCCGGATTCCTATGTTGCACAGTTCCCGACTTGTCCTTCCAATAGGCCTAATCTTTTCCCACTTTTACCTAGGTTATTCTGAACCCTCCACAATAGGAGTTGTTTCAAAATATTGTTTCAACTGATGAACCAGACATGATAGCGTTCACAGGGTCTTAATCTGGATCCTTTTCTTTGAAATATTACCATGGTGTTATGCATGTTAATGGAAATCAATATGCTTAGGGAGGGGTTATTTGGTGAAACGAAATATTGGAAAAATATAATTTTATTTTTTGGTGTATGTGCAACTATTTTCTTCCAACGGATAAAGGGGTTCATAAAAAAGAGTCCACCAAGTCACCAAATATTCCTATTATCATAGGCCTAAAGTACAGTCTATGCTTCTCCTTTTCATTGATATTGAGTGGGCTTCATTTATCTGGAAGTACTTAAGTGTTTACACTGGGTGGGAAATGTAGGGTCTTGTGGGGAAGGAGTTTCTTAATTCCAAGTTTTACAATTCACAAAGCAGTGTGAATTTACGAAATGTGACATCCATCTTACTAGAATCTGGGTTTTGGACCCTGTGGTCCACATGCAACAAATCTAGAGATGATGGGCTTCTCAGTTCTTGGTCGGTTGTTCAGGCTAGGGATAGGGAATTGGAGGTGTAGCTGTTATCGCTGCTCAATCATGATGATTGATCTCCCTCCCTATGGAGGTTTTTAGCAGACAAACAAATTGGCTTTTTGACCCATTACGTGATAACTCAAAGCAAGTGGGTTCACTGGAAGCCCCCCAGAATATTGCTACAAATTAAATAGTGACAGTTCTTGTATGAATGGTTTTGTGAGAGGCGGGGGATCTATTCATGACCATCAAGGGTTCATGGTCCTTTCTTTCAGTTTATGACTAGGTTCGGGGTATTCCCTCATGGTAGAGGCAATCACCATGCTCAAGGGTTCAGAATTATGTTTCTCCCAAGGTATCCCAGTCCTCTGGGGGAAATTGATTTCATGATTCTTCACAACTCAAACCAAGGTACTTCTGCTACTCCTTGGGATATCACTTATTTTGTTTGGAATTACAAGAATATTCTCTCTAATTTCATCATTCTTACTCAGTCTTGGAGAGAAGTAAAAAACCATTCTGATTTCCTGGCATCTTTGGATTCGCTTGATACACCTTGTATTGTTTTTAATAGTACAAGACCACATCCCCTAGAGTGCGTTAAATTGGTCAGGTTTGATGATTTAGGTTTATACTACTTTAAAACAACTTCAACTACTTCGAGATTTGGTCATATTTCAATAAAAATTCTAAATGTTGGATGGAAAACTAGAAAACGCCATCAGTGAGATAAATATGAAAGCTTCTGGACAACTACTATCTCAACCTATTTCTAATCCCTAGGAAAAAAGTAATGTATGCTCCATCAGACTTTGTAGTGGTAAATAATTTTCTATTTCCAATGATTCTACACTATAGGTATGTCCACCTCTTGGAATCTCTCATTATCTACCCTCAAAATATTTAAGTGAATAAAAACAAAACAAAAAGGGTAAAAATGTTATAATTGAGGATCACCCTAAATGATCCATTAGTATTCCTTTTCCCCAAAGAATCTCTAAATCAAAGAAACATTTTGATAATGAAATTGATAATGAAATCATGGGTACATTTAAAAAGGTACAATTCAAAATTACTCTATTGGATGCAGTTAAACCAATTCCTCACTGCTCTAAATTTTTTAAATAAATTTTCATGTAACATCCCGTTACCGATCTGACAGGTACATCTTTAACCTTATCATGGTTTCCCATTTTTCATTGAACGTGTAGGGTTAATAATGAATTGGGAGGATACTTATAATGGTTAATTCATATATTTTTTAGACTCTCAGCTTTAACCAACCTTTTTTGTAGGATTCTAGAGGGTTACACACCGTGTAACTAGGGTACACAACTTATAATGGTTTCTAGGTGTATACTGTGAGAAGTTTCATGTCATGAGAAGATTATTACCATGAAAGGTCATGTGTATTGACTATACTTTACGTTCAATGAGTTACTTAATGAATTATTTTCAACTTAAAGTGATTTGTTTTTCGGATGTTATGAAACATAACTATTTCATGATGTCTAGTGGGATTACACATCATATAATACAAAAAATGTCATTTTTAATTAGGCCACATGACTGATATTTTATTTTCCCCTCATCTACAATTTCATTTCTCTTTTACCAAAGACATCCATATGAAATATTAGATCCCTTCAACCCTTCCGAGTTCCTTTCTTCAGCGTTTGATCTTCATTGCGCCTGCGGTGTGGATTCCCAGGTAAGCATTCTCTTCATTCTTCATCTTTCTATCTTTCTCCCCCTTTAGTATTCCAATGTATCATCTTTAAATTGATGTATCTATGATCTATACCATTTTATCTCATGTATATTTTATTTTCTGTCTTCTAAACCTTCTTTCTCGTTGACGGGGTTCTTTTGCGAGTGTTGGTTTTCAGGAAAAAGGTTTATGGTTCCGTCCTGTTTGGGTAAATTGATTAACCTTGAATTGATTGATTTATTTCAATTATTGATTTAAATTCAATTTTTAGAATTGGTTTTAATTGATTTTATAAAACCTAATTCTAGTTAATTTGGATATTTAAATGGTTTTGGTGTGAAAATTGGAAAAACCTCCAATTCCATTGAATTAGGGACCGTTTTTGGAAATTGGTTGATTTAAATTATTTAGTTTAAATTGTAAATTTTTTGGAAGCTATAACAATTAAATTTTTGAATTTAATTATGGAAATAGATTGTAAAATTGAAGGAATTGGGTTTGAATTGATTTCAAACTTGTGAGAATGGATTAAAAAGTTTTTATAGAAACTCATTGGTTTTATCTTGTTAAAGAGACATGTTTTTGATTAAAATTTATTTTTTGTTCTAAATGAAAAATTGGAATTTAAAATCTGTTAATGAGATTTAATTATATTTTAATTAGTCTTAAAATAAATTTCCCATCATTGATTTTTTAAGATCATATGCAAGGCTTAGGTAGTTTTCTAGTTATTTGGATACACTCTATGCTTATACAACATTTTAAAGCATAAATGAAGAAGGTCACATCCCTGATGGGATGGTGATTAGTCACATTTGACTAGTGTTTGAGGGATGTGTGTATACACATATTTCCATGACCACTTAGAGAGTGTGGAGTTCAATAGCCTATAAATTTCACACCTATTTGGAATATGACCATGTTGCTTGCTTGTTTTATATTTGAGATATAAATATATGAAAATGTTGTTGAACTAATTTAAATGCATTCTATATTTATATAAACTATTTTATATAAATTTTTTATTTAATCTACTTTTTATAAATATTCCTTCACTTGTAAATATGTTTCTTAAAGTATTTTCCCATCATTTGAATTATATAACATGATTTGTTAAAATATGATTTAAAATGCCAAACTTATTTATTATAAAATTTAAAGAATTAATTTAGTTAAAATATTATTTTCATCTAATATAAAATCCTTGGTGAGACCATACTATGCTTTTTAGCTCACAACTTACTTGTACCTTCAGGTGTTTGTAGATTATCTACTTCCAGGTTCGAGCAGGATGAAAGGATCTTTTAGAGGTGGATCCAGCTGTTGAACTTTGGATGTGGTGAGTTGTGTCCTTAGGGACTCAGGTTATTTTCCCCTATTTTGGGACTTGGGTTGTATTACTTTGGGATTTAATTCCTTGTTGACTTATGGTACATAAATCCTAGTGGATTTTATTTTGTATTCATATTGACTTACTTTTATTGATTCCACTATGTCTTGTGGAATCATTTTTCCCACTTTCATGTTGTATGATTCTAGGTGCTAGCCACCAACCCATGGGGATTGGGAACACCCTTCAGGATATGTTAGAGATAGATCAGTTATCAGGTTACCCAGGATGCTTCGTAATAAAATGGTATTATAGGAAGGTTGTTGATCTTCTTTTATTGAATTCAGTATGCACTGTGAAATCTTATCGAGATATAGGAAGTAGTTGCGATTGAGTTCCTAGTGAGCTCTCACTATAATGAAACCTTAAGTCACCAGGGATGGTTAGGGAAAGAGGTCTTGTGGATTAGTTCTAGTATTTTCCCTAAGGTGATTTGGATTGAGTGAAATACAAATCTTGTTTGTTCTATATGTTGGGATCAATTTCCCTTTTATCTTAGTTTGAGTGTTAATTTGATATATTACTTTTTGTCTGCTGATGTTGTGTAGCATCATGCCTCTGAGAAGACATGAAAATCAGATCTAGGAGGAAGTTTATACTGAACCATTGGTAGAAAATCATAAAGTAAACCCAAATCTAGTTGAGGTGACTGTACGCACTGTCCAAACTTTGGGACAAGAACCACCACCAATCCCCATTCTGGATCCAGTTATGGGTCCTCAAGGACAAGTTCTTCAAAATTTCTCTCAAGATTCCCTTCACCATAATCCACTAATTTTCAAAAGATCCACCGATCCTCAATATACTGAGTAATGGTTGGACATGATAGAATGTTTGGTTGGTTTCTTGGAGACACTAGATGAAATCGAGTTTAATTGTGTCACCTTCATGCTGGAAAGACTATGTAGAAAATGGTGAGACAAGATGGTGTTAGTGAAGAAACGTGATGGCTTAGAGTGGAAATACATCAAGGATATTTTCAATTACTAATTCTATCTAGAGTCAATGGTGTTGAACAATGATATAGAGTTTTTTTACGCTTGAGAAGGCCAATAGAACCGTGACTGAGTCTTCAAATTGCTATGTTGAACATGTGTAGTTTGCGCTTGAGATTGTATCTAATGAGAGGATTAAGGATCGATGGTTTGAGTTGGGACTTCGACCAGATATTCTTTCTCATGTTTTGTTTATAAAATTGGCCACTTATGCTGATGTGATGGATAAGGCGATGATGGTTGAGACAGAACTGGCTAGAAATTTAGGGTTGATGGGAGTTCCTTTTTCTCCTAGTGGAATCATCAGTTCCTTCAATGGAAAGAGGAAGTGTGATGATTCTCATAGTAGTTATCGAAATCAGGGTCATTCCAGACATATTATAGTTCTAGGAGGTTGTCCTTTTATTTTCTATCAGTTTGTAAATCCATGAAATTCTAAGAGGGTTTACACTGAGGCACCCAAGAACTGTACCTCCTACAAACATTTAGGAAACTTATAGCGATTCTTATAAATATTTTATACTCCTCAAAGTGGAACAATATCATCATATTCTCATAAAATAGTGGGGAAATCAGATGCTTTACGTATAAATAGGTTCCATCCATAAAAATCTAGAATGAATCTACTTCATACACCAGAAGAGTCTCCTGAGGAAGAAGATATAGGCCCAACAACTTTGAGAGGTACCATTACTATAACTTCATCATTAGTGACTTCTCTATTTGATACCAGTGTATCTAATTCATTTATTTCAACCCCTATTCTTAATATTCTAAATATTTATATGAATATTTTATCTTGTGAAATGGATATTACTACACCCCTTGGAATAAATGAGAGCAAGGTCTATATAGCCCACTTGTGCCTTCTCTCTGTTAGATGTTGAGCTGGATTGGAATTTTATGGTCCTCAACATGAAACCTGTTGATGTCATTTTCAGAATGGATTGGCTCATTTCTAATAAATACATGATTGATTGTTATCTGTGATGATTCTATCTTACTACACCTAGTAGTGTGTCTCTTTCCTTTCAAATAGAATAATACCCAAGGTCGAGTAGGGCCAGACCTTATTATATGGAGTTGGGGAAGGTAATATTAGTTTTTTATTCTATATGGAGCATGAATATTTGAGTAGTGATCTCCTTCTATTTTTCATTGAGTTTCCCAACATGTTGCCTTCTGATTTCTATGGTTTTCCACCAGTAAGAGAGGTCAAGTTCTCTATTGAATTAATTCCTGGCACTCAACTAGTTTCTATTCCTTTATAATTTATGGCTATAATAGAAATAAAATAATATAAGTCCTAGTTGTATGATATTATTGGGAAAGGATTCATACACCTGAGTGTGTCTCCTTGGGTGGAATTGGATCTATTTGCTAAGAAGTTTGGTGGTTCTCTTATCTTATGTGTTGATTAACAAAATCTCAATTGAGTTACGGTACAGAAAAAGTATATATTTCTGCATATTAATGATTTGTTTGATCAGTTTAAAGGTGATAAGTGATTTTCAAAGATCGAACTTTGATCTGGTTACCATTATTTGAGGATAAAATAATATAACATTCATAAAACTTCCTTTTGGAGAAGTTACAACCATTTTGAGTACCTTATTATGCCATTTTGTCTAACAAATTCTCATGAAATTTTCAAGGACATGATTAACAAGATTTTCTATGAGTATATGAATAATGTTGTTGTGGTCTTTATGGATGACATCCTCATTTACTCCAAGTTCGAGGAGGATCATATGCATCATATGAGAACAATTTTTAGTTTTCTAAGAAATTACTGATTTTACTCCAAGCTTTCAAAGTGTGATTTCTGGATTTGGTAAGTGAAATTCTTGGGACACATAGTGTCTGAATAGGGTATATTAGATGATCTAGAAAAGTTAAAGGCTATTATGACTTGAGAGAAACCACGTAAAGTTTTCGAGATTTAGATATTTTTGGGCTTAGCTGGATATTATCACCAGTTCATGAAGGACTTCTCAAAGTTTTCTTCTCCAATGAATGCTCTAACTCAGAAGGGGTGAAGTTTTATTGGAATGATAAATGTCAGAATCATTTTTTTGAGATGAAATTACTTTTGAATACTAAGAAAATGTTGACTTTTCCAAAGGTTAGGCAGGGCTATGTGGTATTTTGTGATGCTCCGGGTTTTGGCTTGGGATTCATTGTTATACAGGGCGATCATGTAGTTTCTTATGGATCTCTTTATCTTAGGAAACATGAGAGAAATTATCCTACCCATGACATTGAACTTGGAGGTGTGATTTAAGTGCTTAAGATTTGGCAGCATTACCTTTACAAAGAAAAGTTTACTATGTATTGAGACCCCAAAACCTTGAGCTATATCTTTTTTAAAAAAGATTTGAATTATGCCAGAGGCATTGGGTGGAGTAAATACAATATTTTGATTTTGAAATTGCCTAAACATTGGGGAAATGGAATGTCATTTCAAATGCGTTGATTAGGAAAATTCTAACCAAAGTGAAAGAATCTTTAGAAGAGTAGAATTTGATGGATCACATTGCACAGTTGTATATTGGAGTCTAGGGAAAAGGGGATGCGGTTTCTTTATCCATCATTCATTTGAATTCCACTTTTCTCGAAATTATTCTTTAGGATCAACAACTTTATGATGAATTTCATAAAATTAAAGACTCTATTTATGGTGGGGAGATAGTTTCTAGTGGTCGTTCTCTAAATAGGGTGTTCTATGTTATTGGAATTTCTTTGTTATGCCGTTATCAGCAAGGAAAAATGTGATGGGGTACTATCATAATTCCCAATGGGCTATGCACCCAAGAACCACTAAGATGTTATATGAAAATCGGTGGAAGTTCTGGTGTCCAGGTATGAAATAAGGCATTGCTGAGTCTGTTTCCTGCTGATATACATTCTAGTAGATTAATGTCGAGCTTTAGAAACCATTAGGTTTACTTCATCCACTTCCAGTCCCTACTTGGAAGTGGGATGCAATCTCTATGGACTTTGTAGTTGGGTTTCCTCATACTTGGAAGAATAATAATTCAATATGTGTTGTGATCAATTGGATGACCAAGTCGGATCACTTCATACCCATCTATAATACATCTAAAGATGAGGAGTTGGAAAATTTCTACATGATAGAGATTGTTCATTTTCATGGAATTCCATCTGCGATAGTCTTTTATAGGTGTCCTTGGTTCACTTCTCTCTTTTGTAAAGGCCTTCAGGAGGCATTGTGATCTCAGGTTTGTTTGAGCACGACCTACCATCCATAGTTAGATGGATAGATAGAGATAGATTTACATATTCTATAGGATATGATCGGAACATGTGTTCTCTACTTTCATTAGCCTTGGGATGATTAGTTGGGGAAAATTGAGTTTATTTATAACAATAGTTACCAATCCAAGATCATAATGGATCATTTTGAGGACTTGTATGGTTGTACTTGTAAATATCTATTGTGTTGGTCGGAGATTGGTGAATGTTCCTTAGTTGGACCATGTTTGGCTCATAAGGTGACATCAATGATTCAGTTAATTCATTAGATAATGTTGATGATATAGAGATGATATAAGTCTTATGATGATCATCACCTTAGACCTTTGGAATTATCAGTTGGTGACTAGGTGTTCTTGAATGTTTCACCTTGGTTGGTCATCGATGGATTGGGAAGCAAGGGAAGCTTTATAATCATTTTGTGGGACCTTTCAAGGTTTTTAAGAAAGTTTGGAATGATTCATACCCTTTATAACTTCCACCAAAGATGAAATAAATACATAATGTATTCCATGTATTACAGCTAAGAAATTATTTATCTGATCCATCTCACATTTTGAGTTTGAGTGGTCTTGATATTGAACCTGACTTATCTTTTAATGAGTGACTAGTCGGGATAGTTGATTCTGAGACCAAGGTAATACATGGAAGGATGATAAATTTCTTTCATGTGCTATGGAATAATAGCTCTGATAGTCATGATACATTGGAACATGAGGCACTAGTAAGAGAGTAGTGTCCTCATCTTTTTGGAATGAAATATTCTTCATAGTCTTTCTTGAGACATAAAGTTTTTATGGGGAGGAGGTTTTAACATCTCATTACTGATATGACATGTATGCCTTTAAACTTTTCATGGTTTTTCTTTTTTATTGAATGGGTAGGGTTGAGAATGAATTGGGAGAATAACTATAATGGCGAAGTCATATATTTTCTAGACTCTCAGCTTTAACTGACCTTTACTATTGGTTTCTAGAGTGTTTCATGTCATGTAACTAGGTTACACGATGTGTAATGGTCGTTAGGTGAATACCGTGAGAAGTTTCATGTCATGAGAAGATTCACACCATGAAATGTTACACATCATGACTAGAATTTACACATCATTGGTAATTTAATGAACAATTTTCAATTTAAAGTGACGTGTTTTTCAGTGTATATGAAACCTAACTATTTCATGATGTGCAGTGGGATTACACATCATGTAATACCCCTAATACAATTTTTAAACAGGAATAATGACTAAGATATTCTTTCCCCCCACTCTCCAGTTTCATTTCTCTTGACCCAAATCCTTCCCCTAGTGATCTTAGAGTCCTCCAACCCTTTCGGGTTGCTTTGTTCGGTGTTTGATCATCATAGTGCTTATAGTGTTTATTCTTAGGTAAGAATTTCTTTGTTCTTTATCTTTCTCTCTTTATCCTCATTTGGGATTTCAATGGATCATCTTGAAATTTATGGATCTATACTTCATACAATTTTATCTCATTTCTAGGTTGAGTTCCTAGGTATTCTACACCTTTAATGTTGGTGGTGGGTTCCATTGCGAGTGTTGGTTTTCAGGAAAATGGTAGATGGTTCCATTTCATTTGGCCAAATTGATTAACCTTGAATTACTTGATTTATTTCAATTTTTGATTTAAATTCATTTTCTCAAATGTACTTTCAATTGATTTGATAAAACCCAATTCCAGTGAATTGAGATATTTGAATTAGTTTCGGTATGAAAATTTGGAAAACCCCCAATTCCATTGAATTGGGGAGTATTTGTGGAAATTGATTTATTTAAATTTTTTATTTTTAATTGTAAATTTAATTGAATATATTTCAATTAAATTATTGAATTTAATTATGGAAATAGATTGTGAAATTGATGTAATTGGTTTAGAATTTATTTCAATCTTGTGAGGATGGCTTGAAAAGTTTTTATAGAAACCTAGTGGTATTATCTTGTTAAAGAGGCATGTTTTTGATTAAATGTATTTTGGTTTTAAATGGAATGTTGGAATTTAAAATGTGGGAATGAGATTTAATTATATTTTAAGAATTCATAAAATAAATTTTCCATCCTTGATTGTATAAGAGAACATGAAAGACATAGGTAGTTTTTGAGTTACTTGGACACACTCTACACTTATACAACGTTCTAAAACATAAATGCAGCAGGTCACATCCTTGATGGGATGGTGACAAGTCACCTTTGGCCAGTGTCAGAGGGATGTGTGTATACACATATTTATGTTATCACTTAGAGAGTGAAAAGTCTTATATCTTGTAACTTTCATACCTATTTGGTTGATGACCATGTTGCTCAATTGTGTTATATTTGAGATATAAATATATTCCAATGTTTTTGAACTAATTTACATGCCTTCTGGATTTATATAAATAGTTTTATATAAATTTTTTATTTAAGACATTGTTTTAGAAACATTCTATCACTTGTAAAGTCATTGCTTAAAGTATTTTTCCATAATTTTAATTGTATAACATTATTTGATTAAATATGATTTAAAATTCCCAAAATATTTATTCTAAAATTGAAATTATTAAATTTGGTTAATATATTGTTTTAATCTGATATATAATCATTGGTGAGACCATACTGGTCTTTTTATCTCACACCCTACCCGTGAATTCGAGAGTTTTTATATTATCTCCTTCCAAGTTCGAGTAGGGGGAAATGATCTTTTGGAGGTGGATCCAGCTGTTGAACCTTGAACACGGTGAGTTGTGTCCTTAGGGACTCAAGGTTTTCCCCTATTTTGGGACTTGGGTTGTAGTACCTTGTGAATTAATGGCTTATTGACTTATGGTACATTACTCCTAACAGATTTTCTTTTGTATGGATATTGAATTTCTTGTCTTTCTTCCACTATGTTTTGTGAAACATTTGTTCCCCCTTGTATGTTGTATGATGCTAGGTTCTAGTCGCCAATCTTTGGGGATTAGGAATGCCCTTCGGGATATTTTTGGTCCGGCTTAGTTATCGGGTTACTAGGGTACCCGGTCTAGTTCGTGACATTTAACCCATAGAATATGTCTAAAGGGGAATGAGAGATTAAACCTTAGAAGGAATGTATCAACGTTGATACAATTAGTGATTCCAACCAAATGAAATTATTCATGAAATTTTTAGATAGATTTTACCATAGGGGAGACATTATTTTCTGATTAAATTCTTGATTTAGGTGATTTGATTAACATGATACCTCACTCTGCGTATAATTATTTATATGTTGGAGAGATTCAACGAATAATAATTGTCGTTCAACTTTCCAATCGAAGCACAACACACCCAACATGATTGATTAGGGATGTTCTCATAAGAGTGAATAATTTCATCTTCCCTATTGAATTCTATTTTCTTGATATGGAAGATACTGAAATCCATGGACATGATCCTATCATACTTAGAAGACCATTATTTAAAATAACAAATAAGACCATGAAAATTCAGAATGGTATATTTTCCATAGAGTTCGGTGGATAAAAGGTAAGTTTCAATATCCTTGATTCTATGAAAAACCCCATTGATGATAACTCCACTCTTCTTATCTATTTGATATAAGTGTTCTCTAACAATACACACAGAGAAAATTATCTCCTCAACCCATAATCTAATTCAATTTTTTATTCTTCACTCTTGGACGATTTGAGTTATGATTCATGTTTTGACTGTTGTGTGGGTTTGGAAAAGTGTAAGTTTGTTGTTTTAATTGATGAGTGTTTTTATCCTGAGGAACCCATAACCATCGATGATTTTATAAATCTCATCTCCATTGATTATCTTTCCATAGAGAATAAACATGAGTAGATAGACAGTTTTAGGGACCTCACTCCTCCTAAATCCCCTCCCTCAATCCAAAAACCATAGGTGCTGGAATTAAAACCACTTCCATCTAATTTAAAATATTCCAATCATTACGGTATTGAATAATTTTCAATCATTATTTCCAATAAACTCTCTCCTTATTAGGAATAAAAACTTCTTGTAATTTTGAGAGAGTGTAAAAAGAAGATAGGATGGACATTGGATGATATTACCAAGATTATCCCATCAATTTTCATGAACCATATACTTTTATATGATGAGGATAAACTCATAAGTAAATCACAATGCCTATTAAATTCTAACCTCCTTGAAGTTGTAAAATTGGAATTTATTAAATTACTTATTGCTATGATTATTTATCTCATATTTAATAGTAAATGGGGTTTCCAAGTGAAAATCAGACCTAAAAAATTTCATAATGATAGTGTCAAATGAAAGGAATGAATTGGTCCCAACACATGTGAAAACATTTTGCGAGTCTATGTTGACTATCATCAAATAAATAATGCCATGTGAAAGGGCCACTTTCCTTTACCTTTCATTGAAAAAATCATAGAAATATTGGTTGGTATGTCCCATTATTGTTTCCTTGATAGATATTCAGGTTATGTTAAAAGACATATATCCGTAGAGAATTACGAAAAGAAAACATTATCTATCCATTTGGCACATTTTCATATAGGAGGACACCATTTGGTATATTTAATTCTCCTAGTACTTTTCTTCATTATATATTGATTATATTATATGAGTATATTGATAATTTATGGAAGTTTTTATTTATGACCTCACAGTTTATGGTTCCTCCTTTGACAACTATTTGGAACACCTTGGTTCCTTCCTTATTCATTTAATTGAAAAAGATCTCATATAAATTATGTGAAATTCCATTTAATAGTTGAGCGGGGGATTGATCTTTCACATTTTATTTCAAATAAGGGAATTGAAATTAATAAGTAAAAAATAGAAATAAGTTCCTCCCATTTCCAAAATGTGTTCATGAGGTTTGATATTTCTTAGGTCGTTCTAGTTTTTATCATCAATTCATTAACGAAATTAGTAAGATTACACTTCCCTTATATCATTTTTTATAAAAGGATTATGAGATTTTTTTTGATAAAAATTGCGGGGATTCATTTAATTCACCAAAAATGAGTCTCACATAACCTCCCATTATCCCTCCACCAAGGTGGGATCTCCACTTAGAACTTATGTGTGATCCCTCTAACTTTATAGTTGGGGTAGTTTTATCGAGAAGGATTGAGAGAGATCCTAATATCATTATTTATGCATCACGTATCCTTGAACCTACCCAAGAAAACTACAAGACCACTAAAAAATAACTTATTTATATTGTTTTAACCTTGGAAAAATTTCATTAATATCTTCTTGGGTAAAAATTCATTGTGTTTTTTGATCATGATACCCTTCATTTTCTCCTTAAGAAATCCAATGCTAAGACTTAGCTCATACGATGGATGATCCTACTCCAGAAGTTTTACATTAAGATCTAAGATAATAGAGGAGTAGAAAATGTGGCATATGAAAACATTAGTAGGATTAACCCACCATTAGTCCACCATGTTTTCTCATCCCTCCCCATTGGATCATTCTTTACTCATGTTCTCCTTTGTGATGTTTTGGAACTTACCCCTTGGTGTGCAGAAATTGTAAATTTTCTAGCAGTATTCAGGGTCCCCACTAATGTTATCACTTCATAGTCCCAAATACTTAAGAATGAATCACGATGGTCCACTTGGGAATGAATCATACTTGTGGAGAATTTGTAGTGACCAGTTTATTCATTGGTGTGTCCCTAACCATGATTTGACCTATATTTTGATCTTCCACCGCACTTTGACTTGTGGAGTCCACTTTGAATCTCAACTTATATATTGAAAGTTACTTAACTCAAACATTTATTGGAAAAAATTGTATATATATTCCTCTCAGTTTTGTAAGTCACACACACAATGTCAATTCATAGGGAATATCTTCAAAAGGAATTAAATTCTCCAACAACCATCTTATTTTGTGATATCTTCAATGCATGGGGCATTGAATTTTTGGAGACTCTTTAAAATTAAATTTTCTTTGTGTACATATAATCATATATTGAATATGTCTCTAAATGGGTGGAATAAAAGGCTTCCAGGACCGAGGAGTCTTGAGTGTTTGTATATTTTGTGAGATCCTATATTTTTAACAGGTTTGGTTTTCCAAGATTCATCATTAGTGAATAGGGTTCATATTCATGAAATTACAACATGAATAACTTTCTCTATAAGTATGGGGTCATTAATAAATTCTCCACTGCTTATCACTCCCAAAATAATAGAAAATTAAAAATCTCAAATCAAGAAGTTAAGAGAATATTGGAAAAAATGGTACAACCTAATTGAAAATATTGGAGTATGAGGTTGGATGATTCAATTTGGGAATACAATACACCTTTTAAGACCACAATCAAAATTTCACCATATAGGATAGTGTTTGTAAAGTATTTTCACATCATGGTGGAGATACAAAACCATGTATATTATGCTATTAAGTAATTTAATATAAATATTTTAGATGTAGGTGAGTGTAGAAAGTTAAAAAAAATTCATTTGGAATTAATTTAGTTTGATTCATACAAAAATTCATAAATCTATAGAGATAATAAAAAGGGATATCCATGATTAGATGATTCATAAAAAAGTTTCATATTAGTGAGAAGATCCTAATATAAAATTATAAGCTAAAGATCCACCCAGGTAAGCTTCATTTTTGATGGATTGGTACTTACACTATTACTAATGTTTACCCATTTGGTGAAATATAGGGTTTCCGGGAGAAGAGTGGCTGAAGGATTACTATAAATGGGTAAATACTTAAACACTTTCATGAGGATTTTCCAAAGCATCTGGTGGAGGAAATCCACCTTCAAGAAGAAACATACGAGTGAAACCTATCAAGTTTTATCCTTCCTTCCCACATTATCTTTTATAATAGTGAGGAAACTGCACACTAAAGGTGTGAGTGGGTGGGTGGGTATATTCCTGGGGTTCATTATGATTTTTATCATATTATTTTACACTTAATGAATATTATTTTTACTTTCCCCCACCTTATCAAGTTCATTAGGATTTTCATTATCATTCTTTTTTCTTCCCTTTTTCACATGCTACATATTATTTTTACCTTTAACCCCTCTTTTCTTTATTTGTTTTAATTTTGTACCAAGATAATCATTTTTGATACTCACATAATCATGAAAATTACTTAAAATGCATGTCAAAATTCTTAATTCCATGTTGGTTTAACCTTTAAGGAAACTTTTTCTCGGTTATGGAATGTGAATTTTAGCATGAATTTAATATTAGGGTGTGATTTTTAGTAAATTGGTTGTTTTTAAATGATATAATTGGTTGTATCTTTATGAAACCATTGATATGATTGATACCCTTTGTGTGAGCTGTTTATAGAAAAATTATATCACTTAATATCTCCACACGTATTTTCACCCAACCATGAAGTGTGTGTTTTATTAAATAATAGAAGGTAAATATAAGTTAGGTTAATATTTATCAGCTTTATAAAATTATTTTCCCCTATATTTTTTCCTTATCTGATTTGATTCATTACTGTACCAGATTGACCTATGCATGTGTAACTGTTATCCGACTATTATATGCCCTAAAATGCAACAAGAAAACAATAAAAATAAAAATAAATAATGAGCGGAGTGATGAAATGTACAAAATATTAGGATTTCTAGGTGAGGAGGTTAGTATCTTAATTCTATGAATTCTTATGTGAGTGGGTAATGAAATTTTATTATAATGCATGTAGGGAATGTTTGGTGGAAAGAATCACGTAATTAGCATTTTCAAATAACCTATATTCACTGGATATAAAGTGAAAAAGAATAGAATGAAATGGTTTTCACAAACATAGACATGAATAGTTAGTGACACGGTTTAATTTCAAATTCATTTCTCATATCTTCATCATACATATCCTTAAGTTTTATTTTGATACAATTTATGAGACATAATTTTTTATAATCACTAAAAATAACTCTATGGTGTGGTCTTGGATTTGATCAAATTACTATAATCAACTAAAATTTCATTGAATTTTAAATCTTTATGAAGTTTTTAATATCTATATACATCATTTTTTGGAAATGTGACTTTTCCTAGGAGTTTAAATGTTTATGTGTGGGGGTGTGATTCTGTAGAGATTCATTATTAATTTCCACTCTTATACCACCATGTTAAAATGAATTTTTATTGTAAATGAAAAAAATAATAACCAATTTTAAATAAAATTTGTGTTAATTAATTATTTTTTTATCACTGTTAAAAATAGAAATTTTACTTTTTCTTATGTTTACATTGTAGGAGGAAGTGAATTGGAGATCCCATGATGGAATTCGAAAAAAACAAGGTAAACTGCGCAAGCACCCATAAACACATTTGGATTTAAATATTTATGGTGGATAATACATGCATCAAATTGTGCCAAAAATTGGATATAGAATGAAAATATACATGGGATACATTTATCTAGAAGACCATGAATCCCAATTCATCCATTTGGAGGCCGAAAAGAGGCCCACAATGTGAAAACATTATGGGTCAGGAATATTGGAACCTCCTCTATATATTGGGTCATAACTTAGGATTCAAACCTCCAATTGGTCTGATTTCACATCAATTAGATAAATAACTCAATAAAACACCTCTCCACCTAATTTTAATTAAATTTCACATGTTTTAATTATTCATCTAGTTTAATCAATTTTGTAGAAAAATCATTCATGAACCACTCACTGACACCCATGCAACATTGAATTTTATTGAATACAACTTGCCAAGTTTCACTTTAAAAGAATAAATTACTCATTGGAATGTTTGGAACGACTAGGGGAAAGAGTTATTTTAGTTTTAGATCTGTATTCATCCATTTTAATCCTATTATCCATCATGTACTTCTAAACCTCTTAATGATCAATCTAGGGAGTGTTCTTTATTGTAATCATAAGCTCTATGTTTATAATCATTTAAAGGTAACTGAATTTGACAGGTTTTTTTCTATTTATCTTAATTTATTCCTTTTTATTTTGTTTTTATTCTGGAATCATAAAATTCAAATCAAAGGAATAAAAATCCTCATTCTTCCATTAATAAACTGGATCTTGTGATGATTTGAGCACATTTTCCACTTTTCTCACCTCTTCTCTTTCATGAGTGTGCTTATGAAGTGCATAATTTGATAAAATCTTGATGGTATAATCCATGATTAATCATTTTTCTTCTTGAGAACAATTTTTACATCGACCCAAATATGGTCATCTCATCACGTTGTTGATATGATGCCTTGATTGAGTTCAGTTCTTACATCGACATAATTTTATTGATTTTGAGTGGTTGTAGGTAGTCAATATCCTTGATCGATAAAGTATTAGGTGGTAACATATTAAAAACTCACCTACCATAATTGTTTCAACATATATAAATCAAGTAATCAACGATCCTTAAAATTTACCTTGAGAGTGATGATAGTTGATAATCAAGGGACACTTATCTTGGTAGATAACAATTTATTCAACTAGCTTCTCTCGCTATGTTACATAGTTTCAATTTTTTATTTATAAATTCATAAAAACTAAAAACTATTCCTCCAATTATATATTTTAGGAAATAATAAAAAAAATCTTTTAAAATCAAATATCTAAGACTCCATTGAGAGACGACCTAGGGTTATTTCTATACTGCAAAAATTATAGTAATTTGTTTTTCTAATTTGACGCGCTCAACGACATGATTAGTACCTCCATGATAGAACTTAAAGTTACATTAGTGATATTACTAGGTACCTAGAGAATATATGTATACCTATAGAGATATTATTATTTGGATCCTTCATTACATTTATTGTATGGAAATAAGCTCAACTGATTCATCAATAGATTGAATTATAAAGAATGTTAATTCTTGTTTATAAATTAATTAAAAATTATACAGGAAAATATCATCTCTTAAAATATTCTTGGGCTGATATTTTCTAGTTCTGAGGATTTATTGAAAGAAACCAATGAAACCATATTGGGCATGGGTCCAACCAATTCCTCTACCCCATAAAACCATAAAGTGGTATCCAAGTGGTTATATATTAATTTATAAATATTTATTAATCATTGGGAAAATACACATTTGAATATTAGTTTTCTATTTTTAGTTTTTTATTCTTAACCCCTAATGTCTTGATACTATGTTATTTTGATTTCATATAACCAATAATAGGTCACGAATAGATAAATAACATTTAGAGATTCCATCTAGAGGTGATGAGGATTCTATCCCATTAATATAGATACATGATACGTAATGATAGAGTACATATTGTATATCCATGGTCTACCACACAAGGATGATCCAAACAAATAATGATACATCGAGTGAGGATTCAGTACAAAACATCATTACATTACACAAATTAAACTCTAGGTTGTACATGGTTTGAAAGGGGTACATGGCGTTTCACTACTGTACATGCCATGTAACACCACATGGTTTGCCCCTGTAGGAATCATATAAACCATGTGGTCAAAGAATGTGACATGTAATTAATAAACACAAAATAATGATTGACATCCGAGAGACATGATAATAAGTAATGTAAATGGTGCATAATGGGTTGTACACATCATACAACACGTAATAACCCATACAGAAAACATATAGGGTCTATAGATGTGCATTAAAATTCACCATAATGAGGAAATAACTAAAATAAAATGTACTAAATAATTCATAATGACATGTTCATGTCGTATGATAAGGTTTTTTGTACAAATTACACATTGAGTATTTTTTCCATTTATCTGGGATTTTAAAATTTTTAATTAATTATCTATGTGTAATTATATTGATACATGATGTCTATAGTCGTTGTACATGCTTTGTACTTCACATGCATTACCGGTGGTATACAATTTGAATATTCAAGGTGTGCCATAAAGACATAAATTCAACATAGACTATGCATATTGACTCATGAAATAACATGTTGGGTATATCATGACATGCCCTATTGGAATATATATTGTTTAAGTACACAATACATGACAAAGATCATACACAATGTTGGTTACACATTGTATCATATGATGGAACTCTCTGTGGTATAGTTAAACTAAAAAAATGGTGTTTATAAAGAAGTATAAGGGTACACCCCGTGCATGTCAATACATGTCATCTACTTAATTAATTTTATATTAAATTTATTTAATTATTTTTTATAAAATTAAAAAATATGAAAATCTCAAGGATAGTTTGGATGGTTAATTAATGTAAATGAATTAATAAAAAAGTTAATTAATTTATTAATTTTAGAAATTTTTTTAATAAAGAACACATTGAAATGAATTCTAGATAACTTAAATGTGCATTCATTTCTTGTATGGATGATCATGAGCTTGACTGAACAATGTATGTGTTGGTTTTTTATCTAATTAAATTATTTATTACATGGGTCATTGTGATAAATATATTATTAAATTAAATATTATGATCTATGCATCATCCCTTCATTTTTATTATGTATTATTTTACGTGTCTATGATTTATTTTATGTAACCCCAAATCCATGTTTCCCCTCACCCATGTGTGAGTAAACATATGTAAAAGGAAGGATATCTTGAGTGTAAGGATATAGTTTCATAATGATCCAAAGTAAAACCAACCAAGAATAACACATACGTTAGAAGGTGGAATGTTGTAACTCAAGCCTAGAATGACTCGAGGATTTATTACCCTCGGGTTAAGGGTTAGTTTATCATCTGTTCGATAAATCAACTAGTAGTGAAATCTCATGATCATACCACATGTTTATTTTATTTTTCCAGTGCATAGTCAATTATTTATTTGATCTATGATTATTTTATTAAACATGATCACATAAAAAAATAACAAGCATGGTGAGATATAATAAAAATAAATGGATTATGTGTAAATTATTTTATCAATACATAGTTAATTAATTATTTAAAATCTATATAATATTAAAAATATTTTTATAGATAAAATAAAGAATATTTACACATAAGTAAAAAATAGCTCAAGAAAATATTAAGTCAGACAAGCTTTCCATTACTTGATTTATAATGCAACTATAGATCTAAGTGGTATCCTAGGCCTCATTAGGAAACATTTCATTTATCTGGTAGTTCTAATGAATTTTTTGGGTCAAATTAACCAAATGGAAATCAAAATTAGTTTACCTCACCATAATTGGTGTAATTTAGAAACTTTCACTGATTAAAATTTAGTTCCAGATTTTAAGATTGGGGAATCCACTAAATGTACTAGGGAACTACTAGTTTATAAATTTAGAAAGACTACCTACTTGAATACCTTTGAGTAATTTTACTAGGCCCTCTTCTAGGTTATGAGAATGAGAATATTGATCCTCACAACTATAATATCTACATGACATGATATTATGAATCCAATGGTGATGACTATTGGGATTTGATAAAATAGTTGGAGATTAATAAATAAAATATATTATGTCACATTTTTTGTAATCAAGATAGATAATTAAAAAATGATTTTATTTGTTATAGAAAATGGCACGTCATATGAGCTCGACATTATCCTTATTATCAAAATTAGATAAATAAAATATTCTAATAGGAATGAAATTATAAGATTGGTACAAGCACTTGTAGATTATACAAAAACAGGAACAAAAGATTTATGTGTTAGAGTCTATATCTCAAGATAAATATCTCTATAAAGAGGCTAGTGAGGAGGATCATTCTATCTTATAGAAATATGTAGATCATTCATTGTATTTCTAACACCTCATGCTACCATCCATGTCTAGTGATATATATAATATTCCTAATAACATGGCTGCATTCACAATGATGTCCCATATCCATGATCTTTATCAGTAGAAGGTATAAACAGATAGGGAAAATATCTACAAGGAAATATTTACATGAAATCTTAGAGAAGGTGTTCCAGCCTGACCTCATATATTCAAGATGATTAGTTATATTTAGTGTTTAGAGATCCTCGATTTCAATATACCCAAAGAATTGTGCACTGAAATTATACTTTCCTCACCACCTCAACTATTATCTAGTTTTATTATGGATTTTAATGTGATAAATTTTGAGGAGACTCTCCCAAATCTCCTAATTCTTATTCTACAGGAAGATAATTATTTGAATTAGGAAATACCTTAAGTCCTCATGGTGAATAAGAAGAATAGAAAGGTGAAAGGCCCCATGAATAATACCAAGTCAGAGGAACCTTCGCACCACCTGACCAAGAGAAGGAGGATCATGGGGCAGACTATGGAAAAAGATGAAATATTTTTTCCATGTGGAAAGAAGATCCACTAAAAAATAATTGAACCTCATTGAAGAAATAAGGGGATGCTTCAAGTGAATTCATTATCAAATGTAAATTTTCTATTTATAAAACTTTTTATTAGATATAGCTTCTGTTTATCATATTTGTATCCAAATATAGGAACCTAGTATATTTAAACAGGTCACCAAATGTGAGGTAGATCTTTGAGCTTCCAATAGAGAAATATTGGATACATAATCTATTATAGACTATCATTTAACTTTTCTAACAAGTTTAATTATAGTTTTAAGGAATTTGTATTATATGAATAGTGTAGAAAAAAATATTATATCTATTGTTAGATTAAATATGAATGGATTTATTTTCAAGTTTACAAATAAGAGTTGTTAATTTTATAAAGATAACATATATTATGGGAAAAAACTTCTAAATAATGGCCTTAAAATACTAGAATATAGAAACTAAGTGCTAGAAATTGAAAAGAAATCAAGATCACATGACTCATATCACACCCAGTAATGGAATCACTGACTTGGTCATGTAAATGAGAAGTGATTGACACAACTACATCAAAAATTAAATTTAAATTATTTTTAACTAAAACCACTTGATATTTGTTATATTTTTATAAAAGGTAAAATGGCCAAATATTCATTCAGTGGAAAGGGTGAATGGTCTATAATACTTATTAAATTAGTTCATAAAAATGTGTATAGGCCTTTTACTATGGAATCTATGTTTGTATACTCTTTATTTATAACTTTTATAGATGAATTTAGTAGATATATATTTTTAAAATTAATGAGGTATAAGTATGAATCCTTTGAGAAATTTAATAATTTCAAGAATGAATTAGAGAATCATCTTGGTAAGAAGATAAAGAAACTCTTCTTTGACTAAGGTAAATAATATATTAACCAAGATTTCATTGACTATTTAAGGAAGTCGGGGATTATATCTAAACTCACTCCTATTTATACCCCACAATGTAATAGTGTCAGTGAAAGGAGGAACCACTCCTTTTTGGACACATTGAGGTAACTGATGAGTCATAAGAGTCTCCCATTATACTTTTGGGGATATTCATTACAAATTATAATATAAATACTAAACTGAGTTCTAACTATAGTGAAAAATGATATTCCATACAAGCTTTGATGTTGGAGGAATCTGTGTTAACAAACTAACATATGAGGTGATGATAAGTGATTATTAAGGCCACTTCTAAAAATAAACTCACACCCTTTGGAAAAAGGAATATCACCCTAGATCTAATAACCTGAATTCAATGGTTACTTTATTACATTGGGGAATAAAATACAAGGATCACATCACAAAGGACCTACCATTTTAGAAATATTAGTAGAATAGATACATACATGATTTTCATATTAGATTAGAATATAAAAATGCAGAATAAAAACATATTGAAACTTTCTTATTTATTTTAGGGCATCCATGAATTATTCATAGATAAATTCTTGGTACCTTAGGGAAATAGAAACAAAAAAGGGTAAATTCAAATGATCATTAAGGGTACAAGTACAATAAAATCTATCATAGCATACATACTCATGATGATATAGTGAATAATCAATATATATTCCATATAATCAATATATTTATCATGAAAAATATCAATGGATAAAATATTAATGAAAATAATCAAATGTGTTGGTTTTAGAGGAATTCTCAAGAGGGGGGAGTAATTGAGCTTCAAATGCTAAATTTTATATCTTTGAAAATTATAAATCTAAATATCCTCAATTTAAAATATTGAACTAGTTTATAAATTTAGTAGGTATATATAATTTTATACTTTAAAATACTTTCTCAAAAGATTGATCAAAGCCTAGTTAAAACAAATGAAATTATTTTAGATTTTAAATTTTATAATTAAATAAAAAAACAATATATATATATATCACTTGTAAATGTAAAATATTATAGAATATTTTTCTCAACTTGGTTTGAAAAACTAATCATTTGAAATCAAAATTCATAAAACAATTTTAGAATGATGTTAAAAAATAGTAATTAAAGAAACATAAACCCCAATGGAATTAAGCAAGTGGTTAGATCTAATATAGATATTATTCCTCTCTACATGACAATAAGACACTACCAAGCATGTTTATTAAAACCTAATAAATAGATTGAAAACATGGATTGGGGTTGTACAAAATAACTTCTCACACAACAGTCTATGCTGTACAAATCCTCTTAGACAATTATACATGGTATAATGAATGCACAAAAATGAATGAAGCAGTATCAGAGCACTCATATTTTCATTAACTGAGAAGTGATAAAAAAATGTATGGGAATATCAAGTATAACTCAATATGTAAATAAAACAGATAACACTGAGAAATTGTTTTAAGTTTTCTACTAATCAATATATGATCTGGTTTAATTGATCAGTTAAGTCCTCTTCTCTTTAGAATTATATTTAAATCTATCATTGAGAAACCTCTAATTTTTTTAGACACTAGTGAGTATTGTGGAATCATAAAGAGATAGATTATCATGATGAGTGATTTTTTAGAGTAAATCTCCCATACCACACTTTAATACTCTCCTATCATATCCTTTTAAATGATAGAGGCTTCCTTAAATTTGAATTACGTTCTTAAAATAGTATCTATTGAGGAGTGATCATTCTTGGACTGATTAATCTCAATTTATCTAAAAATTATATTAAATTATAAAACCAACCATTGGGTTTTTGAACATTATCCATAATAAATTTTTCACTCAAGGTAGATGCAGAGTCACACTATGGTAACTTCATACTTAGAAAAATTTTAATTTCGGAATGGTTTGTTGAATATTCTTCATTTGATATCTCAATCTCACCATAATATCTATTGGAATTAAAATTAACGTCACTTAAACTATCAACATGAAGTCTGTTGACTCCATTCATGTGGTTTCATGGAAAGTTATTCATGAAGTTTCTCAAATTCCTTCATGTATTAACTTGAAAATTTATGAAAAATTCATCAGACTAGCATAATTGTTTGAAATACTTCTTGTAGTCACTTTAAGTCTTCACATGGTCACTTTTACACATATAAAAATTTCTTCACAGTTACTTCAATAGTCATGCAGTTGATCCACTTAATCATGCAACCAATCAACTCCTTCTTATGGAAGTTCCAATAATTAAAATTTTTTATCTGACTTCCATAGTCACTTCATGCGGTAGGGAGTCTATCTTTATGAATATATATTGTATAACATGAGGTATTTTTTATACTTATCCAAATTTAAATTTCATTATCGAAAAAAAATTTAATATAATAAGATGGAAAATTTATTATAATCATAGGAAACATGATTTGAGATTATTATAATAAAAAATTACTAGACTAATCCAACAATATCCCCTTTTTTCAAAATAAAAAATCACGGTAGGATAAAATTACATGTTAAAGCATAAGTTTGTAAAAACATTATTTTTTTATACTTTGTAATAAATAAAATTAAAATAGTATAGATTTCCATATCAAATTTCTCCCCCTTTGAGGATAATCAAAAATTAATAAATTAGAATAGTTATCATAGAACAAGAGCAATCAATATAAGAACAAATAAAAATAAACAAAATGTAATCAATACAAGAAATAATTTCATTCATGTAGAGGAAATGTAATACAAAATAAAAAATAAAAAATAAAAAATCCCTATTAGATCATATAATCAGAATATAATTCAAATTTCTCCTCTTTAGGGGATTTGGGATCAACAAGAGATTTTCCTTTATCCTGAGAAGGATAAGAGGAAGTATTAGGAAGAGTGTTGGAAGAATTGGAAATGAAAATTCTGTTTGAAAATTTTATGAGATGTTGAGCAGATTATGATGGGTTAATTCTAAAGGGATTAGTTAAAATAGGAGTAATATAGGTAAGAAAAAATATCACAAGTTGATCTAGAGGTTCTAGAATAAAAAACTTGTTAGTGTAAAGAAACATATTTAGGAGAATATTTTTTTGGAGAATATTTTTTTGGCATCAACTGACTCATGATAGTATCTTTCTTCTTAATAAGATTATTGATGCTTCATAATTTTAATACAATATTTCTTATTTTATTTTAGTATCCATAAAACCTCCATTTTTTCATAAGAGTATACAAAAACTTCATCTAGTTCTAGGATAGGTTCTGCTTTACCCTTAGGTCTCATAGGGTCTTTCACTGGATTAAAATGTTTATATAGATTTTCATTATCCACAAAATATATTTTATTACTTATATTTAAATTAATCATTATCCTCTTATAAGTAGTTTTGTTAAAAAAATCTGCCAAAAGAAATTTTATTTGGCTTCCCCTAAGGAATAAGTCCATTGAATTCAATAATAGATGAAATAAACTTAGGTTATGATGGCGAGTTAAACCTGGAAGAGGGTTTTCACAATAATTTCATGTGATACATTAGATTCCTAGGAAATATAATATATACTCTAATATTCATTAAGAACATAATGAATATATCTTCTTTACTTAGGATAATAAATTACCCTTCCCTTGGGTAGATTAAATGTTCTATAAATTTTACCAACATTTGATATTTAAAATCAAGCTCTAAAGTAGTATGTCTTTGAGGGGTTCTACCACCAGTCATATCTATATGATATTTTTTCATACATTAAAGTTTCAGGACCCATATAGTAATAACTCTAGAAGTCCTCAAAATATCATTTATGAGTCATCTTAAAACATATATCCCAAGTTTTAAAAGAAAATATAAACCTTTTTCCATTAAAATTTGTCTTTATGATATCCTTCTCATCACCCATTTCTAGTTACATATTTAAAGGAAATTCCTTCACTAACCCTAGATAAAATAATCAGTTATCTTCACTAGTCCTAGAAATCCAACCTTACTGCTAAACAATATTCCAAATTGGAGAATTAATTGTTCCCAACCATTCAACATTTACTTCCTTTACAGGAATGATCAATCAAGATAAAATATGAGTCTTGATAGTTTTGATAGGTGAACTAAATGATGTTTTACTTCTCTTCAAGGAAGATAAAACTACAAGAGAATAAAACAAAAAAAAGGCACTTCATCCTAACTATCATCCATTTAGATTATATGTTTCAAAGGATATGGATTAGTTTATGTATAAATATAAAAACTAATAGATTTGAAATGGAATCGGTTTAGGGTTTCAAGAGATAAAGGTGATTCATATTCTAATTTATGAATATTTAATTTCATTTTGGGGTTTAAATAGTAACACATGGGGAAAATATGTATTTATATTAAAAATTAAGCAGATAATAATGGAAACTTGAGTGACCATGTGAAATGTATTACGGTAGCTTGAATAATCGAGAGCCTTGTGGCAGTTTGAGGCAACACTATAACTTGACCTAAAACATGAGTAAATCTTCATGAAAGATTATGGTATTGTGGTTTCTTGACCTTCCACATGACCAAAATTTACAAAATATTTTCATATCATGGTATCTTTACCAACCACAAGACCTTTCATTAAAACCACTTATGCCTTTTGGTTAGATGTGACCTTAAGGAAAGAATAACTACCATATTTATCTTAAATTAAGAAAATTAAAATTAAATATAATTAATCACACCTAAATCTTATCTGATATAACTCAATTTTCAATGTTTAAAGGTTTTGTGAAAATACCCGCATGCTGATGCTCAAAGTCTATAAACTCAAGAGTGATATCCCCTTTTTAAAAATTGTCTCTTAAAAATTGATATTTTATATTAATTTTTTTAGTCTTGGAATGAGATACATATTTTTTTAAAAATTTAATCACACTTTTATTGTCAAATTTTATTGGTAAATGTCAAAATTGTTAATAATAGTATTGTAATGTGGCCTCCATCCACATAATTTTTACAAATAACTTCTTTAAAATATCTACTCATATTCAAAATTAAAAAATGCAGAAAAATATTTTTTTTACTACACCAAAAAACTAGATACTTTCCCAAAATGTGGAACGTTCTAGAGGTTATTTTTTATCTAACTTATAGCCACTAAATACTGAATTATAATAACAAACTAATACAAATTTAGGTATTATTGAGTAATATATCAATAATTGGTCACATTTTTGTGGTATTTAAAAATTATTTTAACTAAATTTAAATAATATTGTTTATTGTTTTCTTGAAAATGTGCATAGATGCACACAATAAACATTATATCAGGTCAACTAGAAATTAAGTATAGTAAACTATGTATCATACCTATGTAAGTGGTTTGGTAAATTTATTTCCTAGTTTCATTAAAATCTAATTTACTTCTTATACTCATTAGAGTATCACTACCTTTAGTTCTACCCAAACCAAAACATTTTAACGACACTTTGTTTATTTTATTTGATTTTAAAAAAATCTGTAATTGTTTTAAAAAAATTGTAAACCAAGGAAGAATTTTAATTCCCCCATTAAACTTATTTCAAATTCATTTTTCAAAATATTTAAAAATTTAACACATAATGAATTTTTAGATGAATCAAAAATAATTCCATTAACATACATTTGTAAAACCAAAATATCTTTTAATATTATTTTGATATATAAAGTAGGATAAACTATACCTTTTTAAAATTCATTTTAAAAAATAAATGAGTTGAGCCTATCATACCAGACTCTTGGATCCTATTTTAAACCATATAGAGAGTTTGAAAGTTTGTAAACATAATTTGGTAAATGAGGGGTTAAAATTCCATGTAAATTTTCATCAAAAAATCCTCAACAATATAACCATTTAGGAATTAACTATTGACATCCATTTGATATAGTTTTAAATTAAGATGATCTTCATAAGCAATTATTATTTTAGTAGCCTAAAATCTAGATGCTGGTTAAAATGTATCTTTATAATCAATATCATCCTATAAACTATAAATCTGTGAAACCAATCTATCGTTTTTTATAACTATAGATCCCAACACATCAACCTTATTTCTATACATCCATTTAGTTCCAATAGTTAGGTAGTCTTTAAGTATCTTAACTAGTTTACAAACATTATTTATTTTAAATTGATTGAATTCTTATTACATAGCTATCACCCAATGTTCATCACTAATAGTTTTAGTAATTTTCTTAGGATCTACCTGATATAAGAAGGATTGATGTTCAACCAAGTTTCTAATAGAATACTTGGTTTGATTTAATTTATCAAGATTGAAAAATAAAATATCTATAGGGTGATACTTATGTGTCCTAATGGTTCTAGGAATAGAAGTACTTAGTTATTCCAAGTCTTCTTCAAGGTTTGTTGGTCAATATGGTCTTTTTTGGGGGATTTATCAAATAAATTTGTAGTATAGTCAGAAGTTTTATAGGTTTTATTAATATTTATATTTGACATATCATCCTCATAGTTCTCTACAGTAGGTTTGGGTTCATGTGGATCTATATCATCAAAAATGACATGTACCGATTCTTCCACAACTTTATATTTATTATTAAATAATTTATATGATTTAATGGTGGTTGAATAACCTAGAAAAAATTATTCATAACGCTTTATTGAAAATTTATCTATATTTTATTTGGTATTTAGAATAAATACTTTACATCCAAAAATAGAAAGTAACTCACCTTTGGTTTTCTAGCATTACATAATTCATAAGGATTTTTATTTAGGATTAGTCTAATTAGAAACCTATTAAATACATAATAATTTGTGCTCACAACTTCATCCAATTGATAGATAGGTAAGTTATACTCCCTAAGAATAGTCTAGGATATTTCTTGAATAATTTTGTTTTATCTATCAAATACCACATTTTTTGAGGTGTTTGATGTGTGGTAAAATTGTGATTATACCCTTATTGTAAACATAAAGATTAAAATCCTTGATTCTCAAACCCATGACCATGATTACTTATTAAGGTTTAAATGGTAATTATATTATGTTTTTATATAGATTTTTCATATTTGATTAAATAGGAAGGAGCTTCACACTCTTGGTCTAGGAAGAATACCCATGTGTATCTTGAATAGTCATTGAAAATAGTATAATCACAGTGTCTACCACCTATATTATAAATTCTATTGGGTCAAAATAAATCCATACAAACAAATTCCAGTAATTTATAGGTCGATACCTCTTTCCTTGTTTTTGAAAGAAATCTTGTGTTTCTTTCCCTTTTGACAGGGATTGCAAACCTTGTATTTTAAAAATTATAGTTTCTATAGATCCTTAACTAATCCTTTTATAGTTAGCTTCCTAAGATAGTGAATATTACACTTGACTAGTTTCCTAAACAACAACCAATATTCTCTACGAAAATCAATTAATCATAGAACGTTTTAAAAAAATAAATAATTTAGATTTACAGTATAAACATTATTATTTCTTAAAGTAGTAAACTATAAAACATGATTGAAACTATAAATATTTAAAGAATTATTTTCAAATTTATATTTGTAGGAATTATAAAATAATTGATATATAATAAGAAGATTATATTTAAAGTGATCAAAAAATAAAAAATTATAAATAAATTCCTCAAATTCACCAACTTATCCAAGGAAAATTATTTTTCTTTTCACATTATCACCGAAGGTGACATGTCCTCCATCCACTTTTATTAATCTATTGAAACATGGGTAGTCTCCAGTCATGTGTATAAAACATCCACTATCCAGATTCCATATACTTTTACTGGAACTTTTTAAGAATTTACCTATATAAAATAATATAAGAAATGATTTTTGGGACCTAGATTTTCTTGGCAATGGAAGGTTAGTAATCAAAGCCTTGGGAATCCAATTTTTTCATAGGATTATTCATTGTGGATTAATAGATTTAGATAAAAAGGTCTTATTTGTTCCAAAATAATGAGTACTATTTTCTTGGATATAATTCCATTTACTTTTACATATTAATGTTTTATTATTTGAACTTGGAACAAAATAGTTTTATACATATTTTCCCCCCATATGTATATGCAATACCATTATTAAGTTTGGGAGGTTTTTTACTTCCCAAAATCATATTAAAGGTATTACTTCCTTTTTTAATTTGTTATAAATATTTTCTTATTTTATCATTTACCAATTTATAATATGTATTCGATTTTTAATATGTTTTCATTAGTTTCTTTTTCAATAGAAAGGTCATTATTAGTATTGGAATATAAAGCATAGACCTTTTTCAAATTATTTTTCATGGCGTCTTCTAACATGTAAAATTACTTGAAAATTTATTCATTATACATTTCATTTTCATCAACATAATCATCACTAGCCATATCATAAATAATTTTATAATTTTTTACCTCAGATAAAATAGCTATAAATCAGAAATTTTCTCTCACTTGTATCATTCTAGTCTGAATAAGAATTTCTAGAGCAATCCTCAGATGCAATCCAAGTTTCATTCATTAATTTCTTTGGTTTATACTCTATATCATTATACTTTTGATTATATTTCATATTATTACATTATACTTTAATATCAATTTTATAGTTCCATTCATAATAGGTATTTTCTCTAAAAGAGTGATTTTTCTCAGTGTCCTTTTTCCAATTTACACTTTTTTTATACTTACCTTGATGACTTAATAAATAAGTTATTATTTTTATAGAACTTTTTAAATATTTTTTCTTATATTTACTCATCAATTTTAGATTTAGATTCATCTCCACTGGAATATTATTTGATCACCTCCTTGGGTTTATTTTTATCTACCATGAAACCTATGGGTTTCTTCTTAAGTTAAATATATTCTTTGTATGACTTAAATTCGTCTTCATAAACAAAAAAATATCCAATATATTATTATAATAGAAGCTTTATAATGTCATATTATTCTCTAATCGAAATAAAAGTTCTTCTCCATGTATTGGGTAAGCATCTTAGTAATCTCACTACTTTTATTTCATCTATTGTTTGTCTAAGTATCTTAATAGTGTTGATGATCACATTAAATTTTAAATAAATTTTAGATATCGACTCATCATGTTTCATTTTGAAACAATCATACTTCATATTATATATATATATATTTAATCTCATTTATTTAATATTGGAAATTCCTTCATGAGAAATAGCTAAAGTTTCCTATATTTAAAAAGAAATAGAATAAGAATATATTCTAATAAACCCATCTTAACACAATGTAAAAAAAATGCATTCATATATTTTCAATTAAAATCATAATTAGTGTTGAGACAAGTGTTACATTTATTTTCAATGAGTCAGTCAATATGTGTTTGGTGAGTGTTAATGACCTGATGATATATAGGATTGTTATGGATTCAAAAAATGAAATTGGATTTCATACTTGATTAATCATAATTTATTATATACATCTAACAATTATTTAAAAAATATTAAAGATATAAGGCATGGGTAAATTTATTTGAATAACTAACATAATGTTTACAAAAAGTGAATAAATTCTTTTAAGAATACAATGTGATATTCAGTCATTGCATGAGGAGTTTATTTGAAGGATATGAAAATATTTTCTATTTTCATACAAGAAAAATGTGCTGAATATTTATTAAGTGGACATGTAATTATTCGAATACCATGAAAAAATAAATTAATTTCATGATGAGCTAATATTTATTTGAAAATTATATTTTAGATTGTCTTGGATTTTATATTTGAAATATTTCAATTATAGATTTTGTAGTTCCTAAATCAATGCATGATCACAGAGAGGGGGAGGGGGTGAATTAGCAATCCCTTTTTCTTTTTTCAAATTTTTGATTTTCAATTTAAACTCTTTATCTAGTTAAATCATTGATCCTCTCTTCTTGTGCCTCTCAACCTTAACTCGAATGATGCTATAAATCAAAGTCATAGAACACAAATATTTATATGGTTTGGTACAAATAAATAATCCTTTCCATGTTGGTTATCCTCCTAATAAAGATTCTCCACTATAATATTAGTTTATTAAAAATATTAATTGGTTATATACCCTAATTAAAAGATGGTTATACCCCCCATCGCCAATTCACCTTCACCAGTTGGTTATAACCCCCAACCACACCTTATTCTCCTATGATTGGTTGTACCCTACAATCACAATATTATAGTAACTATTCATACCCCATAGTTCTAGCCTCTATCTTTAGATGGATTGAACAACTATAGAAAGTTATTTTGATAATCCTAATCAATGACATTAATGGATCAAACTTTCTCATGTAAAATTTTAGTACCTTTGCATAGATGCTGGTCTTGCTAAAAAAACTTATGATCACAGTAGATAATAAACTTCCTCAGTCCTATCAAATGCTTGGGAAAGAATAATTTCTTCTATTTAATGAAAACACAACCTCACTAAATGTGTGAATGTTCTGAAAAAAAGTTCTTCATTAATATATTATGTTAGATAAAACATATACAACCCAATCCTCTTCTCTTCTTAAAACCCAAAAAAATATTATATATTTCTTTGTTATTTTATGTTCTTATCAATATTATGTTTGGGTTATCTTCTCAAATGGTTATCCTTTCATGTGTTCATGTGATCATGTTGTATCCACTGTCTTCCTTCAATATTCACAGATCTCCTCAGTTATAACCCACACATGCATGTGATCACATGTATGTAAATTTTCATGTATCATGAAAATCCTTCTTACAAGGGTGTGTATGTCACTGTTCTGAAATTCTCCCACACAAGTATAGTATTATATATTTTGTATACTCTTTTCACACACCACAACAGTTATGAAAATAATTTTCCTCCAACAACACCATAATTTCACAATACCTCAGTGAGTTCATGTAATTCAGGAGGATAATGCATGTGGATATCACACTCTCCTAAATGTATTTGTGGAACTAGTACTTTGTGAAGAACTTAGAGTGTGTAAATACAAGTTTAATGTTCATGGGAATTATTCTCCTTTATATAAGATAAAATATTATTGTTAACTCTTATTCATGAAATAGTGAGTTCCACAGTGGCTCTATTTTTATGAAAAACATGATCACTCACAAAATCAGTAGCAATATCTCTTGGCCCAAACAATCCTTTTATAGGAATTTACCCACCACATTAGCTATAATAAAATAGTTATGTAAAGGGTATCAAGAATATCCACAAAAATATTTAGTTTCCTCCTTTTTAATATCACCGAAGGATTCAATGCTTCTCAAATATATTAAACAAATAAATATGGCGCCTTATATTACACAAGTTTTTGATGGATCCTCTCAAATTAATCCTCCTTCTACTCCCTTTTTAGAATCATTAACTCACACATGATTATTGAATGCTCTAACTTCCTCTTTAAACTCAATTTACATTAATAAACTTCATATTCTTTGAAATAATCATGCATGAAAGATTAATATGCATGAATGGGATCAATATGAATTATTACCTCTGTTTTTCAAGATGATGTCAATCACATGATATTACTGGACATTGGGTGTAGCATGCAACATTGAACCAGTGTCATTGGGGAAGCCATAGCTACAGAAAAGGTTGAAGAAACCATCTGCATCGATAAAACAATCTAGATGTGCCATATTAGATTCACATGGAATTTCTTTATCTTTTTTAAGTGGAGGAATAGTGATGTGGGGTTTTCGTCTCACATCATATATCCAATAAGTTTTGCACTTCAATATATTACAATGCGCCCTGCATTCCAATTGTTCTATAGAAGTGGGGGATTGACACAAGAATACAATTTTACACACATAGCCCTCAGGTGAGTGGACTTAGCTATCCCATTCATATGAATTCTCATGATCATTCTCCTACAGGGCTATACACAACCCACTCACCCCTTATTCCATGTATGATCCTTAGGATATATCTCCCATGAGGTTAACCCTTATCCCCCTCATGTGTGGTGATGATATTTCCCTTATGATAATGTAATGCATAGACTTTTTATTAAATACCACTAAATAATTACTTATTATATGAATTAAGTTAAAGTATAACTTTAAATATGATTCCACATATTTCAAAAACAATTCTAAAAATGATTCCTCATATCATATTCCTAAAATATTCATCATGTAATCTTCTTTTAATACTCATAAAAAATATGTGAATATATTTTTTCATAGAATTATTCATGTACACATGAAATAAAATACATTTCATGGAATTATTCCAATTATACTTATTCTCCAAACATTGTAGTAAACAATGTGTAATTCATAACACATGTATTTGACACTGAAGAACTCAAATGTGATGATTGTTAGACAAGTTTTTAGTGTCACAGACATGTGTTAAAGAGTAAACATTATTTACTATAATGTTTATAGAATAAGTATATTTATACAAAGTACATGAAATATATTTTATTTCAGGTGGATATGAATAATTCCATGAAAAAATATATTCACATATTTTGTATGAGTATTAAAAGGAGACTACATGAAGAATATTTGAGGACTATGATATGTGGAAACATATTTGATAATTGGCTTAGAAATATGTGGAATCATATTTGGGGATATATTTTTTTAATTATTTCGTATATTATGTAATTATTTGGTGGCTTTTAACAAAGAGGGGCTAAACATTGGAATCCCACAAGGGTTATCCCATCACCACACATGAGGGACCTGAGGGTCAACCACATGGGAGAGCCTACCTAAGGAGACATCATAGTGGAAGGGGTGGATGTTCTATGTATAGGGCCATAAGATCATGAACCTAAACATGCATGTGGATAGGCCAACTAGGCTGGTTGGGTCATGTGTTATGTGTGAGAGGTTTATGCAAGTGTTGATCCCCCGATTCCATGGTACAACCAACAAATGGTGTGCATTGAAATATATTGAATCACAGAACCACTGTGATGTTTGATGTAGAATGCCAACTAAAAATTACTATTTTCCTATATAAAAAAGATATAGACATATCTTGTCCAGTCGATCTGGAACCTCTTGACCATTCGATCGAGGTGGCTGGTGCCTTCAACCTCTACTACACCTACAGATTCCTCGGTGACACTGGTTCGATCCCACATGCTACACCTAATTTACAGCCATACCAGGTGATTGATACCATCTCAAAAAACATTAGGAATGATTTATCTTGATCTTATGAATGAAAATACATCTTTCATACATGCTAATTTTAAATAATATGAAACTTTTGAATGAAAATGGAGTTATAAGAGGCAGTTTTAGTCACCGATAAGCATGGGTGAGTTCATCCATCTAAAAATGTAGGATAATGATCATTCATGTGAGAGGTTCCATCATGAACTCACATAATAGAAGTCACCATCTTCTTTTATGTAAGATATTTTAGAAATATTGAATCCTTTAGTGATATTAAAAAGGAGTACATGGATTATTTTATGAATATTTTTGACAGCCTTGGCGTGGCTATCTTATTTTAGATATGGTGGTGGGTAAATTCTTATAAAAGGAGAGGTAGGTCCTAGAGAGAATACTCTTTATTTTGTGAGTGCACCTATTTTTTAGAAAAAATAGATCCACTATGAAAAAGACTATTTCACGATGAAGACATAACACAATTCTTTTATCTTGTGTGAATGATAATAATTCCCATGAGAATTCGACTTGTGTTTACACACTCAAAGTTATTCATGAAGAATTAATTCTGGGAATCTATTCAGGATATTGTGATATCCTATGCGTTATCATCCCAAATTTTGTGAACACACTAATGTATATAAAAAATGTTGTGTTGCATGAGGAAATATATATTTTCATACATATTATGGAGTGTGTAAAGAGGAGAAAAAAATATCTCACTACACTTTCAAGAAGGAATTTAAGAATAGTGATACACACACCCTTTCATGAAGGATTTTCATAATACATGCAAATATACATGCGTGTAATAACATGCATGTGTGAGGTATAAGTGAGGTGATCTATAAAGATTTAAAGAAGATAGTGGATAGTGCATGAGAATATGCACATGTGTAAAGATATCCATTTGACAAGACAACCCAAGCATAATATTGAGAAACACAAAAAATAAAAAAGGAATATATAATATGTTATTGGGTTTCAAGAAGACAATAAGATTGGGTTTTTATGGTTTTATCATTCATAATATTATAACAAATAACTTATTTTCCCACCTTATACATATTTATTGAGGTAGGTTCATCATAAAAAAAAATAACTATTTCATGATCATTTGAAAATTCTTAGGAAGCTAATTATCTACTAAAATAATAGTTTGTTTGATCAAAACCAACATCTATGAAAAGGTACTTGAATTGTACACATGAAATTGTGATTTAGTAATCTCATGGATGAGGATCATCAAAAAATCTTTCAATAGTGGATTAAACCATCAAAAGAAAGAGGCTTTAGTTGGGTGTATAACCAGTTGCTGGAAGATTGTATTCGGGGGGGTATAACCAATCATGGGAGAATAAGGTGTAGTTAGTGGGTATAACCAACTAGTGAAGGTGGATTAGATCTTGGGGGTATAACCAGCTTCTAATGGGGGGTAAAAATTTACTATTTGTAATCATGTTATTATATAGTAGAGAATATATGTTAGTAGGATAACTAACATGATAAGGTGTAGGTATTTGTACCAAAACTTGTAAATCCTCATGTAATGTGATTTGGATTTACAACATGATTCAAGGTAAGGATGAGATACACAAGAAGAATTGATTAAGTCTTTAACCATCCACATAGGTTGAATTGAAAAATAAAATTTATTAAAAAGAAAAAGGGATCACTAATTCACCCTTCCCCCTCTTAGTGATCTCACACTAATATGGGCACTATAAGTAGTATTAGAGTGAATGTCACCTCTAAAAGATCCAAAATACTACTTAGGATGGAGAACATGAATTCAGTAAACACAAGGGTATTCCCATTTTTAGGGGTGATAAATATCATTGTTGGAGTAATAGGATAATACTTTATCTCCTATTACTTAGGTTATAAGTAAGAGATTAAGATACAATGGGATTTCCATCCTATTATGAGAATGCTCCTATGAATTTTGCAGATAATATAAACTTGGAGATAGATGGAAAAGATCAAAATTAAATCTTTATGGCTCAATTGGAAAAGGTATAAACTAAAGTGATGGGTCTCCAAACTGCTAAGGAGATATGGGATAAACTGAGAATCTTCTATGAATGAAATCTTAAAGTTAGATAAGATATGTTGAAAACATGGGGAAATATATTTTAAGATATAAAAATCGGTGATGATAATATTTTTGATGACTAATTTATGATAATAAATTCTATTATCTGTATAAACAGTTTTGGTGAGAAACTATATGACTCAACTATTGTGAACAAGTTGATAAGAAATTTTTTAGATAGATTTGAAGAAAATGTTTTAGCACTAGAAGATTGAGAACATATATCATTTTATGAACTACATAAAATTCTCATAATATATAAAATAAGAAAAGTACCTATATTCATGAATAAGGAAAGAGATGATATAAAATCTAAAGCCATGATAAAACATAAATCTAGAATCAAAGAAGAACTAGAATCAAGTGTTCTAAGGATGAGGAAGTTAAATAGGATTTAAATGAAATATTGGAATTATTTTCAAAAGGAAAATATGGAGTCTACACTGTAGAGGTATTTTTCGACGTTTCCTCCCTGCCATGTCAGCCCAACCCATCACGTTTCCTCCCATCTATGGCCAACGTGATGGTGTGGGTAGAGGATTTGGGATCGTGGTGAGGGATTGGAGGTGAAGTATCGCAGAGTCGTTTCCTCTTTCTACGCAACCTATCCCCATGCTCCTTCTATGCCATTTCTTTCCTAAAATGTCATGTCGTACTCCACTCCAGTAGGGCACGGTGGTCGAGTGGGAGGATTGGGATGGTGTTGATGGATGCGCATGGTGGTAGGTCTGACATTGGTGTTTTCTTCTTGTTTGCTTGGATCATTGGTTTTTTATCCTATTGGTTGCTTCGGGTTTCTTCGTAGGTTTTTTCCGATGTTCATCTCTGCTTCGTGGTGGATCCATCAATTGATTTGGCATAGTGCGATTAGGGTTGGGAGGGTTTGGATATCTCAGGTTGTGACAAAGATTTTTCTGATTTATGCTAGTTTGGTTTCCAAGCGATGATCTGTGTTGCTCTCGGATGATCAGTGGTGATGACAGGTGTGTTTTATCTTTCGATTCGAAGGTGAAATCGTGATATGTCGATGGAGGGGTTGAGGTGTCTCCGGTGTTGGTTGTTAGAAGCTCTGTGGTTCGACCCCTACTATTTCGATGCTTTTCAGTTTTCGACAATGGTGATGAAGATGTGTTATGGTGGACTCTGGTAACTGATGATGTGATGACGATGAAGGGTTTATTGCGAATCATGGAGCAAAGATCGAGGCAGATTGTGGCTGCTGTGTGATTTTTTGGATGTGGTCTCAGTTTTTTGAATTTGAAATTTGATGTTTTGAGGTGGATGGTTATGTCTGTGGTGTTGGAAATTTGGTACCAGTTTGTGAGGTTCCCACTTACCCATAAAGTGGTTAATTCAGAAAATGAAAAAAAAAGAATTTGAGTAGGAGGAGATGAAGAAGATAAAAATTACCAGAAAAGGAAGTGGAAGAAAAATTAGAACAGGTTTACTGCCAAGATGATAACTATTATGAGAAATGAAATGGATGAATTTTCATCAACAAGTAGCGAGTTGTAAAATAGAGGATATTATAAGAATATTATGTGTATTATGGGTGAATCAAAGATGACCAAAGAATAATTTGAATATGATTAAGGTATGAGATAATTGAACTAGAATGGACATTAAATGAAAATTTTGAAGACCCAATTGTGGAAAATTGAAATCTTGGAATGAAAAGAAAGGCTAACATAAAAAATTTAATATGATCACCTTGGAAAATAATGAACATATCAAGAAATAAGGGAAAAATATTAAGGAAATAAGATAATATATGATGAATATAGTTGAGTCAGAAGGCATATTGAAAACCTTTGAAGGAAAAAAAATGAAAATAAATAGTTTGACCAAAAAGAATAAGCACTTATTGAAGATAATACACTATATAGATTGAAGATTGTTGAATCTAAGAATATAGTGAATAATCTAAGTGAAAAAAATATTCAAAAAGATGAATAATTATATGAAAAGTAGTCAATGTGTCTTAATTATAAAAATGAGTTAAATAAAATGAGATAATACTTCACTAGAGAAGATGAACTTAAACGTGACTAATCAAAAGTTTCTAAGAATAAGGGTCAACTAAGATAGGTTATTTATACTCTTAATAAGTCTCAATGTATATCTATCATCTTTAATAGTGTAGGTTTGAGATTCAAGATTGAAAAAATTATTATTGATGGAATAAATATGAAAATACCTTCCACAAAGGAAGAGTGGACTAATTAATTCAAAAGGCTTCCTCCTAAGTAGAAACATCCACAGTATGTGAAAAGAAAATAGCATAAATATTCAGAGAAGAACTACTATTAGTCTAAAAGTTATGGGTTTATAATCTACTTCTAGTGTGGTGAAGTGTTTAGTCGTGAATTTTATTCATGATGTTATAACATTTAACTTCTGATAATTATGTTTAAATAAAGGAAAATCAATGTTAAATGGATGAGAATAGATTATTATAAATAAAAGCCTATGATGAATACATCATCTAAAATTTCAACATAGAAAAAATTAAAATAATTAAATAAATCTTGAAAAAGTTGTTTTCAAGAAGGTCAAAACGAAAATAAATTGGTAGATAACTTATGTTGTGATATTCTTCATAATGTAAATGAAAATAGAAGTTAGATATTGAAGAAAACTATAGTCACTGGTAAGTTGTGTGATAATTCCAAACAAATAGAGAAATGTCAGAATATTTATAATCAAGAAGGAAAACAAGTGGCGATAGTTAAAGAAATTAAAGTTGATGATAAGTGAACTATAAATGATTACTTGGAAATTTTAAAGTTTGAAATGTGTGAACAATCTAGGCATGGTAAAAAATATTGTATGATAATACAACCTGCTCAAGAAGAGAGCATAAAGAAGAGGTTACAAGAACAAAGAAGTTCTTATGATACCAAAGAGGAAAAGTCATCTATATCATAATTGTTAGCTGAGGATGAGAAATAAATCATGTGTTTTGAGAGAACTACGAAAAAAGGATCATCCAAATATGATTATAAGAAGAAGAAGAAGAAGAATAAGTCTAGATTATGAGAAAACCCTCAATTTGAATGCATATTCAAAGGGAATTTCAAGTCCCTCCTTATTCCCTTACTCTTTTTATATGAACTAACATGTATGAAATTGAATGAGACTAAATATTAATCATGGAAAATATATCTTTCTATTATGATTAATGGAGTGTATCCCTCCAGGGGAAGCAACACTGAATATGAGGTACGATCATCACACCGGGGAATCTTCCTTGATTATGTCAAACTACTTATCAAGTGGGGGTGATGAATCATGCGATAGATGAGATGTCGGGGGAGTAATATTTTATACACTTGAAATTTTTTGATGTATTTTTTTAAGTTGTGTGTAGGATATTTATTAATAAACTTCTTTATATATCCTAAACAATGAAGAAGTTGTCTGAGATTGAGGATGATATCACATATGAATGTTATTTAGAGAAAAATTTAATGATTTTTTAACATAACTCTTGTTTTCTACACCAAGTTATACCATGTAGAATTATATTTGAATAACTAAAAGCTCATTTCTTTAAAAAAATATTGTGGTTCCATTCTTTAAGGAGAGATAAGTTATAAATGTATAAATAAATATTGATAAGTTTAGATGAGTAAAACTCATTTATAATTTACATTTAATTTTCAATAAGGGGTAGAAAGTTTTGAGACACATATTTAATTTCAAATATGTGAAAGAATATTAAAAAAAATAAAGTCCAATTCCATCAGTCCCAAGATATTTATTTTCTATGTGTTAGAAAAAAATTGGCCAACCATACCAACCACAAGGACCGGCTCAGTCAACCTCATTGTAGGAGATATATTAACCAAAAATTAGAGATAGTACAAGAAACGTTAATAGAGGTAGATTTTAGATAATTAGGATTCATTGTGCCCACAAATAGAACATGAGATAATGGTAGGTGCATAGTGCATGTAAGGATGTTCACAGGTGGTGAAAAGGGTCATGCAGGTGTGTGTGTGTGTGTGTAGCATTTGTGTGTGTAAAGGTGTATTTTGGTGATAAACTTAGTGAAAAATTGAGCGTTTAGTAAAAAAAATTGTTTATATATCATATCCCGAAATCATTCAAGTTTTATGTGTGGCGATATGGTTGTTTTAATTTTTCAATATTTTAAAAGCATGGATATAAAACCAGTCATCCAATAAGATATGTCTCTACCATTCGACCAAGATGCATTCCATTTTATTCCATGATAACTATCTGTAAAAAATCTATCATATTGATGATAAGTGTTATCCCATATTTAATTCATGTAAATGGTTGACCATGTGAATAATTTGGGTTGAACATGCCCATAAAGATATTCCTATGCATAAACTCTTGGATCAACCATGCCATGGAAGATCAACTGTATAACTTACCATCGATCAACCACATGTACTTATATATATCAATTTCATAGAAGGGTGCTGTGTGAAAACACTTTAAGTGACTGCTTAAGCATATGAAGATCTACTATGAGTCCATCTTGAGCCACATTATGTGGAATACAATTATAACACATTAAAACTCAAGCCACTGCATCCATTGATGAATCAACCATGCATAGAAATAAAGCTTCTATGTAGTGGTAAGAAGAGAATCTAATATTCGGTGTTTTATATGGTTTTAATTAAGAGACATTCCAAGAGGATACTAATAATTCATATAAATTGAGGTAATTATGTAGTTTCACTTACATGATTATAAGATGTGTGAAATAAGAAGATCACAACCAGATACATGTGCTAAGTTTGAACTAGTTTATCCCAAGGTACATGTGTTTTATAGGTTCATATCAAGTTCTTTGGATATTTTATAGAGACTCAAATTCATGCATATTCCACATTTAATGCATGCATATTAGGTGAAATCAATGTATGGTATTTCATGGATTATGAGTTAAGCTTGAGATATCAGGTATTTAATTAATAAAGGTAGGTAATTTGATATTTCTTGTACTAAATGGGTATCGGTGACATAAAAGGTTAGATACATTGATTTTCTATAATGCATCCATACCATGGGTATTTTTATAATACATAAATGAAGGGTAAAAAATTTAATATTGTGGTAATTTAAGGATAAATGAATAAGTTTCATAAAAATGAATGCATGCTACAAGTTCGATACATGCATGCAATTATTATTTGATATATGATTGAGTGCATGAGTTAAATATTTAATAAGAACATGATTATTCATTAACTACATAAATAATAGAGAAGGATATTGAAATTCCACAGACATTTAATAAGGCGTAGTAAACAAGAAATAATACCCATGGTATTAATGAGGAATTATAGAATGTTTATAAAAATAATTTCCATGGAATTAATAGGGAATCTTATGGGTTTTTAATCTTGAAATAATACCTATAATAATAAAAATTTATTGAAATATTTGTGATGATGAATTTATGCCAAGTATTCAGTAAATAATATCATAAAATAAGATCGTGATTTATGTAGAAAATAATGATAAAAAATATTTGATTAATGTTAACAATGTGAAGAAGGAGAAGAAGACGAGAGTCTATTGGGTATTTGATTGATAATTTATATTTGGAATTATTCTTAGAAATTTATCATGGACTTATGTATATAATAATTGAGGAGATAATTTGGGATTTAATTATGAAATTAATATAATGAAAGTATCTACTGTCGATGATCATAGTATTTACATATTCATTGATAATTACTATGATAATAAGGAGAATCAAATTCAGGATTTTATTGTTTTGAAATCAAACGATGCATGAATTTGAAGAGGATCTATTATAAAAAATTGTGATATATATATTTCATCCATTGTGAAAGATAATTTTTAGAAGTATAATACATATTGGTATTGAAGAAAGAAGGAGTAGAATCTAGTAAATTATAAAAGAAGGTGATCAAATATGATCTAGTATTTTAAGAAGAGAATTCAGACCATTCATGATCTGAAAGAAGTTTTTAGGCGAATAAGATTTTTCCAAAAACTATTAAATAAATTTAAGAATTGTTCAAAATTAAATGAAATCCAACTTTTTTATGGAGTAATACCATCTAAATAAGAGGATATTTCTATCTTTGGATCAGAATTGAAGGAGATTAGATTTGGGGTGTCTAACCAGTTGATGGAGACTTTTGATTGTGGTGAATAACCAATTACTAAACAATTGCTATTGGGGCGTCTAACCAATTATTGGATAAGTGTATCTAGGGTGTATAACCAGTTGTAACCACTTATGTTTATAGTTTAGAATCAATGTTGGGGTTTCTAAACAACATGATAAGGAGTACAATTTTATGCTAAACCTTATAAACACAATGTGATTCCTTCTATTTTACTACTACTACTACACATGAGGTGAGGTTGTGAGATAATAGTGTATATATTTAGAACATCAAAAAATTAAATAGGTTGGGATAAAAGGGAATATCTCATAAAAATAAAAAAAAATAATTGATTCAACCTTGTCAATGATTCATTCGACATGTGGCAATTAAATTGGTATCAGAGATAAGGTTCTATCTAATGATCCAATAATTTTTGAATATATAATTTGATATGGATTTAAATTAAATCATATCCCATATTTCAACAAATTTAAAAAAAATCAAAGTTAATAAGGAATCAAAACAATCACCAAAGGATTTGAATTATAATGTAAATAAACACCTTTCCATAGATTTCCCCAAAAATAATCTTAGGAGTATAAAGGAGAAATTTTATTCATCCTTTTTATGAACCCAATTTAGAGATGAAATAAATATCCTTTGCTTTAATGAGAAAATTAACTAATAAAAGGTTTCAAATAAGGAAGAGGAAATTATAAATAAGAATAAAAATAATTGATTAAAGGTGGTGAAGCTTAATAATATGGTGAAATATCATACAGAGAAGATGGTTAAAAAGGAAGAATAACTTGTTGAGAAAAATTTAACATGTCTTATATTTCAATATGAGCTAAAAACCCTAAATAATAATTCACCAATTTAGAAGAAGTAAAAGATAATGCATCTCTAGTTTGTGAGAAGAAAGGTCCAAGGGAAAAAGGAAAATCATTTATTTATAAAAATGAATGTGTTAAAACCAAATATGAAGTTGTTTGGTCCCAGAACAATGAGGGGAATTCTTCCACATAAAATATATTGGAGGTCAATCTATTCCCCATAAAATAGATAGGAGATCAATCTAATAATATCACAACCCCTAGAGAAAAGAAAGATTATTTTTTATAGGACAAAAATAACATAAAAATGAAAAAAATCTGGAATCAAACTAGAAATTCAAAACTCTAAGGTGTTTGTTGGTGATTTGGAAGGTATGGACACAAATCCAAATATTTTTAGTTTAATATATATTTTTCTTGAAATAGATAAGAATAAAGTGGTATTTATAGTGATAAAATGAGAACAAAAACTCATTGGAAATAGTAACTTACTAGAACTATATCAAATAAGAAACAAGGTTATAAAACTCAATAAGGTCACAAAGAAAAATATTGTATGAAAAATATAACCGGAAAATTCCCTTATGTAACAAAAGGGAAAAAATTTAAGACAATCAGAGATGATTCATGAAAAATTGAAAAGATCAAGAAGAAACATGATAAGGCTAAAAAAGCTAAGAAATCAAAGAATGAGTGTTTGGTTTGTCCTAACCAATTGAACAAGAATAAAAAATTTAAGGATACAAAAATCATTGACATGAATCAAGGAAAATAGGTGGATTAAGGTTCACATACAAGATGTACTTTGAAAATATAGATGGAGAAAAAAAATCCACATGAGTAATCAATTCATGGGAGGAAAATATGTGAAAATTCCATGAATCTTGTAAACAAGAAATAAATAACATCCCATGCTGAGCTTGGAAGGTAGAATAAAGAAAGGATGAGAGAAAAATCTCACCCTGAATGCTTCATCTAAACAAACAAGAGGTCCCTTAGAATTCCCTACTATTTTATGTGTCTAGAAATAACATATAAGGAATTGAAGGATATGTTTGAGGTTATCACTATTAAACAATATGAAGTGATTTTCCTTCTTGGATTCTTATGAATGAAATAAAATGAAAAAATAGGAGTGTATCCCATAATATGGAGAATCTTTTAAGAAGAATATATCATTATATAATTCTAGTGAATCTTCAAATTTTGGTTAATTTCAGAACTGGAGTTATGAGGTATGAAAATAAAACTCAGAATTTTCTCTCTTCATTGTTTCAAAAATATTTTTTTAGGGATAGTGTTGATTGATGAAAATCATGAGAAAAAGGGAGAGTTTTATAACTTGTACATAAAATGTTTTTATGGTTTTTTGAGATGTGTTTAGGTTAAATGTTTATGAAGAATATATTTTTATACATCCCTTATTTGAGAATTAAGAAATTCTGAGCATGATACCACATTCATGGTAGCTTTTGGATAATATAGACAAACTTGGTTTTATCTTTCGTTTTTCTACACTGGTTTATCCCATGTTGAGTTAGAGTACACTAACTAAAGGCTCTTTTTTTAGGGAACCATGTGGAATCATCCTTTACTTAGAAAAAGGGAAATGGAATCTTGAATTCCTTGAAAGGTGGTAGAAGAGATGAGAAGACCGATGTGTTAACCTTTTCATTTGAATTTAAATAAGGAGGAAAACATTTTAAAACACATATTAACTTCAATAATGGGAAAAGATATTGGAAAAAAATAAAAAGGGGGATATTTTGAGAAAATTATTTCATTTATTATCAATGATTTAGTTAATATATTTTTGGTGAGTGGAAATGAAGTGATGATATAGAGGATTTTTATGGACTTACAAAATGTAATAGGATGCTATAATTAAAAAATACTCCTTATTTATATATATCTTATTATTATTGAACTGATCTTAATGCACTAACACATGTGTCAATGTAGTTAAGTAACTAACATAATTTTTCCGACAAGTGTATAAACACTTTGAAGAAGACCATGAAATGTTTAGTTATTTCATAAGGATTTAATATAAAGGTTATGAAAATATTTTTAATTTTGATAAATAGAAAATGTGTTGAATAATTATTAAGTGGCCATGAAATTATTTTATGACCGTTAAAAAAAATTAATTTCATTAGGAGTTGAGAATTATTTGAAAATTATATTTGAGATTATCTTGGAATTTATATTTGAGATATTTCAGTTAGACATTTATTTTATAAGTGTTAGAAAAAAAATTGACCAACTATAAAAACCATAAGGGTTAGCTGAATTAAATATATTGTGGGAGCTAACTCAACCAAAAGGGATATCTAGTATAAAAAACTTTCATGGTGGTAGGTGTGAGAAAATTAGGATGCATAGCACCCACAAAGAATGAAAAAGAACTTATTGATAAATATAGCACCCGCATAGATATGAATAAGTGGTATGGAGGGGCACACAAGTACACGTGGACCATATGTGTGTGTGAAGGTGTATCTGAGTGCAAAACCTAGTGATGAATCCGGTTGTTAATGAAACTTGATTGTTTATGTAGAATATCCTAGAATATTTTATGTTCAATGTGGGGAAATTTGTTTGTTACATAATAATATCATTTTAAGAATTCTGATATAACACAAACTTCTGATATGATATGCCTCTGTCGTTTGATCAAGCCATGAAACATATTCTTCCTTGTGAACTATCAATGTGATCTATCAAATTTCTTGTAAGTGTTATCATGGATTGAACACATGTTAAGGATCAAATGTGAGAAGTATTTGGATCGACCATGCCTAGAAAGATCCACCAACATTAAAACACATAGATTGACCATACTAAAGAAGATTGACCATATGTATTACCATAGATCAACCATATGTTTTTTCCCTCGATCAACCACATGAGAGGGTGTTGTGTGAAAAAATTTAATGTGAATTCATGATCATCTAAAGATCAATTACGAGTTCATCTTATACCCCTCATAAAGAAAATAATTACCACAGATTCAAAATCGGTCCACTATATCCATTAATAAACTGATAGTGAATATAAATAAAGCTTATGTGTGGTGGTAAATAGATCATATGAGATTTAGTGATGTGCATGGTGTGAATGAGGATACATTTTATGAGGATACTATGAAATATTATAAATTAAGGAAAGCATGTGGTTTTACTTGAATTATTATAAGATGAGTAAAATGAGAAGATCACAACCAGATACACGTGTTGAGTTAAAACTAATTTATCCCAAGATTCATGTGTTTTATAGGTTCATCCCGAGTTCTTTGGATATTTTATAGAGGCCCAAGTCCATGAATATTCCACATTATATGGATTCATATCAGGTTAAATAAATCTTTGGTATTTCATGGGATAGGAGTTAAGATTAAGTCATTGGGTATTTAATTGAGAAAAACCAGATGTTTGATACTTCATAAACTAAATGGGTTACAAAGACATCAAAGTTTCCAGCCATTTACTATCCACAATGAATACATACTATGGGTATGTGCATAACACGTGAATAAAGGAGAAACACCCAAAGATTTTTTGAATTTAATTATGAATAAAGAAGTTTTATTAAAATTAATATATTATATAGGTTTAATGCATAAATGTGATGCTTATTTGATTCATTATTGAGTGTATTGGTTGAATATTTAATGAGAACATGATTATCCATTAATCATGTAAAGAATAAAAGATAATACATGAATTCCTTATACATTTAATAAGGGTTAATAAATAAACAACACCCATGGTATTAACGAGGAATTATAGAAAGTTTTGAAAAATAATTCTCATGGAATTAATGAGAAATTATTATGGGCATTATGTTATGAATTAATACCTATCATAATGAGAAGTTAATGAAAAATTTGTGATAATGAATTTATTCCAAGATTTCATTGAAGAATATAATGATACATGATCCTAATTTATGTATAAAATTATAATATATAACATTTCATTATTTTCAACCATGTGAATAAGGATAAGAAGACCCGAGTCTATCAGGTATTTGAATTAGAACTTACAGTAAGAACCATTCTTATACATTTGACATATAATTATGACTGTAATAATTGAGGAGATAATTTGGGATTTAATTACCAAATTATTATGAGGAAATTACATGATTTTAAAGATCCTAGTATTTAAATATTCATGGATAATTACTATGATAATAATTAAGATCATATTCATGATATTATTTTTGTGAATATAAATGATCCATGCAGATGAAAAATATTTATTATAGAAAAATTTGTGAGATATTTCATCCATTGTGCAAGATAAATTTTAGAATATTGATACATATTTGTATCAAATAAATAAGGATTAAAATCTAGAAAATTCTAAAAGAAGGTGATCACATATTCCTGAGTACTTAAAGAAGATAATTCAGACCATTCATGATCTAAAAAGAGTTTCGAGGCTAGAATGAATGTTCTGAAAAACTACCGAAGACTTGAATAATTGTACACAAGTAAATGAGATCTATATTTCTTATTGTGGAAGCCCATATGAAAAACTATATATTTCAATCTTTGTGTAAATATTATAAAAGTATCTTGGAGCTGGGGTGTCTAACCACTTTTTAGAGGCTTGTGATTGGGGTTTCTAACAAATCACTAAATAATTTCAATTGGGGATTCTAACCAATTGGAGGAGAAGCGTAAGTCAGGTTTATAACCAATTTTATCAAAATGGGTTTATAGTAAAGAATCAATATTGAGGTTTCTTACCAACATTTAAAAGAGTAGGATTTTATGCCAAATATTATAACACTATGTGTTTACTTATATTTTACTAATACTACATATGACGTGAGGTTGTGAGATAAAGTGAGTTTATTGATAAACATTAAAAGTTAAAGAGGTTGATATAAAAGGTAATATCACATAAAAAGAAAAATAAATCACGGATTCACCCCTTCCCCTTCTTAGTGACTCATTTCACTTAGGTAACTTCAAGTGGATTTAGTTAGAGTATCCCATTCCTTTCCAATAGTCTTTGATTGTTCATATTTATCCTCAATATTTTACCAAATATCATATCCCATTCATTCTAGATATATTTACATTATGATTTTACATTAGGAATAATTTTTTCTATTAAAATAAAGTGATTGAATGGTAACATAACCTTCAAATTTAGTATCCATATAAAAAACTATTAATTCAACATAAATAAGAGATATTGTTATCAAATACTTGATCAAGTTCTAGGGAAAAAATAGTGAGGAATATTCCTATGATACTAAATGTTGGTTAGAGAGGAATAATCAAGGGGGGTGAATTGAGCTCCTAATATTAACATTTATATCTTTTAAAAATATAAAATTAAATACCCTAAATTTAAAATACTAGAACAATTTAAAAATGTAGTTAGTATATATAATTTGATACTTTTAAATAATTTATCAAAGGCTTAATAAAAAACCTAATTAAAACAACTAAAATTATTTTAGCTTTGAAAACAATCTACTTATATCAAATAGAATATAGATATATATCACTTGTAAATGTAAACTATCAGAGAATATTTTTACAAACTATGTTTGGAAAACTACTCATGAAAATAAACATTTATAAATTCTTGAGTGAATTTGAAAATAAGTAGTTAAATAAAAATAACACTCAACATAATTTAATAATAGATTTTCTCCAAGCTAGTGCTTAGTCCTCTTAACTTGATAGTAATCCACTACCAAGCATGTTCATTAAAACACAATAAATATATACACAACTAGGATCATGTTTTTACAAAAAAACATCTCAAATAGAATTAAATACTATACAATGCATCTTACATAGTTCTATATGGGATAATTAATTAAATAAAATGAAAAAATAAGTATTAGAGTAGTATTTTTTCAGTAAAAGATAAGTTATAATAAAATTTACATGAATACTAAGCATAACTAAATATGTAAATAAAATATAGAGGATGAAGAATTTTCTTTCTATTTGATACTACTCAATTAGTGATTAGATTTCATTGATTAGAGAGGTGTTATTCTCTTGATATTTCTCTTTTAAATCTATCCTTAAGAAACATTAGATAGTTTCTTAAAGATGCGATTTGAAAATAGATTATCATGAAATTATAGAGAAATAAAGTATCATAACATGTACAATTTTTAGAGTAGAGCTCCAGTACCACACTTTCATCCTCTATTTTTTAGATGAGGGATATTACATTTTATTTGAAGATATTTCTTAAAAAGGTATCCATTGAGGTGTTATCATTCATGAACTTAAAAATCCCAATTTATATGATAATTTTATTAAATGAAAATAATATTTTTTGGGTTTTTGAACATTAGATATTTTTGATTTTTCAATCCTGGTTAATATAGAGTCACTATATGGTAGCTTTAATACTTAGAGAAATTTTGAGTTGGGTATGATTGGTCAAATATTATCTATACAGTCACTTGATCTAAACATACAGTTGACTATATTTTAACTAATGATTGCTTAAAATTTCAATGTGTGTCTTCTTTAATCCCTTCAAGTGGTCACTTGGAATGTTCTTGATGAAGTTTCTTGAATTCATTTATATGGTCACTTCAAAACTTATGAAAATTTTAGAAGACTCACATAGTTAGTTTAAAACCTTTTAATGGTTAGTTAAATCCTTCATGAGGTCACTTAAACGCTAAGAGAAATTTATTCATTGTATATTTAATTTTCTTGAGGATGATACACTTCATCATACATTTGATAAACTCCTTATTTCAGTTGCTACAACTATTAGATTAATTTTATTTGACTGCAACAGTCCCTTTATGTGGTAGGTAGTTTGTCTTTAGGTAGTTTGTTCACATAACAAGAGGAATCTTCCATACCTAGCCAAATTTTACATTATTTATAGGAAAAAACATTACTATCACAAAAAAAAATTATTTATTAGAACCATAAGAAACAATATTTGAGATGATTAAAATAAGAAATTACTAGACTAAGGAAATTACATGGATAAAAATAAATAGATTCATGGTGATGGAATGTATAATGTGGGACATATTGATCCTTACTATCAACGAATAAATAAAGATATCATTATTTCAATAAAGGTCACAACAAGACATCATTATTTTTGTTAATATCGCATCTAATAAATCATGCTTGCATTAGATAAGTATACACCAAATACCCAAAACGTTTTTTACATGAGACCAACTGATGCATTGAGGGGCTATATAATATCAAGACCCACCCTTAACTTCTTTAAGTCTAATGCATTCACCATATAAAAGATATTAATATCAATATAATGCATAATCAAATTTCCATAAGAATTAATGGAAATCCATATTGAGATACAAACATATAGAACACCAATACTTTCCCTGTCAATAAGTGGGATAACATAAACATAATACATTCAAAGAAAGAAGGTGGATATATTAACAATAAATAATCAGTATAGAAAATATGGGGTATTTTCAATATAATAAGAAGTACCCTTATCTAATAAACAATGATATGGTAGTGAATAAGGGAAATTTCAATGGTTTGGGTTATCAATAAAAGATAGTAATCGAGTTAATAGTTTACACTGACAAGATACCCTAGAAATGGTAGTAAAATCCTTCATTATGGTTTGTAAATAGTAGTTAAATTATTCATATTATATCCCCCGTGATTTTGTTTCTAGGTGTGCAGCCTTAGGCCCACTCATCATGCACCATAGTGAATATTGATTTGAAACTCAATTGACCCTTTTCAGTGTGATTAACCCATGGTGAGTCTATACCATGAATGCATTCAATTTCCAGTATATGGAATGAGATTTAATTGATAGGAAAACTATGCACTCTTTAATTTACCCAATTTAGGATTTTTGGGCATTATGACATGTTAAGAAATGTATTTATCGAGGTACAACATCATAATTAGTATATAAAATGGGTGAAAATACCATAAAATTACAAGCATGATGATATAAAAATAATGGATTTTAATTGAAAATGGAAGGGGTGGAATGCGAACCCTTGTGTAAGAATAACAATGACATAGGAAAAAGGCCATAATGAGAGGGGATATGTAATGAACCATGATTTAGGTGATTAATTTTCCTTAATTAAATATCATGTGAGTAGCTTTTATTATATACAACACTGAAATAAAATAAAAAACCATGCTATCATAATAAAATATTACCATTATATTATTGTTGTTATATTGGTAGGTATCACTAGAAGTAACCACTTTATAAAAAATATATAAATGTGCATAATAAAACAAATTTCATTTTTTTCTTATAAAATATACGCTTCTTAATTTTTTTATGTTTTCTTATATTAAAATAAATGTTTATAGATTTTTGAAATTGAATCAAATGAAATGAAATAAATAATTTTGGTTAGCATGATAAAATTATGTAATGTAGTCAATTTATTTTTAGGCAAGGAATTATGTTTTCAAATTAAATGGTAATTACCATGGTAGAGTGGTTATTTTTCAAAGAATAATAATTTTCTAAATATTATGTATTGATTGAATCTATTTCAAATTAAGACCCTAAAAATGGATAAATAAAGTATCTTTATTTTTTAATATTTAAAATATCACTTATAATTTATAGAAAAAAAATTAGTTATTAAATTCAATCCCAAATGTCTCAAACATCATTTCTACACCTTACTCACATAACTTACATAACCTACCTAATACCCATGTGATTTCTTTCATTCCCCTACCATAACTCTTTTTTCCATTAAAAAACACTTATATTCACCTATAAAAGTATATCACTTACAAAATTCAAATAATCCAATCATATTTCAAATTTTTCTTGAATACCCACCATAATTTTTTCTCCATGAAGTCCTTTACACACTCTAGTTCCCTTGATCACCAAAAATTAACCTAAGTCCCTCAAATATAAGGAATATATTAAGAGTAAGTTCAAGGTCTCAATGTAGGCATCAAATATTTATTAATATTTATTCATTATTCTTTCCTTTCTAAAACAACTATAACCATAATATTATTTTATTCCATCTTTTATAAAAAATAGGAATCTTTGTTAGTGCATGTGTGTAGATTACCGCCTCCACAAAGTGATGCTTTCAATTTCTCATTACCACACCTCATGGAAAATATTGATTATGTTATTCAATAACAAATATTATTTATATAATTTATTTATGATTATTAAATGATCAATCACTATCCACCTTCACCCCTATAATTCATTGGGTAACAAAGACACTAATCATGTGTCATACGGACTATCACCTCCATGAATAAATGTTTTTAATTTTCATTACATTAAAAACATGAATGGTTTTATATTATATTGTACTAGTATATAAAATATATATATATGTAATATATTTCATTAATATGTTTATTTTTAGATAACACAAAAAGTGATGACTGTTATAAGGTAATCCATCTATATCAATAAATAAACAAAAACTATTTCACTACCATTTTAAATTTTAGGAAGCTCGACTAAAAATACCATGTAATGGTATTATAAAACTATAATAATTTTCAAAAAAATCAATTAATTTATCTTTAGTGTTTTTTAAAAGATGATATTTGAGAGAAAATAAATATCAACACCAGTTTTACAAACCTAGCTCAAAATAGATAAGATCATTAACACCCAATATTGAAAAGAAATTACAACAGTCTAATACATGAATAGAATTGTTATCAATTAAGAGTTTAAATGTAAATATATAATAATAAGTTTCTGAAATAAGTAATTAATATTATTATATTTATGACATAGGAGGTTAAATTATTCATGTAAATCAAGGGTAACAGTAAGGGACTTGGTAACTCAAAATCCTTTCTTTGGGTTACGCAATTCATTATTGAACATAATTTTAAAAAATATTTAATGTTGATTTATGTTCTTTAATTATATATAGGAAATAAGTTTTTTTGAACCGAAATCAATTTATTTTAAGTTATTTTTTTATATTTATCTTAGAAACAAAGGGTACTTTTTAACAAGGACCTGTAATTATGACTTTTACAATGATGAATACAAAATGTTTTCAATTTTGTTTCATGGTTTGGTTCTCATTATATTAAAATTATAAATATATAATGAGGTGATGATTTATATTTTATTAATTTATGAACCTTTTTTGATAATGATATTTTTATATCCGATGATTTATTAAGTTCATCTTATGTGATATGCTTAAGAAACCCATTATTTTTACATGGGTTATTTAAGTTATGAAGATGATTGTTTTTAAGTGGAATATGTATATAAGGATAATGATGGGTTGGGTCCTATATCTACCTCTAATTTATTGATAAAATCTTATTTCACATGATATATTCATGCATGGACATAATATGTTTGTTCACACATGGATTCACATGATGGTTTTTTTCACATTTCAAGGCGTGGGAATAATGAGTTTGTTCACATAGGCATGAGAATAAAGAGGTGTCTCACACATTATTTCCTATACTTATTGGTGTCCCAAAGTTTCTTTTTTATAAATTTATGAAACATTTTTAAGTTTTTTATCAATTTATGCAAAATTATAAGATGCATTTTATTTCTAATAAATGACATGTTTTCATGATTATACCTTTTAAAGTATCCTTCACCTTATTTCATGTTCACATGTTATGTGTTTTATATTTTATGTTTCTTTAATGATCATTTTAATTATATTATTTAGATCCATAATGATATTTTATTATCATAAATGGTATTATGATAACTTATTTAGACATATATGTTTTTATCATATTCTCATCATGATTATGATTTAATACTTTATCATATGTCTTTTACCTTACTAAGTATTAGAGCTCACTCATTTATTATGTTACAAATAACTTGGTTATGTATATGATTATATCATGTGAGATTTATAGAATATGGTTAGAGGATAAAAATTATGGGAAAATTATTTGAAGTGTTATAAAGATGTCTATGTAATTTATTTCCAACACACTAAACCTTTCGATAAATGGATTATGTGACTGTTGTTTGAAGTATTATTTTAATCATGATATTAATGTATTATTTATGTTATGTTTAGATTGGTTCACTATAGTTTTTATTATATGAGGGTTTATTTATTTTTGGATATAATATTAGATAAAATTAGTAAAAACCAAAGGGAAATGTCAAAGGGATTTTTCTAGGTATAAGATAAAATCTTGATGTTTTGGTAAATTATGGATTCTGTGGTTTTACTATCAGTACATCCCTTTTTGGATACTATTGGTGGGTATCATTTTTACACAGATTCATCTAAGGGTAAAAAAACTTCAAAAGAGAGTACATATCATCCATCATTCTAGTTCATGGTGAATGGGCCCTTATTGCACACCTGGTTTGAAACTCCTGGGGTATATGATTTGGATAATCACATTATATTTAAAAACCATTATAAAAGATTTAAATATATTTAACAAGTTAATTTATAAATCCAATCATGGATAAGCTAGATTGAAACCTTGAGATTCCTAATAAAATTTATTCACATCATTTATCAAATCTTTCTTCTATATTTATAGTTTACTTTTATGTGAAATCATAAATTTATGTATACTTATTCCTAGTTTTCCTTTAGTCAAGGTAATGGCAGAAACCCAGAAGAACTGAGTTAACAATGGGTGTAATAAAAAATATAGATATTTTCCCAATGATAAACCTAATGATATTGAGTCTGTAATGAAAAATCTCATGAAAGATATCATATAAATATTTCAAACTATGGGGAAAAACAAATCATGTTGAGCTCCCAAATTCATCGAGGAGGGAGAAAATTTATATCAGTTAGTTTATGAGGCAACAACCAACCTATTTTAGTGGGTCTTCCAATACACTAGTTTATAATTAGTGGTTTAATTCAATGGAAAACATATCTTATTTCTACTATTACTTAGACCATGTGAAGGTTGTTTTGCCTATATATCATTTAGAAGGTGATGTTGACAAGTGGAAGAGTCTCTTTAAGAACACTATAGAAAAATAGGACATAGAATCTATATAATGAGAATACTAGAAGAATATTTTTTTAACTATGTGTTTTCTATATACTTTTCACACAAGTATAGAGTTGGGATTATTTGAGTTAAATAAAAAATAGGATGAGTATATTGGGTCATACAAAGAAAATTTTACATGACTTTTGAGGAATTACTCTAGTTTTATATTTGATACCGAGAGTAAAATCAATCACTTCTTTACTGGGTTAATGAAGAGCCTTTGAAATGAGTCATCCATAAGAGACTTAGGAAGCTAGGAATAGAATATTTGATGTTATATTAATGTCTATATAGAAATTGGAACATCTCAATATTCAAGGGAAAAGTAAATGAAAGTGGAGTATTATGTAAGCACTGATGATAAGACACATGGTAAGAACAAAGACCAATTTCCTACATGAAATAAATGTGGGAGAAATCAAATAAGCAATTGTATCAAGGGATAAAGGAATTGGTTTAAGTGTGGTAAAGTAGGACACCATGCTCCCAACTATCAAACCAAGGATATGAGGCCGATTAATTCAATAGAAGAGAAAAAGGTCCTAACTATTGATTTTCCTACACACTAATGATTTAATTGAAAAGAGTTTAAACATTATTCAAATAAATTCTTCAATCTTTTATCAAATGAATAAAATAATCCCCAACAACCTCCCAAACCAAGAGAAGAAGGAAGGAAATTTGTGATCACTACCACTGAGGTAGATCCTGTTAATGAAGTGATACTAGGTACACTTAATCTATCTTCTAGATCTATGAATACCTTATTTGATTCTAGGTTTTTACCTTCTTTTATATCAATTTTTTTTTCTAAGAATGTGAAATCACCACCCCAAGAAATATATACTGAACTGTTAGTGAAAATACCTTGTGGAAATGATAATGTCTAAGATTTATAAATATTATTTAATTGCGATTTGTGGGAGGATACTTCATGTGGATATAATTATTTATCTTTTGGTTGAATTTCACATAATATTGAGTATGGATTGGATTTACCTACGTAAATAACATATGAACTATTGGGATAAGGAAGTCTTATTTCATACCTCAATTCATCCTATTTTCATGTATCAATGCAAGAATTATTATGAATTAATGGTGGAATAAAATTCTATAATATGGGTTATAGTACCCAATAATAAGGGGAGATTTTGTCAAATGATCTGGGTGTAAGTAAACATTGATTAAATGCCTATTTTATTAGAATATGATGATTTATTTCTAGATGAAATTTATCTTTTTCCCCCATATTGAAAGTTTGAGTTATCAATTGAACTCATAACTAGATCCATACCTATCTAAAAGTGTCCTAATAGAATAGACCTGATTTAATTAGAGGAGTTAAATAAGAAATTGAAATAAAATTTGGAAAAGTATTTCATACACTCTAGTGCTTCATAATGGGGTATTATATTCCTAGTTTTCAAAAATAAGGATGGATAAATGCATATTTTCATGGATTATTGCGAGCTTAATAAAATAATTATAAAAAAACAAGTATTTTATAACCTGTATTAATGATATATTCAATCAACTCTGTTGTTATCAGAAATTTTTAAAAAATGAACTTAGATTCAAATACTATCAGTTAAGGGTTAAAATGGAGGATATATTTAATATATCTTTCCATACATTTTATGGACACCATCACTTTATAGTGATGTAGTTTGGACTTACCAATTTCTCTAATATATTCAAGGATATAATGAATATAGTCTTTAAAGACTAACTTGATTAATTTGTGGCTATCTTTATAGATTATATATTTTTTTCAAAGAGAAAGTAATACCATTAAGATCATTTTTAAATTTTGTTAAGGAACTTTAGAAAGGATAAGTTTTATACCAAATCCAAAAAATGTGAATTATGGCTAAAAAAGGTGTCATTATTGGATAATGTAGTCACAAGAAAGGGAATATTAGTAGATCCATAAAATATGGAAGTTATCAAGAAATGATCTAGAATGACCACTGTAATTGAGATATATAGTTTTTTGGGATAATAAGACATTTTCAAGGATTTTTTTTATAAATTTCTCATGATTATAAAATCCAATAACCAAGTTGAAATGTGAGGGAGTAAAGTTACTTTAGATAGAGGAATATGAATAATGGTTTATGAAACTAAAGAAGGGATTGGTCACTACTACTACAACTATAGTGGGGAAGAATTTTTATTATATATCAATTATTAAAAAAAGGGTTTGGGTTGTATCCTCATACATAAGGATAAGGTAATTTATTAGGTTTCACACCAACTAATGTATAATTAGAAAAATTACACCATGTATGATGTAGATCTGGAAATAATTATCTTCACATTGAAGATTTGGTGAAATTATCTCTAGGGGGAAAGTTTGACATATATACTGATTACAAGATCTTGAAATATATATTCACGTAGAATGAATCAAATATATGATAAATAATATGATTGGAGTTGATAAAATATTATTAATGATCAAGACATTACCTCTCAGGGAAGTAAAATAAGGTTTTTGATGCATTGAGTATGAAAGATCATGCTACTCTATCCATGGTGAGGATTTAAAAAATCCAATATTAATTAATTTAAAGAGGATTAATCTTAAATTCATAATGGGGTGGAGATAAATATAATATTTCTCAACCAATACATAAAACTTACATTAACATAATCATCAAATAATTGTAGAAATATTATGTAGATCTATATTAAATGTTAGTAAATATTCCAGAGTTCAACTTTGGTAAAGATGGAGTTATAAGGTTTGGAACCTAGATATGTGTCCCATTAAATACAAAATTGAATGCATATAGATCATACTTTTATATAATTCTAGGAAATATGAAATAGTATAGAGATCTAAAATAAAACTTCTAGTGGCGTATGAAGAGTGATATTGAGGAGTATGTATCTCAATGATTAGTATGAAATTATGTTAAGATTGAGAAAAAAATTTTAGGGGTATGTTTCAACCATCAACCACACCAATATAGAAATGATAAAACTTCACCAAGTATTTCATTTCAACTCCCCAAAACATCTAAAGTTAATACTAATATTTGGGCATTAGTCGACTTCCATACAAATTCAGCACATTTTATTACCATCAAAGAAGATTCCCTCCTTAACTAACTTTCCAAGATATATATATAAGGGAAGTGTTGAGGATGCATGGTGTACCACTATCAGTTATATATGATTGGGATCTAAGTTTTACCTCTAGGTTTTGGATAAGTCTTCAAAAGGTGTTGGAGACAGAGTTAAGGTTTAGCACTGGATATCTTCTTTAGAAAAATGGTCAGTCTAAGGGGACAATTCAAACTCTGGAGGATATATTGAGAACTTGTTCGATGAATTTATAGGGATATTAGGATCAAATCCTTCTCATGGAAGAGTTATAATATAAACATATTTTATATTATATCATTCAAATGAAACCATACAAGGATCTATATAGGAATATATACAGGACTTCAATATACTGGGATAAAGTTGGAGAGAGGAAGATGAAATTTCCGGACCTTTTCCAATAAATGATTGATAAGGTTTAACCATTTTGTGTAATATGAAGAATGAATGAAGTTGAAAAAAATATTTATAATGATAATAATTTACAAGATATAGTTTTTTATGTTTTTGAAATGGTGTTCATACAAATATATCTATGGAAGCATGTTATGCGATTATTGAATAAATGAAATAGAATCCCTAGATACATCATGCACTTCTAAATCCTTAACCGTGTTAGGGTTTTATCCAATCAATTAGTTCTCCATCCATACCTCTCCCAAGTACATGATGTATTACATATATTTATTTTGACAATATACATATCATACCCTTAACATGTGATAATCTCTAAATCTATTCATTTGGAACATGACCACTCAGGTGAGGAAAAACTAGTGGAAATTTTAGACTAAAGAGATAAGGTGTCACAGAACAAGAATACTCATTTAGTCAAGGTTCATTGGAGAAATCATAAATTTTAGGAGGATACATGGGAACCTGAGGATATTATGAGAGAGAAGTTCCATCACTTGGTTTTCTCTATGAAATAAAAATTAGGATTAAATTATTTTAAGGGTCTTAGAATGAAATGACCCATAATTTTAGTGATTACTTTTACTTAATTAAATACTGTGTGGCTATATTTTCTTTTACACAACACTAAAATAAAAAAATACTATGTTAATATAATAGAATATTAATATTTTAATATATCCATTAATTTTTTGGTTATAATTATAATTCACCACTTTATAAAAACTATATTAAAGTGTATAATAAAACAAAATTCATTTTATGCTTACAGAATATATTTATCTTAAAATTGTTTTAATGTGAAATTTATTAAAATTATTATTTCTAAATTTTATAAATTGAATCAAACAAAATAAATCACATATTTTTTATTATCATGATAAAATTATGTAAAGTGGTCAATTTATTTTTAATCATACAATTATGTTTCTAAATTAAATTTTAGTTACCATAGTATAGTGATTATTTTTCAAAGAATTATACTTTTCAAAATTTTGTGTATTTAATGAATCAATTTTAAATTAATTACCTAATAATATGTTTAAAAATATATAAAAATTAATTAAAACTCATTTAATTTGAAATAAATTTTAAATAATATTAAGAACAATTAATGATTTAAATGATTTTTTTTTCTACAAAAATAGTTTTCAACACAATATCTGTTTGGATTTAAAAAGTTAAATTTATCCTTTATAGAAACTTAATTAATTTAAATAGAGTATAAATTTGGATTTATCACATAAAATTTTTGTAATAAATGATGTATTATTTTTTTATTAATAAAATAATGACCATAATTATTTTTTTATCAAGATTAATAAGGGTAAAAATAGTTAAATGAATTATCTCTATTTTTATTGATTAAAAGGTCACTTAAACCTTTAAGAATTTTTTTAAATATTAAAGTAAAAAAGAAATGTATCAAATACCATTTTGACACCTAACTCACCTAAATCTCATAACCTACCTAACGCCCATCTAAGTCCTTTCTTACCCCTTACCTAACACTTTTTTTCTATGAAAAGTCCCTCTCTTTCGCCTATAAAAGGAGACCACTTCGACTATTTCAATACTACACTTATATTTTAAACTATTATTTAATAACTAAAAAATTATTATCCTTAAAGTTTTCTACACTCCCTAGTGCCCCTGGTCACAAAAAAATTAGCCTAAGTCCCTCAAATCTAAGTCCTTCATTAAGAGGATGTTCAGGGTCTCAACATAGGTATCAAATATTTCTTAATGTTTCTTTCTTATTATTTAATTTCTAAAAAAATAAACATGTTATAATAATAAAATAATCAAAATTAGTGTGTCAGGATGTTATTATAGTAATTTTACAACCATTATTTATTATCTTTAATCTACTAAGAAAAAAAATAACCATTTTTAGTGCGTGTGTATATATTACCGCCTCCATGAAGTGACACTTTCAATTTTTCATTACCATACCTAGTGGATGGTATTAATGATGGTATTTAAGAATAAATATTATTTATATAATTTATTTGATATTCTTAAAGGATAAATTACTATACACCTTCATCCATATCATTCATTGGGTAATAGAAGTGTTAATCGTGTGTTGTGCAGACTTCGACCTCCATGAATAAATGTGTTTAATTTTCCTTCACTTACAAACATGGATGGTTTTAGTTTAAAATATATGAGTATATATAATATATATTATTAATATATATCATTAATATTCTTGTTTTTTTATGACACTAAAAATTGATGATTATGATAAGGTAATCTATCAATATTGGTAAATAACCCAAAACTAGTTAATTACCATTTTTTATTCATGAAACATGGATAAACCTCTCAGGTAATGGTACTAAAATAATATATGTATTTATAAAAAATAAATTAAAGTAAATTTAATGAGTTTTAAATGATTATATTTTGGGGAAAAAGGAAGATCAACACCACCTTTCTGATCGTAGTTCAAAATGGTTAAGATTATTAACACTTAATGTTGAAAAAAGATTATAACAATCTAATACATGAAGAGAATTGTTATAAATGAAGATTATACATATAAATATATAAGATTTTTTTTTGAAATAAGTATTTAATATGTTTATATTTATAATATAAGAGGTTAAATCATTCTATAGAAATCAAGGGTAAATGTAAGGGTCTTGGTAACTCAAAATCCATTCTTCGAGTTATGTAATTTATTATTGAACATCGTATTTAAAAAACCTCCATTTTAATATATGTTATTTACTTATTAATAGGTAAAGAATGTTTTTAAACAAAAATAAATATCCTTTAAGGAATTATTTTCCTTTCTCTTAAAAATAAAGGATAGTTGTTGAAAAGGGACTCGTAATTATATCTTTTACAACGACGAATAAAAAATGTTTTAAAAAAACTCTGTTCATGATTTGGTTCTCATTATCATAAAATTATATATCTATCATGAAGTTATGATTCATATTTTTTTACATTATTAACCATTTTGGATAATAATATTTTGATATCCTATGATTTATTAAGATCATGTTACATGATTTTTTTAAGAAACCCATTCTTTCTAGGGTTATTTATGTTATGATGGTTATTATTTTTAAGTGTCACACATATACCTGGATGATGATGAGTGGGGTCCTATATCACCCTATAAGGATGTGTCATAAGCTTATATCTAATTCTATAGTTAGTAATGGATATAATGGGTTTGTTTAAATAGGTGTGGGCATGATGGGTTTGATCATATTTCTTGGTGTTGACATAATGAGTTTGTTCACATAGTTGTGGTCATAATGGGTTTTCTCACACATGTTTTCCTATGATTATGGATGTGAAAAATTTTCAATTTTATCACGTTATGAAACATTTACAAGTTTTTTATCATCTTATTCCAAGTTTCAATATATATTTTCTTTCTAAGAAATTAAATGTTTTTGTGATTATTCCTTTTCAAGTATCTTGTACCTTATGTCATATTCACATGTCATGTGCTTCATATTTTATGTTTACTTAATGATATTTTTATGATCTTATGTGGATACATTATGTTTTATTATTATCATAAATGGTATCATGATATCTTATTTAGATATTTATGTTTTCCTCATATTCTTCTCAATATTATGATCTAATACTTTGTGATATGTCTTTTCCCTTACTGGAAACTTGAGATCACACATTTCTTATGTTTACGTTACCTAGGTTATAAGGATGATTAAATAACATGGGTTGTATATTAAAGGGTTTATAGGAGTAAAAATATGTATTTTTTCATGTTTTACAAAATAAGATGCTTATGTAACTAACTTCCAAGAGACTAATCTTTTGGGTCATTGAATTAAGCGACTATTCTATGAATTATTATTTAAATTGTGATATCAATGTATTATTTAAGTTTTGTTTTTCTTAGTTTTATATAGGATAATTTTTATATCATTAACAATATATCAAATGGGAGATAATTACATGAAATTAAAATCAAGGAAATATGTGGAAATGGTATTATAACAAAATATTTTCAATTGAAATGGAAAGAGAAGGATTGGAAACCCTTTCCTTAATAAGTAGAATATTAAATATTGGTAGGAATCCTTATAACCATAATAAATCATTGGGAGGTATTTAGAGAGAGATAGGGTAGGTAATTTTTTGACCAACTCTTTTTGGATAGATATGGATGAGAGAATGTGTGGGAGTGAGCTCCTTCTATAGGTGAAAAAGAGAGGTTTTTTTCTATGGAAACTAAAGTTAAGTGAGGGGTAAGAATGGTATCACATGAGGGTTATCTGGGTTTTGATATTTAAGTGAGTTAGGTGGGGAAATATTATAAATACCTATAAGTATGAATTTACAACCTAAAAAAATGTATTATAAAATGCATAATTCTAACACTCGAGATTTTTATGAGAAATATTTTGTTTCTGTGTTATATACATCATCAAAGGAATCTTTCACTACACACAACACTATCATGGCTTTCTTTACATGCAATCACAACCTTCCTCGATAGCTTGCGTTGTACATAATACCGAGTTTCACTAAACAATGATATACTATTAAAATATTATTAAAACTAGCCGTTATGAATAGTAATACCCACGTTTTGAAATTTTATAAATTTTATATTTCAAAATGGACTTCATTTTTGGATTTGGAACATCGAAATTAGCCTAGGGTGAATTTTTGGTATTTTTCTGAAAACTTTCCATTTTTGGTGAATAGTGAAAACACTGGGTTACTATTTAAAAACCGATTTTTTTATTTAAATAATTATTTATTTTATTTAAATTTATTTTAGTTCAAAATTGATACATAATACCTATATAAGTTTAATGTAATTCATTAGATTTATTTTATAAAAATTTTAGATATATAAAAATTTTATTTAACTTTTCACCGTCTTTTACCCACCTCCTAGGAGAATTTGAAAATTTATATAAAACTTAATTTTACCGCTTCTGTGAGTGGAATTTCGAAAATACGAGAGACACAGTTAATATCAAGGAGTAAAATGTGGTTCAATAAGATAAAAATAATTTTTGGTGAATAGTAACTATTTACTTTTATTTACCATGGTTAAAAGTAAATAAGGTAATTAAGGGTAAAAATAATATTATTATTACCCTAAAACATGCCCTAATTCTATTGAATAAGTTTAATTCGACCAAAAACGACCTTAGGAATAAAATATGACCATTTAGGTCCACTTGGATTAGATTAGGACATTTAGTATTATTTTATTTAAAGAAGAGTTAAAATAGTTAAAATCAAGGTTTAATAACTAAAACATTTTTAATATAGGGTTATAAATAAGATAAATTCGACTATAAATATTCATTAGAAATCTAAAAATATTTCCTACATAATTTTATTTTATTGATAATTTTTAGACTTTAAATAATTTAATTTATTTATGACACAATGATGATGCAATAATTACCTTATTAAGGAAATATTAACATAATTGATATTATAAATACCCAAATAAATGAAATTTGAAACTTTTCATGAATTACACTAATTTTATAGGTTAATATGACATATTAGTATTGATTTAACTAAATATTTTCGAACTAATCGTGCTGTTATGATTTTCAAAAAAATCAATTACCAAATAGTGTCAAAATTGACATAAAATAGTTTTTAAAACAAATATTATATTATTAATGGTTATTTTATTCCTAAAAATCTAAGGTTCGGTCAAATGACTTAGATAAGGTTATATATATTAATAATGAACCACTTGGGGTTTGTTTGTCTTGTTATATTAAGTTTATTAACCATATAGTGTAAGAAAACAAGAAGACACGGTAAAAGTTAAATTGTTTAACTTAGAGTTAAATCTAAATGATAAGGTTAAAATAGTAACCTAAACTTTTCTAAAATCTATTGGTTGAGAGGATTTTGACCCATACCCACCTTATCTTCGAAATAAATCAATTTTGAGCTATTAAAAACTGAATATGGCTTTATTATAAAATAATATTTTAAGTTTTTCCTAAGGTACCCCTCTCCTCCCTTATAAAAGGGCACGTCCTCCCTCTCCTCCTCACACCACTTTGAGCCTTCAATCTCGGCCAAACCCTGAAAATTTCTCTTCTCCACTTCCCTAGAAACATCCTAGAGGTACTTGTCTTCCTCAAAGACCAATTTTAGTGCCCTAAGAGGAGGTTTCAAAGAGGCGTGTCGAAGAGGAGGTAATATCTGTTACCGATTCTTTCAAATTTATTTCTTCTTCTACTTCCTATTATTTAGTTGTTTCATTATGAATTAATATCATAAGTATCACTAATATACTAATATGTTATTATAAATATGAAAAAACCCTATTTCACCTTCTATCCATCCTACGGAAAATGAAATCACCGCGCGTGCGTACGTACGGAATACCGTCTCCACACCGTGGTGTAATCTGTTTTCCACCACCACCTTACTTGGATGGGTATAATGGTGTAAATAATAACTATATATGATTATTGTAAATTTATATTTATTCTTAAATAGTATACATACACTTCAATACAATTCCATGATCATGGGAACGATATCATCGCTCGTGCGTACGTACGGCCTACCGTCTCCACGATGTGATGTGACTTGTTCTACATGATCTTCATTGAATAATGATTATATAAATGAATTGAATTAATAAATATGATATATTTTACACTAGTACCATTCTTTAAATGATGTATCTATAACCTAAAAAGAAGAATAAGAATTTATTCGACAAAACACGCATAATAACAAAAAATCAATAAACACCCAAATAACAAGTAACAATGAAATATTATTAATAAGAAGCTACGAATATGACTATATATGATATCATAACAATGAGTACGATTTTGGAATAAGTCAATAACATTATTTAAATCATTATACAGGAGGTTCGGACACGTACGAAGCAAATCGGACCTAAGGTAAAAGAAAATCTCACAATCTCATTTTTATCCGAGATTGTTTATACTTCAGAATTTACTGGGGAATATTTATCATCCACATCCATGTTTCCTCAATATGTAATATTATTTCTATCCTAATACAATTTTTTAAATCTAATTTTACCCATTGGTGAGTTTTTAGTAAAATATATGAAATGAATCTTTTGTCATTTTTGGTATGAGGTACTTTTTGACTTTTCCGTCCAAAGTATGAGAATAATGTTTTTTTAACTTATACGGTATGAATGGATTTTAATGATTTCATAGAACACTATTTCCATGAAGCTTCCTTTAAAAGTTTTCAAGTTTATTTTTAATCAACTTCTTTTAGTTTAAAATTGTATGACATGTTAAGAAAGGAAAAATGTTTTTGAAGTAGAAAGGATATTTTCCTCAATAATGGAGTTCAACTGTTTTATCAAAATTATTTTCCACCTAAGATAATATAGGGTTCTGTTTTTATCCCTATTTTTACATTGATTTGATAATGTTATGACGGAATTAATTTTATGATGTCCTTTTATCTTACATGGATTATGTTATGATGGCATGAAGTTTATGAATACCATTTTTATTACATGGGTTATTATATGATATATGAATTATGATTTTGTGGCACACATAAGAATGGTATCTTTATGAGATGGGTGGGACCTATATCTCCCTCTAATGCATTGTGTAAAGATTTATATCTCAAGAGTTAGACATGGCTGGAACAGCAAGTTAATCTGGTTCAGTGATACAGGACTGGAACGAGGAGTGAACTCGGTTCAGAAATAGACTTTGTCCACTAAGATAGTCTTGGAAAAGAGTCTTTACTAATAATAAATGATTTTCTATGATTATGTGTGTATGCCACAAAGTTTCATGTTATGATTATTGGGATTACATTTCACTACTATGATTTATCCCATGTTATGATATTATGATCTCTTTTGCATGTTAAGATTTTCAAAATGTTATGTTCTTATGAATATGATATGATTGATATTTATTTTGTTTACCCTTACTGAGAATTTGAGATCACCCTTTTTTATGTTTTATTTTCCCCAGGTCAGGAAGAGGGATATTAAGTAGGATATGTCAAAAGGGACTCTAGATATGATGAAATAAACGGGAGACAATGTAGATGATCTATGAACCAGTTGTTTATGTTTCCCAGTTTCTAAGTACATTATACCTATACGGTCCTTTCATGGTTTTGTTATATGTTTTAATAAGTATGCTTCAATTCTGAAGTAATAACCATGTATGTAAAGTATGGGTTGTTATAGTTGGTATCAGAGGAAGGGTATAGTCGACCTTTTCAAACTAGGATGTGAAAGCCTTAGTAAGAGCTCTAAGGATATGGCTAAACATAGAACACAATTTAGTGTTTTAGAAATGGCCATGAACAACCTATGATAATACCTAAAGTGTGAAATTTTATTATTTATTATGTTGTTTTCCTATTATAATTAGTGTTTCTCACACTATTCTTCTTGGTTTTAGTTAATGGATGAAACCCAAAGGAACCATGTTAATGCGGAATGCGATGGGAAATGCAATGATTGCCCCCGTGAGCAACCAAACTTTATGGGAGATGGAATGAAAAATCTTGTAGCCATGCTCACATAACTTTATCAAGCTATGAATCATGCAGGACTTCCAAACGAGCAAAGGAAGGAGTAACATTCTGTTTAATCCTTCATGAGGCAGCGTCCACCTTCATTAAGTGGGTATACTAATCCATTAGTGGCTGAACAATAGATCAATACCACAGAAAAGGTATTTTCAGTTCTTCAATGTTCTGAACATGATAAAGTCATCATAGCAGTATATCGTTTGGAAGGTGAATCTGATCAATGGTGGAATCTTATCAAGAATACGAGGCCAAGAGATGAAATTGAATCCATGGAATGGGATGAGTTCAAGAACTTATTTTTTAATAAGTACTTCCCTCGTATTCTTCGAACAAAGATGGAGAAAGAGTTTCTTGAACTGAATAAAAAGGATGATGAATCTGTTGGTACCTACGAAGCAAATTTTACAAGACTTGAAAGGTACGCTTCCGGAATTATTATCCAACCTGAGAGTAAGATCGGTCGATTCTTTAGTGGATTAAAACCAATTCTTCGAAGGGAATTGGCCATACGGGACTTCAATATCTACGAGGAAATATTTCGATGTTCTCTCAATGTTGAGATGGATATTGGAGTAACCCATCAGTCATATGCGTTTGATAAGAAGAGGAAAATGGAATTAAAAGGAAAATCTAAAGACCACACTGAAAAGAAGATGAGTTTTCCCTTATGCTCAAAGTGTGGAAAGAAACATGGAGGTAATTGTCTTAAAGGGACATGTAAATGTTTTAAGTGTGGCAAAGAAGGTCATCGGGCAGTTGAATGTCGAAATAATGGGAAGAAGATGTCTAATGATGCGAACAAAGAAATGGATACACAAGATGCACCTCCTAAACTTCAATGTTTCAAGTGCAAGTAAATAGGTCATTATTCTAATCAATGCCCTAATCCAAGGGTTGTTGATGATGATCGACGTCAAAAAACTCTTAAGGCCAAAGTCAAAGGAAAGTCACATGCAATTTCTATCGGCGATGTGGAGTATGATAACGAAGTGGTGAAAGGTACACTTACCATCCTCTCTAAAGTATCAAATGTTTTATTTGATTATAGATCCACCCTCTCTTTTATTTCTGAAGAATTTTCTAAGGGTATCGTCATACTACCTCAACAATTAGCTATTGAGTTAGATGTGACAACCCCTAATGGCACAACAGTCGCATCAAAAGTTTATAATTCTTCTCTGATTGAAGTTTGTGGGAAAGTGCTTCCTGAAAATCTTGTGATCCTTCCTACAGTGTAATTTGATGTGATTCTTGGCATGGATTGGCTTTCCTTATATGGAGCTCATATCAATTTCTAAAGAAGGTAAGTCACATTTCATATTCCAGATCAATCTATGATCGTCTATTGATACAAGGATGAACATAACCTTCCAGTGGAAATTTCATCCATCCTATGGGTCTTGATTCCACTAAATGAAGGTTATTTATCTCAAATGGTTGGAGAGAAACTCACGATTAATAATATTCCCATTGTATGGGAGTTTGATGAAGTCTTTCCAGTGTAATTTCCTGATCTTCCACCAAATTGTGAAGTTTAGTTTTCAATAGAACTCATACCGGGTGCTTTACCTATTTCAAAGACACATTATAGAATGGACCTAATTGAGTTGTAGGAATTGAAGAAGCAACTCCAAGAGAATATTGATAAGGGATTCATATACCCTAGTGTGTCACCTTGGGAAGCACCTGTTCTGTTTGTTAAGAAGAAAGATGGATCAATGAGACTCTGCATTGATTATTGAGAACTTAAAAAGATCACTATCAAGAACAAATATCCTCTCCCATGCATTGATGACTTATTTGACCAACTACACGGAGCTCAATACTTTTCCAAGATTGATCTTCGTTCAGGGTTTCATCAATTAAGGGTCAAAAGGAAGGATATACCAAAGAGGGCTTTTCTTACAAGGTATGGACACTATGAATTTATAGTTATGCCATTTGGTCTTACTAATTCCCCTACTATCTTCATGGATCTAATGAATAGAGTCTTTAGAGACTATCTTGATCATTTTGTGGTAGTCTTTATAGATGATATTCTTGTCTATTCAAAGATCAAGGAAGAAGATGAAGATCTCTTGAGAATTGTATTAAAGACCCTAAGAAAGGAGAAGCCTTATTCCAAATTTACTAAGTGTGAATTTTGGATTCAAAAAGTTTCACTTTTGGGTCATATAATCTCAAAAGAGGGGATATCTGTGGATCCAGCCAAAATAGAAGTTATCGAAAGATGGTCAAGACCAACAATAGTAACTGAGATCCAAAGTTCCCTGGGTCTGGCTGGATACTATCGAAGTTTTGTGAAATATTTTTAAAGATTATCTAACCAACTCACCAGGTTGACTCGAAAAAGAGTTAAGTTCATTTGGACGGAGAAGTGTGAAGATAATTTCAAAGAGTTAAAAAGAAGGTTATCCAGTGCGCCTATGCTCACACTGCCTTTTAGTGGAGAAAGGTTTGTTATTTACAGTGATGCATCCAAGAAGGTTTTGGGGTGTTTTCTCATGCAAAATGATATGGTGATAGATTATGCCTCACGATAGTTGAAAATCCATGAGCAAAATTACCCAACTAATGATTTAGAATTAGCTGCAGTAATCTTTGCATTAAAGATTTGGAGGCATTATCTTTATGGTGAAAGGTGTGATATTTATACTAATCATAAAAGTTTAAAGTATATTTTCACACAAAAGGAGCTGAATATGATCCAAAGAAGATGGTTGGATCTGATTAAGGATTATGACTACTCAATTCATTATCACCCTGGGAAAGCAAACAAGGTGGCAGATGCATTAAGTCGACAATACCATGCTAGCTTATCCATGATGAGGATCACAAAAGATCCAATATTTATGGATTTACAAAGGATGGATCTTGGAATTATAATGGAAGGGGAAGAATATTATCTTTTTCAAATGAATGTTCAACCTTCCATACATGTAAAGATTAATGAGGCACAGAAACAATATGTAGAGTTACAAAAGAAGGTGAGAAATGTTCCTGAATTCAACCTTGATTGTGATAGGATAATAAAGTTCAGGAATCGGGTTTCTGTTCCTCCCATCCCAGAATTAAAGAAGGAGCTGCTGGATGAGGCTCATAGTTCTTCATTCTCTATTCATCCTAGAAGCACAACGATGTATAGGGACCTGAAAGAGTACTTCTAGTGGGATGGAATGAAAAGAGATGTTGCTGAATATGTCTCTCGATGCTTGGTTTGTCAGCAAGTTAAAGCTGAGAGACAGAAGTCTAAAGGGATTTTACAACCATTACCCATACCCGAATTGAAATTGGAAAACATCACTATGGACCTTGTCACCGGACTTCCTAAAACATCTAAAGGCAATAATTCTATATGGGTCATAGTTGATCGTCTTACAAAGTCAGCACACTTCATTCTTATTAGAGAATATTTCTCTCTGGATCATCTTGCCAGGATATATGCGAAGGAAGTGGTACGATTTCATGGAGTACAACTTTCCATTATATCTGATCGGGATCTGAGGTTTACCTTGAAGTTTGGTGAAGTCTTCAGCATACTCTAGATACAGAGTTGAGTTTCAGCACTGCTTATCATCCTCAGACAGACGGTCAGTCTGAGAGGACAATTCAAACTCTAGAATATATGTTGAGATCTTGCTCTATGAATTTCAAAGGAGGTTGGGATAAATAGCTACCGTTGGTGGAATTTTCTTATAATAATAGCTTTCACTCCAGTATTCATATGGCTCCTTATGAAGCTCTCTATGGAAAGAAATGCAGAACTCCAACTTGCTAGGATGAAGTTGGGGAAAGAAAGCTATCAGGACCTGATCTTGTTGATGAGATGGCAGAAAAGGTCTGATCTATTCAACAACACATAAGGGTAGCTCATAGTCGACAAAAAGGTTATGCTGATAACTAAAGAAAAGACCTAGAGTTTGAAGTGGGTGATAAAGTGTTCTTACGAATATCTCCCTGGAAGAGAGTAATGAGATTTGGAAAGGAGGGAAAGCTGGGCTCTAGGTATATTGGTCCTTTTGAAATACCGGACCGTGTTGGGAAGGTAGCTTACCGATTGGCGCTTCCACCGAATCTCTCTCAAGTTCATGATGTGTTCCATGTATCTCTTCTGAGAAAGTACATACTTGATCCCTCACATGTACTAAGCGCAGAAGTTGTACCGCTGGAGCAAGATCTTTCTTATGAAGAACAGCCGATAGAGATTCTGGATCGTAGCGAAAAAGTTCTACGGAACAAGACCACTCGCTTGGTGAAAGTTTTATGGAGGAACCACCAATTAAAAGAAGCTACATGGGAGCTTGAGGATATGATGAGGTAGATGTATCCTCATCTATTTGTTACAAAGTGACGAATTTCGAGGGAGAAATTCATTTTAAGGGGGGTAGAATGTAACACCCGAGATTTTTATGAGAAATATTTTGTTTTTATGTTATATACATCATCAAATGAATCTTTCACTACACACAACACTAGCTTTTCTTGCTTTAAACGCAATCGCGACCTTCCTCGATAGTTTGCGTTGTATGCAATACCGAGTTTCACTAAACAACGATATGCTATTAAAATATTATTAAAACTAGACGTTATGAATAGTAATATCCACTTTTTAAAATTTTATAAATTTTATCTTTCAAAATGGACTTCATTTTTTGGATTCAGAACATTGAAGTTAGCCTAGGGTGAATTTTTGGTATTTTTCTAAAAACTTTCAATTTTTGGTGAATAGTGAAAACACTGGGTTACTATTTAAAAACCGATTTTGTATTTAAATAATTATTTATTTTATTGAAATTTATTTTAGGTCAAAATTGATACATAATACCTATATAAGTTCAATTTAATTCATTGGAGTTATTTTATAATAATTTCAGATATATAAAAATTTTATTGAACTTTTCACCGTCTTTTACCCACCACCTAGGAGAATTTGAAAATTTATATAAAGCTTAATTTTACCGATTCTACGAGTGGAATATTGAAAATCCGAGAGACACGGTTAATGTCAAGGAGTAAAATGTGGTTCAATAAGATAAAAATAATTTTTTGTGAATAGTAACTTTTTACTTTTATTTACCACGGTTAAAAGTAAATAGGGTAACTAAGGGTAAAAATGATATTATTATTACCCTAACACATGTCTTAATTCTATTGGATAAGTTTAATTTGACCAAAAACCACCTTAGGAATAAAATATGACCATTTAGGTTCACTTGGATTAGATTAGGACATTTAATATTATTTTATTTAAAGAAGAGTTAAAATAGTTAAAATCAAAGTTTAATAACTAAAACATTTTTAATATAGGGTTATAAATAAGATAAATTCGACTATAAATATTCATTAGAAATATAAAAAGATTTCCTAAATAATGGTATTTTATTTATAATTCTTAGACTTTAAATAATTTAATTTATTTATGATACAATGATGATGCAGTAATTACCTTATTAAGGAAATATTAACATAATTGATATTATAAATACCAAAATAAATGTAATTTAAACTTTTCATGAATTAGACTAATTTTATAGGTTAATATGACATATTATTATTGATTTAATTAACTTTTTTCGAACTAATCATGTTGTTATGATTTCCGAAAAATTCAATTACCAAATAGTGTCAAAATTGACATAAAATAGTTCTTAAAACAAATATTATATTATTAATTTTTATTTTATTCTTAAAAATATAATTTTCTACCAAATGACTTAGATAAGGTTATAAATATTAATAATGAACCACTTGGGGTTCGTTTGGCTTGTTATAGTAATTTTATTAGCCATATAGTGTAAGAAAACAAGAAGACACAGTAAAAGTTAAATTATTTAACTTAGAGTTAAATCTAAATGATAAGGTTAAAATAGTAACCTAAACTTGTCTAAAATATATTATTAGAGAGTATTTAGACCCATACCCACCTTATATTCTAAAAAAATAAATTTGGAGCTATTAAAAACCGAATATGACTTTATTATAAAATAATATTTTAAGTTTTTTCTAAGGTGCCCATCTCCTGCCTTATAAAAGGGCACCTCATCCCTCTCCTCCTCACACCACTTCTAGCATTAAATCTCGGCAAACCCCTGAAAATTTCTCTTCTCCACTTCCCTAGAAACATCCAAAAGGTCCTGGTCTTCTTCAAAGACCAATTTTAGTGCCCTAAGAGGAGGTTTCAAAGAGGTGTGTCGAAGAGGAGGTAATATCCGTTACCGGTTCTTTCAAATTTATTTCTTCTTATACTTCCTCTTCTTTAGTTGTTTCATTATGAAGTAATAACATCAGTATCACTCATATACCAATATGTTATTATAAATACGAAACAACCCTATTTCACCATCTATCCATCCTATGGAAAATGAAATCACCGCGCGTGCGTACGTACAGAATACCGTCTTCACGTCGTGGTGTAATCTGTTTTCCACCACCAACTTACTTGGATGAGTATAATGGTGTCAATAATAACTATATATGATTATTTTAAAGTGATATTGATTCTTAAATATTATACATACACTTAAATACAATTCCACGATCATGGGAACGATAGCATCACTCGTGCGTACGTACGGTCTTCCGTCTCCACAATGTGATGCGACTCGTTCTACATGATCTTCATTGAATAATGATTATATAAATGAATTAAATAATAAATATGATATATTTTACACTAATTCCATTCTATAAATGAGGTATCTATAACCTAAAAAGAAGAATAAGAATTTATTCGACAAAACACGCATAAGAACAAAATGCAATAAACACCCAAATAACAAGTAGCAATGAAATATTACTAATAAGAAGCTAAGAATATGACCATATATGATATAATAAAAATGAGTATGATTATGGAATAAGTCAATAACATTATTTAAATCATTATACAGGAGGTTTGGACATGTAAGAAGAAAATCGGACCTAAGGTAAAAGAAAATCTCGCAATCTCATTTTTATCCGAGATTGTTTATACTTCAGAATTTACTGGGGAATATTTATCATCCACATCCATGTTTCCTAAATATGTAATATTATTTCTATCCTCCTACAATTGTTTAAATACAATTTTACCCATTGGTGAGTTTTTATTAAAAGATATGAAAGGAATCTTTTGTCATTTTTGGTACGAGGTGCTTTTTGACTTCTTCGGCCAAAGTATGAGAAGAATGTTTTTTTAACTTATAAGACATGAATGGATTTTTATGATTTCATAGAACACTATTTCCATGAAGCTTACTTTACAAGTTTTCAAGTTTATTTTTAATCAAATTCTTTTAGTTTAAAATTTTATGACATGTTAAGAAAGGAAAAATGTTTTTGAAGTAGAAAGGATAATTTCCACAATAATGGAGTTCAAGTGTTTTATCAGAATTATTTTCCATCTAAGATAATATAGGGTTATGTTTATATACCTATTTTTACATTGATTTGATTATGTTATGATGGAATTAATTTTATGATGTCCTTTTATCTTATATGGATTATGTTATGATGGCATGAAGTTTAAGAATCCCATTTTTATTACATGGGTTATGCTATGATATATAAATTATGATTTTGTCGCACACATAATAATGGTATCATTATGAGATGGGTGGGACCTATATCTAACTCCAATGCATTGGGTAAAGATTTATATCTCATGAGATAGACATGGCTGGAACGACAAGTTAATCTGGTTCAGTGATATAGGTCTGGAACGAGGAGTGAACTCGGTTCAGAAATGGACTTTGTCCGCTAAGATAGTCTTGTCAATGAGTCTTGACTAATAAGAAATGATTTTCTATGAGTATGTGTGTATTCCAAAAAGTTTCATGTTATGATTATTGGGATTACATTTCACTACTATGATTTATCCCATGTTATGATTTTATGATCTCTTTTGCAGGTTAAGATTTTCAAAATGTTATGTTCTTATGAATATGATATCATTGATATTTATTTTGTTTACCCTTACTAAGAATTTGAGCTCACCATTTTTTATGTTTTATTTTCACCAGGTCAGGAAGAAGGATATTAAGTAGGATATGCCAAAAGGGACTCTAGATATGATGAAATAAATGGGAGACAATGTAGATGATTTATGAACCAGTTGTTTATGTTTCCCAGTTTCTAAAGACACTATACCTATACGGTCCTTTCATGGTTTTCTTATATGTTGTAATAAGTATGATTCAATTCTGAAGTAATAACCATGTATGTAAAGTATGGGTCGTTATAATAAGTTTCAAATTTATTTAGCAAAATTAGAGCCACATTAGATTACCTGTTTTTACATTTTTTAATATTGATTAAATATTAATCATTATTATTATTTTATCACTAAAAATATAAGATGACACTTATTAACAAATTTTGAAGTGTTGAATCTTAATTTTGGATCCATTTAAGCTAGTTAAATTTCAAAATATGATAAAATTAATTTTTAAATTAAAACATATAATTCATAGAAAACCATTTTTGTAGAAAGAATAAATTTTATTTGTTAGGTGTTATTAATCTAATTAAATATTAATTATCAATTAAAATAGTGTTAATTTATCTGTATATATGTATAATATTTATATTATGTTATTATATTTAAAATAGATCCATTTTAAAATACGAAATATTTATAAAAGTGTTATTCTTTGAAAAATAACTATTTTACCATGGCAATAAATATTTAACTTCGTGACAAAATTATATGCCAAAAAATGAAAATCACAATATCTATTAATTTAAAAATTATGATTCAAAATATAAAAATCTTTTTATTTTATTCAATTTTTGAAATCAATTAAAAAATTAATTTTAATATTAGTGCATGTAGCGCTTAAAACCCCTTTTTAGAGAAAGTGTATTTTCAAGATTAAAATTTATGTTTGGTTTAAAATTATAAATTATTTTGGTTTTAATGAAATAAATTGGTTCATTATAAAATAAATAAAATTTATATGGATTCCAAATCAATTCTAAACTGAATTTCACCAAAATAATATTTAATTAAAATTATAGACCAAAAACAGTTTTTTGGAAATTATTATATATATCCTTAAAATGTTAATCATAGGTTTTATAACTTCAACATAATATTTTTAAAATATATAGTTTTTATTCTTAAAAATTTTATCAATTAAAATGTATTATAAACTTTTAGGTCTTGCTTATATAAATTTATAGTTTTTTTAAAAACTGTATTTGTCACTATTCACCTAAAAATATATTATTTCATGAAATTTTCAAATGTCTACCTAAGATAATATTGATATAATTAATTCAAATATTACATCCTTTTTATCCAATATAAATTGTAGAATTTATAAATTTAAATTTTAAATATAGGCATGAATAAATGATACTTAGACTGCACATTGTGTAATAGTTTTTGATATATAGTGTTTACCTGGTAGAGTAAGGTCTTGGGTATTACATTGCCCCCCCTTAAATAATTATATCATTGAAATTGGGATATATTTTAGCTACTAAATTTTTTTTGTATTCATTCTACGTAGCTTCTTGAGGCTTCCATGTTTCCTCCTCTAGTCTATGATTTCTCTAAAGGAATTTCCCCAGCCGAGTTAACCCATTGAATAACAATTTCTATTTAGTGTGGAGGATTTGGAAATACTATTCATTATAAGACAAGTTGGGTTACAAAAATGTTCCCTAAGATGTGTGTACATGTTTTTAATGATACATGTATTTCCTCAATAATGAAACATGGAAGACATTTTGTAATTTAGGAAGGTTGGACGTCATAGCCAACTAATAAGCTACAACTCCAATTATCTCTATAATTTCAAAAGGACTAATGTACCTATGGATTAACTTACCATTTTTACTAAATCTTATGAATCCACTATATGATGATAATTTCAATAAAACATGACCCCACATGAAATTCCAAGTCGTTCATTCAATTATCAGCATAAATGTTTTATCTATCTTGAGTTTCTTTGATATGATTTTGAATAGTCCATACATTTTCCATTGTCTCCTACATAAGTTTTGGGCATAATATATTCCTTTATACAAATTTTTACCACGAAGATGGAGTACATAATAAAATTCCTCATACATTTCTATATAGATGATCAAATGGAAACTATTATTGTATGTTAATTTCGAATGTAAGTAGATACTGATACCATACACCATTTAAGTCAAGAGAACGTGATCTCAACATGTATTATAATGTCTGAATAGTTATTTTAGACTACCCATCAGATCGGGGATGATAGAAAATGCTTAGATGTGTATCAGTGTTGAGAGCCTCTTGGAGGATCTATCAAAATTTTGATGTGAGCTGAGGGACATGATCAAATAAAATTTATAGGGGTGAACCATAAATTATTACTACATAATTAATATAGATTCATGAAATATGTTCAAGAGGAAAATTATCCCTTATTTCTATGAAATTTTTAGACTTGATAAGATGATCCACAATGAACCATATAAAATTATTCCTTTTATTAGTCTTCATAAGTATAATGAAAAAGTTCATTGTAACATTATCCCACTTCCACACTTTTATAGGGAGAGGTTGTATGAATCCTTTAGGATGTTGTATTTTAGCCATTACCCATAGGCATACCAAGTTTCTAAACATGTAGTCTGGAATTTCTCTATTCATACCACCCACCAATAATTTTCTCTTAAATCTCTATACAATTTTATGCTACCATGGTTTATATAGAAGTTTCAGATATGTGATTCATCTATTAATTTCCATTTTATCCTAGGTATGGATGGAACACATCAAATCTTTCCAAAATTTAACACACCATCTTTATATGATAATTCTATTAATCTACCATCATTTATGGTTTTAATTGTCTTTTTAAAACCCTTATCTTTAGATTGTAATTTATTTATCTTATCTAATTAGGATGGTTTAGAAATCATTTAGTAAAGGAGTGATATTTCTACTTATATAATGACTCCCATATTTAAATTTATCAACTAAATTAATATAGGATACTTTTTCTATCCCCATATTGATCAGGTCTCTATGATATTTCTTAATTAAGGAATAATCCACTTTTTTTTCTTTCCTAGGGTGGTGGTGTATTGAGAAGTCATAGACCTTGATTACTTATAGAAATATTATTTATCTCATGCTTACCTCCTTTTCTGAGAAAATGTATTTCAATATATTTTGATCAATAAATATCTCACCTCTCTCACTATTGAGATAGTTCCTTCATATATTCAAGGAAAATATTACAAATTATTATTCAAGATCGTGATTTGGATAGTCTGTTAATAGATCTATAACCTCCTTTATTCATAAAAAATAACTCTATCATTATCATATTTATTTAATTTTCCACAAGAGTCCAAAAGAAAACTAAACATAGGAAAAAAGACAAGGTGGGACAACAAAGAAAAAAGATTAAGGGGGTTTGAAATAATGGAGGCTGAGAGTGTCACCTCTAACAAGGTTGATCTCCTCTGGAGGCAAGTCAATCATGTTGGTAAATTAGGTAATTTGAGTGCGTTGATCCGCCTTAGAAGTGAGAATGTACTCTACTTTATTTCCCTCCCTCCAGATATGAATAATACTCTTCTGACTACTAATTAGACCCCTTCACCATCGAATGATGTATGAAATAGACTAGGGAGTAGTTCCTAATCCAAGCAAGGACTTATAGAGCATCTTAGAGTCCATTTCAACTAACACCAATTTGATGTTATAATTATTGCAAAGAATGACTTATAGAGCTCTGGCATCGGCCTGAAGTGAATATCCTCTACCAAAAACCACTATATCCTCCAATGGCCCGAAGGCCTTCATTTTTTTTATTGATTTTGATAATCCAACTTTCAAGGGGTGAGGTGGAACCCTTACAAGGCCCGTAGGCATAAGTATTACATGGCCCGTAGGCCTTTAAGGAATTCATTTCCTGTAGGATTCAAACATTACATACAACCCTAACTAACTACTTGGAACTAATCCTCTACAGTATCTTCATCGTGAAATCAGCTCTCTACCTTCGCATGGCTATTTGTATAGGCTTTCCCATGCATGCACAGGCTTGTCCCTATGGCAGGTGCTATACCATCTCATTCTTGCAATCTGTTTATCTTATGCTATGGTGAAAGCTCCTTGATCATCTTCCTTCTGAAGATTTTTCCTTGTAGGTTGTTTGGTTTTCATCTGCACTTAAGGTGGCTCAAAGGCCTTGAGGTGGCCCAAAGGCCTTACTGACCTGAAAGCCTGGGTGGCTCGAAGGCCTTAAAGGAATCAGAGACCAAATCGGTGGCCCAAAGGCCCAAACAGGGGAATATTCCTAGTTGCTACAATGCCAAATAGTCTCTGATATAGTTCTTTCTATAGTACCTACTACAGTATCACATAGTTACTGCTACAGTACTGCTACAATACCTGCTACAGTACTTCTACAGTATCGATGCAGTACCTTCTTTTCTTGATGATAGAGTCAAAATTGGTTCGTTGTCTAATATCCTATTTTTTTCTCAAATGATCCTCATAATACTTTGACAATGTAAATTTTACTCTTTTACATGTCAAATTGGTTAATTAGTTGGCTAATCAATCATTTTTTTTGAAAAAATAATTGATAATAATATGATAATCCAAGGAAACTACGTATCTCAGTTATATTCTTAAGTGTGGGAAATTTATTTACTTTTTTAATCTTTTAAGTATTGACAGATATCCCATCCCTGGAGACAATATGGTCAAGAAAAGAAATTTTGTGGAGAAAAAATTTACACTTACTAAATTCCATTACAATTCCTTATCTTTGAGAGTCTCAAGAACAATTTAGAAATGATTCTCATAATACCCATATATTTTAAAGTATATCAATATATCATTAGTGTATACCACTATGAAATCATAAATACAATCCTTGAATACTCTATTCATTATATCCATAAACACTTATGGTGTATTAGTCAAACCAAAGGGAATCAAAATAAAATCTTAATGACCATTCCTCATACTAAATTCAGTCTTTGGTAAATCACCCTTCTTCACCCTAAATTAGTGATTACCTGAGCGAAGATTGAACTTTGAGAAAAATTGATTTTTCCAAAGTTGATCAAATAAGTCATAAATTCGTGTGATTGGATAATTATTATTTATATTAATGTCATTTATATCTTTTTAATCGATACATAACCTCATAGAACCATCCTTATTCTTAGAAAAAGAATAGGGTACCCCCTAGTGAAACAATATGGTGGATTAATCCCTTATCACACAACTCCTTTAGTTATTTCTTCATCTAAACTAATTCCACTAGGTCCACTCTATAGAGAGTCTTATATATATATTTTTCTTCTAATATGTGTTCGATAATAAAATATACTTCAAGCTTAGGAATATTACCAAGTAATTATTTAGGAAACACATCAATTTATTCATTCAAAATAGGTATATACTCCATTATTAAGTTTTACTTATCAACTATAGGTTGAATCTTATATTATTCTCTAAGGATTTCATTAAGGTGAGCTATTATAGGGGTATCTAGGTATGAATTACATAATACAAACTCTACCCATCTTTCATGAATCATAATATCCTTATCTTAGTAATATTATTTTTTCATTATACTTAAAAAGCTAATCCATACCCAGGATTATGTCAAAGTTGACCATAGGTATGCCAATTAGGTTTTCAATTAGGGTGTGTTTGTGCATAAAAATGGGGGCAGACTAACACACCCTCATTGTAATAATATTTCCCTTGGGGTCCTTTATTGATAACTCATTTTTCATGTTTCTAGGAAATTTTTTAATATTCTTAGAGAATAAGATGGATATAAAAGAGTGAGAAAATCTAGAATTGAACAAAGCATTATATATCTTTTAGTTTATAATAAATATACTTGCTATCACTTTTTTAGGAACTATGACTTTAGCTATCGTAATATCATAAGATTAGTCTTTCCTCCATATCTCTTTTGAGGTGTATTCCCTTGATTTTTGGGGAATTGGTTTATGTAATTATCCATCTATTTATAGTTGAATCCTTGAATAATATCAGATTCCTTATTTCCCTTTCATTCGTGATCCAAATGGACCTTCTGTCCACACTTTTAACAAACTCTTGTTCCCTTTAAGAAAGTAACAGAGTGTTTCTTTCCCCAGTTATGACATGTTGGATATCCTATTTTCCCTTATTATTCATCACTATATTTCTTTTTTTACATGGTTCTTAGTCATCCTCTAATTATATTTACATATTTTTGAAATAAAATATGTAGAGAATTATTTTTCTGTCTTGATGGAATTTGATACTATATCATTGTATAATGATTTTTTTGAGAGACTAGTGCCCTTTGGATGCTCGTATTAATCCCACCAAATAATTGGTCGATCCTATTTTTTGGTTAAAAAAATAATCTTTATTATGCCTAGAAAATATTAAAAAATTATCCTCATACTTATTAACACTTGTGAAGTCCTAAATCATGATCACCTATAAATTCCCTAAACTGATTATCCACATGGCCTCATGAATACCTCCCTATATTCCATAGGTTGTTGATTAGCAGTGAGGGCATGAGGTATGTCCATGGGGAGACCATTTCCTCTGGTCAAAGTAGAACACAAAAGAATAATAATAAAATAATGATGACAAGATAACATAAGAAACAATAATAATATGAAAGAGTAGAAGAAAATAATCCAAACATGGTACATATAACTGTAGAGAAATGACAATATCTAGTTTCTATCACTACTAGAATTGTACACTTTACCAATGGTTCAAAACCGTTGGTAAAGGCCTGGAAACTGTTGGTATATAGTATACCAATGGTTCCCTCAACCGTAGCCAAGTAAGGCATGACAATAGGCCTATACCAACGGTTCTGTGAAAACTGTTGGTATAGGTTTCAAAATAGAAGGTATACCAACAGTTTTCTATAAACTGTTGGTATATGTGTGTCAAATATAACATATACCAATGGTTTGTAAAACCGTTGGTATATGTGTGTTACACTTATACCAATGGTTACAACCATTGGTATAGAAAGGATATGTCAATCCATATGGTTATACCAATGGTTTTTTTATAACCGTTGGTATAGGTTTATACCAACGGTTATAATAAAACCATTGGTATAGATATATTATTGAATCTATACCAACAGTTTAAAACCGTTGGTATACAGTTGCTCAATTCCACAGCAGCAGCAGGCCCCCTCTCCCCTCTCTAGACCTGCAACAACACAGCTCCATAGCAACACACCTCCCCCTCTCCATACCTACACCAACACCAATACAAAATCCCCATCCAACCAAAGTATTCAAAATTTAGAATGCATTCCAGGATTTAGAAATTTAGAAATTTAGAAATTCAAATGCAATAACACCCATAAGAGAAAAAGCCTACATGTTATAGGAAATGCAATAACACCCATAAGAGTATTCCAAATTTAGAATTCATTCCTCACTCAAACCTCAACACCAACACATATAAGAGTATTCAAAATTTATAATTCATTCCTCACCCAAACCACAACACCAATACACACAAGATAAAAAACCTACATGTTATAGGAATCACATGGGTTGTTTAGTCATGGTCTTGGGTTGAGTATCTTAAAACCAATAGAAAAACTTGGGTATAATGGTAAGGATCATGATACCCATAAGATAGAAAATGGTAGTGGTCATGTGATTAGACCTAGGATGAGTTATAGGAAGAACATGAGATGTTTATATTCCTCTAATGATTATGTATCCATGTATAAATGGTTCCTAATGTGTTAGTGGGAAACATTGGCCAATCTCAACACATGAGATGGGTTACCGAAATAGCCAACATGTTTTTCATAGACTTTTCAATTAGAATAAGGAGGTATGTGGCTAATTGTAATTTTCTCTCCTGGGTGTGATGTGAGATGAATCTCCATCTTGGGTAGTGGGTATGAATATTCAATTAAGTATTTGGTATTGGGTTCCAAAAGGGACTTTGGTTTGGTCTTAGAACCCACTGTTTGAAGATGGGTTTGAGGTGATCCATGGGGTTATGGTGTCACCATATGTATTCCTCACCATTCGGGTATTTTTATGAGTCTTTGAAACTTATTTTTCAAGAATCTATGTGTAGCCTCATTGAAAAATTTGTTATATGGCATGCTTGAGTGTTCATAAGTTTCATATGAAATCACAATATGATATTTATTTGTTGTATGTTATTGTATAGAATGAATGACCCATGATTGAGAATTAGAACATGAGTGTTGGTGCATGTTCATAATGGGATGTCGAGACTCATTCTTAATATATGAAAAATATTAAAACTAAGTTAATACTTACTGATTTGGAGTTTAGAACTAAAAAATTGATTAACTTCAGATGGATCTATAGGGATGATGGTGTTCCCAGCCTTAGTAAAGAGAGACGGATCTAGTTTAGACCAAATCAAAACAGAAAATAAATAAAATAGATGAATGACATTATGACTTACAGATTAGAACTAAATAACTGAGTGGGGCTGTCCGGGGGGTGGGGGTTGTCCGGGTGGTGTGTGGGGCTATATAGGGGGTGGGAGGGGTGTCTAGGTGGTGCGGGGGCTGTCCGGGGGTGGGGGCTGTCCAGGGTGAGTGGGGCTGTATGGGGGGTGGGGGGCTGTCCGAGGGGTGGGGGTCGTCCGGGGTAAGGGGTCCAGCCACACCAGCCCTCGAATTGAGGTAGGGTTGAATTTTACACATCACATATGACCCATGGATCGTTTTACTAAAGAATATAGAGAATATGAATGTGTTTGGTTGGTTTTCCATATGTCGGTTGTTGTTTTCACTTAAAATATTGTCCTTTTCAAAGAAAAGTGAAACACTTTGAGTGGTGTCGGCCACACTGCACCTCTTATTGAGACGAGATTGACTCGTACATGTCAAAAATGACCCATGGATCGTTTTCTTAAAGTTTCAACAGAATCCGAATGTGTTTGGTCAGTTTTGAGTATGTTAGTTATTTTCACTTAAAATCTTGTCCATTTAAAATAAAAGTGAGATAGTTTGAGTGGTACCGGCCACACTGGACCTCATATTGAGGCGGGGTTAACTTGTACACGTAAAATATTACCCATGGATCATTGTCCTAAAATTTTAATAGAACCTGAATGTCTTTGGTCAATTTTCCATATGTCAGTTTTATTCATTTAAAATGTTGTCCACTTCAAAGAAAAAGGGAGACTTTGAGTGGTGTTGGCCACACCATGGCTCAGATTGAGGCAGGTTAGACTCGTACACATAAAAATGACCCATGGATCATTTTCCTAAAGTTTCAATAGAATCTGAATGCATTTGGTCGGTTTTAAGTATGCCAGTTGTTGTTTTCACCTAAAATCTTGTCCATTTCAAATAAAAGTGAGATAGTTTGAGTGGTGCCGGCCACACTAGACCTCGGATTGAGGCAGGGTTGACTTTTACATGTCACATATGACCCATGGATCATTTTACTAATGTTTCAATAGAATCTGAATGCCTTTGGCTGTTTTTCCATATGTCAGTTGTTGTATTCACTTAAAATGATGTCCTTTTGAAACAAAAGAGATAATTTGAGTGGTTTTGGCCGCACCACACCTCATATTGAGGTGGGTTTGACTCATACACGTCAAAAATGACCCATGGATCATTTTCCTAAAGTTTCAACAGAATCCAAATGCCATTGGCCGGTTTTCCGTATGTCAGTTGTTGTATTCACTTAAAATGATGTCCTTTTGAAACAGAAGAGATACTTTGAGTGGTTCCGGCCAAATTTCACCTCGGATTGTGGCAGGTTTGACTCGTACATGTCAAAAATGACCCATGAATCGTTTTCCTAATGTTTCAATAGAATCTGAATACGTTTGGTTAGTTTTAATTATGCCAGTTGTTGTTTTCACATAAAATCTTGTCCATTTCAAATAAAATTGAGACAGTTTTAGTGGTTCCGGTCACAACAACCCTCGGATTGAGGTAGGGTTTACTTTTACACATCACATATTACCCATGGATCATTTTACTAAAGTTTCAATAGAATCTGAATTCCTTTGTTCAGTTTTCTATATGTCAGTTGTACTCACTTAAAATGTGGTCCATTTAAAAGAAAAGTCAGAGACTTTGAGTGGTGACAACCACACCATGCCTCGTATTGAGGAGGGGTTGACTCATACATGTCAAAAATGACCCATGGATCGTTTTCCTAAAGGTTTAATAGAATCCGAATGTGTTTGGTCGGTTTTAAGTATGCCAGTTTTGGTTTTCACTTAAAATCTTGCCCATTTCAAAGAAAAGTGGGAGACTATGAGTGGTGCTGCCCACACCGCACCTCAGATTGAGGCGGGGTTGAATCTTACACGTAACATATGACCCATGTATCGTTTTCCTAAAGTTTCAACATAATATGAATGCCTTTGGCTGGTTTTCTGTATGGTAGTTGTTGTATTCACTTAAAATGATGTCCTTTTGAAACAAAAGAGAGACTTTAAGTGGTGTTGGCCACACCGCGCCTCAGATTGAGGCGGGGTTGACTTTTACATATCAAAAATGACCCCTAGATCATTTTCCTAAAGTTTCAGCATAATCCAAATGCATTTGGTCGGTTTTAGGTATGCCAGTTGTTGTTTTCACTTAAAATCTTGTCTATTTCAAATAAAAGTGAGACAGTTTTAGTGGTGCCAGCCACAAAGGCCCTCAGATTGAGGCGGTGTTGACTTTTACACATCACATATGGCCCATGGATATTTTTCCTAAAGTTTCAACATAATCTGAATGAATTTGGTCGGTTTTTCATATGTCAGTTGTATTCACTTAATATGTTGTCCATTTCAAAGAAAAGTGAGAGACTTTTAGTGGTGCCGCCCACCCTGTGCCTCGGATTGAGGTGGGGTTGACTCATACACGTCAAAAATGAACCATGGATCATTTTCCTAAAGTTTCAACAGAATCTGAATGGATTTGGTTGGTTTTAATTATGCCAATTGTTGTTTTCTCTTAAAATCTTGTCCATTTCAAATAAAAGTGAGACAGTTTGAGTGGTGTCGGCCAAACCGGCCCTAACATTGAGGCAGGGTTGACTCTTACACATCAAATATGTCCCATGGATTGCTTTCATAAAGTTTCAACAGAATCTGAATGCCTTTGGCCGGTTTTCCGTATGTCAGTTGTTTTATTCACTTAAAATGATGTCCTTTTGAAACAAAAGGGAGACATTGAGTGGTGTCAGCCACACCACACCTTAGATTGAGGCGGGGTTGACTCTTACATGTCAAAAATGATCCATGGATCGTTTTACTAAAGTTTCAAGAGAATTTGAATGTGTTTGGTCAGTTTTAAGTATGCTAGTTTTTGTTTTCACTTAAAATCTTGTGCATTTCAAATAAAAGTGAGACAGTTTGAGTGGTTCCGGCCACACCGGCCCTCTTATTGAGGCGGGGTTGACACTTAAATGTCACATATGACCCATGGATCATTTTCCTAAAGTTTCAACAGAATTCGAATGCCTTTGGCCGGTTTTCTGTATGTCGGTTGTTGTATTCACTTAAAATGATGTCCTTTTGAAACAAAAGAGAGACTTTGAGTAGTGTTGGCCACAACGTGCCTCGTATTGATGTGGGGTTCACTCTTACACATCAAAAATGACCCATGGATCGTTTCCCTAAAGTTTCAACAGAATACAAATGCATTTGGTTGGTTTTAAGTATGTCAGTTGTTGTTTTCACTTAAAATCTAGTCCATTTCAAATAAAAGTGAGACAGTTTGAGTGGTGTTGGCCACACTGGCCCTCTGATTGAGGAAGGGTTGACTTTTACATGTCACATATGACCCCTGGATTATTGTCCTAAAGTTTCAATAGAATCTGAATGCCTTTGGTTGGTTTTCTGTATGTCAGTTTTATTCACTTAAAATGTTGTCCATTTCAAAGAAAAGTGAGAGACTTTGAGTGGTGCCGGCCACACCGTGGCTCGGATTGGGGCGGTGTTGACTCATACACGTCGAAAATGACCCATGGATCATTGTCCTAAATTTTTAATAGAATCCAAATGCGTTTGGTCAGTTTTAAGTATTCCAATTGTTGTTTTCACTTAAAATCTTGTCCATTTAAAATAAAAGTGATACATTTTGAGTGGTATCGGCCACACCGGCCCTCAGATTGAGGCGGGTTGACTTTTAAACATCACATATGACCCATGGATCGTTTTCCTAATTTTTCAATAGAATCTGAATTCCTTTGGATGGTTTTCCGTATATCAGTTGTTGTATTCACTTAAAATGATGTCCTTTTGAAACAAAAGAGATACTTTGAGTGGTGCCGGCCACACTGCTCCTTGGACTGAGGTGGGGTTGACTCGTACACATCAAAAATGACCCATAGATCATTTTCCAAAAGTTTCAACAGAATCCGAATGCCTTTGGCCGGTTTTTCATATGTTAGTTGTTGTATTGACTTAAAATGATTTTCTTTTGAAACAGAAGAGAGACTTTGAGTGGTGTTGGCCACACCGCACCTCGGATTGAGGCGGGGTTGACTTGTACATGTCAAAAATGACTCCTGAATCTTTTTCCTAAAGTTTCAATAGAATCCGAATGCGTTTGGTCAGTTTTAAGTATGCCAGTTTCCATTTTCACTTAAAATCTTGTCCATTTCAAATAAAAGTGAGACAGTTTTAGTGGTCCCGGTCACAACGGCCCTCAGATTGACGATGGGTTGACTTTTACATGTCACATATGACCCATGGATCATTGTCCTAATATTTTAATAGAATCTGAATGCCTTTGGTCAGTTTTCTGTATGTCAGCTGTATTCACTAAAAATGTTGTCCATTTCAAAGAAAAGTGAGAGACTTTGAGTGGTTCTGACCACACCACACCTCAGATTGAGGCGGGGTTGACTCATACACATAAAAAATGACCCATAGATTGTTGTCCTAAAGTTTCAATGGAATCTGAATGTGTTTTGTTAGTTTTAAGTATGCAAGTTGTTGTTTTCACTTAAAATCTTGTCCATTTCAAAGAAAAGTGAGAGACTTTGAGTGGTGTCGACCACACCACACCTCGTATTGAGGCGGGGTTGACTCATATATGTCACATATGACACATGGATCGTTTTCCTAAATTTTCAATAGAATCTGAATTCCTTGGCCGGTTTTCTATATGTCAGTTGTTGTATTCACTTAAAATGATGTCCTTTTGAAACAAATTAGATACTTTGAGTGATGTCGGACACACCACACCTCGGATTGAGGAGGGTTTGACTTTTACATGTCCAAAATGACCCATGGATCGTTTTCCTAAAGTTTCAATAGAATCTTAATGCGTTTGGTCAGTTTTAAGTATGCCAGTTGTTGTTTTCACTTAAAATCTTGTCCATTTCAAATAAAAGTGATACAGTTTTGGTGGTGCTGTCCACAACTGCCCTCGGATTGAGGAGGGGTTGACTTATACACGTCACATATGACCCATGTATAGTTTTCCTAAAGTTTCAATAGAATCAGAATGCCTTTGGTCAGTTTTCCGTATGTTAGTTGTATTCACTTAAAATTTTATCCATTTCAAAGAAAAGTTAGAGACTTTGAGTGGTGTCGACCACACTGCGCCTCAGATTGAGGTGGGGTTGACTTGTACACATCAAAAATGACCCATGGATCTTTTTCCTAAAATTTCAATAGAATCTTAATGTGTTTGGTTGGTTTTAAGTATTCCAGTTGTTGTTTTCACTTAAAATCTTGTCCATTTAAAATAAAAGTGAGACAGTTTGAGTGGTGCCGGCCACACCGGACCTCGGATTGAGGTGGGGTTGACTCATACATGTCACATATGACCCATGGATCATTGTACTAAAGTTTAAATCGAATCTGAATGTCTCTGGCCGGTTTTCCATATGTCAGTTGTTGTATTCACTTAAAATGATGTCCTTTTGAAACAAAAGAGAGACTTTGAGTGGTGTCGGCCACACCGCGCTTTGGATTGAGGCGGGGTTGACTCGTACATGTCAAAAATGACCCATGTATCGTTTTCCTAAAGTTTCAATAGAATCTGAATGTGTTTGGTCAGTTTTAAGTATGTCAGTTGATGTTTTCACTTAAAATCTTGTCCATTCCAAATAAAATTGAGACAGTTTGAGTGGTGTCAGCCACACAGGCCTTCGGATTGAGGCGGGATTGACTTATACATGTCACATATGACCCATGGATCATTTTCCTAAAGTTTCAACAGAATCCAAATGTCTTTGGTTGGTTTTAGGTATGTCAGTTTTATTCACTTAAAAAATGTTGTCCATTTCAAAGAAAAGTGAGAGAATTTGAGTGGTGCCGGCCACACTGTGGCTCGGATTGAGGCGAGGTTAACTCGTACACGTCAAAAATGACCCATGGATCATTTTCCTAAAGTTTAAATAGAATAAAAATGAATTTGTTCAGTTTTAAGTATGCTAGTTGTTGTTTTCACTTAAAATCGTGTCCATTTCAAATAAAAGTGAGACAGTTTGAGTGGTGCCAGCCACACCGGCCCTCGGATTGAGACGAGGTTGACTTTTACATGTCACATATTACCCATGGATCGTTTTCCAAAAGTTTTAATATAATCTGAATGCCTTTGGCCATTTTTCCATATGTCAGTTGTTGTATTCACTTAAAATGATGTCCTTTTGAAACAAAAGAGAGACTTTGAGTGGTGCCAACCACACCGCGGCGTGAATGCGGCGTGACCGTGATGGGACCGATGTGTATTTAGGGTAATTTTTTCCAACGGTTTTTAAAAACCATTGGGAATGTATGTTTTTACCAATGGTTTAAGTAAACTGTTGGTAAAAAATGATATGGAAGGCCTTTACCTCGGACCCCCCCCCCCCACACCTCGGAAAACCCCCACCCCCAGAAAGCCCCCCCACCCCCCAGATAGCCCCCCGTACCACCCAAACAGCCCCCCACACCACCCAAACAGCCCCCCGCACCAACCAAACAGCCCCCCGCACCACCCGGACAGCCCAACCACCCCCCCCAGACAGCCCCCCCCCCCCCCTCAACCCGGACATCCCCCCCTCACCCTGGACAACACCCCCTCACCCCAAAAATCCCCCCCAACCCCCGGATAGCCCCCCACCCCCCGGACATCCCCCCACCCTCTGGACAGACCCCCCCCCCCCCCCCCCACCTTAGATAGACCCCACCCCCGGAAAGCCAGCCCAACCCCGGACATCCCCCCACCCCCCGGACACCCCCCCCCCCGCACCACCCAGACAGCCCCCCGCACCACCTAGACATCCCAACCACCCCCCCCCCCACACAGCCCCCCCGCACCACCCAGATAGCCCCCCACACCACCCAGACAGCCTTACCACCCCCCAAACACCCCCCCCCCGGACAGCCCCCCCGACCCCCCGGATAGCCCCCCCTCACCCCGGACATCCCCCCCCCACCCCGGACAGCCCCCCAACACCCCGAACAACCCCCCAGATAGCCCACCCAACCCCCGGACAGCCCCCCCCCCCCCCCCCCCCGACTCCCCGGACAGCCCCCTAAACCCCTAGACACCCCCCTCACCCCAGACAGCCCCCCTCACCCCAGACAGCCCCCCAACCCCCCGGACTACCCCCCTCACCCTGGACAGCCCCCACCCCCAGACAGGCCCCCTCACCACCAAGACAGCCCCCCTCACCCCCTCATTCCAAGAGGGTTCATTGTTATTTCACAAATTCAATCATTTTAAACTACTTAGAAAACATTAAATAGTTCAACTCATTTCGTTCAAATCAATTTATTTCATTATTTGAATAAAAAACCGAGACAAAGCCTCAATTTCACCAATTTAATCTTTAAATATTCTTTGAAAATAAATCTAAACAGGCATGAAATTGAACAATTCATAAACAGTTGAAAGATATCCAAATTACAGTCATAAAATTCATGACCTGTTCAATTCAATGATAATAGTATTAAATAATATTTCACAAGTAATTTCAAGGAAAACATTCATAGAAACATTGTTAAAAATTAATACACATATAAATGAATTTGAAAGTAATAATTAATTTCAAGATGAATAAAAATCATAAAAACACATACTTATAAAATATGGAATCCAACCACAATGAATCTAAGAGCTTTCACCTCCATCGGAGGGTTAAGGATTTAATTAATTAAATGGATCTTATGGGATGGAGAAAATCTAGGTTAAATAAAAATAGAAAAAAATATACACATCAAAATCAAAACACAAAACTAAAATATTAGATGAATAACAATAATAATAAGGTAACACTTAAAGATTTTAAGTGTAGAATGAATAAAATACCTGATTTGATATGGATATAATGAAGATTTAGCAGTTCAGATGGGGGAAGTCGAGCGAGGAGGGCGTCCGCTGCTGCACATTCACTTCTGTTCGCGAATGAGCAGGGGCTACTTAATTGGGGAAAAATTTTCCCAATGGTTTTTAAAAACTATTGGGAAAGAGTTCCTATACCAACGGTTCATATAGAACTGTTGGTAAAATCCCCTAAAAAATAGGTTTTACCCAATGGTTCTATAGAACCGTTGGTAAATCCTCCTACAAATAAGCCTTTCCCAATGGTTCTAGAGAACCGTTGGGAAAGGGTCTTCCAAAACGTCCTATAACAACGGTTTTTTTAAACTGTTGGTATATCCTCCCTTTCCCAACATTTTTGTAAACTGTTGGGATAAAATTATTGGGAAAACTCCAATTTCCAATAGTGTATATAGGTAATGATGATGACATGATACTATCAAAAAATTGAAAGCATGAATAAATCAATACATGATATACAAAATACCCAAAATACTAAGAGGATAAACTCCAAAAGTATCCCAATCACATGATTAGTCTTGTACTCATCTACACCATCCTATCACATAAATTAAACATCCAAATATAGACCCTTTCCCTTGTCCTAACTTACAACCATGAATTCTATCTGGGTACCAATCGATGGATCGAGCAGGGTGTGAGTAAAAATCATCAGGATACCACCAATAGTTTCTATAAGAAATTTATACTATGAATATAAATATAGTAGTGTTTAGTTAAATGATAATCAAATGAATAATAAACAGAAATAATAACCATGTCGGGCTCGAGTTCCTCATGGGAAGCCCGACTGACCATGCCTACTTCGAACTCAACATAATTTCTCTAAATAGGTAACCTGTTAACAGTCATGGAGTGAGGATATTATAAGAGTAAAAATTTAATAATGATATTTATGGATGAATAAAGGTGGAACCATGGAATCCTTTACCTTAAAAGGCTGGGCTAACTCATATTAATCACCATGCATCCTAGCTAGGGGTCTAGGTGTAATCCAAGGGATACACCCTCAATATTCCACTAGAGAGATATCTCTGGCTGAGTCCTTGGAGTGGTTCCAAAATAAATCCAAGTATAATCCCGACTAGAGCCCAATGTAATGATCAAAGGTGTCACATGTTTGAGGATATCAAGCTGAATCTAAGGAGATAATTCGATGAATTTTAATTTTTGGATATAAATTGAATGAATCATTAGTACTACACTGAGGAATTTATGTAATAAGAGAAGGACCTAATTGGTGATGGTGGTGGATGGAAAGTTTTTTGTGCTTGTCTATGTTAGTTCATTTTGGTTGCGGTGATGTTCGTTCCTGGTTGGTTCTCCCTCCGGTCTTCGGCTCCGGTGGTCCGCCGGTGTCGATGTCGACGACGGCGGTGGCGTAACTTGGTGATGATGGTTAATGGTAGTGACATGACTCCAATTGACGTGGTGACTCATATTGCGGCCTCCTCGGGTTTGGTGTTGGTTTTTGAATTTCAAATTTGGTTTACGCTTGTAGTAACTTTGGATTGTCGCGTGATGTATGTGGTTACCTCTTTTCCTTAAAGCGACATCTAGAAAATAAAAAATAGAATTTTTAGGTCAAGAGAAGTACCTAATTCCATGGTGGGTACCTCCCTTGGAAATTCTCTTAATTAATCGAGATGTATTGCTCTAAGTTCTCAAGTCATTCACTCGAGTATCCAATGCTGGCACAATTTTGACAACTCATTTAATAAGAAAAAGGTCTATAAAAAATTGGAACCATTTATAAATAAAAAAATTACATGTGTTAATCCACGACTCTTTACCATTCCATTTTATTCAAAATATATCATTTTAATTTATAATTAAAAAATGTGTAAAATTAGTGTCATACCATTAAACAATTTATTCATATTTAATAAGGTAGGTAAACATTCTCTCCATATCACAATGCATTAGTTCATCTATTTAAATTAAATAAATTCCTTGAAGGAAGTTAGAACAAACACACTGAAATTTTTTTTGGTTAATATTATTCAGAAAGGGAATGTAGGCATATAGAGGTATCAACCAAGGGTGGATTATAATGTGATCATTGACCTCTAATGATAACTGAGGGTCTATTAGGATGTTTGGGTGTTAAATAAAGAAACAAATTTAAGGAATATTAATTATAGAATGAAATATTAGGTAAAACCAACACATGGCACAAAAAATAACATTTATAAATAGTATATAATACTTACATTATATAGGTAGAGGAACAGTCATCCAATATCGGATACTGATTTAGGACAAAATAGAAGAAATTGAAAAATCATAGAAACACACTAAAAATAGAGAAAAATATCTTACTTGAATATTGAATAATGGATGAATATATAATTAGACAAAATAATAAAACATATTGTACCTATTACCAAGATAAATCTAATGAGATGAATGGTGGGAGAAACAGATGTCAGACAGAGTGGCTAGATCGAAGCCTAGGTTGGAAGACCATGGAGGAGCTCCCTTTGTGGACTTTCTAGGTGTAGAAAGAAGTAGATAGAAGGGTTAAGAAAAATATAAGGAATTAAGTGAAAAATCAACATTTAACTCAAATTTAAAGAGGGTTATATTTTGGTTACATATTTTTCCAAACCATGGGCTAATCTTTCACCCACACTAACCAAGGAAGAGACCCTCACACTATTAGGCACACGACCAGACAAACCATTGCTAAAATTCAATAGTTTTTTACATGGGTGTATGTACTACCTCATATGGATTTTAAATCTTAATATCTACATATATATATTTGGGTTTCATGGTTGAGTCACATAGTTACTACTAACCATGCTCCAACCATGTGGCTCATACCTCTTCTCCAAACCATAGAGGTATGGGCTCCGAATAATCCCCGAATGCTCCTAAAACCTTCCTTAATCATTTAAGACCTAGTATAAGGTTAAAAGAAAGATAAAAACTAAAATTTAATGGTTCATAACTCAAGATAAAAATTAGTATCTTAGATTCTCTCCACCTTAAAAAATCATCCCCGAGTTTATTTTACAGGGGTGGTAAAATGTTATCTGAGAAAAACATTGGACACTAGGAACGTAAATCAGCCTCTCACTCCTAAGTCTCATCCTATATGTAGTTGTGATTAAATAGCAATTATACTAAATGAATTAACCTACATTGGAGATCCATCTTTCCATAATTAAAAATCCATACAGTATACTCCTCAATGGAAGCATCGACCGCAAATTCAACATCCACAGGATCTAAAACATGAAATAGTTTTGGATAGTAATGTATAAGATGAAATATGTGGAATATGTTATTCATAGCCTGATGTATTTCAGGAAAGGATACATGATAGGCTAATGACCCATATCTCTCCAATATCTAAATAGGCCCATTGTTACTAGGTGACAACTTGCCCTATCTCTGAATCCATCTATACCCCATCCTAGGATAAACTCACTAGAAGACCAGATCCCTGACCTTGAACACCAGTGGTCATTGATGAAAATTGGAAAAAGACAAATTCCTAGACTAATATGTATCCATGCTCTTCTGAATAAGATGTACATGCTCTGATGAATCCTAACTGAGATGAGGTCCCAATAACACTTCCTCTCTTTCCTTTGACCAACATGAGGGTGAATGGAACCACTGACAATATAAGGCCTTAGAAGGAGCCATCTGTATAGTATTTTGAAATCTCTTATTACAACCAAAATTAGCTAGAGGTATGTGATTTTCCCAAGAACCTACAAAATCAAGGATTCATTCTCGAAGAATGCCCTCCAAAATCTATATTGTACATTTGAATTTACCATTAGTTTGTGGGTGAATAGAAGTTTGAAAAAGCACCTGTGTAGCGAGAGACTTCTATAACCCTTTCCATAATCATGATTTAAAGTGACTTTCTATTTATAATATGATAGAATTATGAACACCATGAAGGAATATAATATATCATACATAGATCATTTCAAGATCATCCATTGAAAAGGTTTCATTAATGGGTAAAAAGTGAGTGACCTTTATTAGTCTGTTGATGATCAACCATACTGAATCACTACCTTGAGAGGATCTCAACCATAAAAAAATTCCATGATGTGTCATTCCATTTCCATTCAGGAATTGTAAATGCCTATTGTTTCTGAAACTTTCGCTGGGGCGCGCGCATCTGTCACGCAGAGGAAGCGCGGTTGTTGCCCCGCATTCCTGCTTTCCAAAGACGGGCAATATATGTTCCTTATTTGGGGATGTCTTCTCCATGATCGAAACAGGATGATGGGATGCTGGTTCTTCCTTCCATGGATTCCTCCTTGGAACTCGTCACCTAGTTCGTGTCTCCCTCGTAGATTTAAGACGTAGTTCGTGAAACTCTTCCCTGCGCCATATCTTCCTGGACACCAGTTAATTCCACTGCTTTTCTTAGGATGTTCCAAGGGGTCCAGTCAGGGCAGCAACCTTAGGTTAGGGGAGTAGTCATGTTGGGCACCACTGGCGTGTCTTGACGCTAGGGGATTGGCATGTCTGTCTTCTGTCCCTTATTATAGGGCTTCTCGAGGGCGCGGAATCCTGAGTCATCCCACATCGAATGTGGGGAATTGTACACCATGGGAATGTATCTGAGGATTTCCTCAGCTTCATGTGTTTAACACAGGGTATGCCGCAAGTTTAATGTCTAGCGGAGATGGATAGGACTGATTGGAACACTGATTAGAGTGGATCAGATTGAGGAACCCCCTGGAGGGGACACCGATATTGGAGCCAACACATGGGTGGCTTCTTGAATGCTTTGGAGGGGAATGGGGTCGCATGATCCCACTAGGATGTGGTGGCCCGGGTAAGAATCAAGATAGATGATGGCTTTGGGATTGAGGCTTTAAGTTACATCCTACGTATCCACATGGAGGGGAATCAAAGTCCGCATAGTTTGATGGGACGATGGGACACCTGAGGAGGTGACCCGTGAGAATGGATTCATGGATGGTACCCCGAGGAAGTGGAACCACCAGGTTGGGGCATGAGCTTCCCGAGACACATAGGCTTGAGGGAAAGGTCAGGATAAGACATGAGTGATGGGCTTGAACCTCATGGAGGATTCCTACGTATCCCCGTGGAGGGGAATTAAAGACCACGTAGTTCAGATGGCGAATACAGTTTAATTTCATGTGGGACAGGGGTGAACCGATGTGAAGGGAGTCGGAATGACCGGGTGGTGGTCTTGAACCTCGTGGACACTTCCTACGTACCATGCCTTGACATGGATCAAAGTCCCCGTAGTTCAGGATGGGTTAGGGCTTACACTCTGAGGCGGCCCAAGGTGTTTGGGGCTTGAACCTCGTGGAGGCTTCCTACGTACCATGCCTTGACATAGATAAAAGTCCCCATAGTTCAGGATGGATTGAGGCTTACACTCTGAGGTGGCTCAAGGTGTTTGGGGCTTGAACCTCATGGAGGATTCCTACATACCATGCCTTGACATGGGTCAAAGTCCCCGTAGTTTGGGATGGGTTTGGGATTACACTCTGAGGAGGCCCAAGGTGTTTGGGGCTTGAACCTCGTGGAGGATTTTTACATACCATGCCTTGACATGGATCAAAGTCCCCGTAGTTTGGGATGGGTTGGGGCTTACACTGTGAGGCAGCCCAAGGTTTTTGGGGATTGAACCTCATGGAGACTTTCTACGTACCATGCCTTGACCTGGATCAAAGTCCCCGTAGTTTGGGATGGGTTGGGGCTTACACTCTGAGGCGGCCCAAGGTGTTTAGGGATTGAACCTCATGGAGGCTTCCTACGTACCATGCCTTAACATGGATCAAAGTCCCTATAGTTTGGGATGTATTGGGGCTTACACTCTGATGCGGCTCAAGGTGTTTGGGGCTTGAACCTTGTGGAGGCTTCCTACATACCATGACTTGACATGGATCAAAGTCCCTGTAGTTCAGGATGTATTGGGGCTTACACTCTGAGGCAGACCAAGGTGTTTGTGGCTTGAAACTCATGGAGGCTTCCTACGTACCATGCCCTGACATGGATCAAAGTCCCCGTAGTTCAGGATGGGTTGGGGCTTACACTCTGAGGCAGCCCAATGTGGTGGTCATGGTCGGTGCTTGCTCTAAGCTCACATGAGTCATGCTCGGTGTGAGAAACAAGAGGTAGTAGAGACCTGGAGATCACGTCGCGAAAGGTGCGTCCATGGGAGATGTAGTGGGGTTACACATGGAGTGGCCCAAAGAGGAAACAAAGTTTTATGTGTGGTTATCAGCCCATGAGGTCGGGGCTTACTCCATGATGGAGGCCTGAGGGCAACAAAGCGCAGTGGGAGAGGGATTTTGGACCGAAGAATGGAGGAGCCCCATTCCTTATCACACACTCCGCTGTCCTTGAGGACCGAAGATGAAAGGAGGAGCAGGGATGCTGCCTCCTGGAAGGGGAACTAGGGGCTTACACCAAGGTGGTTTTCTTCTCCCACGGACAAACGCCACTCCAATAAGGAGGATATCATCCCCTGTGAGGGGTGATCCCATCCCCATGGAGACGAGTGGGCGTGGAGAATGTCCAAGGTGGGGGGACCCTGCGTGCGAGGTACGAGGCTGGGCCACAGTTTAACGTCATGTGATAAGGACGATGGTTCTTGGTATTTTAACATCCTGCAGCTCGGACGAGGTGGCTTTGCTCCACACCCCTAGGGCTTACAAAAGCGGTACCCTCCGCTCCTTGTGGGAGGGAAGGCATTGGAAATGCCATATCAAGGGGGTGTGTTAGGGTAAACCATCGAGGGGTCCACGTTATCATGTCTATGTGAAGAATCAATAGCCGTTAGAGTGTCTGTGTGCCACTAATGAGTGGTAATTATGGATGGGGATTTCACATGGAAGCTTCCCGTGTGCCGCTATGGAGCGGCATTGGTGAGTGGGGCTTACGCAAGGAAGCCACCCGTAATGTCTTCCTCAGGTCTGTCCATGAGGGCATCCCAACTCACTGGTGAGTGGAGGCATATGATTGAGGCCTACACCTATCCACAAGTGCACAAGTGGGATAACACCAAGGGGCATTGGAATCAGTCTGAACAAAGGGAGATGAAAAGTGTGAATTACATGACCGACATTTGGAATGTGGTGAGGGTGGCATGTCAATAGAGGATAACTGTTGACCGTGTTCAAAACACAGCATCCATACCACGTTAACCTGAAATGGGGACAAACAAATGAGGGTCTACTACTGACCGTGTTCGAAACATAGTACCTGACTCGAAGTGTTGTCCAAAGTCTTATGGGGCGTTGGCCCAGGACAGTAGGTGAGCCGATGCAGCATGGGACCAGGCCGTTAGGGGGGCCCTTTAGTCATGAAAGAGGATGAAGATCGAATTAAGGACACACAAAGCGTGAGGTAGAGTGATGGAATGTTTGAAAAGATTCCAATGCTCTTGAAGGTATTCCACTGTAATCATGGCATAATGCATCTTATTCTTGGCGCATAATGCATCTCTTATTTGGAATAAGAGGCATCCTATTATTGAATGATAGGGAATGCTATAGTTTATAGTCATGTAGAGAGGACTGTTAGGCATAAGGCGCCTAACAATGGATGGTTTTGGGACTTAAGAAAGGGCGGCCCTTTTTGGTACGACCTGGCATAGGAACCAAGCGGTTGGGTTTGGAGGAGTTGCCTGAAGAATGGTTCGACTCAAGGTACTCGGGAAATTGATGATGAGAATCTCAACTCATGACATATGAAACAAACCAAGAGGAATATGTCAACTCAAGGTGTTTCATGGTGTGTGGAGGAGTATCTCAAATCATGGTATTCCATAGGTGGAAGGTGGGTGCGCATAAGGGCGCAATGGAAAATCCTGACATCCCAGCCCGAAAATTTCACGGTACGACTCTCCATTTTTCATGGGGGTCAGTGATGGTAACGAAGGGACCGGCCCGGTGGGCTGGGACCATAGCCCGCCACTGACCCCAAGTGGGGGTGTGGGGGCTCATCCCCCACGGTATGGACCAGTGGGCACATGCCTGTATACTATTGCGCGCAAATAGGGCATCCATGCGCGCAATTGAGGATGTTGCGCAGAAAACACCGGGTCGGCACGAAATAGGGGAGATGGGAATGAAAATAGGATGCCGGCATGTGATAGGTGAGACGGGCGTGCAATACGGGAGTCAGGCATGCAATACTAGATCCGGGCGCGCAATACCAGATGCAGGCACGTAATAGTGGTGTCGAGCGCGCAATATTGAAGGAATTGCACACAATATGGGTGAAACACCAGTGCACGGAAAATTTGGGCACCGTGGCATTGTTTCACGCAAAAATTATCCTTTGCGCGCAAAATTGGTACTGTTGTCCCTTTTACGCGCAAAAGGGCTGTTTTACGCACCCGAAGGGGGATTTTACGCGTGGGTGCGAAATATTCGGACTTACGCCCATCAGAGTGGCGGCCGACCCCTGGGGGGGCCTCTGGAAGAAGGGGCGTGCACTTGTATTTATAGGTGCTCGGGATTGCGGGTCCAGATGAAAAACCCTTCAGCACGAAATATTGTGTGCCACGATGTCGGCAACGTGAAGGTCAACCGCACAGAGCGGTGGTGCGAAAGAGTTCCGTGCCACACAGAAAACTCTTGTGAATCTCGGAGTTTTTTGCGCGGGGCGTATTTTTTTCACACAACTCATTGTTTTTTTTCGCGTTGCCCCTCCGGGATCCCCGGAACGGATCGCTGGTTCCAAATATGGATTCGCTTTGTCACATTCCAACCTACTTCAGCTCTTGAGCGTATTTCGGTGACTACACCTATAAAGATCTTGCAGATGACTGGTGTTCTATCTTCAACTACTGACAGGTGGAACACCTAGTAATAAAACCCAATATCTTCCTTTTCATCACTAGACACAAATATTGGTGATGTAAGTCATGATAAATCTTGGTATGACCTGAATGTACTTCCCAAATAGAGGCATGATAATCATTCATAAACCCCTACAAAATGCCTACGAGAACCTAGATGCATCTATGAATGAACAATACCTCTCCCCTATAAATGATCTTTCATAGTGGTGGGTCCTCACTTGAAACAGTCTTCTTTGGACTCATCCCTTTGGGCCTAGTATCAGCCTCATCTTCACTCATTATAAAAGAGAAGACATGACTAATAAGGTTGTAATTATAAGCTATAAACGATGCATATGGACCTCTAAGTGCATCTCAGAAAAAAGGGCCATCAACTTCCACTTACCACTGGCCTCTTGAACTACTTGTGTTAGAATCATCTAGATTTTGGAATTATCTAAATAATTTCATTTTCCTAGTGTATAGTCAATCTCAAAATTGAAGGACTATAGGTATTCAACCAACCTCTTATTTCTGAGATTTATGTCATGCTATATAAATATATACTTGAGGCCCTTGTAGTATGTAAACACCACAAAATACTATCCAAGAAAATAATGCCTCCAATAATTCCAGATGTGAACTATAGCTGCCATCTCAATATCATGTGTTGGGTAATTTCTCTCATGTGCCCTCAAATGACAAGAATCATACACCCCAACTCAGTCTTCCTCCATCAGAACTGCTCTTATCCTAATGCTTGATTCATCATAATAAACTGTATAACTTTCTCCTAGATCTAGAAGAATAAAGATCGGCACTGAAGCTAGTATCCCTTTCATATTCTAAAAGGATTTCTCACATGATTCAGACCATATAAACTTTACAACCTTCTTTGTCAAACCTATGTGAGGAGATTTTAGGAATGAAAATTCCTGAATGGAATTTCTATAATATTAATCCATCCCTAAGAAACACAAGATGTCAAAAAAGTTGTTGGGATTATCCCAGGTAACTACCACACTCACCTTATCTAGGTCAATAGATGCTCCTTACTTTGAGATGATGTGACCTAATAAGTGAACTTTTTTCATCCAAAAGTGAAATTTGAAGAGATTAGAAAATATATTTTCTCTATTATTGTATCCAAAACAATCCCAATATGTTTGGAATGGTCTTTTCAAGTATGATAATACACCATGATTTCATCTATAAATACCACCACAAATGAATTCAGATATGGGTGGAAAACCCAATTCATTATAGACATGAAAATAATGATAGAATTATTCAAATAGAATGGCATAAAAATATACTCATAAAGACCATACCTTCTACTAAATATTTTTTGAGGTATGTATGAATGTATAAATCATACTTGATGGTATCATAAACTCAAATTGATCTTGTAAAAAACCACCACTCCTCAAATACAGTCAAAGAGGTCATATATACAAGGTAGTGGATATTGGTTCTTAACCATAAACTATTTAAACCAATTTTAATCACTAAAAATCCTAAGGGTACCATCCACCTTCTTGGTGAAAAGGATAGATGAACCCCAAATTTAAGTATTGGGACATATGAAATCCTTATCTTTTAAGTCCTCTAACAATCTTTTGATATCCTTCAACTCACTAGTATCCATCCTCTAAGGTGTAATTGATATCGGTGATGCTTTGAGAACTAAATCTATGGTAAAATACACTTATCTATATTATAAGATAGTCCAAAAAACGTTTTTAGGGGAAAAAATACTTGAAACAATCTACTATAGGAGGGAAATCATCCTGAAATTTCCCCAGATCATTCATATATAGGCCAGTGATCTGGGATGTCACTCTGCTAACCCATGATGATCTAGTCCAGCTATACTATCCTGAATATCTCATTCACCCTTATGACTATAACCATCACCCTCTAGTGATTTAAATGATAACCTATGGTGATATCAATCCATATAATCATTATATGGATCCAACCAATCCATTCCATGAATGACATCAAATCCCATCATCTTGAGGATGAAGAGGGTCCAAAAGAAATGATAGCTTCCAACCTCAAAGGGGATTCCTTTCCCTAGTGTACACTTTCTGATCAAACTCCCAATAGAGTATCAAGTGTCACCATAACACAAGAAAAAAATAATTTAATCCCAAGTATTTCTGTGATAGACACAAATATAAATGTGTGGAAAGATCCTATAGAAAATAGAGAAGTTATTAAAGTGGAGGTTTATAAAATCATATGTCTCACTATAGATAGTGTAAAACCACAATCCTCAGGTGTAAGCTATACTGAATATATATGGATGGATCCTCGAGCCCAAGAAATATCCTAACCACTCTAAGTCTTTCCACCTTACTGCCTCTTCACATCTTGGGTTTTTCCTCCTCAATCATATCCACTGACTTGTCCCATACAACTAATGGTACTCCAACTCCCTATCGGATGCAGTGCTACTAATCTTACTCCAGAAGGTGGAGCTAGTGAAAATATTATCCCACTAGGAACAGATGGGAAGAATCATAAGAATTTATGAAGATGAACTATTTCACCATAGGCTATGTACTCCACATGATCTTGATCACACTGAGAATTTTCATGACCATGTCATCTACACTGATGGAATATAAAATAACTAATAGTTCCAATACTATGGATGCCACTATTCTATCAAGAATAATCATGATGATGCTTCCTCCAACTAGATATACTACATTGCTTCAGTACAAAACCACCTTTCTCTATACCCTCAACTTCCCTCAATTTGTACTCAATAATTTGTACATGTTTCACTTCATGTGAAACAATAGTTAGTCAGAAGATATTTACATGATATAGGATGGAATCCTTGATCCAATCCTCAAAACTTCTCTCTTTAGATGACTCATCACTAGAAAAAGTAGGTAAAAAGTTTTGAAGATCTATGAAATTAGAAGAATAGTCCATAACAGACATAGTTTCTTACTACAAGATTATAGACTATCTCACTCAGTCTGCTCTCAATGTATATGGAAAGAAGAAATCATAGAAGTGATATTGGAAATATCCCAAAACAATACCTCAATGCTGATTATCCAAGTTTAGAAAATACCACCAGCTTTTGGCAGATCCACATAGAATATAATTGGTGAGCTTGACCCTCCTTTCTAGAGGTGTCTTTAGATGATCAAGGATAGATAAGATAACATCTAACCAAGATTCAACAGCCTGAGGGCCACCCCTCCTAGATAATGTAGGTGGGTGATGCAACTGGAATTTCCACATCAACTCTAACATAATCTGTGTGGGTCATGGAGCTCCCTCCATAGACCAAAAAAATGTATAAAAACCCTTCCCAAAAATAAACATTAGTGTCTAGTCTAGAAATAATATGAGGTACAATTGTTGGCGCATTAAGCGGCATTAATGGTGGGTTAGTTCCCACCACCTTAAGAGAATGGTCATCACCACCTTCCTATAAATATACTCGAGGCTCTCATGGAGGATTATATATACAATTTCCAAGAACATGCCTTAGAACTATATAAAATCATAAATAGTTTTTCATGGTATAATAATAATCAAAAGTGTTAACTACCCATAACCTACTAACCCAACTATCTAATATCTAAGTTCAGGGTATTAATCAGGTTCAATGTTTTAATTATAGGGGTTAAATCATATGAAGTTTAAATTACAATTTACAGAGGAAAAAAACCTTTAATTGGTTATTATAATCCCCATTTTTCATAAACCAATTATATTTAAACTTAGAAATCAATTGTTCACAATTGTGTTTATGTGTATATTTTACATCTATATAAATATATTTATCAAGGTATAGTTATATTCATCTATCATTCCAAAATTATAATTTCCTACACTTTATAAGTCATGAATGATACAACATGTAACCATAACCAAGATTTTACAATGGTTCAATTATATGTTTCACCATTCCAAATTTATAGAGGTGCACACACTCTTTAAATTTCAATTGGCATACATGTAATTGCATTGAAATAACATTTCAACTCATGTGACCAATGGTTCATTGCTCAAATATGTGATAATTTGTTAATTAAATTGACACATTCAAGATATGTGGTAAACCACCATTTAGGTTGAAGCAGAAACATTAATTAATCAAATTATTCTTATCCCCACAAGATACGATAACACTATCTCAAACATAAGTATCAAGTAACTAGGAATATTTAATAAGAAATTCATGCGGTGAGTAAACATGGAATGAAATTATTAATGAAATATAAATCCTCAAGTTTTTATAATGTTTCTAGTGACACAAAATCCTTTCCATTCTAGGCCAAGGGTAGATATAAAATAAACAATAGTAATAAACACCACAAATCATGTGCGTCACCTAGTGGTGAATTCAGTACAACTGTAATAGGCATAATCTAGTACATTAAATCCCATCCTAGGAAATTTTTCCATTTAGTTGTATGTAGGTTAGCTACTCCCAGGAATAGGCTCATTACCAAATTCTATAATGTCATAATCTCTTATTTAACCATTCCAAAAAATTAAGAAAATGAAAAGAACTCTGATACCACATTGTGATTTTCCAACATAGGTTCCTCCTAACAGTACTCCAAAACCATTCACCACATGACCACAAGAGCTCCTCCATAGCACTAGAGGTTTTCAACTAAAAGTGAAGTCCTAGGGTGTTTCTATGGGTAGACTATACCCTTTGGTTGGATTGAAAAAAAATAAATAATATTAAAAGACTAATGAAAAAATAGTGGAAGCGATAATAATAATATAATACAATAGAAGTAAATCATCGAAACATGATATATAAAATCGAAGAGAAACCAAAATATCCATGTCATATATAGATGATTATGATGATATGATACTCCAAAAAAACTGGATGTAGTTAGATATCAATATATGCTATAAAAAAATAACAAAATACCAAAAGTCTAAACTCCACAATCATCCCAAGCCTATTCTTAGTACTCTTATCCCATATATCCCATACTATCACATAAATCAAACATTAAAAGATTTAACATTTCAATTGAATTGACATTCAACCATGAAGTCTATCCATGTACCAATTTTTATCCTAAATAGTATGTGAGTAAAATTCAATTGGCCACCAACAATGGTGTTTACAAAAATATGATATATGAGTATAGATATAGTAGTGTGACGGTAAATAATAATCATATGAATAAGAAACTAAAATAATAACTATGTTGAGCTTTCCTTCCTCATGGAAATCCCAAATAACTATACCTACTTCAGCCTTAGCCGAATTTCTCTGAATAGGTAACTTGTAAATAATTAGAACCTCAAGATATCACAATATTAAACATGTAATAATAATAATTATGGAGGGACCAAATTTAAACTGAGGAATAATTGACCATATATGGTTAGGACATCTCACGATAATAACCATGTAGCCTAGCTAAGGTTCTAAGTGTAATATGGGGGATACACCCCCAACATTCTACTAGTTAAATATATCTAACAAAGTATATGAAGTGCATCCAAATTAAATTCTAAGATAACCATGACTGGAGCCCGAGGTGATGATCCAAGGCGTCACATGTCTAAATACATCAAGTTGAATCCAAGGAGATAATCCAAGGAATTATATTTTTCAGTTCAAAATGGTATGAATCATTGGTACTATGTTGATTCATTCATGCACTAATATAATGCCTGATTTCCAAGGCCGGTATCTCCCTTTGAAACCAACTCAATAAATCATGGTGGATTCCCTTGAGTTATCAAGGCATTCCCTCATAAATCTAAGGCTTTCTTAAGTCTAACCACTCCTTTAATAAGAAAAATGTCTATAATAAATTGGAACTATTTATAAATAATCAAAGTCCATGCGTTAATTAATGTCTCATTACTATTCAATTTTATCCAAAACATCTCATTTTCATTTATAAATGACAAAGGTGTAAAATTGGTGTCATACCATTAAACATTATATTCATATTTAAAAATACAAGTGAAAATTATTTCTATATCATAATGAAATAGTTTTTTCATTTAAATTAATTAAATTCCTTGAAGGAAGTCAATCCAAACACACTAAAAGGTGTTTTATTTAATGTTATCAAAAACAAAATGTAGGCATATATATGGCTCTGATAGGGGTGGATCATGTTGAGTTCATTAACCTTTAATGATAACCAGGGGTCATTAGGGCGTTTAAGTGTCAAATAATGCAACCATTTTAAGGAAATTTAATTTTAAAGGAAATGAATAGGTAAAAATAATGCACAAAAAATGAATAAATTTATAAATGTCTAGAATTTGAGGGAAATGGTATAGACCACATACCTTATGGAGGGAGAGGAACACTCATCCCATATTGGCTTTGGATTTAGGCTTGAATAGAAGAAATCAGAGAATTTAAAAAACACCCTGAAATAGGGGAAAAGATCATACTTGAAGATCACAAAGTGGGTGGTAAGATAAATAGAGAAAATAAGGTAATGGATTGAAGCACTTACCAAGAGGAATCCAACAAGATGAACGGTGGGAGAGAAATACATCAGACTAAGTGGCTAAATCAAAGCCTTGGTTGGAAGATCATGGAATAAATATCTCAGTGGAATTTCTATGCATGGAAAGAAGGAGGAAAAAGGGGTAAGAAAAATATAAGGACTTAAGGAAAATTTATATTCCACACACCTTTATATAGGTGCAGGGTTTGGCTGTATTTTTGGCCAAAATGTGGACTAAATATGATCCAAAACTTTCTAAGGAAGACACCCCCTCACACAGTTAGGTTCACAGTCAGAAAAACCATATGCTAATTGTGCATTTCAGCTATGATAAAAGTTTATAGTTTTTCACATGGGTGTAAAACTTCCCTTGTATTTTTTTAAAACCATGCTCTATATATATATATGGTCCACATGATTCAATTACACAGTTACTAATAAACATGTGCTAATTGTCCACCTCATACCGTTTCTCAAAAAAAACTAGAGATGTAGGATCCAAACAATCCTTAGATTCTCTTGAACCATTATTTAATAATTTAAGGCCAAGTATAAGGTTAAAATAAGGATTTAAACATAAAATTAAATTATTCATCCCTTAATAGAAAAGACAGGATCGTACAACACTCTCCACTTCCTTCTACATCAAATCTATTCTGTGTTTTCTATCTCCACATCCTCTTTAATATTTTCAATCAATGAACAACATTGATCAGTATATACTCTTAGATGATAAAACACTTTGAAAATATCCCCCTTTTGTCACTTCTCAATGTAATAAATATATTATCTAGATAATTGGTGCATTTTTAGCTATAAATGAATATGTGGTCCCATTGAATGATGAATGTTGTTGTCACATGTTGTTTTCCAACTTTGTATCACTATGTTGTGGATTAGTATGTTGCACTATATGGTCAATGTTATTAGTCATAACCTCAATCAAATTCTCTAATATATCCATAATTTTCTCAATTCCAACACCACCAATATTGACTCTATATAGAAGGAAATCTATACATTTATTACCGGTGAATATATGATTTCCCTTCTTACCATTTGGTTCCATCTATAAATAATGGAATGTACTTAGTTATCTCATAATATTGTGATTATTGAGCCATAATAATTCCAATAGAAGTAAAACTTCTTGGGAATTATAAGGGTTTATTAAAATACTTCATATTACTATATTATTCTAGTTCCTAAGGTTCATACTAAAATTTCTTTGAACTAATTACCCAACTACATTAACCCAGAGTCAGTGTTTAAATTATTACATTAGATTAAAATATAATGATCGAATCATAAGTGGCTAAATATTTATAAGTCTTGGAAGAATAGATACACAAATGATCTCTATATTACATTTGAACATAAAAATAAAATATAAAAACTTATTGAAACTGTCTTATTCCATTTAGTTCATCCATGAATTTATTTATAGATTAATTCATGGTACCTTAGGGAAATATAAATATAAGAAGGGTAAGATCAAATTCTTAGTAAGTGTATAAGTATAATGGAATCCATCATAATATAAACACAAATGATGGAAGATATAATAATCAATAAACAAGCCATATAATCAATATCTTGAGCATGAAAAATATCCACAGATAATATAACAATGAAAATAATCACATGGATAAAAATAAATGAATTCCTGGTGATGAAATTAATAATTCTGAACATATTTATTTTTACCATCAAGGGATCTACCAAGACATTATTTTTTCTATCTAGGTCATGACCAAGACATCATTCTTTCCATTAAGTATACATCCAAGACATCATGCCTTCACTGGTTAGGTATATAACAAATACCCAAACCTTTTTCCTCATGAGACCAAACGATACATCAAGGGGATATATAATATCTATCACAACCTATCAATTATTTACATTAAATGAATTCACCATATAAAATATATGAACATAAAAACAATACATAACAAACATTCCTTTGGAATTAATAAAAATCTATATTGAGATACAAACATACAAAATTTTAATAATTTCCCAGTCAATAAGTGGGATAACATGGACATAATCCATTTAGAGAAAGAAGGTGGATGGTTAAAAAAATCATAATAAATATAGAAATTATGGGGTATTATCAATGTCATGGGAATTAACATCATCAAATAATGAAATAAAAGTTAGTGGATAAGGGTACTTTAAAAGTGACGAGTTATCAATAGAATATAGTAATTGAGTTTAATAGTTTGTATTGGTATGAGACTAGATAAATGTTATAAAAATAGTTCATTTTGGGTTTTAAAGAGCATGTGAATTATCCATTACATATCCCTCGAGAGTGTCTTTCCAGGTGTGCAGTCTTAGGCCCACTCATCATACACTAGAGTGAAGATTGAGTTAAAAAAACCATCTTCTTTAGGGTGACTACCCCTAATTGAATCCATGCCACAACCACATCACTTTCTAGTATCTAAACAAGTATATCATTTCTTGGAAAACCACACACTCTTTACATTACCAAATTTAAGATTTTTGAGCATTATGATGTCTTAGTAAAAGGATTTAGTTAGAGGAAATATCATTTTCAATATATCAAATGGGTAATAATTCCATATAGTTACAAGTATGATGGCATTATAATAAAGTTCTAAAATTGAGAATGGACGGGGTTGAATGGGAACCCTAATTCCAACATAATAATACCATAGGATCTCATCAATGATCCTTTTCTGACCTATGACTTGTTGTTGTAAGGTAGTGATTGCGGGATCAACCTCTATCTTATATGAAACATCTAATGGACCAAAGGTTTAGAGATTTCTCTTCTTGTTGATATTGTGATCGGTGGGTAAAAATGTGGAGGGTTCCCTAAGTCTGAGTGTATTCCATTTTAGATGAGTAAGGACACCTGTATAAGAGTCCACTTGATATTGCACTTCCCTATGGGGTGGGTTTTCCTATCATATCCTCTTCCATTGTGCACATATTTGGATATATTGTGGACAACCATGTTCGCCATAAATATAATCAGGGTAATATCCTCAATATCACCAGGAAAGTTAGGTTTTCACAGGATGGGGTTGAAGTGGAGGGAAGCATATTATCCTCATCCCCAGATCTACAAATGCGGGGATTCCTCTTCCATAATTCTATATAGCACTGTGAATCTCTTGACACATATTTGTTGGAAGGTATGTTGGTAGATGAGTGATGCAGGGTGCTCAACCACTAGGAGTGTTGTCAAATCAACCACGCAGAAGTGCTATTCAATTTCATTTAAATGATGATGGATTCCTAGGTAGACCAACTGATGGTCACAGAGGAGAAAAATCATCATCCATAAAGTCCAACCGAAAAACATGAATTATTCTAGGGTGAGTGACTCCAAGATTTCAAAGTTGGGAGTCACATTCGGCTAGAAAACCACTGAAAACTAATCAGTAGTCAGATTATCCCACAGGCTTCCTTGTTCAGAAGTAGGGCCAAGGACTTGGTTGGACCAAACTTCAATCAGTGTTGGACAAGGAACTGGTGGAAATACTAATGTTGATCAGTGTGGTGGTTGTATGGTTGGTGGATGATCCACTGTGTGAGTTGACTGATTACTACATGTTTGTCATATCTCAAATGAGGTACCAAACGCATCATTACATCACTATAAGACTGGGTATTCACCACTGCCTCATGTGTGAGGGCAGTGACACTCATCTTTGGGTCTACTATATGCTTGTCATTTATCAAATTTTAAAACAATTCTCCATGATCTCGGGTAGAGGTAAAGAATGAAACAGGTGGTGATAGAGATGACTTCACCATAATACCCTGGAAGGGATCCAAATCTTCCTCCTCTCGCATGTACCTACAAAGGGATTTGAGAAATTTTTGGATCTCACCATATAGGATAATGAACTACACCCACCGGACTCCTACCCCAAACTCTAATGCATATTTTTAGGGTGAAGAATCTATAATTGAAGTTCATTTTGCCTCAAAATTTAAGAATTTAAAGGTATTCACAATGACTTGGAGCTTCCCAAAATTTTTCTTTTGGCGGCGGTGGTTCTCCCTTCTACCCCAAGGTGGTTCTTCAAAGTAGGGAAGTTCTTAGACACAGGGAGGACCTCCATGCTAGTGGTTGATACCATTTGAAGGACATATGCTTTGGTTGGTTGGGATTGGGGAGGGACTCCGCATCGATTGTTATCAAAGCGTGGAGGACATTCGCTTTTGCTACTATAAGAGAGGAGAGGACTTCCACTCTAGGTATTGATATAGCAGGAAGGACCTCTACTTTGGTTGGCGGGAACACGGGTAATAACCCCCATGATGACTGTGAGAGTGGGGAGGGCCTTCGCTTTGATGGGTTGAAGTGCGAGGAGGGCCTTCACGCTAATCAAACAATACATGGTAAGAACCTTTGTGTTGAGAATCATAAGTACAGGGAGGACCTTTGTGATGGTTGATGAATGCACAGGGAGGAACTCCTATTGGTTTGATGATGGAGTAGGTTAGAACTAAAAAAATCCCCAATTAGAAGGGGTTATTTTTTATATTATAAGATTTTATAACCCCCTCTAAACACATTAGCAGCGTTTACCCATAACCACCGCTAATGTGTCTACCACATTGTGTTAGCAGCTATTTTTATTAAGTGATGGTAAAGTAGCTCAAAACTAGTGGCAGTTAGATTAGAGTGGGTTTAAACCCCCTCTAATTTCACCGAAAAATGTTATATTAGAAGGTATTTTAACCCCCTCTAATCTAAAATTCATTTTAGAGGCGGTTGTAAACCACCTCTAATCGTGTCTTATGATTCATATTAGGGGCTGTTTTTTAAACCCCCTCTAATTGAGACCGTAGAGACCATTATTAGAAGAGGTTTCAAAAATTACCTCTAATATTTTTTTTAAATATTATGTTTTTTAAATCCCCCTACACCTCCCTTACACGTACAGTTCCTTCCAATCCCACTAGCGTGTGCCTTGTCCCTCCCTTACACGTACAGTTCCCTCTCGTCCCTCCCTTACACATAAAATTCACTCTAGTCCCACTAGCACGCATATAGTCCCTACCTTACGTGTGCAGTCCCCCTCCAGTACCTAGTCCTTACCCTCTACACCCCTTGTGCATCCATTCCCTCTTGTACCCCCTCTAATTCCTCACATAGCCGCCACCCTGTAAAATATTACCCAGTGGGTTTCAAACTCAGGACCTGCATGATAACACCGTAGTGCCTCAACTAATAAAGAAATTTCATTTCATTTATTTAAGTACACATTAGTATATTTTTATATATATATATATTGAAGATTATTTAAGTAATTAATCTTTGAATAAATATTTTAATACATTTAAATATATAACCTATATATATTTTTATATAAATTAATATATAAATTTTTATATTATGTATTTATGTATTTATATTATAATAAATTTATATTATATTCAATTTATACATTTATCTAAACTATATATTTTATATGTGTATTTACATAAATTTTAGTAAATATATTTTACAATACTATTTATGTTATGTATATACACATATATCTATATATTTATAAATATATTTATGTAAATTATTTACATACCTAAATACATATTTATATATTATAAACATGTTTATTTACATAATATATATATATAACTATTTTTTTAATGTATTTATATAATGTCTTTAAAAATTTATTTCTATAATGTATTTCAATAAATATATTTATTATTATGTACATTAATATATATATATATATATATAAATTTTACAATATTATATATAAATAATATTATATAAAATAAAAATATATATGTGAAATACAATTTATACAAATATTTCATATGAAATACAATTTATACAAATATTTCATATGAAATACAATTTATACAAATATTTCATATGAAATACAATTTATACTAATATTTATATATTTCTATATGAAATACAATTTTATATTATATATAATTAATATATATATTATATATAATTAATATTATATGAAATAAAATTTATACAAATATTTATATAATGCATTTCAATACATATATTTATTATTTTCACATTGATATATAAGTATTTCAGTAAATATAATTGTATAATATTGTGTACATTTATATATATGTATTTTTATAAATAGTATGTCATATAATATTACTTATATATAATATAAAATCATAAACATATTATTTAAAAATATATTTATTGTTATTATAATACAAAATATAAAAACTACAAGCATGAGTTTTTAAATGATATATTTTTAAATAAATTATATTTATATAATATGTTTATGATTTTATATTATATATAATTAATATTATATGAAATAAAATTTATACAAATAAATATATATTAATCTAAATAATATTATACAATTAAATACAATCACATAAATATCTAATATAATATGTTCATATAATGTATTTAAATACATTTATATGAAATGTTTTAATTATATATATATATATATATATTATGGAATTTTATTTTTAAATAGTGGGGGTTCGTAACCCCCTCTAATTTAATGATATTATAGGGGGTTTTGAACCCCCTCTAATTTAATACATTATAGGGGTTTTGAACCCCCTCTAATTTAAGACCTTAGAGGGGGTTTTGAACACCCTCTAATTTAAGTCATTATAGGGGGTTTTGAACCACCTTTAATTTAATACATTATAGGGGGTTATGAACCGCAACTAATCTCATTGATTAGCGATGGTTATGAACCCTAGCTATTTTCTTAAATTATAGTGGGTTCAAAACCGCCTCCAAAATCCAATCATATATTAAAAAAATAATGTTAAAAATTATAGGGGGTTCATAACCCACTCTAAATTTGATTATTAGAGAGATTCACACATAACCCCCTATAATTTATATAGAAAATGAATTTATAGGGGTTGTGCATAACCCCCTCTAAAAAACTCCCTCTAATCTGCGGTTTTTTAGTAAGGACCTCCACTTGAGCTGGTGGAAACATGGGGGGATTCATGTTGACCATTTAAGGAGCGGGTAGGGCCTCCACTCTGGTTGGTTATTAAATGGGGAGGACCTCTATGTTGGTTGGTGGTGATAGCACTTGGTGGACTCTCGTACTGATTGTCTATGAAGCGGGGAGGACATCCACTTTGACAGATGTTGGGAATATGGGGAGGACCTCTATGTTGTTTGTAAGAGTGGAGAGGACCTCCACTTTGGTTTTAGATTGTACAGAGATGGGCACTATACAAAATATCCTCATCACTAACCGGCTCATAACGGCTACTAACGAAACCAGCAGCTGATGAAGTTAACCCAACCTTCCAGTAGGGAGGATGAGGTCTCAATATCAATCAGGCATTGACGGGTCCCTAATTTGTAGTGGCAGGGATTTAGTAGAATTCACTGGGGGTGTAAGGATCCACTAGATATGTGGAAGACGATTCCCCTTATCAGGCTCCTCTTGAGCTTTTGCCCGATGTTGGAATTGGGTCATTTAGACCAGGGCCAGCAGAGCAGGGGAATAGTCCACCTGTTCCTTGGCCTGAAGGACCAGTCACTGCTATCACTGATAAGGCCTGTTGGGAGCCCTCTTTGGCGGATCCCTAGAAGTTATAGCAACTGAGGTGACTCGAGCATCCCCCACCTCCTCATCATAGGGGAGCGAGTCATAGGATCGCTCTGGGGAGAGGCGCCCAAAGCGGTTCACTGTTGGAGTGGGAAGTAGTGGACCCCTACATGGCCCTTGGGAGTAGTGGTTTCAGTGAGGCACAGAAGCCTCTAAGTCCTGTTGAGCCATATCCCTCATGGGAATGACTCCCTCTTACATGTATCATTGTATAAGTGTGTCTATCACCCTCCTTTAAATGATATTTGAGGGTGTGACGAGGTGTGGGTACCCAGTATACATATTCATGGCTGAAGTCCTGGTGAAGGTGGAGTCATATGATATTTCTATGTTTACATTTCTCCTACCCCTGTGTCTGTGAGCGTTGGGTGATTGGTTTCCTCCATCTTGGATCTTGTAAAGCCTAAAGATTCAACTGTCAGTACAAATATAAGGAAATAAATTCCCAATTCCCTAGAATTGTTCAATCTTCTATTGATGGAGAGAGATATATATGATGATGATGTCACGGACCGAAATTCCCAACATTTTACTTCCCCAATTTCTGGTGAGTTCCATGTCAGGCCCACTATATTCTTGGCGGGTCTAGTTGTCGAATTTCTAGATCTGGTGACATGTTAATCTATTGATGTCTTGAATGCTACTATTCCACATGTTGAGGAAAAGAGTTTCAGGTCGAGTTCACCATTTATGTTTTCTATGCTTCCTTTAGGGTGTATCCACCTCACGTGTCTGAGCGTGCACTGGAACCGCATTTGTTTCCCTACATTCCCTCATTCCAAAGGTATGAAACTTTCATCACTTTCATCGGTGATGTATGTGCGTTGATCGAAATAGGATGATGGGATGTTGTTTTCTTCTTCTATGGATTCCTCCTCAGAATTTGTCACCTAGTCTGGGTATCCCTCATGGAGTTAATTCAGGTTCATGGAACTCATTCTAGGTGTCATCTCTTTGTGGATGTCAGTTAATTACATTACTTCTATCTGGACATTCCAAGGGGTCTTAACAGGGCAGCAACCTTCAGTCATGAGTGTAGTCACATTGGCCATCACTGGCATGTCTAGATGCTAGGAATATTGGTCACTTATAATCTTCCTCATAAGAGGGCATCTCATAAAGGCATCTCAGGCATGGAACCTAAGGCATACCATGTCGATCATAGGGTATCTGATACCAAATGCATATATTCCAAGGATTTCACCTCAGGCATCCCATGTTTAGCATGAGTTGGTAGTATAGGACCTGTTGCGAGTTTCATGTCTTATAGAGACGGGATGAGGTTGATCAGGACACCCCACAGAGGCCGATCATGAAGTGTGACCCTAGGAGGGAGCGCCTGAAAGGTTTACTAATGGATAGATCATAACACCCTATTGAAGTGGATCTTGGAGGTGTGTCCTATAAAGGGAAGATGTCCCATCATGAAGGTTGATTTGAATGCCCGTTAGGGTGGATCAGGAAGGTTCTCCCCTAGGAGGGGGAACCAAGGTTTACCATTGTACGGGATTGAACCTCAAAGAGGTGTCCTACATACCCTTTTTATAAAGTAGGGATCAAAACCCACATAGTTCTATGGATGGTGTGGGGTTTACACATGGGAGATGATCGAGTGGGTAGCATGATCTCACTAGGATGTGGTGGCCTAGGTAAAATCTGGATACATGTGAATGGAGGAGATAGAGTAAATGGGGTGCTAGGTTTGGACCTTAGGGGGGATTCCTACGTATCCCAGTAAGTTGGGAATCAAAGTCCATGTAGTTCGGAAGGGTTGGGGCTTGCACCTAAGAAGGAGTCTGATTGGATTAGGGATTATGCATTGAAGTTTCCCCTTGAGGGGACATGATATGGTTAGTTGTTGGGGTTTACACTCAGGAGGATTCCCATTGGTGGAGGTCGATGGGTTTCATGGATGCTACTAACCTATAAGCCCATGTGAGTTATTTTCGATGTGAGAAATAAGAGGAACCAGTAGACCCAATGCTCATGTCATGAAAGATGCGCCAACGAGAGGTGATGTGGGGATTATGCAAGGAAGATGCCAAAGAAGGATGTCATTCCCTATGGGGAGGATGTTATTCCATGTGGGGAGGATCTGATTCCATGTGAGTAGCATCTCATTCCTTGTTAGGTTAGGTGGTGTAGGGACCATCTCATGCCACTCACACATGGAGCATCCTGTATTTTTTCGTACAGGGTAAGACAACAGTTTAACATTATGTGTTTAGTATTTTGGTGTTAGGTGGTTTTACGTCATGCAGCACAGACGTGGGGGACTCACTCTTTACCTCTTGGGCTTACATAACCTCCACTCATGCGCCTATGGGCAAGTCATGGCTTTAGCAATTCCAAGTTGGGACAGTGTGGAGGAGTGGTTGATCACAAGGTCCACATTAGTTTGTCTATACTAAGAATTAAGTGGCATTAGCGTACCAATTTTGAGAAGAAAAAGGTATGAAAATTCATTCACTAGAGGCATAGGGGATGCCTTGTGAGGGACCATGAAATTGATGCACGCAAGCTTGGAGGGTTTCACGTAAGAGGTGTGTGAAAGTCATAGGGGTTGCACGCAAGAGGTGCTCAAGCACGGTGCTTTGACATAAAGGCAATCCATGAAGCGTCAAAGAGGGGGTTCACGCATGATTAGAGGCCTAAACGCAAGGTTAGGGGGTGTGCTCAGGATTGGGGTATGTGCACAAGGTCATGGGTGCGCATAATAAGGGTATTTTCACGCACATGATTTGGATTGAAAGAGTTTGGATGAGGATTACATAATTGTGGGCCCACTCGATAGAAGACCCATAAGGAGCCTTTCACGCAAGATCTCTACCTTAAGGGTTCCAATGTTACGTGATGTCACAGAATATCAGTCTTATGCCCAACAGAGTGGTGATTTGACTTCTGGAGGATCACCCTAAAGAAAGGGGGTGACCTTCTTCTTATTGTAGATATCTTCAGTGATGGCGTAAAAGATTTCGGTCATGGAAGAGGTCTACCGCGCATCTCTTTTCCTTTGTTATGGTAGACGAGCGCGTAAGGTGGGATTGACATCGCATTGGTCGCGCAAGAGTCTTGCACATTATTTGATTTGTTACAAGTGCCATGTACATTTTATGTGCGTCTTCTTAGACATTTGAGCATCCTCCACAAAAGGGGGTCGATTGACATCGCATTGGTCGCACAAGAGTCTTGTACGTGGGTTATAATATTGTACACATGCCTCTAAACTTGCGAGTGCATTTACTCAAGGCTTACCATTTGTGGATTCATGTGGAATTCATCACTAACACCATCATTTTAAAAAAAATCATGAGGTATCATCTTCACATGTCGATTCCAAAACAATTTTAAGTATTTTATAATTATTTTTTTAGTTAAATGCATCATACTTTTTCAGTATAAATAATATGATTGTGTGACATAATATTTAAACTAATCCTAAATTATACTAAAAAAGAGAAAAAATATGTATTTTAATTAAAAAAGAGAAACATTATGCATTTTAAAACTGTTTTTAGAAAAAATAGTTTTTAAACACAAAAACAAACTTGTACTAAAAACGAATATAAAGTTGATTAAAAGTAATTAAGTTGACTAAATATAACTAAATAACACTTAAGTTAATTGAAAACATAATCAAAACATATTGGTACTTTTAAATTAAATAATTTATTGAAAATAAATGACTTTTTAAAAAAATCAGTATTTTTAACTATTCATCGAAAAATCAATATTTTCCAAAAAACCCAAAATTTCACCCCAAGTAAATTTTGATATTATGATTACAAAAATGAAGTTAATTTTATTAAATACATTTTCTAAAATTTCCAAAAATTGATTATAATATTTCTTTCATGAAAAGCAATAAAAATCATTTTTGAAGAAAACATATTTTTAAAGAATAAAATCACTTTACTAAAAATAATTAATTGATTATTAACTAAAATTTTATTAATAATTTATATTGAGTATTGCATATATATATATATATTCCATAAAGTTTTTGATACTATTCATACCTATCAATTTAACGATTAGGTTATAATGGTAATATATATGATGGGTCGTTTAAGTTTGGTGTTGCATGTTGGATACGCTATAGAACACAAAAATCTCAGTTGTTTGTATAATGCAAGATAAACTAAGTGTTGTGTGTAACGTAAGATAAAATCAGTGTTGTGTGTCCTTTACACTATTGAATATAATTTTCTTCTTTTAAAATATCATAGTGTTACCATTAATGTCTAGCAACGTGTCAAAACACCCAAGAGAAAGGACGTAATATCGTAATGACGACAACCACATATGAATGATCACTGTGTAATATAATCCATTTTTCATAATATATCATCAAGAAGGTTTTACATCTGTGTCACCAACCTATATGTTTGATACATCTTTCTTTAACTATTTGAAATAAGCTCGTCATTTCACAATGTCCAAGGAATTTAATGTGACGATTCTATTCCAATTATGGGGATGATATATCAACTTCCATAAAGATGAAAAGGACAAATCCTTCCTCAAATTTTCCATTAATGACATGTTAATCGTGAAGCACCCAACATACCCTACCTCGTTGTGAACGTAAGTCATCGCGGTTTTTGTCATAAAATCTAAGTGTGTGATTCACAACATGCATTAATGACAATCTTAAAGTTTAGGGAACATTACACACACTCGCAGATAGGAATATCCGATCACACCAAAACATGCAGAATTTCTACTAGTGGCTATGTTCTTATAATCTCTCATCTTAAATATTATCATGTGTGAACTTTATAAGAAGAAGAAGCATTCTCTTATGAGTACTCACAACATAGATTCTATGTACTATGTGTCTCATCATAGTATATTATCCAACTGTAGAACATTAATTATAAATCTCATTATAACACTTCAAGGTTGTCATCATAGCGGGGAATTGTTATGACCTTATCAATGTGACGTATACTTTAGTACATTGTTACATTAGTTATACAAAATAATGAACAATATGTAATAAGAAGTTTGTTTAATATTTAATACATCAAATATAAATGTAATCAAAGTATAAAAATCTGGTCATAGGAAACAAACTCCAACATAGGAATCAACTGCATGTGAATCTGAATCACGGTTTGACCAGTATGACTCAACATGTGTTTTTATTTAAAATTGACATTTCAGTTCAAAACACAAGTCACGTACTCAAAATCAAGAAAAATCATTTGGATTTATTTGATACTTTAGTAAAATTATCCATAATTCATTTTTGATATGAAGGAATAAGCTGCACCTCAATCCGATATAAGATGTGTCTGGTATGACTCAAAGTATATGTTATCAGTTTAAAATTAACATTTTAGTTCAAAACATGTTTCGCTCACTAAAAACCATGAAAACATGTTTGTATGGTCTTGATACTTTAGGAAAATGATTCATAATTTATTTATGACGTGTATGAATCAGTCCCACAACAAACCGACACACGATGAGACTTGTATGACTCAAAGTGCATGTCTTTAGTTTAAATTGAAATTTTAGTAAAATATGAATGTGACATACTTAAAGCTAATAAAACCCATTCTAATTGCATTTATACTTTAGGGAAATGATCCATATGTCATATGTGATGTGTAGGAATAAACTTCATGTCGATCCAATGCACAATGTGACTAGTATGTCTCAAAGTGTGGTTTCATTTAAGTTTGACATTTTAGTTCAAAACACAAGTCACATACTCAAAATTGAGAAAACACATTTCAATTGTTTTTTATACTTTAGGAAAATGATCCATAAATCATTTTTGACTTGTATGAATCAGTCGCACTTTAATTTGTTACACGATGTGTTTGGTATATCTTAAATTGTCTGTTATGAGTTTAAATTTGACATTTTTGTTCAAAACGTGTGTCAGTCCCTGAAAATTGAGAAAATGTGCTTGGATTGTCTTGATATATTAGGAAAACGATTTTGTTGATCGGAGTAGTTTACTCAAGAGGGGAGGTGTGAATTGAGTAACCATAAAAAATTTTGTTACAAAAATATTATCTTAAAAGAAATGGTTTTCCCAAAAATAGATACAACCCAATTAATCAAGGTTATATTGTTATAAGAGTTTGACTGTTTAAACAACTTCTTAGAATATTGATTAATTCTCATTAATCTTAATATGTATTATTAATATTACTTTTGAAGTTATCATACTAAGACAAATCAGTTATAACTTCTTTCCAAGAATAACTATCAAAGTGAAATTAGAGTTTTCTGGATTATGCAATAAAGTAGTAAAATAGAGAAGACTAAATTTAAATAGCACAACGGATATGAAACAAGTGGTTCAGTATCAATCTGAGACCTAATACACTCTACTTGGTGATCACCTGCCACCAAGAATTTTATATAAATAAACTTTGATCCACACCTTGGATCGGGATTAACAACAGTACACAGACTATCCAGGTCACACAGGAACCTATTCCACAATTTCCGTGGGTAAACAAAAATAATAACCAGGCTACACAGGGACCTCTTCCACAGTTTTTGTGGGTAAACAAGAGTATAAAGAGTTTGGTGAAAGGATTTAGAAATCCTTCAGTTTAGCACAGGAGTCAGTGTGTGTATGGAATATACAGAGTATACACACTGCTCAAAAGTAAGTAAAAGAATCACTTATAGAGAGTAGATATGAGTTTAGAATGATCTAGTGATTTGAAGTACATCTCTAGACTCCTTTGATTTAGCAGAAATACTTCTGAGTCCTTCTCTGGTTTTTTTCTTGAAAAACATAGGGTTGCGATTCAGCTTGTGTTCTTCGCGAGCTTTGACAATGTGAAGATGTTCTCTGGATTCCAGTGTACTTCATATGTTCTTCAGCAGAGTCAGATTGCATGCATGTGAAAATAATTTCTTTGAAAATATTGCAAAGTATTCTTCATGGTTGTGCTCACAGGCTTTTTTTTCGTTCAGTATCGCATAATGTGGTTGTTGGGCACTCTCCACTCTTTATCTTTGAATTCATGTGTTTTAGCTGACATGTTCCATTTTTTTCATGCCTCGTACCACATACTATGTCTACAAAGAAACATTAATTATGTCAGTGCAATAAAGGCATCAAATATGACCGTTAAGAATTAAATTGAAAGATGAAAAAATAGTTTAAGAAACTGTGTCACGGTAAGTTGAGAAAATGATGTCTCATTCACGGTGTCTGAGTGTCACGGTCTGAGTGTCATGGTGTCTTGTTCACGGTGTCTGATCTTCATGGTGTCTGGATAACTGTTTCTGGATTCACGGTGTCAGGCTTCACGCTGTCTTGCTAACTGTGTCTGGATTCACGGTGTTTGGCTTCACGATGTATTGTACTTAGGCAAATAACAGTATTCAGACATAAATAGTAATATGCATGAAATGGATTGAGCTTAACCATTATAAAGCATGAGTGAAACTGAAACATAAATACACATGATTGGATATAATTTATAGGAGTTAACTAGGTTGAATAAGATTTATTATCATTATTGAAATTTGTGATCATTGAGGAGATTTGTGACCATTAAAGAGATTTGGGATCATTAATGAGACTTGTGATAATTAATGAGATTTGTGATCATTAAAACATGATTAATACATGAGGAGTCTAACAATATCCCCCTTTTTGATGATCACAAATCATGCACAGTTAAAGTGTAAATTAGATGCAACTATAGAGAAAATAAAATAGAAAAACATATAGCGTGTTTCTCCCCCTTTTGGGATTATCAAAAAGTGGGAATAATAGAGGGTAAACAGTGCACATTACATTAAGAGTAAATAGTTCAGTACAAAAGAAAGAGAGATACAAAAATAATGACATCCCCATAAAAAATTAGTAAGTACTGGTCATCTTCAGGGATTGGCCTTCTCTTTTCCTTTATTGGTAGCAAAAGAGGAATCCATAGGGGTAGTGGCTGAGGTGGAAGAAGGTAGATATGTGGTGGAGAGAGGGTAAAGGGGGACCTTCTAAGACTGGGGGAGCCAATGTAGGAGCAATGGAAGATCTTGGTAGTTTCTGGTCAAGAATGACAGGCCTGATCTGACTGAGAGCTTGGCCAACAGACATGGTAGTTGAGGATAAGGCAGAGGTAAATGTAGGTAGTCCAGGTCTGAGAGGAGCAGGCGCTGGAGAAACAATTGTTGTACTCTAGACATGGAGATACAGTCTCATAAGTTTGATTAAGTCGACAATGATTTCTCCACCATATTTCATGGCCTTTTCAAAGTCATATTTGTTTTCCATGAACTTTTCCAACAATATGGTAAACTCGGTTAGCTTCTGGACTTGGTTTTTGAAGGCTTGGGTTACAGGAGGGATTCTCAGATTCTCTACAAGGTATTTGAGGTGATTGGTCATATCAGTCTTGGAGAAAATCCGGTTGAAATAGAAATCCACTTTCTTAGAAATTTCATACTGGGAATCATTGGCAATCTTGAATTTGCACAAGATTAAGAACTCTATCACTATTCTTGATAACTTCAGAGAAAGAAGTCACATTAAAGCCACTTAAAGTAGTCTGAATCTCTTCTTGGACTATAGATCTGAGCAAAGAACTGTCCAAGGCATGTGTAGAGGATTCACCAGAGGGATGAGAAGCTTTTACGGCTATGGTTAGAGACTTAAGCTGATTCAATACCTTTTTAAGATAGCCAGTGTACCCATCAGTTAGTTTATTTAGGTTCACCACAAGATCTCTCATTTCTTTCGACAACTATTTGCGCCTTTATGCAATCTTTTCATCAAAGGATAACAGGTAAGGGTGAATCTGAGACACAACATCTCGAGATATTTGAGAAACAGTGGATTCAAGAGAGGCAACAACAAGTTCTAATCTGTAATGCAGCTCTTTCTGCATATCTTCAACCATTCTTCTCAGGGTTTAGACTTCATTACTCAGCAACTTATTTTCAACTCGAACTTCTTGAATTTCATGGAGTATTTTAGGTTGTATCTGCCAGATAATTTTCTCCAAAAGCAGTGAGGCATCTCTCTCACTCAGATTTGTTACAAGTCAAGGTTGGGAGTTCATAAGTTTCTCAACTCCAACTAAGAGAGTGTCTCCAAATTCCTTCAAATCATCCTTACTGACAAAGGACAACTATTCAGGTAGAGGTTCAGGTGCAGGAATTGGTACAGGGGTAGGTTCTGGTTCTGGTTACTTTTCAGGGGAAAAGATAGAAACTGAATTCAACTAAAACATGGAAGAGAGATCAAGACCGATTGTAGTGATCTGCTGAGACTCACTCACATCATAAAAACTAGGAAATTTGTACTGAGTGTCCACAGGACTGGGCTCAGTTGTATGTGAGGCTTCATCTGACTCAAGATTTTGGGTTTCATCCCCCTCAACAGGTGCTTCCTTTTCAGGATTCAGAGGTTCAGGAGCTTGGTCTAAATTCACAGGTTCATCTCTAAGTTCCTCAAACATCTCTTGTCTAGCCAGCTGAAAAGCTATCTCCATCCTCTCTTCAGCAGAGGGTATTATTTCAGGAACAGGTTTCTCTTCAGGGAGTTCTTCTAGATTTTCTTCTTCCATAACGGGGAGTTCTTCTAGATTTACTTATTGTACACCAGGGAGTTCTTCGAGATTTTATTCTTGTACACCAGGGAGTTCTTCTAGAACAGGCTCTTCCATGGCTTGTTGCTCAGGTTCTGTCACACCTAAATATTTTCCAACCTCGGGTTGGATTTCCAGATTGACATCATTTCTAGGGGTAGGAACTTCTTCTTCAAGAACAACAGAAGGAACAATAGTCATTTCTTCCTCAACAACAACTTCTTCCTTATGAGGTACTTCAGCCGCTTCTTCTGCTTCTTCTGAATACTCACCAAGTTCATCTGGTTCCAAACCAGGATCAGAAATTTCTTTCGGCCTTGATGGATAATCTACAGGATTAAACTTATCATAAATCTTATCATTGTCTTCCACCCACTCATTTTTCCAAGGGTTCTAGTTTATCTTCATTCTCCTGATGGTGGCTTTAGAGAGACAATACTCATAGTCCATAAGCACTTCTTCATTGGGTCCAACTACTCCTTTGGTAACAAGCATGGATGAAATCAGCCGAGAGTAGAACAGAGATGTGGATTTGGATGTAACCTTGATCAATTCACACATATGGTGAATGATGTACTTGTACAGGTTGATTTTGTACCCATTCTTCATAAGATAAATTAGAAACACATCTTGATACTTTAATACAGAAAAGTCACCTTTCCTTGGGATAACCAAATTATGAACAAACTTAAACAGCAGCCTTGTTTCCCCATCAATTTTAGAAGCTATGGCTCTTCTCTTAGTGCCATTCCCGGTTAGGGTTTTCAGAGCATCTTCAAGGTCAAAGAAATTAGTTGTAGGTGGGGGTTCTCTCTGATAATCATCACAAATTCCTTCATGATGTATCCTAAGGCATGCACCCCATAACCTTGATGAGAAGGAGCATCTTTGGACATTAATCTAGCTCCTCACAACATAACTTTCACTAGAGTCAAAAGAAAACTGAGCGTACTAGTAGAACTAAGCAACTAACCTTGGATAAATGGGTCTATTGTCCTTTGAGTTTCAATCTAACCAGCCTTGTTATTTTAAAACTTTCAGAACTAGAGATTTTCTAGACAAGATCCATTCGGGGCAAATTTCTTTTTCAGGAACAACACTTCGATTTACAAGGTTCGGATTCAACGGTCCTTCGGGTGTCAGCTTGGGTGATATCTTATTCTTCTTAGAGCGGCGCTTTTCAGGTGTGGATGATGATGGTCGCTTCATTCTTGGAATCCACTGAAGGTAGAGAGAGAGAGAGAGATAGGGATGTAAGGTTTAGAGGGTTCGAAACGAGTGAGTAGGAGAAAGTCCGGGTGAAGAACCGAGTGAAACGATTTGTTTTATCATTTAAGAATGTCAAACGTCACAAAAATAAAAACACAGGAAAGTAAAAGAGGTGAAATAACAATTACCATGATATGGGTTTAAAGAAAATCATAAATAATTTTCACGGTGAGACAGTGAAGGGTTCTTACGGTGAGACAGTGATCGGTCGTTACGGTGTGACAGTAAATGGTCATTACGGTGAGACAGCAAGTGGTCGTCACAGTGAGACAGTGAGTGAACTTTTTAGCGCACGTTACTGTGAGACAGTAAATGTTAGACCATGAATACAAATTGCTAATGGTGAGACCATAAACATGAGAGATAGTAACTTAGAAATCGTAATCATGAAACAGTAAAGTAAAACATAGTAAAACATTGAACAGTAATACAAGTAAGATATCTATTTGAGATTTATCATGCCAAGGTCATGTATGATGTAGTCTAGTCTCTCAGAATTTAATGTTTTAGTGAATATATCAGCAAGTTGATATTTAGTACCAATGAATTCCAAGGTAATATCTTCTTTTTGATAATGATCTCTCAAAAAGTGATGTCCTACATCAATATGTTTTGTCCTAGAATGTGAAACAAGATTTTTTTAGATGTTAATAGCACTTGTGTTGTCACAATTTATTGGTACATTTCTGAATTGATATCCATAATCTAGTAATGTGTGTTTCATCCACAAAATTTGTGCACAACAACTGCCAATAGCTATGTATTCAGCTTCTGCAGTAGATAATGAAACATAATTTTGTTTTTTTACTACACCATGATACTAGTGACTTGCCTAAAAGGTGACATGTTCCAGAGGTGCTCTTTCTATCTAACTTACAGCCACTGAAGTCAGCATCAGAATAACTAACTAGTTCAAATGATTGTCTTTTAGGATAGAACAGTCCTAGATTGGGTGTATGCTTGAGGTATTTGAAAATTATCTTTACAGAATTTAAATGATATTCTTTAGGATTTTCTTGAAAATGAGCGCTCATACACACATTAAACATAATGTCAGGACGACTAGCAGTTAAGTAGAGTAAACTTCCAATCATTCCTCTATAAGTGGTTTGATCAACAGATTTTCCATCTTCATCAAGATCCAACTTACAGGTGGTACTCATGGGAGTGCACTACTTTTAGTGCTATCCAATCCAAAACGTTTTAGAAGATCTCTAGTGTATTTACTTTGATTTAAAATAATTCCATCATTATTTTGAAGGATTTGAAATCCAAGAAAGAATTTTAGTTCACCCATTAAGCTCATTTCAAGTTCGTTTTGCATCATTTTAGAAAAATCAATACATAATGATTTTTTTGAATATCCAAAAATAATATCATCTACATAGATTTGAACAACTAACACATCATTATAAATTTGTTTTATAAAGAGGGTAGGATCATCTATTCCTTTTATAAAACCTTTGGAAATAAGAAAAGTACTTAATCTGTCATACCAAGCTCTTGGAGATTGTTTTAAACCATATAAAGCTTTTGATAGCTTGAAAATATGATTGGGAAAATGAGGATTTGTAAATCTTGGGGGTTTTTCAACAAAGAAATCCTTATCTATATACCCATTTAATAAGGCACTCTTAACATCCATTTGATATAGTTTGAAATTCCGATGTGCAGCGGCAAGTAGTATTCTGATGGCTTTAAGTCTGGCTACTGGAGAAAAGGTCTCCTCATAGTCAATTCCTACTTCTTAACTATAGCCTTGTGCAACTAATCTAGCCTTGTTCCTAACTATATTTCCAGCTTCATCTACCTTATTTCTAAACACCCATTTAGTGCCTCTGATGAAAGTGTCCTTGGGTCTTTCAAAAAGTTTCCAAACTTTGTTTCTTTCAAACTGATTAAGTTCTTCTTGCATAACCATTACCCAAAATTCATCATTAATGGCATCATCAATGTTTTTAGGTTCAAGTTGTGACAAGAAGGCTTGATGTTCAACCTGATTTCTAAGAGAAGCTCCAGTTTGTGTTCCTTTCTCCAAGTATCCTACAACAGCATCTAAGGGATGGTTTTTAAGGGTTCTAACCTTTCTATAAAAAGAGGGACTAGTGATTTTAGGTTCATCAACAGATTCTAGTTCATTATGACTCGATTGAAGAGAATTTACAGAATTAGAAGTTTTCACAGATTCTTTCACAGAGGATTTTGAGGATTTTGAGTTGATGTTCAAATTTGATACATCATCCTCCATATTTTCTCAGATGGTTCTAGGCTCATATGGATCTGTTTCATCAAACTTGATATGAACAGATTCTTCCACACATTTAGTTATTTTATTGAATACTCTATAAGCTTTACTTAATATTGAGTAACCTAGGAAAATTCCTTCATCACTTTTGGATGAAAATTTGTCAAGATTATCCTTAGTGTTGAGAATAAAGACTTTGCAACAAAAAACTCTAAAATAATTAACCTTAGGCTTCCTATTTTTCGATATTTCATGCAGGGTCTTTTTGAGAATTGGTCTAATCAAGACTCTATTGATTATGTAGCATGTTGTATTGACGACTTCATCCCAAAAGTAAATAGGTAAGTCATATTCACTAATCATTGTTCTAGAAATTTCTTGCAAGGTTCTATTTCTTCTTTCTACAACACCATTTTGCTGAGGTGTTCTAGGGGCAGAGAAATTGTGACTATAACCATTTTGTGAGCAAAAGGATTCAAACTCTTGATTTTCAAACTCACGGCCATGATCACTTCTTAAAGATTTAATTTTAAGGCCACTAAGATTTTCTACAGACTTGACATACTTAGTAAAATAAGAGCAGGATTCACTTTTTTGAGCCATGAAAAAGGTCCAGGTATATCTAGAAAAATCATCTACTAGAACATAAACATAGTACTTCCCATTTAAACTAGAAACTGTAGATGGTCCAAACAAATCCATGTGAACCAATTAGAGAGGTTGAGAAGTAGAAACTAATTTCTTTGATTTGAAAGATATTTTGTGTTGTTTTCCCTTTTGACAAGGATTACACACTTTTTCATTTGGAAACTCAAGTTTGGGTAAGTCTTTAACAAGTCCTTTTCTAGTTAGCTTTCTAAGGGAGTGAACATTATAGTGTCCTAGTCTCCTATGCCAGATCCAAGATTCTTTATGAAATACACTTAAGCATGAAGCATTTTGAGAGGCTAAGGAATCTAAATTAAGAGAATAAACGTTCTCATTCCTTGATGTAGAAAATACTAATTCATCTTTAGAATTAAAGACATTACAGGCATCATTTTCAAATTTAACATGATATCCATCATCACATAATTGTGAGATACTAAGCAGATTATATTTTAAGCCATTAACAAATAGTACTTTAGAAATTAAAATCGAATCAGAGTTACCAATCTGGCCTAACACTACTAGAAAGATGATCTTTCCCAACACTTCTATACCAACGGTTTGTAAAAACCGTTGGTATTTGGGAAAGGGTCCCTTTTCCCTCCCCTTTCCCAACGGTTCACCAAAACCGTTGGGAAAGGGTCCTCTTTCCCAACGGTTCACCAAAACCGTTGGGAAAGGGTCTCTTTTCCCTCCCTTTTCCCAACGGTTCACCAAAACCGTTGGGAAAGGGTCCTCTTTCCCAACGGTTCACCAAAACCATTGGGAAAGGGTCCCTTTTCCCTCCCCTTTCCCAACGGTTCACTAAAACCGTTGGGAAAGGTTCCCATTTCCCAACGGTTCACTAAAACCGTTGGGAAAGGGTCCTCTTTCCCAACGGTTCACCAAAACCATTGGGAAAGAGAGAGTATAATTTCAACCTTCGGCCCACAAAAGTTCAACCCACCCAAACCTATCCCAACGGTTTGGAAAACCGTTGGGATAGGGCTTTCCCAACGGTTTTCCAAACCGTTGGGATAGATTCTTTAATTTTTTTCCAGGCCTTCTAACCAAGAACATTATATTAATAAAAAATTTAAATAATTATGATAATACATATATATATTTATGAAATTATGTTTAAAAAGTGATGTTAGGTTAGTGGTTAAGTCGTTCGATTATAAACGAGGGGTCCTGGGATCAAATCCTAGCGGATGTTTTATTTTTTGGAATTTATATACCAACGGTTCCATTACCGTTGGTATAGATTTCATATTACCTATACCAACGGTTTCCAAAACCGTTGGTATAGGTCTATACCAACGGTTTTTTGAAAACCGTTGGTATAGACCTATCCCAACGGCTTACTTGGCTACGGTTCTCCAAACCGTTGGTATAGCCTATACCAACGGTTTGGAGGCTTATACCAACGGTTCCAAACCGTTGGTAAAGGTTAGTTTTCCAGTAGTGTAAGCCAATGATCTTTCCTTTGGCATTGTCACCAAATGTGACATGTCCTCCATCTACTTTTATTAGATTCTTGAAGCATGAGTAGTCTCCTGTCATGTGCATTGAACATCCACTTTCCAAGTACAATAGATTCTTGTAGGATCTCTTTAAGCAGCTTTCCTGTAACATGATCAAGTAAAGACAGATTTTGATACCCATACTTTTTTGGGTCCAGTAGCATTAGTAATAAGTGCTTTATGAACCCATATTTGTCTCATAGGTTTCCTATAATCATTATGTAAAGTGTTTGAAAAATAAACTGTATTTGGTCCACAAAAACTTGAAACAGTAGAGTATGTATCATGACTCAAGCTAGATGATTTGTGTCCATAACTGGGAACAAAACTATATGTACTAGACTTAGAAATAAAATTCGTTCTACTAAGGTTTCTTTTACCAGGTTGATAACCAATGCCAGTATTGTATTTAGGGGAAATTTGTTTTCCTAGAATTTGGGTAAGGGTATTTTTCCCATTAGTAAACTTTTCTAAGTCACTTTTTAATTGCTCATTAGTCATTTTTAATTCATTGTTTTCTTTGAGCAGTTGAGCATTTTTCTCCTTTTCAGTAGTATGTTTAGATTTAACATTTGCAGTGAGAGCATGTTGTTTCTTCAATGATTTATATTTATATTTTAATTCATTGCATGTATCTTCAAGCATGTTACAGTATTCAAAAATTTCTTCATTAGTCATATTTTCAGATTCACTTTCTTCTTCAGAATAGTATAAATTATGTACAGAAGAGTTCAGTGTTACCTCAGATGTGTTTGTCATAAAACACATATTGTCTTTGTTAGCCTGTTCATCATGTAATGTCTTTGAGTCGCTTGAACTATCCTCAGAGGCACTCCAAGTTTCATTCATTTCCTTTTTGTAATTTTTGTCCTTATCCTCATACTTCTTCTTATATTTGAGCTTTGGACAGTCAGCCTTTATATGCCCTTTGCGTTTACATTCATAGCATACAATTTCATCAGTTTTATCACTTCTTTTCTAGTCCTTTTTCTAGTTTCCTTTTTTATCATACTTGCTCTTGAAGTTAGGATTTCTAAAAAAGTTCTTCTTTTTGTAAAATCGTTTGAATATTCTGGCCAGTTGAGCCATCTCCTCATCACTGTCAGGTGATGATTGTTCAGTGGTGGAACTTTCTACAGGAGCTTCCAGTTTCCCTTTGTCTTTATGCTTCGAGAAGGTGGTCTTGAATGCTACAAATTTCCTCTTTGGTTCATCCTCATCTTCTTTGTTGACTTTCAGATCTTCCTCATATATCATTAGTTTCCCAATGAGTTCTTTTACAGATAGTTTGCTGATGTCGCACGATTATCTAATTGAGACAGAGGTTCCCCTCCATCTGTCAGGTAAACACCTAAGAATTCTCATGATCTATTCTTTGGCAGTGACTTCTCTTCCAAGAGAAATCATTGTGTTGACAATCTCATTGAACCTAAGATACATGTCAGAAATAGGCTCATCAGGTTTCATCTTAAAATTATTATATTTTATATTATAAGTATTAAGTCTCATTTTCTTTACACTAGATGTACCTTTATGTGAGACAGACAAGGTATCCCAAATTTCATGGGCAGTTTTACAAGAAGAAATCCTATTAAATTCTTCATCTTATAAGGAATAGTACATAGCATTCATGGCTTTGCAATTTTTATTCTAAGAAAGTTTTTTAGGTTCATCCCATGTAATTCTATCAGTCACAGGAAGTTTGTATCCATCTATAATTGATGACCAAATTTCAAATCTCATACTCTCTAGATGCATTTTCATTTTAATTTTCCATTGAGCATAGTTGGTTCCATTAAAGAATGGTGGTCTATTGGTTGCAGCACCTTCCAATCTATTATCCATACTAACAAATGACTTTAAAAGATCTAGAAATTTAGAATTAACATAAATTTACAGATATTTAAAGTACAAATACAATCATAGTTGAGTAAGATTACACGGAGTCCTAATAAAGTTCTCTCTGATACCAAATGTTGGTCAGAGTAGTTTACTCAAGAGGGGAGGGGTGAATTGAGTAATTATAAATATTTCTATTACAAAAATATTATTTTAAAAGCAATGGTTTTCCCAAAAATAGATACAGCCCAGTTAATCAAGGTTATACTGTTATAAGAGTTTGACTGTTTAAACAACTTCTTAGAAGATTGATTAATTCTCAGTAATCTTAATATGTATTATTAATATTACTTTTTAAGTTATCCTACTAAGACAAATCAGTTATAACTTCTTTCCAAGACTAACTATCAAAGTGAAATTAGAGTTTTTTGGATTATGCAATAAAGCAGTAAAACAGATAAGACTAAATTTAAATAGCATAATGGATATGAAACAAGTGGTTCTGTCTCAAGACGAGACCTAATCCACTCCACTTGGTGATCACCTGATACCAAGAAGTTTGTATAAATAAACTTTGATCCACACCCTCGATCGAGGATAACAACAGTACACAGACTGTCCAGGTCACACAGGAACCTCTTCCACAATTTTCGTGGGTAAACAAAAATAATAACCAGGCCACACAGGGACCTCTTTCACAGTTGTTCTGGGTAAACAAGAGTATAAAGAGTTTGGTGAAAGGATTTAGAAATCCTTCAGTTTAGCACAGGAGTCAGTGTGTGTATGGAATATACATAGTATACACACTGCTCAAAAGTAAGTAAAAGAATCACTGAGAGAGAGTATATATGAGTTTAGAATGTTCTAGTGATTTGAAGTGCAGCTATGGACTCCTTTGATTTAGCAGAAATGCTTCTGAGTCCTTCTCTGGTTTTTGTCTTGAAAAACAGAGGGTCGCGATTCAGCTTGTGTTCTTCACGAGCTTTGACAATGTGAATATGTTCATTGGATTCCAGTGTACTTCATATGTTCTTCAGCAGAGTCGGATTGCATGCATGTGAAAATGCTTTCTTTGAAAATCTTGCAAAGTATTCTTCGTGGTCGTGCTCACAGGCTTGTTTTTTGTTCAGTATCGTGCGCTGTGGTTGTTGGGCACTCTCCACTCTTTATCTTCGAATGCATGTGTTTTAGCCGACAGGTTCCATGTGTTTTGTGCCTCGTACCTCACACTATGTCTACAAAGAAACATTAATTATGTCAGTGCAACAAAGGCATCAAATATGACCGTCAAGAATTAAATTAAAAGACGACAAAATAGTTTAAGAAACGGTGTCACAGTAAGTTGAGAAAACGGTGTCTCCTTCACGGTGTCTGAGTGTCACGGTGTCTTGTTCACGGTGTCTGGTCTTCACGGTGTCTGGCTAACTGTGTCTGGCTTCATGGTGTCAGGCTTCACAGTGTCTTGCTAACTGTGTCTGGCTTCACGGTGTCTGGCTTCACGGTGTCTTGTACTTAGGCAAATAACAGTATTCAGACTTAAACAGTAATATGCATGAAATGGATTGAGCTTAACCATTATAAAGCATGAGTGAACTTGAAACATAAATACACATGATTGGATATAATTTATAGGAGTTAACTAGGTTGAATAAGATTTATGATCATTAATGAGATTTGTGATCACTGATGAGATTTGTGATCATTAAAGAGATATGGGATCATTAATGAGACTTGTGATAATTAATGAGATTTGTGATCATTTAAACATGATTAATACATGAGGAGTCCAACAGATTCATTAGTCATTTATGACGTGTAGGAATTGGTCTTACGTCAAACCGACAGCTGAAGTGACCGGTGTGACTCAAAGTGCGTGTTTTTAGTTTAAAAGGACATTTTAGTAAAAAAAAATACACATGACATACTGGAAACTAAGAAAATACTTTCAGATTATTTTCATATTTTCGGAAAACGATTCTTATGTCATTTAATTATGACGTGTAGGAATCAAACGCATATCGATCGGACACACCGGGTGATCGATATGACTCGAAGGGTGCTTTTTTTTAAATTGACATTTTAGTTCAAAGACATGTCACATACTCAAAATCAAGCAAACACATTCAAATTCTTTTGATTCTTTAGTATGATGATCCCTAAGTTATTTGTAACATGTAGGAATCAGTCGTACCTCAATTTGATACACGATGTGTCCGGTATGACTCAAACCGTTTCTTTTGAGTTTAAAAATGACATTTTACTTCAAAACACACATGACATACTCGAAATTGAAAAAAACACATTTAGATTTTTTTGATACTTTATGATAACAATCCATAAGTCATTTGTGACGTGTGAGAATCATCACACCTCAATCTGATGCATGGTGTGACCGAAACAACTCAAATTGTGTGGTTTTAGTTTAAAAAAGACATTTTATTAATTTATTGTTTCATATTTATGTTTAATTTATTTCTTCATAGTATTATGAATATAAGAATTGTTTTCTTATGCATGTGGATTCTTTTGCTCAATTTTGGGTGGTTTATTTGGCAATTGATATATTGAATGAGTTTTTTTGAAAGGGGTTCGGGTGCCAAAGATAATGAAACCATTGATATTTTTTAATGTTTGTGATAAATTGTACTTGCTAATATAATTGTACAAAACAATGTTTGAAATGTCTATAATACAATGTTTTTTCTTGTATTTGTGATGTAATTTCTAGTTCAATTAAATTATGAATTTGTCATATACATGTATTTGTGACTGCAGTGTGCTATAATTTGAACACCACATTGCGGCAGTATGACATTTATCAGCATTATCTGTAACACTGATAAAATGGTTATTTTATCAGCAGTGGAAAATCACTGATAAATGAATGTCCCCTTTAATGTTGCTTGGAACAACAATATTTTTTTTAACGCTGATAAAGTCTTTTTCTAACCTTGACTATAGCCTGATCTGTATCGATGTTTTTTTTGAGCGCTGATAAAAAGAGACGTTTTCACTTCTTTTAAAGGTGTTAAAAGTGACCTCATTTTATTAGCCCATAAAATATCATCAATTTTTTTAGTGATGATAAATGTTTGTTTCCATCCTTGTCAAAAAAATATTGCATGAGGTATCATCTTCGCATGCCCCAAAACAGTTTCAAGTATTTTGTAATTAGTTTTTTAAACAAATGCATCATACTTTTGCAGTATAAATAATCCTAAATTATGGTTGTTTTTCAATCATATGTTAAACCATTAGGTGTCAAATGCACTCAGATCCCGACCACTGTCCTCCTGGATGGGATTGTGGACGGGACGATCACCGGTCCGCAAGATGCGCCCGCGACGCGTGGTGCGACGGGTACCGCGCCCTCCTTCAAATTAGCATCCAACTTAACCGCCGGGGCGCCACGTTATCCACCCTCTGCCTAACTACCCCACCGATATAAGGCATGGAATTTCCCCGCTGAGGATGAAGATCTGTGGCGGTTCGGCGGTTCTCGGAGTTTTGGTCGACGGGAAGGAATGGGACGAACGACGGCGAGGATGGCGGTGGCGGTGCTGTGGGTGGTTGCGTTGGTGGAGGTGCAAAATGCGGTGCCCGCGGTGGTTACGGCGGCGGAGCCAGGTGCCGAAAACCGCCAGTCTGATTCCTGGGCGGATTGGGCCCACGGGAAGCTATCCGAGTACGTGCCTTTTCCCTCTCCTCAACGGCCCTCAGATCCGATTGGAATAACTAAATCTTCCATTACAGTCCCATACGACGATGATTAACAATTGTGGATCATTTATTTATATATTGCTGGTTCGTTGCAGAGGTTTCGGGCTAAATCTGGCGAATGCAAAATGGGCCGCTGACAGGATGAAGAGTACCGTCGGTTCTGCAGCCTTCAAAGCCACCGATTCGATGAACTCTGCGGCATCTGGTAATCCATATATTATTCATTTTTGTACCTTCAGAATCATCTCCTTTGCCGCCCTTCCCATCGCGTCTCACGTTTCCGTCACTGTAGACTCATCGGACTATACTGCCCGGAAGGCCGGTGAAACGGCACGCATGGCGTACGAAACAGTGAGCGGTTCCAGGGAATCTGCCGGAGAGGGGATGGATCAAACCCTTCGTGCGGCGGCGGATAAAGCCGGCGAGGCGAAGACGGCGACGGCGGATGCGATGTCCCGGGGAATGAATGAGGCCGCCGGCGCGTACGGAGAGGCTAAACAGCGAGTAGACTCGGCCACCGGCGGCGACGCAATGAGGGAGCGGGCGGGCGAGGCGGTGGATGAGGCGAAGAAAAGGGTCGGGGAAGAGTACGGGAGGGGTGGGCGTGCGTACGAGGATGCGAAGCACAAAGCTGGGGAGGCTTATTCGTCCGCAAAGGAGACGGTGGGCGGAGAAGCGAAAGGCGCTTACGAGGTGGCCAAGGAGAAGGCTTCCCGGGCCGCCGCCGACGTGGGTGGGCAGGTGAGGGATAAGAAGGAAGCCTTCGAGCTTTGAAACGCTGTTCCTCCGGTCTTCTTCTTTTTGATGATATATTCAGAATGGATCTCTTCATTTTGATCTTTAACGTTGTGTTTGGAAGTTTAATTTTGGATAGTCATGGTTTTGTGAGCTTTTTTACAAGAGAGTGGAGGTCATTTCTTGCTCCCGCAAACTCTTTTTATATAGCCCCTCAAATTCTCTTCTCTTTTTTTCCATCATATATGGGGTCGCTAGCTATGAAATGCACAGATTGTAACCAAATATAATATTCTAAAAAACATTAAAAAAAATAAACCAGACAAAAATGATAACAAAATTTTTGAATAATTATAAATAAATTTTTACTTTACTGCATTTATTTTATAATTTTTTTCTTCATTCCATTATAAAACTTCTAAACAGTGAAGCACTTAATTCCATCCCATTCCATTTTACCCCAACGACCATTCCATTCAATATATTGTTTCACATTTTTGTGTGTTTTGTGTGTTGTTAATTAAATGCTGATTTAATATGCTTGTTTTCCTTGTTTTGATGGTCACTTGTTCCCTTGGTCATACTCTTACTTGGGTTTCCCCTAACCCGTACATACGCATTTTGCCTTTACTCTTACGTAAGTCTACGTGGGGTTTGCTCTCTGAGTTTACCCTTACATAGAGGTCTCTGGACCCTTATGTAGAGGCTCTCTTGACCCTTGGGTTGCTTCGGCTAACCCTTACATAACTCATATATTGAACTTTGTGCTCTAACACTGTTGTCTATTATCCTTACACGAGCGGAGGTCCGATCTTTACATAGTGTCTGAAGGACCCTTCCGCAACGTCGTTGAACCTTACATAGCGAGTATGAAACTATAACAGAAATCGGTCAATCTCAATGCTAGAAATAGGCTTTGTCTGTGCAAAAAAAAACACTGATAATCAGAGCACACTTAAAAGCACTTGATCTTTATCAGTGCTAGAAACAACGTCGCTAAAAGGGTCATTTATCGACGCTTTCTTTTAGCGCTTATGAAAGTCATGCAACAACTGCAACGGTATAGCCTTGCAGCAACTTTATAATAACAAACCAAATCAAAAAGCATAAGCATATAAGAATGCAAATATACAGAAAACCAGATTAAAATACAAATATAACATTGCGCTATCATTTCAATTCAAGATTTACATACAAAATATTTACAATGATGTGATATTTGCAATTAATCGAAAAATTACAATCAATATACGAAATCATAACTCTTATGTTATATAATCCACATATGATAAATTATATTGTTAATTACTGTATATATTATGATATTATCGATTATATTATTAATTACATCATTAATGATTATATTGTAAATTTTATATTAATTATTAATTATACTATTAATTAATAATTATATTGTTATTTATTAAATACATTGTTAATAAATAATCTATATAAATTATATTGTTGATTACTGGATATATTAATGATATTTTCAATTATTAATTATCATAATTATTAAAATTGTCGTTAATAATTATATCATTAAACTAAAATGACATTTTTATATTGAAAACACGCACTTGAAATCATACCTGCTGCATTGTGTGTTGGATCGATGTGTAGTCAATTCAGACGCACCACAAATAAATTATGGATCATTGTCCTAAAGTATCAAGACAATTCAAACTCGTTTACTCAATTTTGGCTATGGGAAGTGCAAGATCCCATCTTTTTTCAAGTACACCCCACTTTGTGTTTTTGCATTAATTGTCTTTCATTGGGTTTTCCTTTTTTCTTTAAGTATTGGTGGTCGAGTCTTGTTCGGAGAAAAAGAGTTTTTGTTGGGCAAAATGACATAAAGTTCATGGATGTATGTTTATTTGAATTAATGAAGTCCAAATATAAAAATGTTTAATGGTTTATGAGGATTTCCAATGCCTGGGAATGTTTTAGAGGTGGTTCAGATCCTTATACATGAAACGGGGCTGAAAGTTGTTTGTAGGGGATCTGCATGCCGTGTAAAGGTATTACACGATGTGTAAATTCTGCCAAATACATGTCATGAAACTAGTACAGGGCATGAAACTATTACACATCGTGTAAACCATTCATGTCGTGTAATAGTCGACCAGGATAAATATTAACCTGAGGAGATGGGTTTTTGACACATCCCTTTAAAAAGAAATACACGACATGTAAATGAGTTACCCGTCGTGTAATATCCCGACCATTGGTTTTAAGTCTGTTGTGCGGCTATTTTCTAATTCCCCCTCGGATGCAGCCTTCTCTTCTCGACCTAGGATGGTTCTCTAGGTGATTTTGGAGGCCATCCTCCTTTCTGGATGTCCCATTTGTGTGATCGATCCCTAAAAAGTCTTTGTCTTTGGTTTCCCCTTCATCTTTCGTTGTTCTCCGTTATGGAAATGAAATCCTTGGACTGTGTTCAGGTTTGATGTTAATTTTGATCTATTTTGATTTAGGTTTCATCTTGCATTTTCTGTACCTTTTTCCTCATTGGTGTTACCCCTTTGGAAGTGATGCTTTAATCACCTGTTAAAGGTTGAAGGTCTAAATCTTAACCCTATGGTAGGTTTAATTGCAAAGTATATGCCATTTTGCAATTGTGCCAACATAACGTGCGCCTAAATTAATTAAATGATGAATATATATTTTTCCATGGAATCCCTATGGATTTAATTGTTTATGAATTAACTTATGGCTATTGTTTAGGTGAGAAAACTCTTGATTATAAATGAATTGTCTAATGACATAAAGTGTGTTTAACAAGACATGAGTTTTGGGTGATTGCTTGATATAGATTCACCTTGGTTTGGCTTGATTATTAAAATAACTCACATGTTATTGGTTTAAGACCAAATGATAAGAAAAAAGTGTAATTGAAAGATAAATAGTGATTTTCATAATTAACCATTGAGCCTAATGATGTGATATTGTGATATCCTTGATGTAATACTTATATATTGGGATCAGACCTAATACATGTTGTAATGATTATATACCGAGCTTGACCCTGATACATGCTAAAATGCTTATATACCGAGCTTGGCCTTGATACATGATATAATGCTTATACATTAGGCTTGATCCTGATACATGTTGTAATGATTATACACCGAGCTTGGCTCTGATACATGTTGTAATGATTATATACCGGGCTCGACCCTAATTTTTTACCGAAATGATTGTATAACGAGATTGACAAGATTTGTTTGATTTATACCATGGATATATGGTTATATATGGCATGGTTGTGATACATGCTCAGAGACATTCCGACATGACACCGAAGCAAGTAATGTTTTACCATGGTTATATGGTTGAGGTTGGCATGGATGCGAGACATGCTTCGAGACATTCCGGCTGAAGGTTTCAGGCGCAGCGGAAGCTCGTGGGTGGATGTGCCCACTTGGATTTTTGTCATTAGCAATGATCAATCCGGGATCAATATGACGATAAACGCCAATCTCCACGGATCGATTCACAGAAATAGACAAAGGAGAAGAGAGGTCCCAGAACCACAAAAGTGGATCGTCACAGGTTGATTATAATTGATTTAATTAATTGAAAAGAAGTACCATTTGGGTGTTCTTTCTTCATTTATATTCTTGATCATGTTCCGATGTGATTCGTTGTTGCGTCGCAGAATCCATGTGTAGACTTACTCTAGCAGGGATCCACACATGCACCTCGTATCTCTGGACGTCGCCAAAAGAGTCTATGGGTGCTACTGTGGAGAAACCTTTTATTGCGTTGTCCGCCTTAGATCGTCTTGATCCTATGGAAGAGGATCTCTCTCGGTCTTGAGAGTGTTCTTGGAGGAAGAAGTTCTTTTGGCCTTGAAAGAATTCTTCAGAATTATTGTGCACAAAGATTCTCTTGTGGGAAAAGAGTTGGGGTTGTGAGGATATTTATAATCGGGTTTGAGGTTGTAGAGTTATGACAATAAATAAGCGCGTTACATGTTTTATTTATTTCATTGACTCTTATTGAAAACCCCCATGTCAGATAATTAATTCCTTGATATGCACCCACGCTGATTATAATAAATATCATTTAATAAAACAATAATATATCCTCAAAATCCCGATTGGAAAACTACGCGGCGTGTAATCATTAATACACGACATGTACTTGTTTTCCATAAAACTACACGACGTGTAATCATTAATACACGGCATGTACTTGTTTTTCATTTCCTTTCAAAAATGAAAACTACTAAGCGTGTAATCATTAATACACGGCGTGTACTTGTTTTCCATGAAAAACTACACGGCGTGTAATCATTAATACACGGCGTGTATATCTTGTTTTTTCATTTCCTTCTTCCTCCATCATTAAAACGATCTAGGATTCCTTGAATAATTATTAAACCACGTATGAGGATAATATTTATTCTACTTGAGATACTTGGATACACTTAGTGTGTGACCCTCTCGGCCTCTTTCTCGTTGGCATTAGGCGAGCTTGCCTAAAGTCCAAGATTACTGTCTAGTAACGGGTCAAGGCACCCAAGAGAAAGAAGTTGACGCCGCATTGACGTGTCACCTCATACGAACGCTTACTGTGTAATTCAATCCCTTTGTCTCAATATCTCATCAAGCAGGTTTCTTAGAAGTGTCATAAACCTATATGCTTGATCTTTCATTCTTTAACTTCTAGAAATAAACTCGTCGTGTCACAATGGCCATGGAATTTTTTCGACAGTTCTATTTCAATCAAAGGGACCAAGATATCTACTTCCATAAATATGGAAGGGACAAATCCTTCCTCGACTTATCCATTAACAACATGTCATTTGTGATGCACCCAACGTGCCATACTTCCCGCCAACCGTCTTCGTGACAGTTTTCGTCAGCAAATCTAAGTGTGTGAGTCATGACATGAGTTAGTGATAATCTTCCAGTTTAAGGACCATTACACACGCTTGTAGATAGTAATGTATGATGACACCAAAACATGCAGAATTACTACTGGCGGGTCTATTCTCATAATCTTCCATCTTGGAGATTACCAAGTGCGAACTCCATGAGAGAGAGTCTCGTCTTCTTACGAGTACTCGCACATGACAGTCTGTATACTATGTGTCCTATCATAGTATATCATCCAACTGTAGAACTTTATTTAAGAATATTGTTATAGCATTTCAAGGTTCTCATCATAGTGGGGATCTGTCATGACCTTATCAATGCAACAAATATTCCAGGACATTATTATATTATAGTCATGCAGAATAATGAACGATATATAATAAGTGAACATTCATGTAATCAAAGTACAAAATAGTTGGTTCTCAGGTCACCAACCCTAACAAACTCCCAATTAGACTAGATCCAACTGCCTATGAATTTTAGTCCATTAGACCTCACATGATGATCGTGTTTCTACTGAGTCAAGGCTTTAGTCAAGGGGTCCACCACATTGTCTTCCATGGAAATACTGCTCACTGCAACTTCACCTCTCTGAGAAAAATCCCTCAAGAGATGATACTTCTGAAGTATGTGCTTTGTCCGCTGATGTGACCTTGGCTCTTTTTCAAGTGCCACCACTGTAGTATTATCACAATAGAGTGTGATGAGATCTTTACTACTAAGAACTACATCCAGCTCTTGGACAAAGCTTCGCATCCATACTGCTTCTTTAGATGCCTCAGAAGCTACGATATACTCGGACTATACTGTAGAATCTGCAACAACACCTTGCTTTGAGCTCTTCTAGATCACGCCACCTCCATTCAAACTAAAGATATATCCAGTCTGTGACTTCATGTCATCTTGATCTATCTGAAAATTAGCATCTACATGTACTCTGATGACTAGTTCCACATCTCCTCCATAAACAAGGAACATATCCTTAGTACGCCTCAAATACTTAAGGATAATATTGACTGTCATCCAATGGCGGTCTTCTGGATTAGCTTGATATCTGCCTACTACACTTAATGCGTAAGTAACTTCTAGACTAGTACATAGCATAACATACATGAATGACCCAATCGCGGATGCGTAAGGGATCCTTTCCATTTTCTCTCTTTCCTCATGTGTTCGAGGACACATTTTCTTGGAAAGATGAATGCCATGTGACACTGGTAACAATCCCCTCTTTGATTGTTCCATACTGAATCTCTTCAGTATCTTGTCAATGTATGTACTTTGACTCAGGTCTAACATTCTCTTGGATCTATCATGATGGATCTTGATCCCAAGAATATATGCTGCCTCACCCAAGTCTTTCATAGAGAAGCATTTATCCAACCATTCCTTAACTAACTGTAAGACAGGTACTTCGTTTCCAATTAATAATATGTCATCAACATATACTATTAGGAAAACAACTACACTTCCACTAAACCTTTTGTAGACACAAATCTCACATTTGTTCCTAACAAAGCCAAATTTCGTTACGGCTTCATCAAAACGAATGTTCCATGACCTTGATGCTTTCTTTAATGCATAAATGGATTTCTGCAACTTGCATACCTTGTTAGCATCCTTTGGAGTCACAATCCCTTCAGGTTCTGTCATGTAGACATCTTCCTGGAGGTTCCCGTTAAGGAATTCTGTTTTGACATTCATTTTCCAAATTTTATAGTAATGGTATGTGGCAATGGCCAATAGGATTCTTATGGATTTCAGTATCGCAAACGGTGAAAAGGTTTCATCATAGTCAATTCCTTAACGCTGTCTAAAACCTTTTGCAACCAGTCATGCCTTATAGGTGCTGACTTGCCCCTCCATGTCCAGTTTCTTCTTGAATACCCATTTATTACCAACAGGATTTACATAAAATAGAGGATCTACCAAAATACATGCTTGGTTTTGGTACATCGAATCTATTTCAGAATTCATGGCTTCTTTCCACTTGGCAGCGTCTATGCCTTCAACTTCTTCCTTGCAGGTAAGAGGATCATCATTGTCAACTAATAACGAGTCACCATCCTCAGTGACAAGAAAATCATATCGTTCTGGTTCTCTCACCTCTCTCGTGCTTCTACGCAGTTCTTGTGTCTTTGGAACATATTTTTCTTCCACGGGGATTTGTGGAATCTGTTCTTGTACCAACTCCTGTGTATCTTGAGCCTCGACTTCATCGAAGTCTATCTCGCTCCCACTATCTCTTTTAGATATGTGCTCCCTCTCAAAGAATATGGCGTGTCTTTCCACTGTAAACTTTTTTTCTGAGGGGTTGTATAGGTAATATCCTCTTGTTTCCTTAGGATATCCTATAAAGATACACTTTGTGCCTCGGGGTGCAAGTTTGTTACCTGAAGAAGCCTTAATAAATACTTCACTACCCCACACATGTAAATTAGATAACATGGCTTTGCATCCACTCCATAACTCGTATGGAATACCATTTATCGATTTAGTTGGTACTTGGTTTAGTATGTGTCCTGATGTTTATAATTCATATCCCCAAAAGGATAATGTAAGACTCACATGGCTCATCATTGATCTCACCATGTCCAACAGGGTGCGGTTCCTCCATTCACTTACACCATTCCACTGAGGTGTGTAAGGAGGAGTGAGTTGAGATAGAATCCCAAACCCCCGTAAGAAATCAATGAAGTCCTAATTAAGATATTCTCCTCATCTGTCTGAGCAGAGTTTCTTAATCTTCTTACCAAGATGGTTCTCAACTTCATTCTTGTATTCTTTGAACCGATAAAAAGAATCTGACTTATACCTCATTAAGTAAATATATCCATATCTACTAAAATCATCAGTAAAAGTTATGAAGTACGAAAACCCACCCCTTGATTCAACTGGAAATGGTCCACACACATCTATGTGAACTAATTCTAGAATCTCTTTATCCCTTTCACCTTTCCCACTAAATGGGACTCCGGTCATTTTGCCTTGTAGACACGCATGACATACACCAAGTGGTTTTAGTTTGAAAGAATCTAAATATCCATCTTGATGTAATTTTGTCAAATGTTTCTCATTGACATGACCTAGTCGGTGATGCCAAAGTTGGGTGTGGTATGAGTCATGTGAATTAACTTTTTCATCGATTGCCATTACTTGGTTTGTGTAGTCTAACACATAATGACCGTTATATAAATGTTCCCTACCAAAAAAATGCTATCTTTATAAAAGTAGCAACATCCACTTCCAAACTTGAAGATGAATCCATAAATATCTAATCTAGATACTGAAATAATGTTTTTGGTTACAGAGGGTACATAATAACATCCTTTCAAAACCAAGACCATCATAGCAGGCAATGTGAGGTGGTAGTCCCTGATAGCTACAACAGCAAGTCTGGCTCCATTGGTTTCTCGTAGATCTACCTCCCCACGATCAATCTTCATGAATCTACTTGGTTCCTGTATTTGGATATATATGTGAGCACCACAAGCTATATCTAATACCCAATTTTTAGAAATAGATAGATTTCATTTGATGACAAACGCACCTGAAGCTTCCCCTTGCTTCCTTGGCTGGGTGCAGTTTTTCTTCCAGTGGTCCTTCTTGCCACATGCAAAACAAACAACATCATGTTCTCTTGCCTCCCCTTTGATCTTCCTTTTCTTGGAAGGCCTTGAAAAAGATTTGGGCTTAAATCTCTTTTCCTTCCCTTTCCTTTTATTCACCATAAGGACAAAAGGCTTTTCACGCTTCATATCATTGTCCACTTGGCGAATAAGGACAAGAAGATCAGATAGAGACTTCTCAATGTTGTTCATGTTGAAATTTACAACTAAGTTTTAGAAGCTCTAGGGGAGTGATGCAAGAATGATATCTGTACCCAGTTCCTCGGGGAGTTTAAACGCTAGAACCTCCAAGTGCTCAATGTAGCCAATGAGCATGACTACATGAGGCCCGGCTGGGGCACCCTCTCCAAGCTTGCTCTGAAATAGAGCCTTGGAGATCTCTAACCTTTCTTGTCTTGCTCTCTCTTGGTATAGACCGCAGAGGTGCTCGAGCATGCTATAAGCATCAATGTATTCATGAGACTTCATGAGCTCACTAGACAATGATGATAACATCAAACATTGAACATCGAGTGAATATTTTAAATGTTGATCATAGATTAGGAAATCTTGATCACTCACCCCTTGGGTAGGAGAATTAGGAAGTGAGGGCTCCAACACGTAAAAATTTCGTTCATGGCGCAGGATAACCCGAAGTCTCCTAAAACATTCTTGAAAGTTACTACCAGTGAGGATATTGTCTTTTTCCAGAATCGATCGTAGAGAAAATGTGGTTGACGAGCTTGTCATATTTGATTCTACAATTTAAAAGAGCATATTTATTAGTACTTTCTTGATTACATTTTATGAGAAATAATAAATTTTATTAATTCTCCCACTATTTTATCAAGTCCCAATGGCCCTCACCATTGATCCCAGAATGTCTAGTTGCTTTGACATTATAGTGGAAAGGATCCATATTCCCCTTTGCATAACCCCAACAAGGGTTGGTCAAGATATTAGAAGGTATTTAGGTAGGTAGGTCTTTGAAAACAGTGAGCTTATAGTTCCTTGATCTGTTGAGTGGAATCCCCAATCCTGAAATCCTGACTTGGATTTCCTCAACTCTTGCCTCCAATATTACATCAAGTCTAGCAAGTTCTACTCCTATTGATGTAATATGGTTAAGTCAACCCGAAACCTTTCATAAGGGCTTCCTTTATAAAAGTAAGTGTCCCAACAACGGTTGGTCAAACACATAGTTTTATTGAGTCTTTCCCTTAATCAAGTAATGAAAGGTTTGGTCTGACTTAATATGGTGTTGATGGATTTTAATCCTTTATGCGTAGTTTTTCATTATCACATGCTTGTTAATATTAAGTGATGATTTCTTAAGTGATTAACCATGTTCTGATAATGTTTACGCATAGTCCGGTTTTTTATTTTATTCCATTTTTGCATGCTTGTTCATTTTATTAACTATGTGATCGCGACAATACATACATAATAAATAAACCATACAATCAGACAGAAATAAAATAAGATGGCATGATCATGAGCTTTTATTGGTTAGATTATCTAGCGGTTTGATAAGCTAACCCTAACATAGGAAAAATCACCTTGAACCAATGGTTCGTGTTTTGCAGCTCCCACCAGTTCACCTTTGTATCTTCTTGGGTTGGTTTTGCCTTAGATTCAGGTTTTGAACCATCTCCTCTATCTTGGGAGATCCTTCATTACACGGGGTTTACATTAAAGAAACAATGGGCATGCATTCCCTACATTTTATTGGAAGAAGGCTTACAGGCCCTACATTTTATTAGAAGAAGGCTCACAGGCCAACAAATTTAAATTAAACAAATTTAAATGAAACCAAACACACATAAAAAGGGTCTTTGGTCAAGCTCATGATCATCCATAGCATGCAACGATATTTACGCATATTTAGAATTCAAATTCTTTTAATCGTTCTATTATTTAAGATAAGTCACACTTGAAATTAATTAATTATGATCTTATAATTAATCAATTATTTATCTTAAATTCCTTTATGAATTTCTTTGATATTATTCTCATCCATATCCCTTGTACAAGTCTTTGTACTTTTAGAGGAAACCTGGTAAAATTCCATTTCTAGAAAGTACATGGCGTGTAGTTTATATTTACATGGCGTGTATTTCTTTTCACCCTTTATCCAAAGTACACGCCGGGGGATTTGGCATGTTTTCTCTACTTTGGAAATTTTGGAGTACACGGTGCGTAGATTAATCTAAAATGGCGTTTACTTCCTTGTTAGATGGTTACCGGCCTGGGAATCCCATGTACGCGGAACATGACTTCTCCTTGTACACGGTTTCACCTGGACCGGATCGGACTACACGACGTGTTGATTTAACATACACGCCATATATTCCTGTTCCCACACGCTGTTCATTTCTTCTCAACATGAGGTAATAAATACTCAGGTGTACTCAATTCACACAGCGTGGTTTGGTGGACCAGTACCGGTTTGTTGAACCTAAGTACACGGTGTGTAGTTTTCATTACACGCCATGTATTCCCGTGTTGTACAGACAGAAAGAGCGGATCCTCCGGATGAGTTAATCATTTTTATTTTAATCAAAATTAAAATTAAAAGGTCATTTATATAATGTGAATCAAGAAACGAAGGAGGAAGAATAGATCTCGTTCATTCAGTTTAATAGAATGATTTATCACGGATTGAATCAAATATAAATGCATAAATTATCAACGAAAATTAAATAACTATAATCAATGTTGTAACCTCGCTATGATACCAATTGAAGGTTTCAGGCGCAACAGAAGCTCATGGGTGGATGTTCCCACTTGGTTTTTTTTCATTAACAATGATCAATCCGGGATCAATATGATGATAAACACCAGTCTCCACAAATCGATTCATAGAAATAGACAAAGAAGAAAAAAGATCCCATAACCACAAAAGTGGACCGTCACAGGTTGATTATAATTAATTTAATTAATTGACAAGAAGTACCTTTTGGTTGTTCTTTCTTTGTTGATATTCTTGATCACGTTCTGATGTGATTATTCATTGCGTCGCAGAATCCAAGCGTAGACTTCCTCTAGTGGTGATCCACACGTGCACCTCGTATCTATGGACGTCACCAAAAGAGTCTCTGGGTGTTAGCGTGGAGAAACCTTTGCTTGCATTATCCACCTTAGACCATCTTGATCCTATGGAAGAGGACCTCTCTCAGTCTTGAGAGCGTTCTTGGAGGAAGATGTTCTTTCGTCCTTGAAATAATTCTCCAGAATTATTGTGCACCACGATTCTCTTGTGGGAAAAGAGTTGGGGTTGTGAGGATATTTATAATCGGATTTGAGGTTGTAGAGTTATGACAATAAATAAGTGCGTTACATGTTTTATTTATTTCATTGAATCTTATTGAAAACCCCCATGTCTAATAATTAATTCCTTGACATGCACCCGCATTGATTATAATAAATATCATTTAATAAAACAATATTATATCCTCAAAATCCCGACTGGAAAACTACACGACGTGTAATCATTAATACACGGCCTGTACTTGTTTTCCATAAAACTACACGGCATGTAATCATTAATACATAGAATGTACTTTCTTTTCATTTCCTTTCCAAAATGAAAACTACACGGCGTGTAATCATTAATACACGATGTGTACTTGTTTTCCATGAAAAACTACACTGCGTGTAATCATTAATACACGGCGTGTATATCTTGTTTTTTCATTTCCTTATTCCTCCATCATTAAAACAATCTAGGATTACTTGAATAATTATTAAACCACGTATGAGAATAATATTTATTCAACTTGAGATACTTGGATACATTTACTGTGTGACCATCTAGGCCTCTTTCTCGTTGACATTAGGCGAGCTTTCCTAAAGTCCAAGATTACTGTCTAGCAACGGGTCCAGGCACCCAAGAGAAAGAAGTTGATGCCGCATTGACGTGTCACCTCATACAAATGCTTACTATGTAATTTAATCCCTTTTTCTCAATATCTCATCAAGTAGGTTTCATGGCAGTGTCATAAACCTATATGCTTGATCTGTCATTCTTTGACTTCCAGAAATAAACTCGTCGTGTCACCATGGCCATGGAATTTGTTCAACAGTACTATTTCAATCAAAGGGCCCGAGTTATCTAATTCCATAAATATGGAATGAAAAAAATCCTTCCTCGACTTATCCATTAACAACATGTCATTTGTGACGCACCCAACGTACCCTACTTCCTGCTAATCATCTTCATGACGGTTTTCGTCAGCAAATCTTAGTGTGCGAGTCATGACATGAGTTAATGATAATCTTCCAGTCTAAGGACCATTACAAATGCTCATAGATAGTAATGTCTGATGATACAAAAACATGAGGAATTACTACTAGTGGGTCTGTTATCATAATCTCCCATATTGGAGATTACAAAGTGCGAACTCCATGAGAGAGAGTCTCGTCTTCTTATGAGTACTCGCACATGATGGTCTGTATACTATGTGTCCTATCATAGTATGTCATCCAACCGTAGAACTTTATTTAAGAATATTGTTATATAATTTCAAGGTTCTCATCGTAGCGGATCTTCCATGACCTTATCAATGCAACAAATATTCCAGGACATTATTATATTATTTTCATGCAGAATAATGAACAATATATAATAAGTGAACATTCATGTAATCAAAGTACAAAACAGTTGGTTATCAGGACACAAACCCTAACATAGGCATGGTTCCGAAGCATGTTGATGTTGTATTAATTTAATTGTCTAATTAATTAATACACCTATTTATTTCATTATTGCATGCAGTTATTATTAGGCTGGTTATGTTTAGATGTAGTGGTGTCGAACTACTGAGTTATACTCACACCTTACTCAGGCCATCATTTGGTACCCAAGTAGATTACAAGGATGATGGAGTGGACAAGGGAAAGGGACCATGTTGTTGATTTTTGCTTGCTGGATGGGCTGGAGTTTGGATACGGGACCCACATGGGGCTTATAACACCCCAAACATTTTATGTTATGTTGCTATTAAATACTTTCAATTAATTAGAAAGCCTATATTGCATGAAGCATTGAGTCTTTATGAAACAACACTTGGTTATTTTTAGGTTCCAGTAATAACCTAGCCATTAGACTTACATTTTCCACTTCTTTGTTTTGAATTTCGGAAAACAAACATAAACGATTACGATCAGGGTGATATTTGGAGTCTGATAGAATCAACTTAATTTTTAGTGAATAGTAACTTACCCTTATGAATATTAACTTACCCTTATGAATAGTAATACAACCCTTATGAATGGTAGCCTTACCCGTGAAAGTATAAGTAAAATTTAGGCACCTTAAAAATGAAGATGAATATTTTAAGTGTTGGTATTTTTCGCTTAAATGGTTATTTTAATTAAAAATTAAATTTATCATATTTAGAAAATTATTTTTGAAAAATGGAGTTCCTTTTTGAATTATACACATTGAAAAATGGTTATGGTGAATTTTTGGGATTTTTCTGAAATACTTGAATTTTTGGTGAATAGTAAAATACGATAGTTTATGATAAATGCTAAATACATGATTTATTGAGTCATGGATGATGTCCTAATGATGTAAGAACAGTTGGTTCAAAATCACATAAAATTATTACTATTTTTGGTCATGTAATCATCACTATTTCTTGTCTTAGGAAAAAATAATAAACCAATGATTAAAATATTAAGAAAACCCTCCTCCCCTCCACTATAAAAACCACCCCTCACACCCTCATTTCTTCACACCTCTCAAGCTTCAATACTTTCATAAATTCTACTAAAATATATCCCTAATCTCCTCTCCCATGTCCAACATTCCTTTCTCTCATCAAAAGACCAAATCCTCTCCCCTAAAGAGGCTCTCAAAGGAAGATAGATTCAAGAGGTAAATTCCTCTTTTCAATTTTTTTATTTTCCTTTCAAGTTCCTTTGTTATCTTTTCTATTACCACCTATTCTCATCCAAATGTTATGAAAAATATATTAACCTATATATACTAGAATTTAGTTATGATAATGGAATATTCCATCATCATCTCTTCTTTTCCCTCTTTTTATACTATTAATGAAAACACCATCCGAGATGTGTTAATTATCACATTCAAGGAAGATGGGTTTTCAATTTGCATTACTATCTTCAATAATGGTCATGAAACATTTATAAGGGTTGAACCAGATCATAATATATTTATTTTATCTTATGTAATGTTCTATAATCCCTACACATTCAAAATTTTAAATAATAATACAAAACAAGTTCATTATGCACAAAACCACCAATTTAATCCAAGTGTTTATCATTAACTTTTATCTAATGAGTCATCCTAATGGTATATAACCAAAATAATTATAAGATAATTTATATCTTTATAATTTCACTAATAATTTATGTTAACAATTCTGGATGTTTAACCACATTTCAAATGAACTTCCATTCATGAATACAAGTAAACTGATCATGGAAACCAAGGAAGAAAATGCTTCCAAAACAGTAAAATTGAACCTCATAAAGCCATAAAAGGCCATGAATTAAGATAATAAGGATAAAATAAATAAATTAAATGTAGAGGAGGTTCTTGACTTATTAATTAATGAAGCTAAATTTGATTATTCAGGTCATTAAGATCCATCGAAGAATACATTCAGGCATAAGGTAAGGGGTCTTTCATCTCACTTTTATTTTCATGAGATTTCCATTGTTCACCACTTAATTATTGTATATGGTTTATGTTTAATTCAATTTGATATATAATATAACTATTATCTTTATATTCATGGTATTATGTGATTCACTTGATTTTTATTAACTCGATTGATTACATTGTTGTAAGGGACTTTGTTTCAATTTTCATTTCATTGTGATTTACTTGGTATTGGGGACCTAATAATTCTTATGTGGTGTATATTATACCCCTTTGAGATAATATTTAATTTGGAATTTTATTTATATCATATATCCATATTCTTGTTACATGGATATGACTAACGCCATAGCCGTATACCATTTTACATACAATGTTTATTTGGAATGTTACTTTTACTGTGGAAATATTGATGAATTTGTATCCTCTATTCAATACCAATATTGAATATGCATATTGTTATTGTATTAAATATTTTGATAAAGAATTATTTGGACTGGAAGTGATGGGAGGGGTACGCTGTAACCCCTCGATGTACCGACAGGTCTCATGAGACAAATCAGTTGGCGACAAACCCTTCGAGTTTGTTTCCAAAACAATAAGACAAGTTTCTACCCACAAAATTAAACTATCTTGATGGTATAATGGTTCATGTGCTAGATACATGACTTCAAAATAATAATAATCATCTTTATTCAATATTCAGTTATTTCTTTCCCTGAGGTTTTCACTATGACAAAATCTATTGATGAATTTTTATTCTCAGCTTATTGATGGCATGTGTTTTCATTAATTCACCATGACTTATTAGTTGTGTCTAATTGATTATGTTTCACTTATTATTGATTCATGATTCTACTACATGTAACCCTTACTAAGAATTTGAGCTCACCCTTATTATGTTTCCTTTCCCCAGGTTATGAAGAAGAGAACCTTGAATAATATTTCAAGGAGGTAGTTTATTTCAGTTTATTATGTATCATATTGTTTTCCATCTTACCAAATATACTATGGGTATCATGTATGCAATATATTCTTCCAAAACTGCTAAACTAATTGTTCATTTAGGATTTGATTTCTTGTAATCATGCCAATATAATGAAATAATTCACTGGCTCGAGGCATCTGGGGTTGGGGCATTACAGTTGGTATTAGAAGAATTTTAGCAGCAACCATGGAAAATAGAATTAGGAAACATAGTTTAGAGGATATACCCTAAGATAGACTTTGAGGATGAGCATAGAGTAACTTCTTAGAATTTTGGTAAGGTAGAGACTATGTGGGTTTTCCTAGAAAATACATATCTATCTAGATACTACAAGTGGATGCGGTTCTAGCATAGATATTCCTTGGAGTAACAAATCCAACAAGGAGTTTTGGGCTTGACACAAGGTATCCTAGTACATGAAAATGAGCCTTACTACACACCTGGTTTGACACTCCCAGGGGATATGCTTAGGGTAATTCACATTTTCTTTATAAACCATTATTAAGGATTTAAAAGTAAATTAAAACCATGTTTATGATTATGAGATTAGCTTTTCATAAATTTTCATATTATGTTAAGTGTTTTCTACTTAGAAATTACGCATTATGACATAATTTAGTGTATGTAATTGTTTAGTGATGGCGCCTAATGGAAGAAAGGGAATCAATACCCATGGAAAATGCAGGTTTTTTCCCACTGAGATAGTCAACACAGTTAGTGTTGGAGAGGATCAGATCATGACCATATTAGGATAACTTACTCAGTCTATGATGAATAACCATGCTACACCTGTATTGGATCATTTCATGCGACAAAAGCCCCATCTTTTAGTGGGGATACCAATCCAGTGGTAGCTAAACAATGGATCAATTCCCTTGAAAATATATTTCTGGCATTAAGAAGTAATGAAAATGAAAAGGTATTACTGACAATATATTGCCTCAGGGGTGATGCTGATCAATGGTGGTCCTTGATCCAGAATACCACAGAGGAAGAAGAAATAAAATATATGGAATAAAGAACTTTTAAGGAAATATTATTCAATAAATATTTACCTCATGAACAACGAACTGAAATGAAGAGGAAATTCCTTAGCCTAAAGAATAGGGAAGAAGAGAGTATTGTAGAGTATGAGGATACCTTCAAAATATTAGCTACGTATGCTATAGATTACGTACGCGATTCAAAAGACAAGATTGATCATTTCTTTGAAGGTATTAATCCAAGTATTCGAAGGGAACTAGCTTCTCAAACATTTACATCATATGATGAAATTGTATTAAGTTCCATCAAAATAGAGAAGGAATTTTCTAGATCAAATTTGTTCAAGAGAATCTAAGATAAGAAGCGGTACTCTGATAACCATGGAAAAGGTTATATTCCAAAGAATAAGGGAATGAAGCAATTCTCATTATGTGAGAACTATGGAAAGAATCATCCTGGGAAATGCTTGAAAGGCATGAGAGTTTTCTATAAGGGTGGAGAAAAGGGTCATCGATCTAATGAATGCAAGGGGAAGAAACAAGTCAATGACATTCAATGCTATAATTGTAGAGAGATGAGACATTATGAAAATGAGTGTCCTAATCACCAAGGAAACTTTCCTTAGGAAAGGGCACAAGAGCAAGGGGAAGCTTATGCGATTACAACTACATAGGTTGAATTTCTTAATGATGTGGTGGAAGGTACTTTAATTGTTTCCTCAAACATAGCCAATGCTTTATTTGATTCAGGATTATCACATTCTTTTATATCTTCTCAGTTTTCCAAGAAAATTAGAAATTTATAATTTGATTTAAATAAGGAGTTGTCAGTCAAAACTCCTAAGGGAAGTATCACTGCAACAAAGATGTGTCAGTTAGTCCCCTTTGCAATAAACAATCGTACTTTAGTTTCTAACCTTATCACCAAACCTATGATTTACTTTGACATAATTCTTAGTATGAATTGGATTTCAAATTATGATGCGAAAATCTATTACAAAAAGAAGAAAGTTACAATTTTTGAGAAAGATGTATAATCAGTTATCTTTAAAGAAGAAATATCATTATCTAGATCTTATCTAGATCCACCTTTATTAGCTCTTCTAAATTAAATTCTTGTGGAGGAAGAGAAAAAAGCATTGATCGTATCACGATTCACTACTTTATTTCACTCTTAAATCATAGTTTTAAACTTGTTTTGTATTAAAAATTACAAATATTATCTCAAAATTCATATCCAATTTGATTCAATTATTAAATTTTTATCACTTTTAAAAAAGGTCAATTATTCTTTTTTTGGTGATTTAGTTGTAGGAGCGGGTGATTTGGAGAGTCAGAGATGATCCAAAAGGAAAATGGGAAAAACTTCATTGAATCCCAAGGGAATCTGTCCAATATTTTGAACATTTTACAAAATAAGTGCCTCAAAATGGGATAAAATTTTGTGGACCGATCCATAAATTCATGAGATACAACTCATCTCAAGAAACCGAAGCCCAATTAATCCATTAAGGTGGCCATAAAAATCAATATGTCTAGGGGACATAATATGCATGAAGTAAAAGATTTGGTTATGTATTTCGGCCATATCTCATGCTATATTTCTACATTGGCTGCCAAATTTGACATGAATACAGTCAATATGCTGTTCTATAACTTTTCTCTTTTGTCAAAGTCTAGATAATTCCATTTATCAACCCAAAATGAGACACAATTGGTATCTCAAAGGGTGCCCAAAATCACTTTCTATTTTGGCTATAAATTGACACCTTGGGAACCACATTTTCAAGTTAGAACAAGGGGTGAAGTGCTACCAATTTGTAGTTCAATAGTATTCCTCTCATCACCTTGGAGTTTCTAAAATTCTCTATACTCATAGGGAGAGCTCTTGAATCAAGGATCCCTTCACCAAAACCTTCCTCTCTTTCTCATGTTGTAATATTTTTGTTTTCATAATAAACATCTTTGTTCCTCTTTTATTTATTATATTTTCTTCTATTTTGTTAAATTATCTTCTTATTTACTTATCCTATTTGGTCTGTAATAAATATTAGAAAAGATATTGAGTTATATACTTTATAAACCTTTGTACATGCAAAACATTTCTACGATGACTACACCACCCATGGAAGAGTAGTTATTTTTAGTAACTAATATACCACTCACCTTCTTCATTAATTTATTTTGAATCAATTAGATACTATAATTCTCTTAATATTATCTCTGAATTGAGTTTTGAATTTAATTTAAACTAATAAATCAATTGAATGATTCATGTAAAAACACGTGAGGTCGAGTAATGTGTCAATTTTGAGAGTGTGACCTTAACCGGTGAAACAAATGCACATGGGATAAATTTGTAGAGTTAAAATATAATACCTAAACACAATTAATCCTCATTTTCTATAATGGATATGCGACCTAATTTACCATTGACCATAATCTAGACTTATAATGTCAATCAAAGCAGGGTGCTACGATTGCATGTTTCGAAGCTAGCCTCGAGTTTAATTCATTTCATGTTTGTGGTTATGTTAACTCCTATAGGGTTTGAGGGTTAAAAAATTAGGGGATTTTAATTAAGTGGATATTAATTTAAATGATAATGATTAATAAGTAAGTGAAGAGGTATAGTTATATCAATTACGCCTTTTAAAATATTTTCTAAAAAACATATTCTCATTGTGTATTATTAATCAAATTTCATTTCAAAAACAAAAACAAAAACATAAAATCTTCTTCGAGCATGATTTTTATTATTATTTTATAAACATTGAAAAAACCCCATCCTTATAATTTTTTTATTTTACTTTTATAATAACTTTTATATATTGTTTTAAATTACTTCCTCCTTTGAGAGACGACCTCGGTCAACCACTCTGGTGCACCTAAATAACCCAAAACCAAATATCAGTTGAGAGAACCCATGATAGTGCCTTTCAAATTGGTTCCATTTTTAGGGAGGCAAGTAATTTATTCAACCAATTATAGGTATTTCTTTTATTTTTAATTTTACTCTTTTCTTCTCATCTTTCTTTCTTCTTTCCCCTTTCTCAAGTTTTTTTCTTCTCTCTTCTTATATTTTTATCAGACCAACTCAAACTTCTTTTCTTCTTATTATGGTCCACTTTTCTGCTTTTCATTTTTATTTGATTTCTGAAAAAAAAACTAATTCCAAGGATCTCTTATATCTTGTCCATGATATTTAACATAGCCTTCGAGCTCGAATTAGATAGTCTCAGTCTATGGGAAGTTTCAACATTCAACCAGTTGGAGAATTCCTCCATTATGGTAACACCGAAATTGGAAATAATTGTGAATAAAACATAAAAAAGAACTAATGGATGAAAATAATAACAATGATATTAATAGGATAATTTGATAATTGGATACACTAGATATTGACTATCAACCAAATTCTATTGCATACCCAAATCTCGAATCGGAAATTGAACTAAAATCTGGGTTAATTCACCTACTTCCAAAATTTCATGGCCACTCTGGTGAGGATCGTAATAAAAATATAAAATAATTTAATGTGGTTTGTTCAACCTTAAAACAAATAAATGTGTCTGAAGATCAAATAAAACTAAGAGAATTCCCATTCTCACTTGATAGAACTGAAAATGATTGGATGTATTACTTACAACCTGAAGATGTAACATGTTGAAACGATTTGAAATGTCTTTTCTTGTAGAGATTATTTCTAGCATCAAGGAACACTTCCATTTTCAAAGAGATCTCGGGTTTCAATCAAGATCAAGGGGAGTCAATGTATGAGTACTGAGAGTGATTCAAGAATTTGTGTGCAAGCTTACCACATCACCAAATCAGTGAGAAACTCCTCATTCAGTAATTTTATGAAGGAATCACACCTATGGAGAGGATTATAAAGGATTCTATAACTAGAGGGTAATTGGTCCACAAAACACCAGTAGATTCACGCGTGTTTATCAACAAGATGACACAAAACTCCCAACAACTTGGCGATCGAGGTACACCACATGTTAGAGGAGTACACCAGGTAAGTCAATCTTATCTTTAAAGTCATTTAATTGATACCAAGTTGGAAGAATTTACCACTATGGTGAGACAGATTGATTTAGATCAAAAGACATCCCAACCCACTCCTGTAAGACATTGTGGAATTTTTACTGAAACAGACCACCCGACTTATTGTTTCCCCCAACTATAAGAGAAAGAATATTGTTCGGCAGTATTCCCTAGGAGATCATATCAACAAAAAAAACACATCCCCATATAAGTATGATTCCTTTTCTCCAACATACAACCAATGGTGTAAGGATCAATAAGACACGAGGTATGTCTCTATACAACAATAAAGCCCCACCCTTTTTAACAAAATTTCCAGCAGCCTCCACATTACCAATAGGGCTTCCAAAAACCCCAATGAAGATTTGAACCTAAAGCACAACCAAGTCAACAATAAGGGAATTATCAACCAAAAGTAGATTCTAATACTGATAATCTTTTGAAACAAAATTTTCTTAATCAATATAATGAGTTGAAGAGTCAAGGTTCGGAGCTGAGGGAGTTTAAGACTCAAATGATCCAGATTTCCACCTCCCTCTATGAACTAGTAATTAAGAACTCTAGAAATATTCCTTCCCAACCTACTTCAAATCCCAAGGGGAATGTTAGTGCCATCACATTGAGAAGTGGGAAGAGAACAACTGAAACTTCTGCACCTACCATTCCATCAGGATTCACCTTGACTCCGGAGATGCCCTAATCAAGAATCACTGATGATAAACCCAAGTAGAAAGAAAAAGGTAAGAATAATATTGATGATGTTCCTCATAAAACCATTCCATTTCCAAATAAAATTGTACAAACTAACAATATAGATGAATAGGAAATAAAAAAGAGGTTTTGGACACATTTAAGCGTGTAGAGATTAACATCCCTCTACTTGAATCTGTTACGAAAATAACAAGGTATGCCAAATTCTTAAAAGAACTTTGTACCAATCTAAGAGCGATAAATGAAAATGAGAGGATAAATCTTGGAAAGAATGTGTCAGCACTCATTACATCAACTCTAGTAATTCCAATAAATTGAAAGGATTTGGGGACATTCACTATTCCATGCACCATAGGAGAGTTGCACTTTTTTGATGATCTTTGTGATTTAGAAGCTTCCATAAATGTAATTCCTTACTCTATATTTTCTTCTTTATAGGTTGGTGATTTGAAGTCGATGAGAGTAGTGGTGTAGTTAGAAAATAGAGCTACAACATATCTAGCAAGAGTCCTTGAGGATGTACTTGTTCGGGTAAGAGACAAGATCTTTCCATTATATTTATACATACTTAACATGGAGGATGATTAGGTAAATTATCATTCTCCCATCATCTTAGGTTGTCCCTTCCTCAAAACTGAAAATAACTACCATAAATTTTCATGAGGTTACACTTTCTATGGATTTTAGAGATGAATTTGTGATATTTAATGTTATGGACTCCATGAAGTACCCCTTAAGGAATCATTCTGATTTTTTATCTCCCATTTTTAACCACCAAATAATAACCCCATGGAATTTTAATTATCCCATGCTTAGAGATATTATGAGTGTTGGTTCTATTTTGATGTTTAAGATCACTTCCACACCTATTTCTAATGTAGAAAAATCTCTTAGATTTGATTTTGAAATGGATTCCTTTTTGGATTTTGATAATTCTCACTCTGATTATGAAATGGTGGTTGTGTATGATGATGGATTTGATGCTTTATTCTCTGTTTCCGACACTTTCGTCGGGGTGCGCGCGTCCGTCTGCTTGAGGACAAAAGGCGCGGTTTTGTTGCCCCACATTCCTACTTTTGAAAGGCGGGTGGCATACGTTCCTTGTTCAGGGACGTCTACTCCTAGATCAAAACAGGATGATGGGATGTCAGTTCTTCATTATGTGGATTCCTCCTCAGAACTTGTCACCTAGTCTAGGTCTCCCTTATAGACTTAAGACGTTTTTCTTGAAACTCTTCCTAGCACTATATCTTCATGGACACCAGTTAATTGCACTGCTTTTGTCAGGAAATTCCAAAGGGTCCAGTCAGGGAAGCAACCTTCGGTCAGGGGAGTAGTCACGTTGGACATCACTGGTGTGTCTGGATGCTGGAACACTGGTATGTCTGGGTTCTTCCCCTTATTATAGGGCTTCTCGAGGGCACAGAAGCCCAAATCATCCCACGCAGAATGCGAGGAATTATATTCCATAGGCATGTCTTTGAGGTTTTCCTCAGATTACAATGTTTAACATAGGGTATGCCACAAGTTTAACATCTAGCGGGGATGGATCAGACTGATCGGGACACTGACTAGAGTGGATCAGATGACTGTAACCCCTGGAGGACACACTGATGTAGGTGGGTTGACATGACCCCACCAGGATGTGGCAGCCCAGGTAAGAATCAAGATGGATGATGGGGTGCAGAGTGAAATGCATGGAGAATGGGATGAAACTTCCATGAGGACAACAGTAATGTTGGGATTGAGTCTCAGGGAGACTTCCTACGTATCCCCGTGGTAGGGAATCAAAGTTCGTGTAGTTCAGGAGGGCGATGCGACGCCTGAGGAGGTGGCCCGTGAGATTGGATGTGTGGATGGGACCCGGAGGAAGTGGAGCCTCTGGGTTGGGGCATGACCTTCCCGAGACACCTAGTCTAGAGGGAATGGTCAGGTGATGAGCTTGAATTGGGGTGTACACATAGGATAATAACCTGATGATGTGTATGGGGCTTATGTGTGGTTAGAAGCCTGGGTTGGTCTGATGCCACTAGGATAAACCAAAGATGTGGGTCCCAACAAAGGGGATTACAACGACTTATCACTGAATGGGAGACACAATGACTTACCTCTGTTTGGGATACAACGACTTATTGCTGATTGAGGGACACAACGGCTTACCATGGACTGGGGGACACAACGACTTACCGCTGAATAGGGAACACAATGGCTTACCGCTGACTGGGGGACACAATGGCTTACCGATGACTGGGGGACACAATGGTTTACTACTGACTAGGGGACACAATGGCTTATCGCTGACTAGGGGAGACAACGGCATACCGCTGCGTGGGGTTTACAGTTTAACGTCATGCGAGATGAAGGTGAACCGACGTGAATAAGGACCTGGGGTCCAGATGGATGGTGTGGGTGAACCGACGTGAAGGGGGGTCGGAATGAATGAGATTTGGGCTTGAACCTCAGGGAGGCTTCCTACGTATCCTTCTTTGGCACGGATCAAAGACCATGTAGTTCAGGTGGTGTAGGAACTGACATGAAGGGGGTTCGAACCAATGGGTGGCGGGCTTGAACCTCATGGAGGCTTCATATGTACCTTTCCTTCGCAAGGATCAAAGACCATGTAGTTAAGGTTGGTGTTTGGGGCTTAAACTCTAGGCTGCCCGAGGTGTTGGTGAACTGATGTGAAGGAGGTCGGAATGACCGGGGTGGTGGGATTTAACCTCATGGAGGCTTCCTACGTACCCTGCCTTGGCAAGGATCAAAGTACTCATAGTTTAGGATAGTGTTTGGGGATTACATTCTAGGTTTCACAAGGTGTTATGGTCAATGCTTAATATAAGCCCACGTGATTCATGCTCAGTGTGTAAAATAAGAGGCATCAAAGACCTTACGATCACATTTCGAAAGGTGCATCCATGGGAAGTGAAGTGGGAATCATGCGTGGTTAGCGGCCTAAAGAGGAAACATGGGATTATGCATGGTTAGCGGCCTAGAGAGGAATAGGGGATTGAAACTTACTCCAGGATGGAGGCCCTGTGGTGGCAAAGACCAATGGGAGAGGGATTTGGCACCCAAGAAAGGAGGGGCAAAGATGCTGCCTCCGACAAGAAAAGCTAGGGGCTTATACAAGGGTGGTTTCCCTTTCCCCGTGTGCAAGGCACAAGTCATGGTCACAGTTTAACGTCATGTGCTGAGGATGATGGAGCTTGGCATTTTAACATCCTGCAGCTCGGATGAGGTAGGCATGCTCCGCACCCCTAGGACTTACTTAACCGAAACCCGCTACACCTTGGTGAAGCAAAGGGGAAAGCAACGCCGTGTCTAGGAGGTGTTATGGAGAGAACCATTGGGGGGGGGGGTCCACGTTAGCATGGCTATGCGAAGAATCAATAGCCATTAGCGTGCTAATGTGAAGAAGCATGAGGCGAAACAAGGCAATGAGAAGTATCGTCTAGGGGGACTTTGAAATTAATCTATGCAAACCTGAGGGGCCACATGGTTAAAGAGCGCATGAAGCAGGTGTGTCATGCACGAGAGTGGCTCGAAAACTGTGCCTTAAGGTGAGGGCAATGTTGGGAAAAAATCCCTCAAGGTAACATCGCATCATTTTTGGGTTTGATTATGTTTGTTGAAAAAGCAGGTTTCTATGGAGAATTGTATAGTTCCAGAGATGTTTTTGAAAATCCATGTTGACAAAGAACCATGAAAAAGGAATGGAAGATCTGGAGGAGGTACAAAAAGAGTAGTACAAGGGGGTGCTGTTTTCCAGTGTTTGCCAAATTTTTGGGGTCCAAAATTTGGAGTTTTGTGGGCATCGCGAAAATAGGATTTCCTTGAAGATCTAATTTAAATATGGTAAAGGCATGAGTTTCGTGAAGATAGGCTTCATGGATTGAATTTTTTGAAGACCAGAAAAATGTTGACGCTGATGCTTCGTGATTACATCAAGCTTTGCGAATGGCAGAGTTGAAGAGCATTATGGCGGTGAAGGGAATTGCGCATAGGAGCTTCACGGCGTGTGGGAAGAGCTTTGCAGTGAAGGCACGAAGTAAATGATGGAACGATCCGTGATTACGACGAGCTCTACAGTCGGAAAATTTCCATGGTGCTTCATGATTTTGAGAGAATTTAGGTGGGAACTTCAGTGCTTCGTGATTTGAGATGATGTGGCGTTGACTTCGCACAGAAGGTTTGAGGGTCGGTGGAATCGCCTATAAATATACCTCGACCCCCTCAAGAGAGTTAGTAAGTTTTTCATAGAAAATATTTTTCTATCGGTTCGCAAAGGTGGTTCGTGAAGGTAGTGTGCTTTGAGAAAGAAGAGCTTCGCGGCGGCTAATCTAGCTCTGTGAAAGTTGTGTGTTCCACGTTGGCTCAGTGAGCTTCATGAGGGAAGTCACTCTGTGATAACTTGAGCTCCGCGATGGCCTAAGCATTGCGAAGGCTTGAGCTTCGTGAGAGTGCTTTGCGAGAGTGCTTCACGAGAGTGCTTTGCGAAAAGGCAGGAGCTTCGCGAAGGCTTGTTTGAGCTTTGCGAAATTGGGAGCCTAGCGAAGTAGGGTGATTTGTAAAGGTTTTTACAAAGGAATTGCCCATTGTTCAGGGGAAAAGGGGTATTCATTAGTGGATGAAATTTGGACTTTAACAGATCACCTACATACTATGGATGATGCATTCATTAGTGGTAATGAAGAGACCTACATTTCTATAAACTATGAGTGGATCCCTTCCAAGTGCAGTGAGAAAAGGAAGAGGAAGAAGGTTATCCTTTCTATTGGTAGTCATCCAGAGAGAGAGAGAAATAGGGAGTGACCCTTGGGAAAGTAGTGAGCTAACCCTAAACTTTGTAAAGGTAGTGAGCCTGGGCATAGAAGTGATCTAGCCCGAACATTATTGGCAGTTATCTTTAGTGAATTTGGTACAATGGCACATCATCGTTGTATGCTCCTTGAACGTAGCCTAGTGAGGGTGAACCAAATAAAAATATCTCTGTCTGCCTGGTTGCTTCCCTACATTGCATCTAAAGCATCACCATCAGATAAAGATAAAAATAAGTGATCAACATAAACACACAAGAGAAAAAAGTGACCCTAATAATAAAGAGGTCAAGATCCATTAGGGCAGGAATAATTTTGAAAACGAATTTCCATACCCTGATTCACCCCCCTCTCAGGTTATCTAGGCCCCTAATGGTCCTAACAGGTAGTACATGGAGAGCGTGTCAAAGAATGGGCCGGGGAAAAATAGGAAGTCTGCACGTAAGACGAAGGGATTGCGTGCAATATGGACGGTTTGAATGCAAGATGATGGTTTTCATAGAAATAGGAGGTGTTGCATGCAAATCAGAGGTGTTGCGTGCAAGAAGGGGGTTCACGTGCAAGTCAGAGGTGTTTCTCGCAAGATGATGGTTTGCGTGAAAGTCGGACTGGTGGTGCACACAGATTCCTGATGCATAGGGGACTTGCGTGCAATAGGGAACACCTTGTGCGCAAATAACTTTGAAACTTTCAAGGATTCGAGGGACCGTCCGACGACACCCCCGGGGACCCTATCACACAAAAACCATTACCTAAAGGCCATGGGTTATTCACGTGGTCGCGGAAGATGGGGTATTTGTGTAGCAGAGCATCGATTCGACTTCGGTCCCCCCCAAAGAGAGGGTATATAATTCATTTTATAGCCGGAGTCCTCAGAGTGGCGCGCAAGTAACTGGCGTGCAAACCCCGTTCGCGCATCGGCTTGGGCGCGGAAACGGGGCCGACCGTGCAAAGGGCCGTTCATCGTCGCCTTTGGTGCGGAAATGATGTCGGCCACGCCAATGGCCATTCGTCATCACCTTGGGTGCAGAAAAGGGGCCGGTCAGTTGGTCGTCGCCTTCGGCGTGGAAATGACATTGGCCGCGCAAACGACCATTCATCGTCGACTTGGGCACAAAAAATGGGTTGGCCGCACAAACGACCATTCTTCATCACCTTGGGCACTGAAATGGGGCCGGAGCCGCCCGCCATGAAGGGAGGCCTTTTGGGAATGGAAGGGAAGTCTGGCACGCAACGTTTTGTGCACCAGGAACCTTCTTGTGTGCGCCTACTCAATCTTGCGCGCACTCACCTCCTGGGACTCGGGATCTGCATTTTTTGGCGTCCCAGGTTAATTTGTGGCTCTTTTATCCGCCATATGGGTCCCTTCTATGGATTTTGGAATCAAAAAATTCCCCCCCTCAGAATCGGAGTTGAAAGGGTACTTGAAGGTCGGATTCTGAGGGTACGCCGAAGAAGAGAAATGAAATCCTCGGGGGTGTGCAAAAACGCAATTTGTGCGCGTAATAGGGCTGCACGAGCACAGAAGACGTGTCCGCGCTTTATAAATAGGCCGAGGGCCCCTCCCCCTTGGCCCTACATTTGAATTTTTCCCCATGGAAAGCTTTCTTGCCCTTGTGTGTGAAAAACGTACTCTTCCACGCGTAAGATCCCGCGATTGAATCTAGGTTTTGCGTGCCGTCCAGAATTGTTTTCTGCGCACGTCGACAGTATTTTGCGCCGCCATATTTTGCATGCCAATTGATCCTTCTTTCATGCCAACCCCTAAAGAGCTCTCAGATTGCCTCCCATCAGACCGACGCCAAGAGGGAAGTTTCCGATGCAACAAGGAGAACCCAAATGATCGCGAACCCTCAGATTCTTCGCGCAAGGAGGGTCATTTTTGACAATCAAATGATTTTCAGCATGCTAATGCAAGACCAAAAGGATTATGTCCTGAGCGGTATCCTGTTGCTATAGAATTTCGGTCTTCTGGAAGAAGTGCTGATGTTGGGTTTTGAGACAGACACACCGCGGTCGTGGGTGACATGCGAAGATAGTCTTCCACAATTCCACATTACCAACAATGGACATCCTGCTAGGGAGACACAGAACATGGCCATCTACGTCCTAAATCCGAAGACCAGGATGGTTGCAGGAAGCGAGCCAGTTCCCCAGGAATCTCCAGCTATTTATGTAAGTACTTTTATAAGCAGCATTACTGATGAGACAACGGGTTGGTAGGAGTGGGATTTTAGATTCAGGGGAAACTTCACCAATGAATGGGCATGGGCATACTGGGTACGCCAGAAATGTGAGGAATTCGTGCCGGAGATATGGGCCATTGGGATTTTTGAGGCCTCTTGGACTTCTCAATTCCACTTTTACCAACAACAGGACTTAGTAGCGGAATTGTTCAGTCACTGGTCGCCAGATACCAACAATTTTCACCTCCATCATGGGGAGGTGGGCATCAATCTATGTGATGTCAATTGTATCAGAGGAATCCCCTTAGAGGGGTATCAGTACAATGAGTTCCTCCCGATGGATAATTTCAGGGGGGATAGGACCTGCACCCCAATCCTATCGTAGAACTTGCTGGAGCTAGCTAAAGAGGAACTCAAAATAAAATATATCCTAAAATACATATCCTATTTAGGGTGGTTTATTCTCTTTCTGACCTAGGACATGGCCGTGAAGATTTCAGGTTGAGGGAAGAAGTGCCCGAACACATCTCAGAGGAGAAAGGGAAACATGAATTATGGTTCCTGGGGCTGGACTCGAAGACATGATTTCTAGGGGTTTCTACATATCCCATGAGAATGGGAATCAATCCAAACGTAGTTCTTGGGAAAAAAATGTGGTTAGGGATCAACACTGGTAGGTAGAATCCTTTCTGGAGAAGAAACTGATGCATCCCATGATTAACATAGGGCATCCCGAACTTGTTCAGGGTAGAACCATAGTTTAGTGTCATGCGTTGAGGACATATGAACTCGTGCAGTTTAACGTCATACGATAGAACGTGGGGTGAAAGGAAAGATCCCAAAAAGGGAGTATGTGGTGCGGTAGCTATAAACCCGATGTGAATGAGGACTTGGAGTCCAGATCACACCACGTATCTCCGGAGGAGACTCTTCGGGTCAGGGGACCAAGAGTGAAAATTAGGCTGGGCCCATAGCAAAGTGGTCAGGCATTCTTACATACCCCATAAGGATGAGAATAAAGCCATACATAGTTCTAAGAGTGAATTTTAACATCATGTAGGATGAGGAAAGGTACCTATGGCATGGCTGCACCAGTACACGTCCTACTAGAACTACTAAACCTACGTGATTCATGCTCGATGTGGGAAACAAGAAGTAGTGATGGGAATTTCCTAGAACAAGAAGGCACACGTCGAGGATGATGGGACGCTAGGTGAATGATGTCCCAATGATGCCGACCCACCTATATAATGCACCTAGATGCAGGAAAGAGTAAATGCGAGTATGTTTGGAATTCCACTTGAACATAAGAAACTGGAAATATGTGAATCATGATGCTCGAGATCTGATCCACAATGATGGTGGTACAACGATAGGGGATAACTATTGACCATGTTCAAAACATAGTATCCATATCGCATTAGCCTAGAATGGGGACAAAAAAATGAGGGTCGACTGCAGATTGTGTTCGAAACACAGGACCTGTCGCAAATGCCGTCTGAGATCTTTAGGGATGTTGGCCTAGGACGGTAGGTAAGCTAGTGTGGCATGAAACTAGGATGCAAAGGGGTTACCTTCCGATATAGAAGAGGATGAGGATCTGAATTATGGTATCACGAAGCTTGGACATGGAAAGAGGGGAATGTCCCCGTAAAAATTCCACACTTCGAGCTCTTTGTTGAAACACATATTAATGTGACTATAAGACGTATCAGATTGATGGAGTCGAGTCCCTCCCCAAGGACAAGGGTCTTGGGTTCGCACACTTCCAGCTTAAGGTTATAGGGTGGACCATTAAGGGGGGCTTGATTTAATGGACTGTGTGCAGCGCATTGGAATAGCCAAACGTGGCGTGCAGTTCCCATAGGGAGATCTTAGTTTTGGGTCATAAAACTCAGACCATGCTGGGAAAAGGTATGGGAATCACATGGTGAAGATATTGAAAAACCTGACGTGAGTGAGAACCTATGAGGTACTCACCACACCACATGTTCCTAAATGAGTTCAGACCAAGGGGCCAAAAAATAATGGATAGGATTTGTAAATTCCTAGGGCTGGACCCGGAGACAAAAATGCTTGGGAATTCCTACGTATCCCATGAGGCTGGGAATCAAGACAAATGTAGTTCTAAAAGAGATCTTAGTTTATGGTTTTAGATCTCGGAACATGGATAGTAGGATATGAGAGACACACAGTGATGTAATTACAAGACCCGAGGTGAGTGAGGACCTTGTCCGGATCACCGTGTGCTTCTTGGGGAAGGTTTCAGGTCGAGGGACCGAAAATGAAAGTTAGACTGAGCCCGAGACAAAGTGAAAGGACGTTCCTATATACCCCATGAGGATGGGGATCAAGCTATATGTGGTTCTAATTATGGAATTGTAAGATACTGGTGCCGAAGATAATAAGGTTGTGCGGGTCTGGACCTTGCACCAAAAGAAGTGGTATTTGATATATCTTTTTTGTCTTTTAAGATGAATGTTTTTTTTGTGAAGTGATGGACCTAGGATGGAAGGTCTAGGTATCTCCATAGGAATCAAGCCATATACATGAATTGAAAAATGGTATGGTGTGTAACCAATACCAAACATGATGTCCACTCGGGTGAGGACATCACAATGCAGTTCTGTTTTTCATCGTGCGACCAGGACGATAATATCACAGTTTAGGGTCATGTGATAGAACCAACCATGCAATTTTAATGTCGTGCAGGATAAATGCAACAATTTAAAGTCATGTGGGACTAAGAATCATAGTTTAAAGTCATATGGATCAGACGTATATTAGAGAGATGAGGTTCCAAAGGGGATGAACACGGTGCGATAAAGCATATCCGATGTGAATGAGGACAAGGTCCACACCATACTGTGTGAAATTCCAAGGAGGAAACCTCAGGACGAGGGGCCAGGAAAGATTAGAGGAGGGGGGGGGGAGGAGAAACTAGCTCCCTATTGAGATGGACCCGAAAACGAGACATCCAGGTGTTCCTACGTATCCCACAGGAATGGGAATCAAGCTGTACATAGTTCTTGAAGGTGCCTTTTAATGTCGTGCAGGAAAAAGGACATGAAGTAGGGGGGATATACTCTAGAAAGGGGTGTATGTGGTGCGGCTAATGCACACCCGATGTAAATGAGGACATAATCCCATACCACGCCATGCAGTCCCGTAGGAGTTAAAGCCCCGAAGGCAGAAAAAAAGAGATAAATTAGTGAAACTCGAGCTGGACCCAAAGACAAGATGTCTAGGAATTCCTACGTATCCCATAGGAATGGGAATCAAGCTACATGTAGTTCTAAAAGTGATATTATTTTATGTTCTTAGAGATCATACCATGGAGAAGCGAAATCCTTCCATGTAAGCACAGACCTCAACCCAATCCCTAAGCCCACGTGAGTCAAACTCGGTGTGGGAAACAAGGGCGGAAGATGTTTTTTTGAAAAACCTAGAACACACATCAAATGGATGTTAGTGCAGAACCCCGAATGGTGCCTTTACCACGACTTTGTCCTCCTAACATGCAAATGCGCACTGAGGGATTGTTTCAGGACTGTCAAAATCCCATTTGAACATGATGAGGTGGAGAAGGATACGAATCATGTAACCAATATTCAAGGATTGAAGGGGATGGCATGATGATGGAGGATAACTATTTACTGTTTTCTAAACACAACACCCATATCACATTATCCTAGGATGGGAACAATAAATAAGCATCGACCGCTGACCAAATTTGCAACGTGGGGCTTGTATCAATTTGTTGCTCGGAACCCTTGAGGGCGTTGGACTGTAATGGTAGGAGGGACCTTGGGCCGAGCATCCATGCCATTCGGGGGTCCCTTTGGATGTGACAGGTGATAGAAGCCCTAATGAAGGGGAAAACAAAGCCTAAGAAATGGGTGAAAGCATGTCCAGGTGGAATTTGACATTCCAGGTGTTGAACCAGAGTACCCTTGGGCACATTGGTGAATCACCGAAGAGGATCGAGGGGATCATATTGAGAGTGCCCAATTTAAAAATACGAGTGTGGAATAAGGCGATAGAGGACTCTCAATAGGGAGAGGTATATGGCGTGGTCGTTACAAACCCGACGTGAATGAGGACATAGTCCCATACCACACCATATACTCCTCTCCTAGGGAAAGGGTAGGCCAAGAGGCCCAGATAATAGGGAGATCTCTAAGAGAGGGGCTGGACCCAAAGTCAAGACTTTCGGGTGGTCCTACGTATCCCATAATAATGGGAATCAAGACACACGTAGTTCTTGAAGAGCGTAATGCGTAGCTTACCGTCATGCAGTAAGGATGAAAATGGGTAAAGTACCCCAAATAAGGGAGGTGTACAGTGTAGCGAGTAACCTGACATGAATGAGGACATAATCTCATACCACAGCATACAATCCTAAGTGAGAACTTGGGTCGGGTACCTGAAAAGGCCAAGGGGCTTAAGGCTGGGCCTAATATAGAAAGTCCCGACCAGTTTCCAGTTTAACGTCTTGTAATGAGGACGAGGAAAGGATAAGGTATCTCATCTGAGGATGTGTATGGCACGATGAGTAACCTGACGTGAATGAGGACATAATCCCATACCACACCATATAATTCTGTAAGAGTTAAGAATTAGGCCGAGGTCTCAAGATTGGGCCATGGATAGAATATCGTGGCCAGATTGCAGTTTAACATCTTGTAGTGAGGACAGAGGTGATCTTAGTTTAGGGTCATATAGCTCAGACCGTATATTCCTAGTTTAATGTCATATGCATGGGATAAAAAGGACGAACCATCGTGCTTATGGAAGACCACCAAGAAACAACGATGATTGAAGACAACTGTTGACCAGGTTCGCCACACATTATCTGCCCTCATGTGACCGGAGTTTAGGGAAAGCAATTGAGCGTCGACCATTGACCATATTCTCAACATGATACTCATACCAATTTTCCACCCGCAATCCTCAAGGAAGTTATCCTGTAATGGTAGGAAATCCATTGGGCCGAGCATCCATGCCATTCGGGGGCCCTTCTAGATATAGAGGATGACGAGAACCTAAATGATGGGGCACACGAAGCATGGCAGGGCATGTGCTCACAGGATATATGATAAATAAAAGGAGTGATGTCTCAAGAGGATATGTGTGGCATGGAGAAATAGGCCAATGTGAATGAGGACATGAGTCCGCACCACACCACACAATACTAAATGAGGACTTGGGCTAGGGGCCAGAAAAGGCCAAGGGGCCTGAAAAGGCCAAGGGGCCGGAAAAGGCCAAGGGGCCAGAAAAGGCCAAGGGTCTAAAAAAGGCCAAGGGGCCTAAGGCTGGGCGTCCTGGCCAACTGTAGCCATATGACCTCTTGTGCGGTTGCCACCTCATCACAGCTCTTAAGCCCATGTGAGCCGTGCTCGGTGTGGGAAACAAGGAGATGGACTCAACTTTTTCTCCCATAAGGGTCTGAGAACTAGCATCGCTCGAAGGGAATTCACCGCTTGGAGATACAACAAGGCAGAATGAACCACTAAACTCAATGTTTGGGATATCTTGGTGTGGATCTAATGAAAAAGGATAACTTTTGACCATATTCGAAACACAGTGTCCTTGTAGTAACCTAGAATGGGAAAAAAAATGAGAATCGACCGCTGATCATACTCGTAACGCATGACCTCTATCAATTTGTTGCTCAACATCCTCAAGGGAATTGTCCTGAAGTGGTAGGAGATCCCTTGGACCTAGAATCCCTACCATTCAGGGGCCCTTCTAGATGTGAAAGATGATGGAGTCCTAATAAAATGATTGGGTGAAGCATAGTTGTGCCCATTTGTGAAAGAGGCAGACACCTTCGGGGAGTGGGACGTATGGAGGGATCGAGATGAGATCGACGTGAATTGGGGAAAAAGCCTACACCACACTATATGTATTGACCCGAGGGGAGATTTTGGCATTTGGGCTAGGCCAACAGACGAAATTTCCGGGCGTTCCTATGTATCCCATGAGGATGGGAATCAAGCCGTACATAGTTCTTGAAGGCCATTCAGTTTAGTGTCGTGCGGTGAGGATGTGAGAGGATAAAAGAATAGGGAGTGGGCACATGGTGCAACCATCGTAATCCTGACATGAGTGGGGCTAAGGAAACCTACACCATATCATGAAAGGATATTATGAGAGAACTATACCCAGGGGGGATAGTCAAAGAGAAGAGTTTGGGGCTGGGCTCGAGGCGAAATGATTGAGCATTCCTATGTATCCCATGCGGATGGGAATCAAGCCACATGTAGTTCTACAGGGCCATGTATTTTAACGTCGTGCGGTGAGGACGCTGAACAGTTTAATGTCATGCGGGACGAAGCAATTTAGGGTAATGTAGGACCCGATAGTTTAAGGTCATGTAGAACCAAACAGTTTAGGGTCATGTCGGACCGTATACAGTTTAAGGTTGTGTAGGACTAGACTAGTTCAGGAAAAGTATTTCTTGAGAAACTTAGAATTGGTGGGAGGAGTTATACGCTCACCATCCATGGTCACGAGGGAGTATGCACCATTGGGGCAAACCCTGTGAATTATGTAAGGTCCTTCTCATTTGGGCTCCAACTTTGGTGGTTTCCTGCCAAGTATCATTGGTGTCCGGAGGGCCAATACAAAGTCTCCTTGCAAGAAGGAGAAGAGGTGAACCTTCTTGTTGAAAGCTCTGGCTATATTGTTTTTATGCCTTTCCAGATTGTGCAGGGCACAAAGCCTATTCTCGTCAAGTGCTTCCAATTCATCCATATGAATTTTGGCTACCTTATCTGGCGCATGCTGGTCATATACTGCCATGCGTAATGAAGGCAACTGAATCTTGATGGGTAAGATGACCCCAGTTTTGTACACTAGGGAATATGGGGTCACCTTGGTGGAATTACGAGTCATCGTTCGGTAAGCCCAGAGGGTGTTGGGGAGCTTGTCTGACCAACTCTTCTTGTTCTAACAAACCATTTTATGAAAAATGTTATAGAGGGTTTTATTGAAAACCACAATCTTCCCATATTCTTATGCGTGAGAGCAGGAGGTATGGTTAGAACGGATGTTGTACTTGGCGTAACACTTCTTTAACTCAATTGCCTGTAAGTTGGTGACATTATCGGCGAGGATGACATGAGGTACTCCAAACTAGTAGATGATATTGGAGCTCATGAAGTCGACAATAAAACGAGCCTTGACCTCCTTGAGCGAGACTGCCTCTGCCCACTTGGAAAAGAAATATGTAGCGGTCATGATGAACCGACACTGGCGATCTGTCGTCGATGGATATGGTCCCACAACATCCAGTACCCATACATCAAAGGGCCAAGAGTACTTGTTAGTGTGGAGAGGATCCGGTGGCTGATGCATGAAGTTGGAATGAACTTGGAACACATGACATCTCTTGGAAAACTCGATGCAATCATGGATCATGGAGGGCCAAAAGTACCCTAGTCTCTGGATATGCTGAGATATCTTCAGCCCAGTCTGATGAGCCCCGCAGGAACTGGTGTGAAACTCCTACATGACCTAAGAAATCTCGACTCCTTGGGTGCAATAGAGGAGAACACCATCAAACCTGCGCTTGTAGAGGATCTGCTCAAGACTGAAACCACTCTAGAGGGTAAACAGCAGCGCATGACATCGAATTCACTCATGCTTGGCCCGATTAGTTGGGAGGTAACCATTTTGGAGATACTCAACAAAGGGGGATCTCCAATTGGGATTCATTTCAACCAATGCATCTGAGGGACTTGGGTGTCCTGACATGGAGGCTCTGGTAGTAAGATGGATCACCTGAAGGCCATCCTCATCACCTGGGTTGACGAGAGCAATGAATCTCCAATGTGCTATGTGGATAATCAGATCACCCTTCTCGGGTTCTAAAAGTGATGCAGCAAGGTCGGCCAGGGCATCAGTTCGACCGTTCTGAGATCGAGGGACATGAGTAACTTCTGGCTGAGATGGGAACTGGGCCATTAGTTGGAGAGTGCGCTCCAACAATGGTACAAGCTCCGGCTTTCTGACGATGTAGTCACTGTTTATCTTCTTGATGACTAGTTTGAAATCCCCTTTCACATGTAAATGGGGCACATCAATCTCGAGGTCCAGCTCGAGGCCAGTAATAAGAGCCTAATACTCTGCCTCATTGTTGGTGTAGCCTTATGACAACAGGAATGAGTATGGAAGAATGGATTGAGCCAAGGTAATCAAGACAATACCCAGGCCAACCCTATTGAGCCTAGGATCGTTGAGCCTCCTACTAGTGGGACTCCTGGAAGCACCATCAAAGCGCATCTGTCAGCACGACATGGCATGCTCTACTGAGAGGATTGCCTCATCAAGAAAATCGAGATCCATGGACTGGTCAGTAGAAGCTGTATGGGCGGAAAGGAAGTCTACCAATGCTTTCCCCTTAATAGATTTCTGAGGGACAAACCTGATATCGAACTTTTGAAGAATCACTGCCCACTGAGCTAGAAGGCTTGTCAACATAAGGTGGTTCAGAATGTACTTCAATGGGTCTACCCAAGACACCAGCTATACCTCATGGTGCTGAAAGTAATTCTGTAATTTCTATATTACGAATACCAACACAAGGAATCTCTTCTCGATGGGGGAGTATCTGGTCTCCATATTGAGGAGCATGCGGATGAGGTAGAAAAGGCTGTTTTCTTTCCCCTCATTGTTCTTCTGGGAAAGAAGGGTGCCAAGAGATCATTCCAGGGTGGTCACATAAAAGACCAATGACTTTACAGAGACGGGTGGCATCAAGACCAGAGGCTGGAGCAGATACTGCTTGATTTCCTCAAATGTGGTTTGGCACTCTTCGTCCCATTCGTAAGTGATTCATTTCTTCATGAGCCGAGAAAATGGATTACACTTGCCGGCTAGATTCACAATGAATCGGCGTATGTAGGATAAGTGGCCTTGAAAAACTCAAAGCTCCTAAATATTGCATAGGGGAGGCATCAAGATGATTTCCTTGATATTCTATGGATCGATCTCGATGCCCCCGTACCTGAAAACAAATCCGAGGAACTTCCCAGAGGTGACCCCGAAGGCACATTTTAATGGGTTTATCTTTAGGTGGCGAGAACAGAGGAAACTGAACACTTTATTCAAGGTATTTGAGATGGTCCTGATGCCGGTGAGATTTGACCACCAGATCATCCACATAAAATTCCACCAATGTCCCAAGGATCGACTTGAATATGTGATGCATGGCCTGCAGATAGGTGGAACCTTCATTCTTTAAGCCGAAGGGCATGACCTGGGAACAAAACGTACCTTGTTGTTCCCTAAAGGCTATAGACTCCTCATCCTAAGGGGACATCTGAATATGATTATATCTAGAGTACCATTCCATGAAGGAAAGGTCTTGGAACCCCGTTGTAGCGTCGATCAACAACTCTGTCACTAGGATGGGAAAATTATCTTTCGGGCATTGACAGTTGAGATCACGAAAGTTGATGCAGACTTTGATCTGCCCATTATTTTTCCTGACTGGCACAATGTTGGATATCTATTTGGGGTAATGGACCTCCTTAATGAAATTTTCTCTGATGGGATTATGAACTTCTGCCTCTACCATGGCGCCATGAGAAGGGTGCATATTTCTGGGAGGCTGTTTGAATCCACGATGATTTTTTGGGAGACCGAGGAGGTGTATGAATACCTGAGGATCTAGCCCTGGAATCTTGTTGTAGATCTAGGAGAATACATCACGATGTTTCTTCAAGAAGTCTATGTACCATTGCTGCTCCTCGAGGGACTTCGCCACAATGATCAACGTGGGTCTCGGATCTGCCTCGCTACCATGGTTCACCTGTACCAATTCATCGACCGTGGCAGAGACACCCTCTTCAAAGGAGGGGGGGGGGATCCTTTAAATCCTCTTCTTCTCTTGTGGAGGATGGATATACAGTTTCAGGAGCTTCCTCTGGGTAGATAGCCTCCTTTGATAGGCTGGTACGATCATGGGCGGCAGTAGACACTACATCGGGAGATTCATGTGCTGCCGAAACCATAGCAATGAAGGCTGTCGATATGATCTCATCCAGTCTTCAGCCCAAGGGGCCACGCTTGATGATATCAAAGAAATAGTGGCATGTTGGCTTGATCCGGTTAATTCCATCCCAGTGAAAAAGTCACGTATGATGTATTGTCGTTTCCATGGGGCGGACATCCCGATACCTTATGGGGGTAGGAGGCTCCAGGATCACTTGAGCCTGATTTTTATAGGAGTATGAGGTGATATTCCATCGTCACTTAGACTTGGGAATATGATTACCCCTTGTACCAGATACAACAAAAATTTCCCCATGTCGGGGGTCGTGGCCTCCAATCGAGGGATCGGGAAGACGTAGGCATCATCCAGACCTACCCAGGGGTCAACTGCAACCGTGACGGGTTCAACCTCCCTGGCCCGAATCTGCTTTTCCTAGATCTTGTAATAGTCGACATCCAAGTATCGGGCTTCAAAAGAGGCATAAGTAGACACATCACCTTGGAGCACACCCACTTGACCATTGAAAGAGTACTTGAGGCACTGGTGATATGATGAGGGAACCGTCACGTGCAGGTGGATCCATGGTCTTCCCATCAATGCATTGTACGTGGTGTCTTGGGAGACAACCGTAAACTCGGTGCTGGTAACTAGGCCACCGAACAAGGTCTTCAAATGGATCTTGCCGACCATGGTCTTCTCTGTCCTATCATATCCCTAGATTCTTAAGTCAGAGGGAGTCATGTCATCTTCGAATAACCCCAGCTTCCGCAGTGTCCATGTCGGGATAAGGTTGATCCTGGAGCCAGTGTCAACAAGACATCGGAGAACCTCCATGCCATTAAATTGTCTAGTGAGGTAAAATGGACGAATGTGACCCTGTATTGGAGAACCTTCATCTCCTCTCAAGAATGAAATGATGGCCTGAACTTCAGCATTTTCGACCGCTTCAACATGAAAGGCTTCTGCCGCTATTACCTCCGTCTCAAACTGAATGGGGCTTCTTAAAGCCTCAGTGAGCTCCTCGCGCATATCTGATGATAGGAGAAGGGCTTCAAGGATGGAAAGCATTGCTGAGATGCTGACAAGGTGCTTGAGAACATCATATTTCCACGCCAGGCATGAACTTCTGCTTACAGGAGGCCGCTCTGTGACAGGATGCATGGTGGGCCCCATTGGCTGGACCGGTGGCTGACTGGTGCTGGGCATGTCTCGCTACTCACTAGTCGAAGCCCACAAATTAGTTACTGGATGCCGATCGGATGAATGAGACCACCTTGTAGTAGGGTGTGGCTGGTTACGACATGGTCGAGGTGGCTCTGCCTGATCCAGTAGCACAAATGGCGGTGGAGGTGGGCCCAACGACATCGGATGAAGAGGCTGCGCGTACTGAGCTCTGCGATGGGCCTACTGTCTGGTCTCAGTGGCATGCATGGATTGGCCAGAAGTGCCAAGTGATGTTCCTTTACGACCCATATGGTCGTGACTCCATCGACGTTGGCGTCAGTTGGGGACGTTGGGGAGGTCCGCCTGGTGTTTCCCATTGTTGGGAGTCATGTAGGGGTTTTCCAACTCTACAGTGTTAACTGAAGCGTACCCTTGACTGTCACTTGAAGAGTCGTCCACTACTGGGTGTATCCTGGGAGGAATCCCCATCTCTGGATGCATGAAGTCGCTGAGAGTATGGGATGACAGCGACATTGGTAGGGCATGTTGATTTCCCTTGCGTCGCTGATGCTTGCTCTTCTTGGAAGAGGATGACTGGGACGACGATGCAGAAGTAGTAGCTGTGGATTCTGAAGGATCCAGCTGATTCAAGTGTGCACGGATGATACCATGGGAACGAGCGACTGTTTTTCGAACCATCCAAACTTCATACTTATAAGACCTGCGGTTAGAAACCTACTGCCACTCACCCTCGCTGTCGTTGCTGTTGTCTGGACTTACAAAGACGCATGCCACTTGTGCTGGGGCCGAGACCAACATGAATACATTGTTATTGAACTGGTCTTAAATCCAATCTTTGAACACATAGCACTACCTGAGAGTGTGCCCCAGGATCCAGTGATAGGGTCAGTAGTTGGGGTGATCAGTGGGGTTCTCTTATTCTGGACTTCTACACTCAGGAAAACACACAATCCCATGTTCCAAAGTACTTCAGAAAGAGTCGGGGACCTGATTCTTGTTGAAAAAGTAACTCTGGTTTCTTCTATCTCGAAAGGGGGGACTTGGCGCATGAATATTACGAGGATCTGGAGGAGCCTGTTGAGGAGGCGGATCCTGATTGTCCCGCCTAGGTGGTGGCGCTACATTACATGGGGCACCTGCTGGTTTTGAGGTGGTCACTGCTGGGCTAGAGGTTGCACCTATAGTGGTGGGCCTCTACAAGGTAGCAGAGGTGGATCCACTGGTAATAATTCCATCCATTTGGGGGAGTCTATCTGGGCCACTGCGGCGGGTTCGGCTCTGACATCCCTTCTCGTGGGAATTGTGAGAGGCAACGGACGTGCCTGACTGGATTTTTACAGGGCTTCTTCTAGGCACTGGGCCTTATCAGAGAAGTCTCAGAATCCTCTAGGGTAGTTCTGGGTGATCATATAGGTAACCAGTTCCATCTTAACATTTCTTACACACATCATCAGTAATTTCTCCAGAGTCAATGGCATGTCAAGGGAGTATGGAAGTCCCTTCCACTGGGCAATAAAGTCCGCGACACGCTCATTAGGTATCTGTTTGCACTTAAAGTGGTCCGCAATGCTTGTCTTCCGTGTGGTGGAGTTGAAATGGTAAAGGAATTACCTCTGGAGGTCCTACCAGTTGGTTATTGATATGATGGGGAGCCGGATATACCAAACAAATGTAGGCCCCTCCAATGTCTTCACAAATCATCGGATCTTGGCAGCCTCCTACAACACTGGAGTCCCTAACATGGGCCCACACCTTAAGGTGAAGTGGGTAAGATGCTATGGCGGGTCCCCTGTCCCGTTGAAGGGGGAAAAGGTGGGATTCCCGAAACCCGGCAGTGTTGGCATATCATCCACCCATGCTGGATATGAATTTCCATTAGGTGGGATTTCCACCTATTGCATTTCCAACACCTCTAGGCGGGCAATGAGTACCGCCATTGGATCATCTAGGCGGGGGTCCCTTTCTTGATGGGGATCCCTAACCACGAGCATGTTGGTGGGTTCTTCAACATGGAAAGGTGGCTCAGCGGCTCATGAAGCGGTTGGTGGAGTGACCTGCGAGGAAGTTGGGGGAACCCGAGCTGGGTTCCTTGGATTTCTGCGCCGTTTTAGAAGGTTTGGCGAGACATACCGTTCCCTCTTTCCATAAGTTTTGGCTTCAACCCTATCCACGGGAGCAACATGATCAGGGTTAACTGGAGGTAGCTCACCAAGGGTAAGTTGTTTCTGCCCCTGCTATACTGATCTAGGATTTCCATAGTCTGGCCGCCACTCTACAGCACATTCATCCAGGAGGTCATCGACCAAATTATTTTGCTCGGAAAGTTGTTGGTCTAATGTGGCCTACTCAGGGTCCCCCTCCTTCTTCTGTACTGAGGCGGACAGGTCGGAGTGTCTGACAACTCTACATTCTCTTTACCCTTACCAGAATTCTGGCTGAGTACTAATGCCTCACTGGGTGCAGGGAGACCCAATAGATTTCTCTGCTGATGAGTAACTCTCCCAGATGGGTCCAGTAGTGGTGGCATGACCTTGGGGGGTAAGTCCCCATCAAGAAGCTCAATCTCCTCCTCCTCATCCACTATGTCAGCCATGTTGACCGTGACCCTTCCTGGGGGAATATCCTTGATATCGTCTAGTAAGTTGGGTTGTCGCCAGATATGACTGAAGAGGAGGGTAGCATACTGCCCCCAACCACAGATTTTCACATGGGGGAAGCCTCCTTGATAATATTGTGGAGTACCTTGATACTATGAACACATTTCTGTTGGAGGGTCTTACAGCGGTATGGTGACTCGGGGCGCTGGGCCATAAGGAGTGTGGCTAGATCAACCGGACGACATTGCTCGTCGATGTCGTCGAAATTTGTATGACTCCTGATACAGGCCACCCACTGGTGATGAAGGTGGAAATGCATCGCCCAAAGGTTTTGGCAGAAACACTCAACTTCCTCTGGGGTGAGGGATTCCGGTGCGCGGAAATTCAGCACTGCCACGGGCCAGAACATCATGGGGAAGTGGTCCGCTACGAGGATGTTCCATAAGATCCTCACCTCATATTCATGGTCTAGACATTTATTACCCTACTTGTTAACCGGAGGCGACTGAGGAACTGGCAGTGGCACTGAGGCAGACCTCTGGGGCGGCAGGCTGGCCGGTGGAGAGTACGACGAGCGGGCTGACAGGCCGCTGAATCTCAGGTTTCCCTCCGAAGAGTGTAGCGACCTGGCCTCTACGTCACTATAAGATGGTCTGATGGCCATAGTTCTTGGATCAGGGGCTAGGGATACTGGCGATAGGCCGCGATACTGCTCGCCCGCCATTGGTCCCCAAAATAGCTCTCTATGATCTCTTGTCGTAGTAGAGAGCGCTTCTGGTGACAACGACGATTATTACACGACCGTAACCTACGGGGTTTCCATAATTTTCATCATCCTGGATATAACTACGGAGGGATTCAAGAATCTGATGGACCTCTCACTTTGGGAGTACTAGGTTGATGCGCCTCGTTCCTGCCCGAGTCCTTGACTCAGATGAGTGAGGGGAGGGTTCCCGAGTTGAGTCATATTCCGCTTCAGAGTCTGAGAAGCAGACTGATTTGATCTCAATCCAGACCTTCCCTGAATCCTTTTTATGATGGCGATGACCCGACTTCCTACCCCTGGATGGCTCTTTTGGATAGGGTATATTTCTGGCATGAGGAGGTCCTTCAGCCATACTGGCGCTTGGGTGGGGAGGACTTCCACCCGAGAAAGCCGGGGTGTGAGGAGCACTGGGGAAGATATCAAAAGGGATATGGGGAGGAACTCTGTGGGAAGTTCTGGAGCAGGTAGGACCTTTGATCGAGCATGTAGGAGCACAGATGGGATCCCCATGCTTGCTCCCTCTGATGACATCAGTATAAGGAGGGGCCTCATACTGGTTGATCTGAACACGGGTAGGACCTCCATGCTATGGGTTGATAAAGAGAGGTTTTCCTTCACTTATCTGGTCTCTGAGGTAGGGCGGACCTTCACCAGCAGTTGTAAAGACATGTGGAGGGTCCCCACATTGAAGAGTGAACGGATGTGCAACTTCACCATACCAATGGTTTGTGGTGGGTGGAATTACCCCATATCTGGTGCAGTGGGCACGGGAGACTTCCGTGCTAAGCGTTACTGCTGAAGGGAAGACCCTCATTTAGATTGAAGGTGGCATGGGGTGGCTCTACATGCCGAGCCTCGAAGAGGGGAAGGCCCACGCTCTCCATGGTAGAAGTACATGGAGGACCTCCATACTATGTGGCATTACTGCGGGTTAGTCAGTGACGACCACTACCTGTGCTGAAGACCAAGAGAGTCGACCCAGCCTGCCCGTGGGGCGGTTAGGGCATCGATCCAGGTCGAACGTATAAGTTCTCCTGCTTAGCGTATACGGGGAGTTGGTGGTATGCGTCAGTGGTGGATCAGGCCAGAGTAGCCGCTGACGTTGACGCCCCTTGGCGGGTGGCCTCTTCGGCTTGCGCCCGACGCTGGCATCGGGTTAGACGGACTAGAGCCGGTGGTGCAGGTGCATGGATTACCTGATCCCCGACCAGTAAGACTGGGCGACGGTGCTGATGTGGCCAGGTGGGAGCCTTCATTGGGAGCCCCTGGAATGGAACTCTGACCGGGCTGGCCCGGACATCCCCGACCTCATCGGCATAGGGAAGGGAGTCGTCAAAGCATTCCAGGGATAGGCTCCCGAAACAGTTATATGTTGGGGTGAGGAGCAGTGGATCCATGCGCGGCCCTCGGGGGTGGCATTGATGACGAGGCACATACTCCTCCAAATCCAGGTGGGCCATATCCCTCATAGGGATGATCCCCTCCTCCTCATAATGGTACACGAGGTCATTGATTCCCCTCCATTGAATAACCTTGGATGGGGAGATGAGGCATGGGCACCCCATGGCCATGGGTGTAGAGGCCATTGTGGAAGAGGCGGAGCCGCGTGAGACTACCGCATTGGCACTACCCCTTCCCCTGTGTCGGTGGGCAGGCGGGGATCACGTTCTGAGTGCTGCAACATGATTCCTAGAAAGTAGGTAGATTAACTCGTCAGTGCTGAAAGAAAAAGGAATCGATGACCAATGCCCCAATGTTATCCTGTCCTCCATGACTAATAAGAGGGGTCCACGCTGAAAACGTTGTAGAATGGGGTGTAAAACGTTTTACTGCCCCAACTTCTGGTGAGTTTCATGTCAGGCCTGCTATTTTCTTGATGGGACCCGACGCTAGATAACTGGATCCGGTGACATGCTAGTCCATTGATGCCTCGAAAGATACTAATATCCATATTGAGGATAAGACCTTCATGTCGGGTTCACCATTTCTGTTTCCAATGCTTTCGCTGGGGCACACACGTCTGTCTGCTTGAGGACGAAAGGTGCGGTTTTGTTTCCCCACATTCTCGCTTTCCAAAGGTGGGCGACATACGTTCCTTGTTTAGGGAAGTCTGCTCATTAATTTAAATGGTATGATGGGATGTCGGTTCTTCCTTCCATGGATTCCTCCTCAGAAATCGTCACCTAGTCTGGGTCTCCCTTGTATACTTAAGATGTTTTTCGTGAAACTCTTCCTAGTTCCATACCTTCATGGACACCAGTTAATAATACTACTTCTATCGAGACATTCCAAAGGGTCTGATCCGGGCAGCAACCTTTGGTTAGGGGAGTAGTCACGTTGGATATCACTGGCATGTCTGGATGCTGGAACACTGGCACGTCAAGGTTCTTCCCCTTATTATAGGGCTTCTCGTGGGCACGGAAGCCCGAGGCATCCCACGTTGAATGCGAGGAATTATATGCCATAGGCATGTCTCTGAGGTTTTTCTCAGCTTTCTATGTTTAACACAGGGTATGTCTCAAGTTTAACGTCCAATAGAGAGAGATAGGACTGATCAGAACATTGACTAGATTGGATCAGATGATTGTAACCCCTGGAGGACGCACTGATGTAGGTGGGTTGACATAACCTCACTGGGATGTGGCGGCCCGAGTAAGAATCAAGATAGATGATGGGGTTCTGAGTGAAATGAGTGGAGAATGGGATGGAACCATTGTGAGGATGATAGTAATGTTGGGCTTGAGTCTCAGGGATACTTTTTACGTATCCCGATGGCAGGGAATAAAAGTCTGCGTAGTTCAAGAGGGCGAGGGGATGCCTGAGGAGGCGGCCCGTGAGAATGGACATGTGGATGGGACCCGAAGAAAGTGGAACCTTTGGGTTGAGGAATGAACTTCCTGAGACACATAGGATCAAGGGAAAGGTCAGGCGATGAGCTTGAATTGGGGTGTACACATAGGACAACAACCCGATGATGTGTATGGGGCTTTTGCGTGGTTAGCAGCCTGGGTTGGTCTGACGCCACTAGGACTGAACAAAAATGTGGGTCCCAGCAAAGGGGATTACAATGGCTTGTCACCGAATGGGGGATGCATTGGATTACCGCTGATCGGGATACAACGGATTACCACTAATTGAGGGACACAATGACTTACCGATGACTGGGGGACACAACGACTTACCGCTGATTGGGGAACATAATAACTTATCACTGACTGGGGGACACAAAGTCTTACCGCTGACTGGGGGACATAATGGCTTACCACTAACAGGGGGGCACATTGGTTAACCCCTGACTGGGGGACACAAAGGCTTACCGCTGTGTGGGGTTTACAGTTTAACATCATGCGGGACGAAGGTGAACCGACGTGAATAAAGACCTGGGGTACATATGGATGGTGTGGGAGAACTGAAATGAAGAGGAGGTCAGAACGACCGGGTGTTGGGCTTCAACCTCAGGGAGGCTTCCTACGTACCCTGCCTTGGCACGGATCAAAGACCACGTAGTTCAGGTGGTGCGGGAACCGACGTGAAGGGGGTCAGAACCAATTGGTGGCGGGCTTGAACCTCGTGGAGGCTTCCTATATACCCTGCCTTGGCAAGGATCAAAGACCACATAGTTCAGGTTTGTGTTTGGGGATTACACTCTAGGCTTCCCAAGGTGTTGGTGAACTGACGTGAAGGGGGTTATAATGACCGAGGTGGAGGGCTTGAACCTCATGGAGACTTCCTATGTACCCTGCCTTGGCAAGGATCAAAGTACTCTTAGTTAAAGATGGTGTTTGGGGCTTACCCTCTAGGCTGCCCAAGGTGTTATGGTCGATGCTTACTCTAAGACAACGTGAGTCATGCTCGGTGTGAGAAATAAGAGGCATCAAAGACCTAATGATCACGTCGCGAAAGGTGCATCCATGGGAAGTGAAGTGGGGCTCATGCGTGGTTAGTGGCCCAAACATAAAACAGGGGATTACACACAGTTTGTGGCCTAGAGAGGAATATGGGATTGGGAATTACACCAGGACAGAGGCCCGATAGCGGCAAAACCTAGCGGGAGAGGGATTTGGCACTGAAGAAAGGAAGGGAAAAGATGCTGCCTCTGGAAAGAAAAGCTAGGGGGCTTACACCAGGGTGGTTCCCCTTTCCCCGCATGTGAGGCACGAGGCAAGGTCACAGTTTGACATCATGTTCTAAGGATGATGGTGCTTGGAAGTTTAACACCCTGCAGCTCGGATGAGGTAGGCGCGCTTCGCACCACTAGGACTTACATAACCGGAACCTGCTACACCTTGGTGAAGCGAAGGGGCAGGCAACACCGTGGATAGGGGTGTTATGGAGTGAACCATTGTGGTGTCTACGTTAGAATGGCTATGCAAAGAAGTAATAGTCGTTAGCGTGACTATGCGAAGAAGAATGGGTCAAAGAAACACAACATGTAGTATTGTCTGGGGGGACTTTGAAATTACTCCATTCAAACCTGAAGGGCCACACAGTGAAAGAGCGTGTGATGTAGGTGTGTCACGCATGAGAGTGGATCAGACGCTATGCCTCAAGGTGAGGGAAGCACATGGATCACGTGTTAAAGAATACTGGGAAAAAATAGGAAGTCTGCGCGTAAGAGGAAGGGCTTGTGCGCAAGACAGATGGTTTGTGCGCAAGACGGACGGTTTGCGTGCAAGACAATGGTTTGCGTGGAAATCAGAGGTGTTGCGTGAAAATCAGAGGTGTTGCGTTCATGATGGGGGTTCACGCGCAAGTTGGAGGTGTTGCACGCAATATGATGGTTTGTGCGCAAGTCGGACCGGTGGTGCGCACGGACGCCTGACATAGGGGGGACTTGCGCACAATAGGGAACACCTTGCGTGCAAAGAACTTTGAAACTTTCAAGGATTAAAGGGCCCGTTCAAAGGCGCCCCCTGAGAACCTATCGCACAACAACCATTACCTGAAGGCCATGGGTTTTTCACATGGTCGTGGAAGATGGGGTTTTCGCGCAACATAGTGTCGATTTGTCTTCAGTACCCCCTAAAGAGCGGGGATATGGTTCATTTTATAGCCGGAGTCCTTGAAGTGGTGTGGAAGGAACCAGTTCACAGACCCTGTTCGGGCATAAGCTTGGGCGTAGAAATGGGGCCGACCATACAAAGGGCCATTCGTCGTCGCCATCGGCACGGAAACGACGCCGATCGCACAAACGGCCGTTCGTCATCACCTTCGGTGCAGAAATGGTGACGACCACGCAAACGGCCATTCATCGTCACCTTGGGCATGAAAAATGGGCTGCCTGTGCAAACGATCGTTCATCGTCGCCTTGGGCGAGGAAACGAGGCTAGAGCCACCCTCCGTGGAGGGAGGCCTTTTGGGCACAGAAGGGAAGGATGACGCACAACGTTTTGCACACCAGGAACCCTCTTGCGCTCGCCTACTCGATCTTGCACGTGCCCGCCTCCCGGGACCTGGGATCTCCTTTTTTTTGGCGTCCCGGGTTAATTCGGGGCTCTTTTATCTGTCCTATGGGGCCCTTCTCTGGATTTCGACATCAATATTCTCTTATTTTGATGATATATATTCTGATACTGAGGTTCATTGTGCACATATTTCCGTTCCTTCAATTTCTCCATCCATACATCACCCCCTACATTGGAATTCAAGCCACTTCCACCAAATCTAAAATACTAATACTTGATGAGTGTTGATATATTACATGTTATAATTTCTGACAATATCCCTTTTTAACATGAACAAAAACATTTGAATATTTTGAGAGAGAACATTAGGAAAATTGGGTGGACCTTGGCCCACATATCTAGTATTATCCCCTCTATTTGCATGTAGAGGATTATTTTAGAGGATGGGGCTAAACCGATTAGGCAGCCAAAAAGGATACTGAATCCAACTCTTATAGAAGTTGTTAAAAAAGAAGTTGAAAATTTTCTTGAGGCTGGTATAATTTATCCCATTTCAGATTCTCAGTGGGTGAGTCCTATTTAGGTTGTTCCTAAGAAAAGTGGTGTTAATATTGTTAAAAATGATAAAGAGGAGTTAGTTCCAATTGGGGTGAAAAATAGTTGGCGTGTGTGTATTGATTATAGGAAACTAAATCATTCCACTCGCAAGGACCATTCGCCCATCCTATTTATTGATCAAATGCTTGAGAGACTAGTTGGGAAAACACACTATTGTTTTTTGGATGGCCTTTTTTGGATATTTTTAGGTTCTTATAGCCCTAGAGGATAAATAGAAGACAAAATTCACTTGTCCATTCAACACATTTTCCTACCAGAGGATGCCATTTGGACTTTGCAATGCGCCAAGTACCTTCCAGACATACTTGGTGAGTATTTTTTATGATTTTATTGAGAACTGCATGGAGGTATTTATGGATGATTTTATAGTTTATGGGTCTTAATTTGATGATTGTATCTCCAGTTTGGGAAAGTTTTTGAATCATTGTATTGAGAAGAATATGGTCTTAAACTTTGAAAAGTGTCATTCCATGGTAGAGTATGTCATTGTCTTATGTCAAGTAGTGTCATGACATGGGATATAGGTTAATAGATCTAAGGTAGATATTATTTCATCCTTACCCTATCCATCATGCGTGTGTGATGTTAGATCTTTCCTAGGGAATGTAGGATTTTTTCGACGCTTCATCAACGATTTTAGTAAGATTTCTCTTCCTATGTCATGATTACTTGAAAAGGATTTTGATTTTATGCTTGATGATTCTTATAGGACTTCCTTTTATGAGATAAAGAAGTGTCTAGCCACTCCACCAATCATAAAACCCCCACGCTGGGAGCTTGCTTTTGAGGTTATGTGTGACACCACCAACTTCATGGTTAGAGCTATCTTTTCTCGGAGGGTGGAGGGATGCTCACATTTTATTGAATATTCATTGAGGACATTGGATTCATACCAATAAAACTAAAAAACCTTAGAAAATGAGTTTCTTTCCATCATATTTTATTTAGATAAATTTCGTTCATATTTATTGGGCTCTAAAGTAGTTGTTTTTTTGACCATGTGGCTCAGAGGTACCTCTTGAAGAAGCCAGATGAAAATCCCAGACTTATCTATTGGATGCTCCTTCTCCAAGAATTAGATATTGAGATAAAGGAAAATAAGGGTTCAGAGAACTTGGTGGAAGACCACATGAGTAGGCTTACTCATGCATTAGAGGCTGGCACCTTGGACCAGGTACCACTTCGGGACACTTTCCTCGATGAGCATAATTATTCCATCTTAGGTATGCATCCTTGGTATACTGATTTAGTTAACTACCTCGTTTCCTTTGAAATTCCTACAAATTTAAAGAAACATCAAGTCCAAAAGTTAAAGAGTCAGTCAAGATTTTATGTTCGAGATGATCCATACTTCTGACGCATGTGTAGTGATCAAGTTATTAGGTGGTGTGTTCCTGATCATGAGTTTGAGTATGTTCTTCATTTCTTCCATACACTTTCATAAGGAGGAAACTTTAGACCCCAAAGAATATCTAAAAAAGTATTATATTCTAGATTACATTGTCCTAGATTATTCCATGATTCACATGTGTTTTGTAAGTTATGCTCACATTTCCAATACACTAGGAACATTTTTAGGAGACACAAGATTCCCCAATAACCCATATTATTCTGTGATATTTTTGATATTTGGGAAATTGATTTTATGGCTCCTTTTCCTAGTTCATTTGGTTTTTTGTATATTTTGGTTGGTGTTGATTATGTGAGTAAATGGGTGGAGGGTAAGGCCACCAGGACTAATGATTCTCATGTTGTAGTGTACTTTATCGAGACACAATTTTTTTGTAGGTTTGGAGTACCAAAGGATATCATCAGTGACTAGGGGACACACTTCTACAATCGAAATTTGGATTCCTTCCTTAAGAAGTATGTGGTGACACACAAAACATCAACACCATACCACCCCCAAACAAATGGCCAGGATGAGGTTTCAAATCACAAGTTGAAACAAATTTTGGAGAAAACCGTGCAGCTGAATAGGAAGGATTGGAGAAAGTGATTGGATTGTGGATTATGGTCTTATAGGACAACATACAAGACCCCCATCAGTATGTCCCCATTTTGGATTGTTTTTGGGAAAGATTTTCATCTCCCTATAGAAGTCAAGCATTGAGAATATTGGGATATAAAGAAATGCAACACGAATTTGGCTCAATCTAGAATTCAAAGGAAGCTACAAATTAAAGAGCTTGAGGAGATTTAATTGTCACCATATAAGAACTCAAGGCTCTAAAAAGAAAGATCAAAATCATATCCTGGTAGAATTATCCAACCAAGGGAGTTTTGTGTTGGAGAGAATGTCCTACTATATAGTTCACGACTAAATCTGATGCCTGGTAAGTTGCATTCCAGATGGTTAGGTTCTTATATTGTATCAAATGTCTTTCCTTATGGTGTAGTGGAGATCACACTAGATGACACTGGAAGAAGATTTACATTCAATGGGAAACATTTGAAGTAATACATTACGAGAATTTCTACTGATGCAGCGAATTTCATCACACTACATGACCCCATCATCACTTGAGAATATAAGTCTATTCCTAACCCTTTAACTTTTATATTATTTTTAATATTTAAAATTCCTCATTTAATGTTCACATATCATATCATGGGTTCACATTGAGGAAAATTAAATATTTTAAGTGTGAGTGAGGAAACATTTTAGTTTAGTAATTTTAATTGTTTTTCTATTTTTTCAAAAAAAATTGTGTGTTTTTTTATATTTTTATGTGTTTCTAAAACTTTTGATCTGAAATGATTCTCATAACCATTTTTAAATCCATATCAATAAGTGAAACAATTTATCCCATAAAACTAATCTAAATGAATGCTGAAAATGACTTTGTTTCACGTTCAAATCTTTAATAATTTCATCATGAGTACTCTGAATTTTAAATCTCATGTCACATCTCACTGTCTTTATATTTGAAATCACTTTCCTGTGAGGATTCTGAACCATTTTTTTCATATTATTTACATTTACCTCACTTATTTAGAGAACCAAACCATGCTTGATTTAACTGTAATTTTATTTATTCCAATCAAAACATGAGGTTTGAGGTACTTTTTTTTAAATGATTAAGGAGTTTCTTTGGTTTTAAATCACCCTTTTCTAATAATATTTTTTAATGGACTATCTTTAACATTTAATCCTTGTAGCTAATATAATTCATGAACAACCTATTAGGTTAGCCACATTATATGACAAATTTCATTATCCAACCTGATCTTGAAGTGAAATTTCATGATCTAGTTGAACATAAGTGTGGGGGAAGATATCTTGTATCGTGCTACCACATTTGGTGATAATTTTGGAGGAAAAATGTTAAAAATATTTGTTTTCTTCTAAAAAAATTATTCTTTTAAAGGTTGGGCCTTTATGGATCTTTCATGATAAAAGAAACTGTGCCTTTTTGGAGATTTCATGATAAAATAATTTGTACCTTTTTGGAGCTTCCAATGAAGAAATAAAGTTGTGCCTATCTAAAGTTTTCATGAAAAACTCTGTTTGAGAATATTTCGATTTTTATTTCTAAAATAATGAATGGTGTAAACTTTCCCTGAGTTTTCATGATTATGGAGCTGAATTTATACTAAGGGGAGTAAGGAGGAGACCATACTTGAGTGAAAATTATAATAATGAAATTTTACTTCAAAAAGAGTCAAGACCTCCTCATTCAGCCTAAACATTTTTCACATATAAATCATACCAACTGAAATCCATAGAACAACCATGAGAATTCCTCATGATAAACATATGTCCTTGATGTTGTACCTCTCGAACCCCTCAAGGTTTTATTTTCATGATCACAATCACCCTCATATTTTTCTAATCCTCTTTCAAGTGTTTTTGGATGATAGGAATCAATTCAGGTGGCCAAGGAATTGGGCCAAGAAAGAAAGGAGGCAAAGTGGACTGAAATTCAGTCCACCGGCCAACCGATGGAAGTGCACCGGCCAACCGATAGGAGCCTGGACAGAAGGTATCCTTCTGTCCAGACCACCGGCCAACCGGTGGCACACCAGCGGCCAGCCGGTGGCACCTGCACTCAAAGGGAAGCTACTGCCTCCCCACCGGCCAACCGGTGGCCTCAGCACCGGCCAGCCGGTGGTACCCTCTCCAAACAGTTCCAGCTACTGTCTTGCCACCGGCCAGCCGGTGGCTCTGGCACCGGTCAGCCGGTGGCCCCTGGACATGAATCCTATGCCTTTTTGCACACACCGGCCAACCGGTGGTACTGTACCGGCCAGCCGGTGGAGCCAGTCAAACTAGCTGTTACAGTTTGACCAGGCTGGCCCACTTGGCTCCCAACGGCTCTTTTAGCCTCTCCAACGGCTCCAAAGCCTCCCCAAGGGTTCCATGCCTATAAATAAAGGCCAAGGAAGCCCCGGACACACATCAGAACTATACGGAAGCCCACGAACATATTTTGCATCAATTGGCCAACCTCCGGCGACTTCCTCCAAGGGAACCCCAATAGCTCCAACAACTTCCACATCCAAGGAGCTCCTCCAAAGAAGCTTGGAAGCGGCCTTCAACATCTCCATCCAATCAAAGGCGCCCAAGGCTTCTCAAAATACGGTTTTTATTGTATATTTATTTTGAGCTTTAAATTTGGGTTTGTGCCTACAAACCCCAAACTCTTTCTTCATCCCCCTTTCTTTTGGGTTTCACACCACCATTAAGGTGTGAAGAGGTTTCTTCAAGCCTTTCCTTTTAAAAGGCTTGTGTCACCGGTGAGCTAGCCTTCACCCGTTAAAAAGGCTAGTGGGTTCTTGCTAAACCATCAAAAGAAAGTGGGTTCTTGCTAAACCATCAAAAGCAAGTGGGTTCTTGCTAAACCACAAAAAGCAAGCTGTAATAGGTCCTAGTGCTACCTTAAAGCCTAGTGGGTTTCTTGCTAAAACCATTGAAAAGCAAGCGGTAGGAATCTCTCAACGGTTGAGTTGGGAGCGGAGACGTAGGCCGGGTTTTGGCCGAACTCCGTTATCAATTTTTTGTGTGTCTTGCCTCTTTATTTCCGCTGCATTCTTTACTTTGATTTTAATTTGTTTATCATTTTTTAAAGGCAATTCACCCCCCCTCTTGCCATCTTTTCCCCGTTTTTCCGACCCAACAATTGGTATCAAAGGGATAATTTGAGTAATACCCTAACCCGGTTTCAAATTCAAGATCCATTAAGATGGCATCAACCTCTTTCGCCCCCGAGGGCCTCTCATTGGGTCGGGCTCCATTTTTTGATGGGACCGACTATAATTATTGGAAAACCCACATGACCACCTTTCTTAGAAGTATAGGTTATCCCATTTATAAAATAGTCATGCAAGGTTACACCCTCTCCTCTCCCGATGAATCCAAATGGACCCAAGCCGACATTAGAAATTTCGAGCTTGATGGCAAAGCCATGAATGCTCTCCATTGTGGCCTTGACCGAAATGAGTTCAATCGAGTTTCCACATGCACCTCCGCACATGAGATCTGGAAACTTTTGGAGGTTACCCATGAGGGGACCAACAAAGTAAAGGATACTCGATTGGACATGTACCGTCAGGATTTTGAGTCTTTTTCTATGCATCCAAATGAATCTATTTCTGAAATGTTTACTAGATTTACTGACGTGTGCAATGGGAGAAAGTCCCTTGGTGATGATGTTTCAGCTGAGACGATGGTCAAAAAGATCCTATGGGTCCTTCCGAGCTCATGGGCACCAAAGGTGACGGCGATCCAAGAAGCTAAGGACGTCAAAAATATGCCGGTAGAGGAGCTCATCAGATCCCTTATGACGTACGAGATCACGATGAGGAGGCAAGCACAAAAGGAGGGCACCCCTATCAAGACACCAAAGAACATTGCCCTCAAGGTTCAAAAAGAAGTAAGCTCCTCCTCATCCTCATCTTCCTCATCTACTTCATCTTCAAGCGGCGACTCGGAAATGGAGAATCTCGCCCGCCAAATGCACAAGTTTATGAAGAAGCACAAGAAGAAGAAGAAATCTCGCAAGGCGGGAAAGCAAGAACCCACCGCAAGATCCGAGCCCAAGGTAAAATGCTACGGGTGCGGCGAAAAGGGCCATTACAAGCCCGATTGCCCACTCAACAAGAAACGGGCCACGCCAAAGGAAAAAGGAAAGAAGAAGGTCCTCAAGGCGACATGGAGTGACACCTCATCATCCTCCTCCTCCTCCTCCTCGAGCGACCAAGGTCCAAAATGCCTAATGGCATTTCATGAGGTAACTTCTTCCGACTCCTCTTCCTCTTGTTCTTCAAATTCCAATTCTTTAAATCATCTATCTTATGAAGAACTCTCACACGCTAGAGACCAACTAGAAAAATGTTTTCATGAGCTTTCTTCAAAATTTGTTGCTTTAAAAAAGTCTTTCAAAAAACTCTCCTCCGAAAAAGAACAACTTCTCAAAGAGAAGGAGGAGATGTCTCTTAAAATCCAAAATTTTCCAAATGTTGATTCCATGGAATCAACCATCAAAGACCTAAGGGAGACCCTAGAAAAGTTCACCCAAGGGGAACAAAATTTGAACAATTTGCTTGGTTCCCAACGTATATCTAGAACCACCCAAGGGCTAGGATATACCAATATAGCTTCCTCCTCCTATGCTCCCACTATTTTTGTAAGGGGGAGCTCCGATTTTAAATTTTGCAATTATTGCAAGAAAACCGGGCACCTTATTTATGAATGTAATTGTAAAAATGTCCGTTATGGCCAACCCAAGTCTTTTTTCTTTTCGGACAAATTTTATAGGAGAAGACCCGCTATGAGACAAGTTTGGATTGAAAAATCCCTTCTAGCGAGTCTCTTCGGGCCTAAAATCATCTCTTTTCAAAATCCCTCTCCCCGGTGATTGATTGTTTTTATTTAGGGGGAGTTAGGTTCTTTTAATCCTTTTTGTGAATTAAAAATTTTTTTATTCAAAATTCTCTATTCAATTTTGATTCAAAACTTTCAATTCAAACTGTTATTCAATTTTTGATTCAAAACTTTCAATTCAAACTGTTATTCAAATTTTCATTTCAATTTCAAAAATTTCAATTGCTTTAAAATCTCTTTTTGTTTTTCAAAGTTATCCCTCAATCAAGTTTTATGCCCCATTCTTTTTGATAATCACAAAGGGGGAGAAATTTCTTGATTGATTGGGGGAGAATCCTTTTCATCATGCTTAGCATTTCCTTTCAATTTCAGTTTTTTACTTTGATTGTTTTGGTGATTGTGATCATCAAAATAGGGGGAGATTGTTGTACCTCTCGAACCCCTCAAGGTTTTATTTTCATGATCACAATCACCCTCATATTTTTCTAATCCTCTTTCAAGTGTTTTTGGATGATAGGAATCAATTCAGGTGGCCAAGGAATTGGGCCAAGAAAGAAAGGAGGCAAAGTGGACTGAAATTCAGTCCACCGGCCAACCGATGGAAGTGCACCGGCCAACCGATAGGAGCCTGGACAGAAGGCATCCTTCTTTCCAGACCACCGGCCAACCGGTGGCACACCAGCGGCCAGCCGGTGGCACCTGCACTCAAAGGGAAGCTACTGCCTCCCCACCGGCCAACCGGTGGCCTCATCACCGGCCAGCCGGTGGTACCCTCTCCAAACAGTGCCAGCTACTGTCTTGCCACCGGCCAGCCGGTGGCTCTGGCACCGGTCAGCCGGTGGCCCCTGGACAGGAATCCTATGCCTTTTTGCACATACCGGCCAACCGGTGGTACTGTACCGGCCAGCCGGTGGAGCCAGTCAAACTAGCCGTTGCAGTTTGACCAGGCTGGCCCACTTGGCTCCCAACGGCTCTTTTAGCCTCTCCAATGGCTCCGAAGCCTCCCCAAGGGTTCCATGCCTATAAATAAAGGCCAAGGAAGCCCCGGACACACACCGGAACTATACGGAAGCCCACGAACATATTTTGCATCAATTGGCCAACCTCCGGCGACTTCCTCCAAGGGAACCCCAATAGCTCCAACAACTTCCACATCCAAGGAGCTCCTCCAAAGAAGCTTGGAAGCGGCCTTCAACATCTCCATCCAATCAAAGGCGCCCAAGGCTTCTCAAAATACGGTTTTTATTGTATATTTATTTTGAGCTTTAAATTTGGGTTTGTGCCTACAAACCCCAAACTCTTTCTTCATCCCCCTTTCTTTTGGGTTTCACACCACCATTAAGGTGTGAAGAGGTTTCTTCAAGCCTTTCCTTTTAAAAGGCTTGTGTCACCGGTGAGCTAGCCTTCACCCGTTAAAAAGGCTAGTGGGTTCTTGCTAAACCATCAAAAGCAAGTGGGTTCTTGCTAAACCATCAAAAGCAAGTGGGTTCTTGCTAAACCACAAAAAGCAAGCTGTAATAGGTCCTAGTGCTACCTCAAAGCCTAGTGGGTTTCTTGCTAAAACCATTGAAAAGCAAGCGGTAGGAATCTCTCAACGGTTGAGTTGGGAGCGGAGACGTAGGCCGGGTTTTGGCCGAACTCCGTTTTCAATTTTTTGTGTGTCTTGCCTCTTTATTCCCGCTGCATTCTTTACTTTGATTTTAATTTGTTTATCATTTTTTAAAGGCAATTCACCCCCCCTCTTGCCATCTTTTCCCCGTTTTTCCGACCCAACACTTGACTCACATCGAGTAGAGATGTAGGAATTTATCATGCCTATAGTGACCCTTGGATGAGTTTGTATGAGAAATACATTTCTAAAAAATTTACATTTGTGTGATAAGAGAAAATGAAAGTGAGGTTAGTTTTTTGTGTGGTTTTTCCTAGGAGTGAAAAAGGGTAAGATGGGGGTGTGATCACATCACTATTCACTTCTTTATTTCACCCTCACATCACTATTTTAAACTTGTTTTGCATTAAAAATTACAAATATTATCTCAAATTGAAAATCCCATTTGATTTAAATATTAAATGTTTGTCACTATTAAAAAGTGAAATTATTCTTGATTTTGTGATTTCCTTGTAGGAGGAGGTTATTTGGAGGGTCAAAGATGATCCATAAGGAAAATGGGCTAAACTGCATGGAAGCCCAAGGACATCTGTCCACTTTTTTGCACATTTTGAAAAATAATTTTTCCGAATTGGTTGAAATTTTTTGGGCTTCTCCATAACTTCATGGGATACAACTTATATCATGAAACTGAAGCCTAATTAATCCATTAAGGTGGCCATCCAAACCAATATGTTCAGGGGACAAAATCTCAACGAAGTCAAAGATTTTTCTATGTATTTAGGCCATATATCATGATGTAATCCTCCATTGGCCTCCAAATTTGACATGGATCCAGTTAAGATTATATCCTACAACGTTTCTCTTTTTTCCAAGTCTATATAATTCCATTTAATAACCCAAAATCAAGACATAAGTGGTATCTCAAAATTTGGGTGCCCAAAACCACTTCCTATTTTGGCTATAAATTGACACCTTGGGAACCTCATTTGCAAGTTCGACAAAGGGGTGAAGTTCTAAAAATTTTGGAGTTCTAGAGTTGTCCTCTCATCACCTTGTATTTTCTAGAACTATATAAACTCATAGGGAGAGATCTTGAAGCAAGAATCCCTTCATCAAAGCCTTCCTCTCTTTCTCATGTTGTAATGTTTGTGTTTTCATAATAAACTTCTTTGTTCATATTTTATTTCTTTACTTTTATTCTAATTTGTTAAATTAACTTCTTCTTTACTCATCCTATTTTTTTAGAATCAATAGTAGAAATGATATTGGTTTATACCCTTTCTAAACCTTTGCACATGCAAAATGTTTCATCAATGACTACACCACCCATGGAAGAGTAGTTCATTTTAGTAATCGATCTACCTCTCACCATGTTCATTAATTTATTTAAAAATAAATGAGATACTATAATTCACTAAATATGATATATGAATTGAGTTTTTAATTTAATTAAAAATAATATATCGATTAAACGATTCATGCAAAAACATGCGAGGTCGAGTAATGTGTGAATTTTGAGAGCGTGACCTTAACATGTGAAACAAAAGCCCATGGTTTAAATTTGTAGAGTTAAAATATAATACCTAAAAACAATTCATCATCATTTTACAAAATGGATATGTGCCCTAATTTACCACTGACCATAATCTAGACTTAGAATGCCAATTAAAGTTGGGTTCTACGATTGAATGTTCCAAAGCTATCCTCGAGTTTAATTAATTTCATCTCGGTGGTTATGTTAACTCTTGTAGGGTTTGAGGGTTAAAAAATTAGGGGATCATAATTAAATGGATATTAATTTAAATGATAATGATTAATAAGTAAGTGAAGAGGTAGAGTTAGATCGATTACTCCTTTTAAAATATTTCTTAAAAAAACATCTTCTTGTTGTGTTTTATTAATCAAATTTCATTTCAAAAACAAATAAAAAAAATACAATCTTCTTCCATCATGATTATTATTATTATTTTATAAAAATTGAAACCCCCATCCTTCTAAGTTGTTTATTCTATTTTATTTTACTTTCAAAATACCTTTGATATATTGTTTTAAATTACTTCCTCTTTTGAGAGACGACCTTGGTTAGACACTATGTTGCACCAAAATAACTCGAAACCGAATATCATTTGAGAGTTCTCATGATAAAATATTTAAATCATCTATGGATATTCAAATTTAAGATGTAACTATTGTGAAATAATACATTCATGTTTTCCCAAAGGATTTACCTGTACATCCTCCAGAGCAGAAAGTTGAGTTCTCTATTGATTTAGTTCATGGTGAAAGACCTATATCAATGAATACTTATAGAATGGACACTGTGGAATTAGTATAACTCAAGAAAAAATAATAGTAATTGAGTAATAAATGATTTATCCACCCTAGTATTTCTCCATGGGGATACCCTATTCACTTTGTCAAGAAGAAAGATGGATCTATGAGGCTTTGCATTGACTAAAGGGAGATCAATGCTATTACGATATAGAACAAGTATCCCCTTCCTCACATTAATTATTTATTTGATCAAATTCATGGTGTCCATTTTTTTTGAAGATTGACCTCCGATCTAGATATCATCAGTTTCATGTGAGGAAGAAATATATTCCAAATACAACATTTCGAACCTAGTATGGGCATTATGAGTTTACAGTAATGCCTTTTGGAATGACTAATTCACTCTATGTTTTCATGGATCTAATGAATATGGGTTTTCAGGAATATATTGATGATTTTTTTTGGTATTTATCGATGATATCCTGGTATAATTAAAAAGCAACGAAGACCATGAGAATAAATTTTATATCATTCTAAAAACTCTTAGAATAAATGAATTATATGGTAAGTTTAACAAGTGTGAATTTTGGCGTCAATCAGTTTCTTTTCTTGTACATATTGTCTCTAAGGATGGAATCTTAGTTGATCATGTGAAGATAAAGGAAATCCAATAACGACCTATTCCAATGAACAAAATTTAGGTACATAGTTTTATTGGCATAGTAGGTTACTATCATCGTTTCGTTCATAATTTTACCCGACTGGCTAACCCACTTACCAAGATCACACATAAAGGAGTTATGTTTGTATAGACGAAATAATGCATAGAATGCTTTGAATAATTGAAAAGAAGATTGGTCAATGCTCCAATTTTGACTCTCCATCTGGAAATGATGGATTTGTGATATAAAATGATGCATCAAAGAATTGACTAGGTTGTGTCCTTATGCAAAATGATAAAGTTATTGCTTATGCATCAAGGCAGTTTAAGAATCATGAGAAAAATTATCTAACTCATAATATTGAGTTAGCATCTGTAATATTTGCTCTAAAATTATGGATACACTATCTCTATGGTGAAATATGTGAGATATATAAAGATTAAAAGAGTTTGAAATACATTTTTACATAGAAATAACTCAACATGAGGCAAAGGAGAGGACTCGAGTTACTCAAATATTATGATTTTTCAATACACTACCACCCTGGAAAGGAAAATAAGGTGGAAGATGTATTAATTAGGAAAGATCACGAACTTCAAACCCAAATGAAGATTGACAGAGATCCTATATTCATGGATCTGATAATGATGGATATGGGAGTTGTTAAGGAAGGGGAAACATCTTTCCTCTTTAAATTATTGATAAACCATCATTAATAGACAATATAAAATGATCTCAATATGATGATGAGAATATACAAAAGAAAATTAAAGCTGTTAAGGATAGAAGATTGGCAGACTTCATGTATGAGGATGGAGTTCTGAAATTTGGGAAGAGGTTATGCATTCCATTAGTACCTGAGATAAAAAGGGAACTATTAGGTGATGTTAGTAGCTCAAATTTCTCTATACACCCTAGTATCAACAAGATATATATAGATTTTAAGATACATTTTTGGCGGGATAACATGAACCGAGAAATTACTAACTCTGTGTCATGGTGTCTAGTTTTTCAATAAGTGAAGGATGAGAGACAACGTCCTAGAGGGGTCATGAAACCTCTACCTATTCCTATGTGGAAGTGGGATGACATTACGAAGGACTTTGTCATAGTATTAGCAATTAAACCTTGGAGGAATGATTCAATACGGTTAATTGTTGAGCGTCTTATAAAATCAGCACATTTTCTTGCCATGAGAGAGGATTTACCACTTGAGCACTTAACAAGACTATATATTAATGATGTTTTAATACTTCAAGGTGCACCTATATTGATTTTGTATGATCAAGATCCCCAGTTTTCATCAAAATTCAGGAAAAGTATTCAGAAGGCCTTGAACACTGAGATTCATATGAGCACTGCTTATCACCCTCAAACTGACAGACAGTCTGGAAGTACTATTCAATCATTGAAAGGTATGTTGAGATCAAGCTTGCATGAATTTAAAGGTATGTGGGATCAATACTTACCTTTTTTGGAATTTTCCTAAAATAATAGTTTCCATTCTAGCATTCAAATGGATCCATATAAAGTATTATATGGCCAGAGGTGTCAAACTCCAACTTGTTGGGATGAAGTTGGTGAGAGTAAACTTATAGGCCAAGAACTTATCGAAGAGACAAATGGAAAGGTAAAGTCAATTTAGGCCTATAATAAATCATACCAAAGTAGGAAAAAGTGTTATGTGGAAAACCAGAGAAGGGATTTGGAATTTCAAGTGGGAGACCATGTCTTTCTGAAAGTATCTCCATGGAAGGGTGTCCTAAGGTTCAGTAAGAAAGGGAAACTGAGCCCCAAGTACATCAGACCATTTGAAATTATAGAAAGGATTAGAGCTATAACTTACCATTTAGAAATGAAAAAAAGTCTCTCAAAAGTTTATAATGTGTTACATGTGTCATTGTTAAAGTAATACATGCCAAATCCAATGCATGTACTCACCTATGAATAAATAAAGTTAGAACCTGATTTGTCTTACTGTGAAGAGCCTATTGAGATTCTTGACACTAGAGAGAACGTATTGAGAAATTGGATAAATATTATGGTAAAGGTTCTTGGGATAAATCATAAAATAGTGGAAGAAACGTGGGAACCAGAGGATGTTATGAAGAACAACCACACAAATCTTTTTTAGGGATTAATATACATGAAAAATTTCAAGGAAACAATTTATTAAGGAGGGAAGAATATAACACCCCAAACATTTTATGGTACATTTCTATTTAATACTTTAAATTAATTATAAATCCTATATTTCATGAAGCACTGAGTCTCTATGAAATAACTTTTGGTTATTTATAGAAGACAGTCATAACCTAGCCATTAAACTTAAATGTTCCACTTCTGTGTTTTGAATTTTGAAAAAACAGACATACATAGTTGCGATCAGGGTGATATTTGGAGTATGATAGAATAAAATTAAATTTTTGTGAATAGTAATTTATCCTTATTAAAATTAATATGACCCTTATGAATGGTAACCTTACCCATGAGAGTATAAATAAAATTTAAGCAACTTAAAAATAAAGAAGAATATTTTAAGTGTTGGTATTTTTTGATTAATTGATGATTTTAATTAAAAAATTAAATGTCTCATATTTAGAAAATTATTTTTGAAAAATGGAGTTAATTTTTGAATTATAAACATCTAAAAATGGTTAGGGTGTTTTTTTGTATTTTTCTGAAATACTTTAATTTTTGGTGAATAGTAAAATACGATAAATTATGATAAATGCTAAATACATGATTTATTGAGTCATGGATGATGTCCTGCTAAGGTAAGAACACTTGGTTCGAAATCATAAGAAATTATTACAATTTTTGGTCATGTAATCATAACTATTAATTGAATTAGGTAAAAATAATAAACTAATGATTAAAATTTTAAGATAACCCTCCTCTCCTCCACTATAAATACCACCCCACACCCTCATTTCTTCACAACTCTCAAGCTTCAAGACTTGACTAAATTATTCTCAAATATCTCCCTAATATCCTAAACCATGTAAAAAATTCCTTAGTCTCCTCAAAAGACCAAATCATCTCCCCTAAAGAGTCTCTCAAAGAAAGATAGATTCAAGAGGTAAATTCCTCTTTTCAAATTTTTGTTGTCTTTTCAAGTTCCTTTGTTATCATTTATATTCTCGCCTATTCTCATCCAAATGTTATGAAAAATACATTAAATTATATTTAATGAAATTTTGTTTTGATAATGGAATATTCCATCACCACCTCTTCTTTTCCCTCCTTTTATACTGTAAATGAAAACATTGTCCGAGATGTGTTAATTATCACGTTCAAGGAAGACGAGTTTTCAATTTGAATTAATATATTAAAGATTGTTCATTAAAACTTTATAATGGTTGAACCCAATAATAATATATTTATTTCATCTTATGTAATGTTTTTGAATCCTTACACACTCATAATATAAAATAATAATACAAAACAAGTTCATTATGCACCAAACCACCAAGTTAATCCAAGCGTTTATCATTAACTTTTATCTAATGAGTCATCATCACGGTATATAAACAAATAATTATAATATCATTTATATATATGTAATTTTAATAATATATATATTAATAATTATGTATTTTTAACCACATTTCAAATGAAATTCCATTCATGAATACAAGTAAACCGATCATGAAAACCAAGGAGGAAAATGCTTTCAAAAACAATTACATTGAACCTCTTAAACCCATAAAAAGGACATGAATGAACCTAATAAGGTTAAAAAAAATCATTTAAATGTATAGGAGGTTCTGAAATTATTAATTAATGATGATAAATTTGATTATTCTGGTCATTAAGATCAATCAAAGAATACATTTGGGCATAAGGTAAGGGGTATCTCATCTGACTTTTATTTTCATGAGATTTACATTGTTCACCACTTATTTATTGTATGTGGTGTATGTTTACTTGAATTTGATATATAATATCATTATTATTTTTATATTCATGGTATTCAGTGATTCACTTGATGATTATTAACTCGATTGATTACAATGTTGTAAGGGACTTTGTTTCAATTTCCATTTCATTATGATTAACTTGGTACTGTGCACCTAATAATTCTCATGTGGTGTATCTATTGCCCCTTTGAGATCATATTTCATTTTAAATTTAATTATATTATATATCCATATTCTTGATACATGGATATGACTAACATCATATCCATATACCATTTTTCATACGGTGTTTATTTGGAATGTTACTTTAACTGTAGAAATATTGATGAATCTGTATCCTATACTCAATATAGATATTGAAAAGGAATATTGTTCTTATATTAAATATTTTTTATAAATAATTATTTGGACTAGATGTGATAGGTGGAGCCCTCTATAGCCCCTCGATGGATCGACAGGTCTCATGAGACAAATCCGTTGGCGACAAACCCTTCGAGTTTGTTTCCAAAAAATAAAACAAGTTTATACCCACAGACTTAAAACGTATCAATGATATAATGGTTCATGTGATAGACAAATGATATAAAAATAATAATAATCCTCTTTATTAATTATTCCGTTATTTCTTTCCATGAGGTTTTCACTATGAAAAAAATCTATGGATGCATTTTTATTCTCAGCTTATTGATGGAATGTGTTTTCATTTATTCACCATGACTTATTAGTTGTGTCTAATTGATTATGTTTCACTTATTATATATTCATGATTCTCAAATGTGTAACCCTTAATGAGAATTTGAGCTCACCCTTATTATGTTTCCTTTCCCCAGGTTATGAAGAAGATAACCTTGAATAAGCATTCAAGGAGACAGTTTATTTCAGTTTATTATGTATCATTTTGTTTTATATCTTTACAAATGTACTATGGGTATATTGTATGTAATATAGTCTTCCAAAATTGATAAAATAATCAGTACTTTGAGATTTTATTGCTTGTAACCATGCTAATATAATGAAATAATGCAGCGGCTCTCGGCTTCTGGGGTTGGGGCGTTACAGGGCTTGGGACTGAAGACTTTTTTGTATTTGTTGGAGTCTTCTAGTATTTTATTTGTATTAATTATAGCATTAAATTTAGTCATATCTCAGACTGAAATTACATTAATACTTTATTATTTATTGGATTATTCAGTTGGCTTTTATTGTTTGATTTTTTTCCACTGTATTGTATTATTTCCATAATTTCTGCTACGCTGATATTTATTTTATATGGTAATTCCTCTATGTTGTAACTCTGTAACCAGGGGGTATAATCTCCCCAATATACTTATCACACCTACATTACTATTTGGAAACCTTTGGCATATGAGGAGGCACGCTTGAGGTTCCTTAACCAACCTATTTTGGCCACTGGAGAGAATGTCAGATCGGGTGACGATACAAAGTGGTATCAGAGGAAACCATGTTTCTTTTATGTTTCTTTATTATTTGTGAAATATAGAAATGAGATAGGATGTTTTGGGACTTGGTAATGAGCTTATGCATGAGAGTAGCTAACCCATGTTTTGAGGAAAATTCTAGTGCCTAGGGATGGGATTACTATTTATGATGTGTTCTTGTTACAATTGATGTTATTTCACCTTAGTTGATTTACATGTTATGTGAGGTTATTATTTTGTTATGTTATTCATTCTTGAAATTTATACTCATGACCTAGTATGGCATGAGATGAGTATGCATGCATCATGATTGACACATAAGGATATATATTGACATGCATTGTTCATGATAGGGACATATTTATTTCATGTTTTATATACTTTCTGATATGAACTATGGTATGAGATAATTGTTATATATATATATTAAATGGAATTAAATGAAATTTTATGTTATAGTAAAACACTTTTAACCCATTTTTAGAGGGACAAGGAGCCAGTGGTTCTCTATTTTTTTCACCTGTTAAGGTTGACCTTGATGATAGCCATTGTTATAAGGAGTGTGTTTTTATTATAGAGAAATAACTTCCCTTTATCTTCAAGTTGAGAATCAGGAGAGTGGAAATCAGAATGTTCCTAACACAGATGAGTCATAGCTTCTTGTATCTCCCACAGATCAGATTAATGTTCAACATTGCGATAGATTTCTGAGGGTCATGCGTGTAACGACCCAAACTTTTTGAATAATATATTAGTTTACTCTTAATGATTTAATAGAGATGTTAATGGTTAATGTAGAAAGAAGAGTTGATGGCTTCATCAAATAGACTCGAACCTTATGAATCCCACTTATCAGAGCTTGGGAATGAGGTGGCATCTTTGGGCTTCGATTCGGACCAGGCCCAAGCCAAACTCCAGCATGTCAATCTTGAACGGAAACGCCTACGGGAGAAGTTCAAGTTAGTGGAGATTACTATTAGGGAAATGTTATCTGATCCTCCCTCAGATTCTATCACCTTAGCACAAATTAAACTTAGGTCATATGCTGGTGTTATAAAGGGATATGTAACGAGACCATAGCTACTTTGTGTAATCCTTTGAGATAAATAAAATTGTGATTTCTTCCTATGGTGAAGTTGTGAATTTTCAGATGTCCGGATAAAAATAGTATGTATCTTATGGATGAATTTTGAAAAAAATATATTTTAAAATATTTATGTAAACCTTAAATAAGTAATGATGTGTAAGGACTTTCAAAAAATTGTCTTCTGCAAATGTGTTTAGTAATAAATTTTGAGTCTAATAAGATTAACTTAAGTTTTGGTGAATAGTAAATTATGAATAGTGATTTTACTCTTAGGATTAGTAATGTGACCAAATGGATTAGTAGTATCACTTAAATAAAGTATTAAGATAATTTAGGCACCTTGATTTAGTAATGTGATTCAATAAAATAGTTAAATAACTGTTTCAGAAATTATTAGTTAAGTATTAGTTTTTTTGGGTGAATAGTGTTTTTTATTTAAAAATTAAATTAAAAATATTTAGAAAATTATTTTTATAAAATTTAGTTCATTTTTGAATTTAGAGAATTGATATTATGTTATGGTGAATTTTTGGTATTTTTCTGAAAAAGTTGAATTTTGGTGAATAGTGAATTTTCAGTTTAGAGTTTCGGGTGTTTAATGACATCATTAAGGACGTAATAATTATGTAATAATTCTAGTAGAATTATGAATAGTAATATAAGGTATGAGTTTTCCCAAGTGTCCAATACCATGGGAAAATACCATGGGAAAGCCCATGGTTTTTGCAATACCACCAATGAGGTGTCCCTTGGCAATTAATGCCTTGTCCCCTCACTTCCCCTATAAATACCAAGCCATTATCTCGTCCTTTAGATTCCAAAATCCTCGTCAACTAAGTTATGGTCTCCTTACCTCCAAATGAGTCCCCCCAAGGTGCCCTTAAGCCTCCCAAGGTCCCAAACTTCAAGATTTCGAATTTACTCTTCAAGGTAAGGGATTCTTTCACTCTTCCCATTTTCAAAGTTCTACTTTCATGTCAAGTTTTTCAAGTTCCTTTTTTCCTTGTTGGGGTATGATCTGTATATTAATCATACTTTCATTTTATGTTCATATAATGAGATACCCTATTTGATCTCATCAATTCATTTTTTGAAGTTTCAAGTGACGTCGTTAGGCTACCGAATTTTCATAAGAGAAATCTTATTTTTTGTCTTCCTTTCAAGTTTTTCATTTCATATGGTATGTCCTTAAAATTTCATTAACATGTTCTTATATACTTTATATTCTACCCCTCTACTATTTTATGGATCATTTATGAGTGGGTTTCCCATGTCCCTTCTCTTTTCAATGTTTTCTAAAACCCTGCAACATAGCCGTTATGCTGCCGAATTTTCATCTCAAAATGTCTCTCCCTTTTTATCAAATTCTTTTATTTTATTAAGTGAATACCCAAAAATCTTTATTCTATAGGGGTATTCACACACATATAAAATTTTTCTATTTTTAAATTCTGAGTTTTACATACAAGAGACCCGCTTTCCTTTTTGTATGGGTTTAAAGTGACATAAAGATCACATCTTTAAATAAGTTTTTAAAATGTTGTGACTATGAAATGAAACCCATTTCTTTTATGCTATATGGGTTATTTATGAACTTATTGATGATTATATATGTGGATCACATGATAATAAAGACAAATTAAGGGTTCTCCCTGATATCACTCCAATGCATTGTGTAAAGACTTAGTCTATAGAGATGACCATTTTAACGATACCTTGGTGAATAACATTGGTAATTTTTTAATGAAACCTTGGGGATGGACCTTGGTGATACATAAATGATTGTCTAAGTTAAATTTTGTAGCCACATCTTCAAGTTACGAAACATGTTATTTTTATTATGATATTCCTCAGGATCTATTTCTCATACCTTAAAGTTATTTATCATGACTTTATTGATGTATCTCAAGTTCACATGTAAAATGTTTCTCTTGTTTCCCTTACTGGGCCTTCTGATCACCCTTTCCTTTGATGTATTCTCCTAGGTTATGAGATACTATAATGAACTTAGGATGAACAATGAAGAATACTTTCAAGTGTTTAAGAAGAATGTTTTATGTTGTTTTCATGTTTTATGTCCCTGATTTCCAAGACACTAGACTTTAAAGATCCTCTGTTTGTAAAATGTAATGAAACGTTATGTTATAAAAAGGAAGGATGCCATAGTTGGTATCAAAGGACAATTTAGTTATTTATGTAAATTAGGCTATGAAAAATTTAGGAATAACCCTATAGAAAAGTTTAAATTTAGGGAAAACTTCCTGGTATTTTAGTGAGTATTGAGTAATTGGTTTATCAAACAAATACATCTCTATCTAGATATGAGCAGGTAGAGGCGGCTCTGGCACAGATGTACATAGGGGTAAAACCCAAAAATACCTCTTTGATCTATACTCAAACGGGAACTGGTGCACGACAATGGGTCTTTCTGCACTCTTGGTTACGATACTCCCGGGGGATATGTTTGGTTAATCACAATCTTTTTATGAGTCATTATGAAGGAATTATAGAGACATATAATTGTTTAACCTTGAAGTTTTAAGTCCTAGAATTATTTATAGTTAAAAGATTCATAAATAAAACAAGTTTCTCACTAGACTTTTATTCTTTTTGAAAATGGCGGCCAATAGGAGGAACCGTGCAAATGGTGACCGCAATGGACCATGCACTAACGACCCTCCGATGGAAGCCAGAATGGAAACATTCATGCGAATGATGAACCAACTGACTCAAGTTATGAGTAATAAATTGAATCAAGATGAGAGGACAATCTCACCATGAAGGTAACAACATTCTGTTGAGTCCTTCATGCGTCAACAAACACCAATATTCAGTGGATCAACTGACCCATTGGTTGCGGAACAATGGATAATCTCCATTGAAAATATCTTTTTTTACTTCATTGTTCGGAACAAGAAAAAGTCACCCTTGCTGTTTACCGCCTAGAGGGAGAAGCTGATCAGTGGTGGTCAATGATCAAAAACACAAATCCAAGAGGAGAGATGGAAGCTATGGAGTGGGAAGAGTTTAGGGGAATATTATTCAATAAGTATTTCCCTTGTTCGATGATAACTAGAATGGAGAAATAATTTCTCAAGCTAAAGTAGAAGGAGAATGAATCTGTTGGAATCTACGAGATGAACTTCACAAGGATTTCTCGTTATACCTCAAGCTTTGTCATGGACCCTAATGGGAAGGTTGATAGATTCTTTGGTGGACTATGACCTCATCGCTGGAAGAATCTATCCAACAGGGACTATGATAGCTACGAATAAATAGTTCGAAGTGATATGAAAGTCGAACTGGAGTTTGGTGAGACACTGTGGTCTCACAAATATAATGAGAAGAAGAGAGCTCTAGAACCAAGCCTAGGAAGAAGCTTTGATTAAGAAAGAGGTGGAAAGAAAATACAACTTTCCACATGCAGTAAATGTGGGAAGAAGCATTTGGGGCACTGATTGATCAGAAGTGGAAAGTGCTAAAAGTGTGGAAGAGAAGGCCATATTGCTCGGAATTGTCTTAGTGAAGTGAATCCTCAACTCCCCAACACTAAAAATAAAGGAAATATGGTTCTGTCCCTACCTGAAGTCTAATGCTTCAAGTGTGGACAACTTGGGCACTTTGCTAATCACTGTCCAAATCCTAGGGCAGTGGAAGGGAATCACCATCAACCTCATCAAAGGTCAAGGGATAAAGGTTGTGCTTTTTCTATCACAAAAACTGAAGTTGAAGCTCCGAATGACGTGGTAGCAGATACTCTTTTTGTCCTCTCAAAACTAGCAAGTACTTTGTTTGATTCTGGTTCTATGCATTCCTTTATTTCCTCCAAGTTTTCAAACAATATAGAATCAATCCCCGAACTTCTAGAGGTATGGTTGTCAGTCAGGACTATAAGAGGTATAATCCATGCATCAATAGTGTTTAAAGACTCTAGTGTTTACTTTAGTGATTAGAATCTTATCACAAATCTAGTAGTCATTCCCATGATGAAATTCGACGTTATACTAGGGATGGATTGGCTCTCAAAGTATAATTCTAAGATCAAATGCAGAAGTAAGGAAATATCAGTAGTCTTGAATGAACGACCTACAATTATCTTCCAAGGAGAGATATCCCGACCCGATATTTGTCTAGAGGCACCTCCTATAGCCTTCTTTATGGAGTTAATAGGTGAGGATGAAGAAGGAAAAGGGAGTATACAAATAGAAGATGTTCTGATTGTTTAGGAATACATTGATGTATTTTTAGAGGATTTGTCTGGACCTCCCCTAGAAAGAGAGGTAGAGTTCTCCATTGAACTCGTACCTGGATCCCATCCGATATCAAAGACCCTGTATAGGATGGAAAATGTGGAGTTGGAGGAATTAAAGAAACAACTCCAAGATCTTTTGGAGAAGAAGTTTATCCGAATGAGTGTGTCTCCTTGGGGAGCACTAGTTCTCTTTGTGAAAACTAAAGATGGATCAGTGCGGCTATACATTGATTATAGATAATTGAATGAGATCACAATGAATAAAAAATACCCTCTTCCAAGAATTGATGATTTATTTGACCAACTTCGTGGGGCTCAATTATTCTCCAAGATTGACCTTCGATCTGGTTATCATAAACTGAGGGTGAAGAAGGAAGATATTCTAAAGACTGCCTTCCGATCAAGATATGGGCATTATGAGTTTACTGTTATGCCCTTCGGCTTGACTAAGGCTCCTGCTATTTTCATGGATTTGATGAATAGAGTCTTTAAGGACTACCTTGATAACTTTTTGGTAGTTTTTATTGATGTTATTTTGATATATTCAAAAAGTCATGAGGAGAATGAAGATCATCTGAGGGTTATTTTGCGAACTCTGCGGAAGGAGAGGCTCTTTGGAAAATTCAGAAAGTGTGTGTTTTGGTTACAACAAGTGGATTTCTTGGGGCACATCGTAACCAATGAAGGAATCTCGGTTGACCCTGAAAAGACAATGGTTGTGGAGGAGTGACCTCAACCCACAACAGTAACTGAGATTCGTAGTTTCCTTGGTTTAGAAGAATATTATAGGAGGTTTGTGAAAAACAATTCATGGCTTTCTAATCCACTAACCAAGTTGACCCGAAAAGGGGTTAGGTTCATCTGGACAAAGGAATGCGAGGAAAGTTTCCAAGAGCTGAAGAATAGATTGGTTACTGCACCTGTGTTAACACTACCCTCTATCGGAGAAGGATTCGTTATTTTTAGCGATGCATATCTAAAAGGTCTTGGGTGAATCCTCATGGAAAATGACAAGGTCATTGCTTATGCATCTCGATAGTTGAAGATTCATGAGCAGAATTATCCTACACATGATCTGGAGCTGTCAGCGATCATTTTTTCTCTAAAGATATGGAGGCACTATCTTTATGGGGAGAAATGTGATATATACACCAACCACCAAAGTTTAAAGTATATTTTCACGCAGAAAGAATTGAACATGATACAAAGGATATGGTTGGAGCTTATTAAAGACTATGATTGTTCAATTCATTATCACCCTGGAAGATCAAGCAAAGTCGCGGATGCATTAAGTAGAGAAGACCCTGTTGTTCTGGAAATAATGAGGATCCTAGGAGATCCCTTGATTAAGGATCTAGTAAAACTAGACATGGGAATTTTAAGGGAAGGGACATCATCAACGCTATCCCAAATGATTTCTCAACCTTCATTACTAGAGAAGATCAAGAAGGATAAAAAATAAGATCTTTTGTTGTAGGATAAGTTTGAGCATGTGATGGATGGGATGTTTCCTGATTTCAATATTGATCAAGAAAGTGTATTGAAATTTCATACAAGACTATGTGTTCCATATATTCCAGAGATAAAGAAAGAACTGATTGATGAAGCTCATAGATCTACTTTCTCTATACATCCGGGAAGCACTAAAATGTATAGAGACCTTCGTGATCATTATTGGTGGGATAAAATGAAGAGGGAGATTGCTGATTACACTAAAAGGTACCTGGTGTGTCAACAAGTAAAGGAAGAACGACAACTTCCTAAGGGGGTATTACAATTACTACCCATACCAGCATGGAAGTGGGATAATATCACTCTAGACTTTGTCACTAGTCTCCCGAAAACATCCAAAGGGAACAATGCGATATGGGTTATAGTGGAACGTCTCACCAAGACTGCCCATTTCATCTATATTCGGGAAGATTTATCTCTTGATCAACTTTCCAGGATTTACGTGAAGGAAGTGGTAAGGCTGCATGGAGTTCCACTTTCTATCATATCTGATCGTGATCCATGGTTCACATCAAAATTCTGAAGAAGTCTTCAACATGCTCTAAGCACTGAATTGAATTTCAGTATAGCCTATCACCCCCAAACTGATGGCCAATCTGAAAGGACTATTTAGACACTCAAGGACATGCTGAGAACATGCTCAATGAAATTTAAAGGTGGATGGGATCAACATCCACCTTTAGTTGAGTTCTCTTACAACAACAGCGTCCACTCGAGCATTCAAATGGCACCCTATGAAGATCTGCATGGAAAGCGATGTAGAACTCCTACTTTTTGGGATGAATTCGGTGAGAGAAAGATTCTTGGGCCTAATATTGTGCAAGAGATTACAGAAAAGGTTCATGCCATCCAAAAACACATAAAGGATGCTTAGAGTCGGCAGAAGAGCTATGCTGACAACCGTCTAAGGGACTTGGAGTTTGGTGTTGGCGACAAAGTCTTTCTTTGAATTTATCCATGTAAGAGATTTATGCGGTTTGGGAAGAAAGGGAAGCTCAGCCCTAGGTACATTGGCCCCTATGAAATCCTTGATCGCATAGGAGCAATGGACTATTGTCTAGCATTTCCACCGAACCTAGCTCAAGTTCATGATGTCTTCCATGTATCTTTCTTGAGGAAGTACATACCCAACCCTTTGCATGTACTGAACCAAGAGGTGGTACAACTGGAATATGACCTCTCTTATTAGAAGAATCCAATGGAGATCTTAGACTGTAGAGACAAGGTTTACGCAACAAGACAACTCACCTTGTGAAAGTGTTGTGGAGGAATCATAAGTATGAAGAAGCGATGTGGGAGCCTGAGGAAACAATGAAGCAAAAGTGCCCTCACCTTTTCAACTAGGCCTTTGGTTTAAAATTTTGGGGACAAAATTTCTTAAGGGGGAAAGAATGTAATGACCCAAACTTTTTGAATAGTATATTAATTTACTCTTAATGATTTAATAGAGATGTTAATGGTTAATGCAGAAAGAAGATTTGATGGCTTCATCCAGTAGAGTTGAACCTTATGAAGCACACTTACCAGAGCTTGGGAAGGAGGTGTCATCTTTAGGCTTCGCTTTGGACCAGGCCCAAGCTGAACTCCAGCATGTCAAGCTTGAACGGAATTGCCTACGGGAGAAGTTCAAGTTAGTGGATATTACTACTAAGGAAATGTTATATGAGCCTCCCTTAGATTATCTCACCTTAGCACACCATACACTTAGGTCATATGCTGGTGTTATAAGGGGCTATGTAATGAGACCATAACTACTTTGTGTAATCCTTTGAGATAAATAAAATTGTGATTTCTTCCTATGGTGAAGTTGTGAATTTTCAGATGTCCGGATTAAAATAGGATGTATCTTATGGATGAATTTTGAAAAAAAGGATATTTTAAATTTTTTATGTAAACCTTAAATAATTAATGATTTGTAAGTATTTTCAAAAAATGGTCTTCTGCAAATGTGTTCAGTAATAAATTTAAAGTCTAATAAGATCAACTTAATTTTTGGTGAATAATAAGTTATGAATAGTGATTTCACACTTAGGATTAGTAATGTGACCAAATGGATTAGTAATCTCACTTAAAGAATGTATTAATATAATTTAGGCACCTTGATTTAGTAATGTGATTCAATTAAATAGGTAAATAACTATTTCATAAATTATTAGATAAGTATTAGTTTTTTTGGGTGAATAGTGTTTTTTATTTAAAAATTAAATTAAAAATATTTAGAAAATTATTTTTATAAAGTGGAGTTCATTTTCGAATTCATATCATCGATATTTTGTTAAGGTGAATTTTTGGGATTTTTCTAAAAAAGTTGAATTTTCAGTGAATATTGAATTTTCAGTTTAGAGTTTCGGGTGTCTAATGACATCATTAAGTATGTAATAATTATTTAATAATTCTGGTCGACTTATTAATAGTAATATAAGTTATTAGGTGTCCCAAGTGGCCAATACCGTGGGCAAATACCATGGGCAAGCCCATGGTTTTTCCAATACCACCAATGAGGTGTCCCTTGGCAATTAATGCCTTGTCCCCTCACTTCCCCTATAAATACCAAGCCATTATCTCATCCTTTCGATTCAAAAATCCTCCTCAATGAAGTTCAGGTATCCTTACCTCCCAAAGATTCCTCTTAAGGTGCCTTCAAGCCTCCCAAGGTCCCAAACGTCATGATTTCGAAGTTACTCTTCATGGTAAGGGATTCTTTCACTCTTCCCATTTTCAAAGTTCTACTTTCATGTCAAGTTTTTCAAGTTCCTTTTTTTCCTTTTTGGGGTATGATCTCTATATTCATAATAATTTTCTTTTATGTTCATATGATTAGATACCCTATTTGATCTCATCAATTCATTTTTTGATGTTTTAAGTGACGCCGTTAGGCTGCCGATTTTTCATAAGAGAAATCTTATTCTTTTTCTTCCTTTCAAGTTTTTCATTTAATATGGTATGTCCTTAAAATTTCATTTCCATGTTCTTATATCCTTTATATTCTATCCCTATACTATTTTATGGATCATTTATGAGTGGGTTACCCATGTCCCCTCTCTTTTCAATGTTTTCTAAAACCCTGCAACATAGCCGTTATGCTGCCGAATTTTCGTCTCAAAATGTCTCTCTCTTTTTCTCAAATTATTTTATTTTATTAAGTGAATACTCAAAACTCTTTATTATACAGGGGTATTCACATATATATCAAAATTTTCTATTTTTAAATTCTGGGGTTTACATACATGAGACCCACTTTCCTTTTTCCGTGGGTTTAAACTGACATAAAGATCACGTCTTTAAAGTATTTTTTAAAATGTTATGACTATGAAATGAAACCCATTTCTTTTATGCTATATGGGTTATTTATGAAATGATTGATGATTATATATGTGGATCACATGATAATAAATTCAAATTAAGGGTGCACCCTGATAGCGTTCCAATGCATTGGGTAAAGACTTAGTCTCTAGGGATGACCTTTTTAACGATACATTGGTGAATAACCTTGATAATTTTTTAATGACACCTTGGGGATGGACCTTGGTGATACAGAAATGATTTTCTAAGTTAAATGTTTTATCCACATCTTTAATTTATTAAACACATTAATTTTATTATGATTTTTCTCAGGATCTCTTTCTCATGCCTTAAAGTTATTTATCATGACTTTATTGATGTATCTCAAGTTCACATGTAAAATGTTTCTCTTGTTTCCCTTACTGGGCCTTCTACTCACCCTTTTCTTTGATTTATGCTCCCAGGTTATGAGATGCTATAATAAATTTAGGATGAACAATGAAGAAGCCTTTCAAGTGTTTAAGAAAAATGTTTTATGTTGTTTTCATGTTTTATGTCCCTAATTTCCAAGACACTAGACTTTAAAGATCCTATATTTGTAAAATGTAATGAAATGTTATGTTATAAAAAGGCGGGATTCCATAATGCGATCCATGGAAAGGGAGATTGTTAGCATCATGTCTTCGATGTCTAATCTGACGAGAGAGTTCCGGAAGTAGAATCCACCTATGCCAACTGGGAAGGGTGGCCCCCAGGAAACCAAGTTATAGATTGTGTTAGTCTAGACGATCTTTAATCATCTTGAGACACCCACAGATAAGAGGGTAAAGCTTACTGCATATATGATTTTTGGACCAACCAAGTGTTAGTGGGATATTATGGATAAGTCCATTTATCAAAAGAATTTATCTTAGAAGTACATTGAGATTAATTTTCTAATCCATTTTTATCCTAATATGTAGAAGGATGAGAAGAATTGTGATTTCATGAACCTTATATAAGAGGGCATGTTAGTGCTATACTATGCTGAACCTTTCACCAACTAGTAGTGATTTTTAGCACCTTTAGATGCTGATGAGATCTCCAGGGTGATACATTTTCAGAATTTTCTTTGCTATGAGATCAGGTTATAGTTGAACGTGTTCCATCAGATCAGTTTTTCAGATGTGATGAATCATGCACTTATCACGGAATGGAATCAAGGAGAGGCCCCGAGTATCAGCCAAAATATTTTATCCAAATGAACTAGGAACTCCCTTCTACTAGAAATAATCATCAATATGATAGTTATCTCCAAGGAAACAATGTTCAAAGATGGTCCACAAATGGACTTAGTTTCCATACCCCACTTTGGAGTGTCGTCCTTGCGAACGGATGGTCCACCTATAAAAGTTTTTAGGGGAATACAATAGTAGATAAGTAAAAAGGGATCATGGTAGGTTCTAGAGTATGGTAATGACTCAACTACTCCTCATTAGAATGGTAGATTGAGTTCTACAAGGCGTTCTAGTCAAGGCATGGGACTTGGTACCCCATTGTAGGAATGACAGTACCAAGTAGAGGGAATAAATTAGGGGATTTATACTATATCTCACGGTAGAGGGGATAGTTAGCTATACGCAATGCATACTACTTTAGCTATTCTGGATTCAATACTTTCTATTTTTAGAGGAACTATTATTATATCATACACCCTTTCTTGTGTTTTGTTTGATACAGGAGCATCACATTATTTTTTATCCTCTATTTTTGTAAATGGTAGGAGAGTGGATGTGGAAATTTCAGATAGTGTTTTGACAATTGATACACCTCTAACAGTGTAGTTAAATAATATAAAATGTTTCAAGGTGTGTTCTCTAGATATTGGTGGTTTCTATTTCTTGTGGGAACTGTTTGTGCTGGAAATGACATGGTTAGATTTGATTCTCGGTATGGATTGGCTAGTTCTATATCAGGAACATATCAATTATTACCAGAGGAGAGTTTCATTTCTATCTCCATAAGGAGTAGACTATTCCCACCAGGGTGATTGTGGTCTTTATCCTAGTCATACAAGACCAATTCTGTGTATATTGGATTTCCTCACTGCTCAAATAATTGTACTTTCTCTAGATAATGGTGGTAACAGGATTATTTTCCTACCATGGTAGACTATTTCCAAGATGTCTTTCTTGAAGAGTTATGTAGCTTACTACTCAAGAGAGAGAAAGAGTTTATGATTGCGTTAGTCTTAGGATCATAGCTAGTTTCTATCATACCTTATATAATGACACCAACAAAGATTTAAGAATTGAATGTTCAGTTCAAATTTTCGGAAGATAAGGGTTTTATACAGCCTAATATATCTCCTTGGGGTTCTCCATTTATTTTTACTAAGAATTCTAGTGGTACCTTGCACTTATGTGTGGATTATCAGATATTGAACCAGATGACGATCAAGAATTGGTATCACCTTCCACGCATCGATGAACTTTAAAATTAGTTGAGAGGTGTTAAGTTCTTCTTTAAGATCGACCTAAAATCTAGATTCCACCAGTTGAGGGAGTGACCTTCATACATAACTCGTACTATTTTTAGGAGTCGACATGGATTGTGTGAATTCGTAGTGATTCCATTTGGTTTGAGAAACACACCGACGATATTCATGGATTTGATGAATCATATCTTTAATCCTTTTTTGCACTAGTTTTTGGTGGTTTTTTTCAATGAAATCATAGTGTACTCCCAATAAGCAGATGATCTTGGAAAAAATATTAACACTAACTTTAGTGAATTAATATTGTATCAAGTTTACTACAAGCTATCTAAATGTAGTTTTTTTGATTGATAAAGTGCACTTATTGGGTCATATTATCTCATAGGTTGGAGTGTCAGTGGAATCAGATAAAGTTACAGCCGTGGTATCTTAGGAGTATCCCAATAATGGATTCTAAATTTAGTGAATTATCATTTTAATAGGTTATTATCAGTTCTTTATTAGGGACTTATCCCATTTGATAACAACTATGTCAATGCTCACCAAGAAGGGATTTAAGTTTGTTTGGTTTGATGTTTGTGAGAGAGCTTTTCAGAAGAATAAAGGCATGATGATCTCAACAAATATCCTCACTTTACCTATGTCAGGTAAAGAATATACCATGTACTGTGAGACATCTAGAGTTGGGCCCATACTAGTTTTGATTCAAGAGGATCGAGTGGTTTCTTACGACTACATATAACTAATACCACATGTGAGGAATTACCTTACTCATGATTTGGAGTTCGTAGTAGTGTTACATTAACTAATATGATGCATACATTATCTCATGGGTGAGAGGTTTTTGGTATACACAGATCATAAGATCCCCAGGTACATATTTTCTTAGTGGGACCTAAACCTTCAGTAGAGTAGGTGGACCGAGTATCTATAGTATTTCAACTATGAGTTTCCTTAAACATTAGGTTGGGGAAACATCGTTATTGATGAATTGGATCAAAATACATAGACAGAGGCAGTAAAAGAGTCATGTGATGAGTGTCAAATTATTTCACTCTTTACAGACATGCATCTAGATGTTCAGGAGTCTTAGGGATGAGCAGTTCTGACTTCAACATCTTTTATATCCTTGTTTTAGACCAGATCAAGATTGACTAGTTATCTGATCTAGAGGGATTAATTATAAGATACATATTATATGGTGGGGAGACATCATCAGGATGGTACCTTGGTAGTGAAAATTCTATTCTTTTTCATGGATGAGTTTGGGTTCATACATACTTACGCAAGGTGATGATGAGAGAGTTTCATGCTTCTAGATTTTTGGTACATACTAGTTTAACAAAGATGTATTGTGATCTCTGTAGACAGTACTAGTGGTTAGGAATGAAGAAATTGGTAGTTGGATTTGTGGAGATATGTTTCCATTTTCATCAAGTGAAATCCAATAATTAGAGGCCAGCTGAGATTTTACATCCTTTTCCTATTCTTGAGTGGAAATAGGATGATATCAATATAGATTTCATGACAATATTACCTATGAAAACCTGTAAGTATGATGTTTTATGGGTGATTTTGGATCGAATGATGAAGGTATCCCAATTTATACCTATTAGGTATACCTTTATAGTTTATGATTTGGGCATGCTTTATGTGCGCGAGGTAGTTTAGCTACATGGTGTTATGAGGAGTATCATTTCAGATAGAGATCCCCATTTTAAATCACTATTTTGGTAGGGTCTTTAGAATTTTTAGGGATCACTTGTTCTTTTAAGTATGAACTATCATCCTCAGACTGATGGTCAATATGATTAGACTATTCAAGTTCTAGAGGATATGTTATGAGCCTGTGTTTTGTATTTTAGTGGTTTATGGGAGCATCATATGGCACTCATGGAGTTTGAATATAATAACAGCTTCCATGCATTAACCAAGATGGAACCTTTTGAGGCTTTGTATGGAAGACCATTTTTTTCGCCTCTTTATTGGTTGGAGGTTGGTGAGTTAGCACTTTTTGGGCCTAGTCATTTATATGATACATCTAAATAGGTTCAATTGACCAGGAGGTTGTTGGAGACTATGAAAAGAAGGTAGGAATCTTACACTGATCATCAGAGACGTCCTCTAGATTTTGATGTTGGTCATCATGTTTTCCTTTGGGTGTTGTCTAGGTTAGGAAAAATCCTTATTAAGAAATAGGGAAAACTAGTACCTAGGTTTTTCAGCCCGTTTGAGTTAGTGGATTGGTCCAATTCAGTGTCATACCAATTATCCCTTCCATGGTGATAAAAATACATGCATGCTTTTTTTCACATTTCATAGCTTCAGAGATATTATCATGGCCCTTATCATGTGGTGGAAGTCAAAGACGCTGATCATTGTGTTGATTCATCCTTTAGGGAGCATCTGATACAAATTGTGGACCATAGTGAGAATTATCTTTGGGGTAGGGTGATTCCTTTGGTTTGAGTGTAGTGGAAGCATGGGAGAGTTTCAGAGGTGACTTAGGAGAGAGAGTCTAATATGTGAGCATAATGGATAGACTTGTTTGTCGAGACCCCATAGTGATGCTTGGAATAACTCAGAGATGAGATGTTTTATGGTGGGGAAGTTTTAAGTTCCTATATTTTTCTATGTTTTTCCATATTTGATTTTTTGCGTTAATTGTCTTTCGTTTGGTTTTTTATTTATCTTTAAGATGTGGTGGTTTAGTCTTGTTCAGATATAGATAGATTTTGTTAGGATTAATAACCTAAAGTTTAGGGATTTATGTTTATTTTAATTAATGGAGTCTGAATATAAACATGTTTAATGGTTTATGAGGGTTTTCTATGCTTGGGAAGGCTTTAGAGGTGGTTTGGATTCTTATGCCGGAAACTGGGTTGAAAGTTATCTCCAAAGGATTTACACACCATGTAACGGTATTACACAACATGTAAATTCTTTGAGACACATGTTGTGAAACCAGTATAGGGTGTGAAATGGTTACATGGCATGTAAACTATTCAATTCATATAATACTCAACTGAGATAAATATTAACCCAAGATGGTGGATTTTTCAGAGTATCCCTCTAAAAATAAATGAACAATGTGTAAATGAGTTACAAACCATGTAATATCCCAACCAATGGTTTTAAGTCTTCCGTGCAGTTGTTTTCTCATTCCCCCTCACGTTTCACCTTCTCCTCTCAACTTAGGATGGTTCTATAGGTGATTTTAGAGTTCCATCCTCATTTTTAGATGTCATGTTTGTACAATTGATCCCATGTAAGTCTTTTTCTTTGGTTTTACCTTCCTCTTCCATTAACCTCCATTTGGGTGGTGCAATCCTTAGAACGTGGTTGGGTTTTATGTCAATCTTGATCTATTTTGATCTGGGTTTTATCTTGTATTTGATGTACCTTATTCCTTGTTGTTATTACCCATTTTGAAGTGTTGCATTAATCACAGGTTAAAGGTAGGGGTATAAATCTTAACCCTATGGTCTGTTTAATTACAAAGTATCTAAAATATTTCAATTGCACTAACATAACACGTACCTAAATTAACTAAATGATGAATTGAATTTATTCCTTGGAATCCATTTGGGTCCAATTGTTTATGACCAAGATTACGACTACTATTTGGGTGAGGGAACCCTTGATTATAAATGAATTGGCTAATGAATTAAAGTGTGTTTAACCGGACATGAGTTTTTGCTGATTACTTGATATAGATTCACCTTGTCTTGAATTTATTAGTGAAATTACTAGCATGTTATTGGTTTAAGAAAAAAGGATTAAAAAATGAGTAATTAAAAGATAAATGGGTATTTCATAATTAACCATTAAGACTTATGATGTGATATTGTGATATCCATGTTGTAATACTTATATATTGAGCTTAGCCCTAATACATGTTGTAATGCTTATATACCGGTATTAGCACTGATACATGATGAAATGATTATATATCGTGCATGGAATGGATACATACTATAATTATTATACACAAAGAGTGGCTCTAATACATGTTGTAATGATTATATATCAAGCTTGACCCTGATACATTCCCTGATATTCTAGAGACATTATCTCATGGGTGAGTGGTTTTTGGTATACATGGACCACAAGAGTCTTAGGTACATCATTTCCTTGAGGGACCTAAACCTTCAGTAGAGCAGGTGGGTCAAGTATGTATAGTATTTTGACTCCGAGTTGGCTTATACATCAGGAAGGGGAAACATTGTTACTGATGAATTGGCTCAAAATATGCAGAAAGAGGTGGTACAAGAGTTGTGTGACGAGTTTCATGTGATGGAACTCTTTCCAAACATGCATCTAGATGTTCAAGAGTCTCAAGAATGAGTGGATCTGACCTCAACATCTATTATACCCATGTTTTGGAGTAGATCAAGACTGAGCAGTTATCTAATCTGGAGGGATTAATTCTAAGAGACATCTTATATGGTGGGGAGACTCCATTGTGATGGTATCTTAGCAGTAAAAATTATCTTCTTTTTCATGGAATAGTTTGGGTTCATAAAGACATGCTCGAGGAGATGATGATAGATTTTCATGCTTCTAGATGGGTGGTAAATCCTAGTTCGACAAAGATGTATTGTTATATCTATAGATAGTACTAGTGTCCGAGAATAAAGAAATAGGTAGTAGGATTTTTGGTGAGATGATTTAATTTTCATCTACTAGAAGTTAAGAATTAGAGGCTAGATGGGATTTTATAGATTTTTACCATTCCTAAGTGGAAATGATATGATGCCCATATGTATTTTGTGAAATGATTACCTATGAAAACCCATAATAATGACGTTTTAAGGGTGATATTGGATTGACTGATGAAGGTATCCAACTTTATACCTATCAGGGATACCTTCATAGTTGATCATATGGGTAGTATTTACGTGCGTAAGGTAGTTAGACTGTACGGTGTTCCGAAGAGTTTCATTTTAGATAGAGATACTTTTTTCACATCATTATTCTAGTAGGGTATTTATAAGGCTCTAAGATAAAAGGTTGTTTTGAGTACAACCTATCATCCTCAGACTAATGGTCAATCTGAGCAGACTATTCAGGTTCTAGATGATATATTATGAGCCTATGTTTTGGATTTTAGTGGTTCATAGGAGAATCATATTGGAACTCATATATTTTTAATATAATAAAAAATTCTATGAATTAATCAATATGGAACCTTTTGAGGATTCATATGGATGACCATTTTGTTATCCTCTTTATTGGTTAGAGGTAGGTGAGTTAGCACTTTTTGGGCCCAGTCATGTGTAGGATACATATGAATAGGTTCAGTTGATCAGGAGGTGGTTGGTGACCATGAAAAAAAAGAAGTAATCTTATGTTGACCATCATAGATGTCCCCCAGAGTTCAAGGTTGGTCATTGTGTTTTCATACGAATGTTTTCTAGGGTAGGGAAATCTGTATTAGGAAATAGGGAAAGCTAGTGCCCAGGTTTTTCAGGCCATTTGAGATAGTGGATAGGTCCAGTCTAGTGTCATACCAATTAGCCCTTCTATGTTGTTATAGTTCCATGTTTGATGTGTTTCACATGTCGTAGCTTCAGAGATTTTATCCTGACCCTTCTCAAGTAGTGGAAGTCAAGGACATCAATATTTTTGTTGATGCATTCTTTGAGGAGAATATGATATAGATTATGTACCATAGTGAGAATTATATCTGGGGTAGGGTGATTCCTTTGGTTTGAGTGTAGTGGAAGCATGAGAGAGTTCAGGAGGTCACCTGGGAGAGAGACTCTATCATGACCCATCCCCTAGGGCCCGTTCTATGACTACTCCAAGCCCACCTTCCATAGGTCAGAGGATGGTGAATAGCACCAGAAAGTCATATCCCTAAAATAGGAAGGCATTGCCTTTTAACCTGTATAAAAACAAATTCCAATAACACAACAAGAAGAAAACACGAAGTAAACTGTTGTAGTAAAAGAGTGCTGAAAGTAAAGGGGAAAAAATACAAGCCCAACTAAAAAGTATATGTACAACTGAAAAGTATAGATACAAATGAAAAGTGAAAAACAACTCCTGTATCTTCCACCAAGGATACTAGCTGAAGGGTAGGTATAACTCACGATAAGTAGTCCTTGTGTCAAGTCATTCCAAATGGTCTACCTCTGAGCATCGTCTAGTCCTGGCTCCCTCTGCCTCGATCAATGCTGTCCGTCATCTGCACAAGACTCAAAAAGGTGTGGGAACAACCCTTGTAGAGGTGAGTATAACGATCCTCAGTAGGGACCCCAAGACCCCCCATAGGTCTCCCAGAGTTCCACAAATGAAAAACCACAAAGCAAGACCTCCATATCAAGAACGAAGTGATAGAAATAAACTCTACTTAGGTATATTCCCATACATATACCTAAGTTATCAAGATACACTCATCTCATACATGATGGAAGAATACCACAAAGGTAACACCACGAAGTTAGAAGTACCACACAGGTAACGCCACAAAGATAGAAGTACCACACATGTAACACCATGAAGTCAACACCACAAAGTTAGAAGTACCGCACAAGTAACACCACGAAGACAACACCACGAAGGTAGAAGTACCACACATGCAACACCACGAAGATAGAAGTACCACATAGGTAAAACCAAGAAGGTAAAATACTCCGCTCACAATCAGGTATAACTTAATTACAGAAGTACAAATGATTAGTTGTAAGCTAGTTCATCTTATTCTGTTTAGAGGCACTACTTCTAACCCACACAGGATCGATAGGTAATAACCGCCGCTGACCCACATAGGATCTGACCCATACAGGACCAGTATGTGCTGACCCACATAGGATCACTGAGCACTGACCCACATAGGATCTGATATGGGCTGACTCAAACAGGATTGATAGATACTGTCCCTCTTAGGATCAATGTTCTTTCTTCAGGTTACATTCAACCACATGATTCCTCGCACTCGGTGCACTCAAGATTTTTAGAATCTTCCCCTTGAGATACCAGTTGTACCTTTACCACCACTAATATACACAAAGGAGTAACCTAAAGGACCTACATGTGGTAAGGGTTCCAACGCGACAGACCGTGCGTCAATCGGATGCCCAGTTTGTGAGTTATAAAAATTTTAGTTCTGAGGGACCAGTTGGATTCGGGTTCGATCCAACTCAGACGTACTCCAACTATCTCCAAAACTCAAGTGGAGTACAAAAAATACTTTCTTTCTCCAAGGGTCCCAATGCTGTAGACGGTTCATCAAACGGACACCCATATTTCAAGTTATGGCCCTTTAGGCAGAATTGAGCCAGGTGGTGTCTGGGATCGGTCTGACCCGCCCCGATCCGATCTGGGCCAACCCGAACCGGTTCGAGTCGACCCGACATAGTCCGGGTCCGACCTGGATGGGCTGGGCCGCGATAGGCTCGGCCCGCTGGGCTCGCACTGCCCGACCCGAGGAGGCGCGGCCCGCTGGGCTCGTGCGACCCAGCTTGTGAAGTGGAGAGGCCCACTAGCATGCACGACATGGCCCACGATAGGGTGCAACCTTCTGGATCGCACAGTCCGCCCGAGATGGCACGGAAGGGAAGCGACCCCTTCCCCATTTGGAAGACGAAGCGGCAACGCCTAAGGGGTGCTGCCAAGTCACCCACAGGACCCTCTGCGTGTCTCGCCGCCGCAGCGTCGGAGTCGCAGCTCCTCCAGTGGCGTACCATTGTGCCCCGCTACTTCCACCTACGGATGGCCTTTTCTGACCACCCTTCTTGACCCCACCAAGGATAGAAAGTTGCGACCCTTCTCCGCCGGCGACGCGCGATGGCGCACCGCATCACCTCTGCAGCCGGCTGGTGCTGACACTACTGGAATTAGATGTATTTGCAACAAGCTATTTGCGACGGGATCCCATCGTAAATAAGCTTTAGCGACATGGACCCATTGTAAATAGCCCATTGCAAAAAACAGCGTCGCAAATACTATTTTTTTGTGATGGGTCCGTCTCAAATAAGTCTCCGATTATATACATTATATATAAATAAACCTTTTACAACAAGCCCGTCACAAATACTATTTGCGACGGGGAAGTTCCCCATCACAAATAAGTCTCTGATTATGTACATTATATATAAAAACCTTTTGCGATGGGCCCATCACAAATAGTATTTTCTTCGGGCCCCTCTTCCCGTCGCAAATACTTTTTTTAAAAATATATATTTAAATATTTGCGACGGGCTCCCGTCACAACAAGTCCCATCGCAAATACTAAACAAAGTAAAAACATATATATTTAATCAAATTATGATTAATTAAAAAATAATATTAATATTATTAAAATAATAAAAAAATAAAAAATATTAAAATTCTCAATATTCTCAAAAAAATATAAAGAAATCGTCAATTATTATTATTATTATTAATAAAATAGACAAATATTAAAAAATATAATACAAAAAAATATATTTAATAAAATTATGATTAATGAAAAAAATAATATCAATATTATTAAAATAATAATTTTTTTTAAAATTCTCAATATTCACAAAAAATATAAAAAAATCATAAAATAATAATATTATTAATATTAGTAAAATAAAAAAATATTAAAGAAAATAATACTAATAATAAATAATAAAATATTAAAAAACAATTATGTAATATTTCCACCAATATAAAAGACAAAAACTGTAAATAGTTCATATTTCAACAAATCTTGAATTCAAATGTTTTTAACATAAAAAAATCACTGGGGGTCGTCTTTTGGAGGAGGTAGAGAAGCTGTAGGAGATGGGGGAGGGAACTCCATCCCTAAACTACGAGTCAGACGATGTATGTACTCTATCTACTCGTGAAGCTGCAACTGCTGCTGCTGCCATTGACACATATCCTCATCGTGCTGCTACTGATGCATCTCTTCATACTTCTTTTGCAAACTCTCTATAAGCTCAGTCTGAGTTCGCAATTGCTCCTGATACTGTGAGGCAGAAGATGGTGCCTCTCCACGAGCTCCTCTCGAGCTGGATGCTGACATCACAACAGTACCATAATAAGTACCAGGACTCAAATGTGGGTTGATACAAACTACTCGGCCCTTCTCAAAGCCATACGGAGTTGCCTGCATCCAAGACACTTCATTGAAATGGTGGGCACTAGTCTGATCAGTCGTCTCGTCCTGACTCTCAGCCTGTTTCTGAGTGGTCACAACCTCATATGACTCCTTCAATTCTAATTTTAAATTAAAATTGTGAAAATATTATATGCAGTTAATTTTCAAACTGAAAAAAATAATAATAACAACAGTCCGATGATGGAGATCACCTCTAATATCTCCAGTGGCTGGATCACTGTACATCATCTGATAAACGTCTACTGCGTAATATCGAGATTCTCGACTACCTATAGAAATATAAAATAAACTGTTTATATTTAATGTTATACAAAATATTTAAAAAATATACTTACCAGATGCTCTCTATGAGTACTGAATGTACAACTACCAGCTTGATGTGTCACCTCATGTCTCCCCCGGTTCTGCCGACCCACTGAAGATCTCCTCTGAAATCCACCACCCAAACAGTGTAAACATAATCCATCCCAAACATGAGATGAAATGTACTATGGTCGGTGGGCTCTACATGACTCATCAAATTCTTTCAATCCTTCTTTCTTAATGGTCTTCCATCTCAAATTGTGCAAAAACTGATGGAAACAGTCACACATAGACACTTGCCATGCCACATGGATAGCATCACGCATGCTATAATCGATGGGATACCACAAACCCTACAAATAATTTATAATATCAAGTTATTAATAAAATAAATTTCAAAATAAATATTATTTATTTATGTACCAACCAATGATTGAACATGCCGAGATGCACAATAATAGGAATCTGTTCCCATGTGATCCATGGCTGAGAAAAATAATTACACAAGATAGCATTCCCCTATCCAACAACTAAATGTGCTAAACTGTGAAAAAGAAATAAATAGCCAAAAAATTAGTATATATATAAATAAATTAATAAAATATAACTAAAATATAAAGGTTACCATACCTCCGTGTGCATGGATCGAATCAAAGATGTGGACATCACTCGGGGATAGGGTCAGGAATCATCAGTCACGCAAGACTGTGCCCCCTCTGTATACCCCTTGAACCGCCAGTAGGCTGAGGGTTAGACGATCCAAAATCCCCCTCATCCAAAGTTTGCTCAGCCTCCTGTAACTCGCGAAATATATCAGGGTCCATCTGAAACAAAAAATGATTGTTGTTAGTAGATAATTGAAAATAACTATTATATATAGATATATATTAGTTATGATTATAACCATCATTTAACTGTGTCAATGTTCACCTTCATCATCATCTTCATATTTGACGAAGTCAATTAATTCATATTCCTCCTCAGCATCATCAATATCAATATGAGTTTTAGTTACATCATCTCTTATCATTTCAAATTCAATTGTAACATCATTAACATCTTCATCACCATCGATCCTTAATTGCGGGGTGTCATCATTGATATTCATGTCTCTTTTTGAAAAAGATGGATTTTGAGTTATCTCTTGAAAAAATTTCAATTCCTTCCACTTCAATGGAACCAAATTCAGTTTCAGTAAACTGATTTTCCCAAGATTTCATTTTTATTATGCTCCACCAATCACTCAAGTCTCTTGAAATATCACAGTACTTTGCGTAATAAATTTGATGTGCTTGTTGAGTAAGTAAAAATGGTTCATTTACTGCAAGAAGAATTTTATATTTAATATCAACAATTCCATGAGTTGGATGAACACGAAAACCTCTCTCACTATCCAACCACCGACATTTAAACATCGTTATGTAATTCTGTCCTAGATAACACAGATCAATAATTTCATCTAGAATGCTGTAAAAGTCAACTTCAGTTTCTCTGTGATGTGATCCTCTCAAGATAACTCCATTGTTCATTATTTTTTTTGATTCCCCATATGCACATGTAAGAAATCAAAAACCATTCACCACATATGCATTATAATATTGATCCATTTTGGATGGTGGGTTACTCAATATACACAGTCGCTTAACAATTTTATCAGCATGTTGAGACACCTACAAATTTATAAAATAATTATCAATATAATAAATAATAAACAAAATTGATATTAAACCATCAATAATTTATGTTACTAGTTTTTGAAATCATTGAGATTTTTTTTGTCTGCGTTCTTCAAGAGAATCTTCTATAATTTGTGGAAGTTGTTTCTTGATATGATTATCATATAACCTAAAAATAAATTATGTTTAAATACTGTAACATAACTTATAGAATAAGTGATAGAAGCACTCACAGTAAAAATGATGTCATTTCTTCATAGTTGAGCAGAACATATGTATGAGCTCTGTGATGTTAATCATCTGAAAGCCATCATTCATGAACTCCACCGAAGCCAAGATTTGGCTGACTAAAAACAGATAACTGATTTTCAATTTCATCATTAAAATTACCCTCGTTTTGTCCCATACATTTGTGTTTTGAGGAATATTCAAATTCAAAATAACGAGAGTAGAAAAAAGAAAATTCCTCTTTCAAATAAGCTTCAGCAATTTGAGCCTTCAACTGATGCTTTGTTACGGAGGTTTTTCTTCAATTTCTGCATGCATCTCTCTAATGGGTATATACATCGAAACTGTATTGGACCTCCACATTTAGATTCATGGGGAAAATGTAATATCAGATGTTCCATTGAGTAAAAGAAAGTCAGCGGAAATATTTTTCCAGTTTACATATAATTACAACAACATCTTATTCTAGTTTTCTTAGCGCATCGTAGTCTATTTTCGCTACAAAAATTTCTCAAAAAAATTATGATATGTCTGTTATATAATCCCAATCCATAAAATTCAACAAACCCTTGAATCCAATTGGTGTAAGTCTTTCCATTATAACATAACAATCATGACTTTTTTAATCCGGTAATATAACTATTCTTAACACATCTACCCAAATTGGAAGCATATCCATCTAGAAGTTTCAAATCTACAATCCACTGACAAAATTATAAGCGAATCTCTTTGGATAGTGTATAAGACACTAGCTTCATTAACCTCTGTGATCTGAAATTTTTAAATAGTTTAAGTTTTAGTCGCCTGCAAATTTGGGAAAGATCTAATCGTGCCTTTAAAGTATCTTTGGTCTTACCTGGTGTATCAAAAACTGTATGAAATAAATTATCAAAATAGTTCTTCTCAATATGAATGACATCCAACATGTGGCAGACCAAAAAATCATACCAATATGCAAGATCCCAAAAAAATATTCATTTTATCCAATTATATTCTTTCCCAAAGCCATGAATTTTCCGTTGGTTTACTGTTTGCCCAAATGTGATGGGAGGTAATAAAAATACATCTGATTTTAACTTTGTACCTGAGATCATTTTTGGAGGCTCATCCCTTTCAATTTTACCTTTTCTGAAATGAGATTTGTTCCTATGAAAAGGATGATCGGTTGGAAGAAATCTGTGATGACAGACAAAATAGAAAGGTTTTTTTTTCTATTGATGTGCATAAAGGCTTTGTTGTCTTTCATACAGTAAGGACATGATTTCAAACCATGTATACTCCATCCAGATAACATTCCATATTCCGGAAAGTCACTAATCATCCACATCAATATAGATTTTAATATGAAATTTTGTTTCACTGCAACATCATATGTACTAACACCATTACTCCACAATGCATTTAGCTCATCAATCAATGGTTTCAAATAAACATCAATGTTCTTTTTCAGATGTCCTGAGATTAATAAGGTCAAAAAGATATAGGGATCCTTCATCAACATCCATGGAGGTAAACTGTATGGAGTTATAAAGACATGCCAACATAAATAATGACTACCATAAGAACAAAACGGATAAAAACCGTCAGTTGAAAGACTTAATCGCACGTTTCGGGATTCTAAAGCAAAAGAAAGATGCATACGGTCAAAATGTTTCCATGAATCACCATCAGATGGATGATTCAATCTTTTATCGATTGAAATCTTGGTTTTGTGCCATGACATCATTGACGATGTGTTCTGAGACATAAATAAATGATGCAACCTAGGTGTAAGGGAGAAATATCTCAACTATTTTATAGGAATCGATCCAGACTTCCCTAGTTGAGCTTCTTTATACCTCGATTTTCCACATGTGGGACAACTATACGATGAATCATTTTCAACAAATTATAGGATGCAATCATTTGGACATGCATGAATATTCCGATAACTAAGGCCCAGATTATGAACTAGCCTCTTGCTCTCATAGTAATTTACAGGCAACACATTTCCTTCAGGTAACAGTGTTTTAACAAAAGAAAATATTTGATCAAAACCGTTGTTTGACATTGAATTATATGATTTAATAGCCATAAATTTTACAACTGCTTCTAATTTTCTTATCTTGCAACTAGGATATAATGAATCCTCAGTAGAACTCAACAAATCATAAAATTTGGATGGTGCCAACTCAGGAGTTAAATCAGTATCATCTTGAGTTACATTTTTTTGAACATATGGACCTACAACATCATGTACTAAATTTTGAAACCATGATGGATCCAGAATCAAGTTATTAGTATCTTTTCTAGAACTGCGTTCACCGTGTTGATACCAAAAAACATAATATAGTTGAAAACCAAACTGCAAGAGATGTCCCCCAACCTTGTCAAATGTGTCAAACGTTCTTAGAGCACATTTTTTACAAGGAAACTTTTTTGTGCCTTCTGAAACATATTCTGGTTTTGATGATGCAATGATAATAAAGCTTCAACACCCTCAATATATACAAGATTTAAACCAGAACTGTTTGGATTTCTGTGCTGATTTATCTAAGTGTGATAATCTAATAATGACTGTTGTCAACTTCTTTGTTCCATATTTTTCTACAAAATATAAAATCATCACTATTTTTGAATAATTTGAAATTATAAATACACTATCTGAACAAAAGAAGATAAATAATTACAACTACTTTTTAAAAATTACCATTTTTTACGGGTGACACAATTTCTAGTGGATTGATGGCTACTCTTTTGTCCGACGGCTCTTTGCTTACAACTTTCTCACACTGAAATCAGAATGAAGAATATGCTCGGAGGTACGCATATTCATTCTCATGCATACAAGAATGTATAAGCATACTTCCGAGCAGATTCTTCATTGTGATTTCAGTGTGAGAAAGTTGCAAGTAAACAAGCTGTTAGACAAAAGATCCCCCTTTTTGTCGATGAATCATCTTCTTGCAACTGTCACCGCCTGAAAACATTATGAAAAATGCGGTCCTATGAATTCATATTCAAACTCATGCATATGATATTGGATATGCATACGTAGAAGTATAATTTTCATAATGTTTTGAGTCAGGGAAAGTTGAAAAGAGAAGAGTCATCGAGAAAAAGGAGTGCCGCCAATCCACTGGAAATTGTGCCAAGTTATTACAAGTTATTCCTATTTATTCCAATTTATTTCATTTGATTTTATTCCTATTTATTCTTATTTATTATAATTGTTGTTTATTACAATTTCCATTTATTATGATTGTTATTTATTTAGATTTTTATTTATTGTGATTGCTATTTTCTGCGATTACTATTTATTGTGATTCTTATTTATTGTGATTTCTATTTATTGTGATTTATTGTGATTCTTATTTATTGCGATTGCTATTTATTTCTATTTATTTCTATTTATTCTAATTTATTCCAATTTATTCCAATTTATTCCTATTTATTCCTATTTATTCCTAATTAATCCTAATTATTCCTAATCATTCCTAATTATTCCTAATTATTCCAATTTATTTCAATTTATATCAATTTATTCCTATTTATTCCTAATTATTACTAATTATCACTAATTATTACTAATTATTACAAATTATTACCAATTACTACTAATTATTACTAATTACTACTAATTATTACTAATTATTACTAATTATTACTATTTTTTACTAATTATTACTAATTATTACTAATTATTACTAATTATTACTAATTATTAATAATTATTACTATTTATTACTATTTATTCCTAATTATTTCAAATTATTCGTAATTATTCGTAATTATTACTAATTATTACTATTTATTCCTAATTATACCTAATTATTACTATTTATTACTATTTATTCCCAATTATTACTAATTATTACTATTTATTCCTAATTATTTGTATTTATTACTATTTATTCCTATTTATTGGTATTTATTAGTATTTATGACTATTTATCAGTATTTATTATTAATTATGACTATTTATTACTATTTATTTGTAGTCATGACTATTTCTTACTATTTATTACAAATTATGACTAATTATAACTAATTGTTACTAATTATTACTAATTATGACTAATTATGACTAATTATTACTAATTATTACTAATTATTAGTATTTATTAGTATTTATTACTAATTATTAGTAATTATTACTAAATATTACTAATTGTTAGTATTTATTATTATTTATTACTAATTATTAGTAATTATTAGTATTTATTACTAATTATTAGTATTTATTAGTATTCATTACTAATTATTAGTATTCATTTGTATTTATTAGTATTTATTAGTATTTATGACTATTTATTATTATTTATTAGTAATTATGACTATTTATTACTATTTATTAGTAATCATGAATATTTATTACTATTTATTAGTAATTATGACTATTTATTACTAATTATTACTATTTATGACTAATTATTACTAATTATGACTAATTATGACTAATTATTACTAAATATTACTATTTATTACTAATTATTACTAATTATTACTAATTATTACTAATTATTACTAATTATTACTAATTATTAGTATTTATTAGTATTTATTACTAATTGTTAGTAATTATTATTAATTATTAGTAATTATTACTAATTATTCCTAGTTATTCCTATTTATTCATGCTTATTCCTATTTATTACTACTTATTTTTATTTGTTACTACTTATTCATATTTATTACTACTTATTTCTATTTATTACTACATATTCCTTTTTATTACTACTTATTCCTATTCATTACTACTTATTCCTATTTATTACTACTTATTACTATTTAGGCCTATTTATTCCTATTTACCCCTAATTATCACTAATTACCCATAATTATTACTAATTACCCCTAATTATTACTAATCACCCTAATTATTACTAATTACCCGTAATTATTACTAATTACCCATAATTATTACTAATTAGCGTTAATTGCTGTTAATATCTACAATTTACAACTACTAATTACTAATTACCGCTAATTATTTATATACAATACTAATTTTCGTTAATAATTATTAATTATTACTAATTATTAATTATTACTAATTATTAAGAATTAGTACTAATAATTTCAATTTATTATTACAAATAAATACTCCTAACAAAACAATTTAAATCTAATTTAATTACAACTAATCAACAATAATTAAAATTAACATAAAAAATGAAATAAATACTTAATTAAATAAAATATAAATACCTTTAAACTTGATCTCCTATTGATGTAGGTGACTTCACAACTTCTTTGTTAAAAAAAACTAACTTAGAGAAACTTTCACTCTAAAAATAGAGTTTAGAGAGAGAGAGGAAGTGAGAATTGAGAGGAAGAGAAAGAAAAATGGAAGGGAGGTATATATAGGTTAGATTAGTTACGATAGTACTATTTGCGATGGGACCCGTCGCAAATAGTTTCCTGCCGACACACTTTTTGCGATGGGACAACATCCCGTCGTAAAAACCTATTTACCGCCGTCGGTATTTGCGACGGGAGAATCCCCCTGTCGCAAATAAAATTCCCGCCCTTTGGCACGCAGACCGCGCCAAACCGCGCCTTACTTTTTGGGACAGGACACCAAACCCTGTATCAAATAACCAGTTATTTGGGACGGGTCGACCCCCCACCGCAAATAACCTCTGGGACAGACTATTTACGACATGAATTAATCCCGTCGCAAAGAGCCCGTCGCAAAAAGCTATTTTTTCCATAGTGCGGCTGCTTTGCCAACAGTCGTAGCCTCCTCCTGCGGCACATGACAGCGCACCGCCTCCATCGTGGCTGGCTGGTGCCGGCCGCCACCATCATTTTCCATCCGGGATCTCGCCCAACCCAAAGATAATATTCGCAATGAACGCACCAAAATTCCAACAAGGGCGGAAGGTCCGGGCCTTGTTCGTTTGGCTCGCACCCTCCGCGTTAGCTTGATATCAAGAAGGTAGGATTCAACAATCATTTGGAATTATAACAAAAATAAATCCCTACCTCAAGAATGATGAATAACGTCCACGATTGAGGAAGTGTCGGCATTCATTGTCCCTGCAACAAGCCGACAACGTTGCCGCTCAAACGTCGTCCTTCGGTTCGTGATTCGATGTCACCCATCACCGCCTGCTAGAACCAGCTCCGTCCTCCAAGATTGGCATCACAACACTTTATCAGAACTTCGTTTCTTGGTGAAGCCGTGCCATTACCTCTCCCCAGGCTCCATATAAATAGTAGAGGGGGAGAGTGTGCAATGCTTGTAGAATTAATGATGGTTCATTTTATGAGGAACCTTCCTAAATTCTAACGACGTTGTTACATAGGAATTGAAGGGTCAATCCATTTAATGGCATGACACACCGTTGGACTCACGCTGCCGCTTGTCCGTTGGAGGGAAAAAAAAGAAATGAAATAACAAAGTTATTTTATTATTCTTTTAAAAACATTGCAAAATCTAACTTTTTCTCCAGACCTACTTCGGTCGAAGTGAAGTCTCCCTTAAGTGAATCCCAGCGCTACGGATTCAACGGTGACTTTAGATTTTTTATCCGAGCACCGGTTCAAAAGTTAGAAAATGCCGCTCACACGTTTAATGAACGTACTTTAAAAAAAAGTTCAGAAATTCATTTCGGGCACACTGAGCCTTATAATCACACGCCGTCAATTTTCACAGACTCGTAATAATTACATATAATTAAAAAAATTACATGGAAAATCTGGGTCTTTACATTCTCCCCACCTTAGGTCCATTCATCCCCGGAAGCCACAACATAGACTAAGAAAACAAATGGGGGTACTGAGCACGAATATGAGCCTCTCGCTCCCAAGTTCTCTCCTTGAGATTCCTGTGCTGCCAGCGAACGCGCACTATAGGTATCAATCACCCATGAAGGACTCACTCTCGTCGATCCTCAATATCTACTGGAACCTACATAAACGTCGCCCCATCATCAAAGTCCAGCTCACCGTGGTCGATGATGTGAGATAGTTCATGCATGTATCTCCTCAGCTGGGATATGTGGAAGACATTGTACACCCTCTCCAACTATGGTGGAAGTGCCAAGAGGTATGACACCTCGCCTGTCCTCCCAATTATCAGAAATGGTCTGATAAACCTCGGTGATAACTTCCTGCCTCGACCAAATCTCTGTAAATATCGTCGAGGTGAGACCCGTAAGAAGAAATGGTCTCCCTCATCAAACCCCAAAGGTCTCTACCTCCTATCAACATAAGACTTCTGTCTGCTCTGTGTAGTCTTCATCTGCTCCTAGATGATCTGCACATTCTCTGTGGTAGCCCGTACCAACTCTGGACCCATAAGTTCTGACTCCCCTGGGCCTGTCGAGCATAGAGGTGATCTGCACGGTCGACCATACAAGGCCTCAAATGGTTCCATATAAATGGTGGAGTGATAACTGTTATTGTATGAAAACTCCACCAAGGGAAAGTGATCCTCCCAACTGCAACAAAAATCTAGAACGCATGAACGAAGCATGTCCTCCGGCGTCTGAATGGTCCGCTCCGTCTGACCATCCATCTGTGGATGAAAGGCAGTGCTCAAATGTAGATGAGTCCCGAATGCCTCCTACAAACCCATCCACAACCGAAAAGTAAAACGTGCATCATGGTCAGAGATTATCGTCGATGGAACCCCATGAAGTCGCACAATCTCCTACATGTAGATGTGTCCCAAGCCCTCTACTGATCCGTACTATCGGATGGGTAAGAAGTGGGCTGACTTGGCGAGTCAGTCAATGATCACCTAGATGGAATCATGTCCCCTTGACGTACATGGAATCCCTATCACAAAGTCCAGGGAGATACCATCCCAATCCAACTCCGACACCTCTAGTGGCTACGCTGAGCCTATTGGAACCTGATTCTCAACCATCACTTACTGACAAGTGAGGCATCATGAAACAAACTCTGCCATTACCTTCTTCATCCCTGGCCACCAGTGCTGATTCCGGAGGTCCTGGTACATCTTCGTCACACCAGGATGTACCGCCAGAGGGGATGTATGGAACTCCCTCAACACCTCCTCCCATAGCGCTATTGGTACCATGGTTCACCCTATAAAGAGGATGACTTTCTCCCCACCTTCAGAAAATCCATCAGGTGCCTGTCCTATGGATATCTAAGCATGTCATGCCTCACAGTCAATGTCCCCAAGCTATGGCTCCTGAAATTTCTGAAGAAGTGGGGGAGTGACAGTCATAGACTAGAGGTAACCTGCTCCATCTCTATCCACAAAGGATATATGCAACATGGCTAGTTTATCTATCTCCTCACTCAGCAATTGTAGACTAGGCCTCCTGCTGAGTGCGTCTGCCACTACGCTCCCTTTCCCAAAAGTATAGACTATCTCAAAGTCATAGTCCTGGAGGACTTATATCCATCGTCGCTGTCTCAGGTTCAGGTCCTTCTAAGATAAGATATACCAGAGACTCTTGTGATTATATTAGACTGTAAAATGTTCGCCCATCAAGTAGTGTCGCCATATATTCAAGGAAAAAATGACTGCTGCTAACTCCAGGTCATGGGTAGCATAGTTCTTCTCATGCTGTCTCAGCTGTCAGGAGCCATATGCGATCACTTCTCGCTCCTGCATTAGGACACACCCATGTACGGTCCTTGATGCGTCGTAGTAGACTACATACCCAACACCCTATTCCGGTAGCCTTAAGATGGGGGCACTTGTCAGTCTCTACCTCAGCTCCGAAAAACTCTACTAGAATCTCTCCATCCATACGAAGGGTTTTCCCTTCTTCGTCAACTCTAACAAGGGTGCTGCAACTTTGGAAAAGTAAGGCAAGAATCTTTAGTAGTATCTAGCTGACCCCAGGAAACTCCACACCACGATCACACTCCTGGGTGGATCCCAAGAAATCACAAACTCTATCTTCACAAGATCAACTGAAACTCCAGGTTCTGAGATAACGTGTCCCAGAAAGTGGACCTCTCATATCAAGAACTGGCACTTTGAGAGCGTACCATAAAGCTGGTGCTCTCAGAGTGTATCCAGAACAATCTGCAGATGATAGGCATGCTCCTCCTCTGTCGTTGAGTACACCAAGATGTCGTCGATGAAGACCACCACATAGAGATCGAGGTATGGATGGAAGATCCTGTTCATGAGTCCCATGAACACTTCCGGGGCGTTGGTCATACCGAAAGGCATAACCAAGAACTCATAGTGTCCATACCGACATCTAAAGGCCATATTCTGCACATCCTCATCTCGTACCCTAAGATGATGATACCCTGGTCTGAGGTCTATCTTTGAAAACCATCGAGCTCCCTTCAACTGATAAAAAATATCATCAATCCTCAAAAGTGGATACTTGTTCTTTACGGTAACCTGGTTCAGGAGCCGATAGTCCACACAGAGTCTCAAACTCCCATCCGACTTCTCGGCGAATAAAATCGGGGCTGCCCATGGAGACACAATGGGCCTTATGAACCCCTTCCTCTGCAAGTCCTCCAAATATAACCATAACTCATGAAGCACCGCGTGAGACATCTGATATGCTAGTGTAGATATCAGTGTCGTCTCGGGGTACAATTCAATATAAAATTCCACCTCTCTATGAGGAGGTAGTCCCAGAACATCATCAGGAAAGATATCAACATACTGTTCCACCACTATAGGATAGCTGGGACTCTCAACATCAACTAATCCAAGGGTAAGACCAACCAACTAATGTGTGATCGGCTGCACCCTCCTCCAGGTAACTCCATCATGTGCTGTAAAGGATCCCTTCTCACCGGTGAAGGAAAAACTGGTACCATCCTCCTGAACACACCGTACTTTGTGCCTAATACAGTCATTTTAGTCATGGACTATGGATAACCAGTCCATACCCAAGATGGCGTCGTAAGACCTCGACACCGCTACCAGAAGATCCCAATCAAAGATATTTCCTCCTAGAGTAATCTCACACTCCTGGAACTTGTGTGAAATTGTCGAATCACCTCCCATAAGAGTCTCTAGCCGTAAGGATTGAGCCAACTGCTCTACTAGAATCTCAGATCATTGAACGAGGGCTGTGGAAATAAAAGAGTGACATGCAACTATGTCTATAAGTACAATAACTAAGGTAGAGTAGACATAGATCATACCTCCAATCATCTCTAAAGATCCATGGTCATAGGACTTAGATTCGTGGAGCTGAGATTGTACCTATCCACCTTCTCCCTATGGTTAGGGTGGACCACCTAGAGGTGGTGGTGGTAGAACCTTGAATCAACTCCTACCGCCTGCTGCACGACCAACTCCTCTACTATGTCCGCCTACTACCTATGAACCTCCCCGATTGAATCTTAGCCTCTATCTCGATGATCCCTTAACTTACTGATAGTCTTATGTATTGTGGTTCAGGCAGTCATGATCCATGTGACCCTACCCGTCACATGAGTAGCACTGCATGCTCTTAATCTTCCCTCCTCTATTCCGTGAGCCCCGCACCACTGACCCTGTATCGTAAGGTTGTCCACCAGAAGGTCTGGCCCACTTGGGCCCCTGCGTCATCAATCTACTGCCTGCTTCAGATGACTCTGCTATCTGACGTCCGATGGTGGCTCTCACTGTTGGTTCCTACTCAGCTAGGAAGCTCTCCATCAAAAGTGCTCCCTCTAGTACCCCAGCTTGCGTCGGTATGATGAGCGATATAATTGATTCTCCGATCTTCCGTTGAAGACCCAACTCAAAGGTCCAGGCCATAAAGAAAGGGTCTTGTACCATGTCGGTGGAGTATCGATAGATATCAGTGAACCTCGCTGAGTATTATGCCACAATCATGATTCCCTATTGTAAGTTCAGCAGCTCCTATATACACACTGAGCGTAGAGTCACTGGGAAGAACTCTGACCTGAAAAGGCCCTCGAATTATACCCAAATGAGGGTCACCTCATTGTGTAACTGGAGTGTCAGACTCCACCATCTTCCAGCTACTCCCTAGAAGAGACTGGTAGCTAGGATCACTATTAGATCAGTTGGTGTCCCAACTAAGCGAAAAACTCTGGCCACAACCTCCAGCCAGTCCTCACCTGCCTGAAGGTCTATCTCGCCTCAGAACCTCGGAGGCCTCTGTCTCTGAAATAAGTGAAACACGCTCAATAGGCATGCACCCTCTATTAGTGGGGTTGGTGGCAATGACTACCCAACGGGTTGTGGTGCTACTAGTACACCACATGAAGGTGGTAACACCATAAGAGGGCCCTGCACCGAGGCCTCATTTCTTAGTGGTCCATCCTTGTGTACTCTTTCAGGAATCCTGGATGGCTATCTACATGGCAGAATCCTAAAAGAAAACAGGTGTTCCATAGTCAATAAGTTATACCTGGTGATCTGAATCAAAGAGATCAAAATAAAAACATTTCAAAAACACACGCAATAAGTGATTCTGTGTACTGAGTTGGAAATCAGAATTCGAAGTCCAAGTGTATGGATACGTCATCCGTCGCACCAACATTGGATTTCCAAAACTGAAAAACACAGTCTTAACACTTAACACTATCTCCACATCTAAAAGATCAGAGTCCTAGTTCTTCGGTAGAACCGACTCCTCTGATACCACTTTGTCATGACCCATCCCCCGGGGCCCGTTCTGTGACTACCCCAAGCCCGACTTCCATAGGGTGGGGGTTGGAAACTAGCAACATAAAAGCATATCCTTAAAATGGGAAGCCATTTCATTTTAACCTATACAAACATAGTCAAAAAACACAACAAGAAGCAAACATGAAGTAAACTGCTGTAGAAAAAGTGTGTTGAAAGTAAAGGGGTCGGAATACAAGCCCAACTGAAAAGTACAAGTACATTTGAAAAGTACAAATACAACTGAAAAGTTAAAAATAGCTCCTGGATCGTCCCATGAGGATCCTACCTGAAGGGTAGGTACAACTCACAATCAGTAGTCCCTCTGTCATGTCATGCCAAATGGTCCATCTCCGAGCACCTTCCAGTCCTAGCTCCCTCAGCCTCGATCAATACTATCCATCATATACACAAGACACAACATGGTGCAGGCGTAGCCCGTGTAGGAGTGAGTATAAAGATAATCAATAGGGACCCTGAGACCCCCGTAGGTCTCCTAGAGTTCCAAAAAGAAAAAACCACATAGCAAGACCTCTCTCCCAAGCACAAAGTGATAGAAATCAACTATACTTGGGGTATAAGACCATACATATACCTAAGTTATCAAGATTTACCCATATCATACACGAGGGAAGAATACCACTAAGATAACACCACGATGGTATAAGTACCACACAGGTAACACCACAAAGATAGAAGTACCACAAAGGTAAAACCACAAAGTCAACACCACAAATGTAGAAGTACCACACAGGTAACACCACGAAGACAACACCATGAAGGTAGAAGTACCACATAGGTAACACCACAAATATTGAAGTACCACATAGGTAAAACCAAGAAGATAACACCACGAAGGTAAAAGACTCAACTCATAATCAAGTATAACATAAGTACAGAAGTACAAATGATTAGTCATAAGCTAGATCATCTTATTCTTTTAAGAGGCACTACTTCTGACCCACACAAGATCAATAGGTAACAACCCCTGATGACCCAAAAAAGATCTTTCTACACAAGATTAGTATGCACTGACCCATGCAGGACCGTTGAGCGCTGACCCACACAGGATCTGATAGATGCTAATCCACATAGGATCGATAGATGATGACCCACTTAGGATCGATGTTCTTTCTTCATGTTACAGTAAGCCACATGATTCCTCTCACTCAGCGTGCTCGATCTCTATAGAATATACCCCTCATAATACAAGTCGTACCTTAACCACCACTAAGCTCAAAAAAGGAGTAACCCAAAGGACCACCATGTCGTAAGGGTTCCAACACGACACACGATGCATCAATCGGACGCCCGGTTGGATTCGGGTTCGATACAACCGAACCATACTACAATTATCTCCAAAACAAAATTGGAGTTTACCAAAATGACCATCATTCTCCAAGGGTCCCAACAATGATGACAGTTCATCAATAAGATGTTTGTATTTCAAGTTATGGCACTTTAAGAGGAACTAGGCAGGGTTGGTTCAGGGTTCGGTCTGACCTAGTCTGGCCGACCGACCCGGCTAGGCTGGGCAGCGGCGGGCTCAGCCCGCTGGGCCGAGGTCCAGCCCGACCCACAAGGGGGTGGCCTGCTAGGCTCGCATGATCCGACCTGTGGAGGCACGACCTACTGGGATCGCACAACTTGGCCCACAGAGGCGCGGCCCGCTGGGCTCGGGTGGCCTGGTCCACGATGGGGCGTGGCCCGACCCACAACAAGGCGTAGCCTACTGGCTTGCATGGTCCACCCGAGCTGGCACAGAAGTGGAGCGACCCCCTCTCCATTTGGAAGGTGAAGCAGTAGCACCTAAGGGGCACTGCCAGGTCACCCGCGGGACCCACTATAGGTCCCACCATCGCGACTCCTCCGGTGACATGTCATTGCGCACCACTGCTTCCACATATGGCTTTCCATTGCCGGCCACCCTGCTTGACCCTACCGCGGCTGGAAATATGCATCCCTTCTCCGCCAGCGGCAAGCGACGATGCACCACATCACCTCTGCGGCTAGCCGGTGCCGGCCGCTCTGCCGACCACCGCGACATAGTATCACGACCTCCTCTTATGGTGCGCGATGACACACCACCTCTATCGCAGCTATCCAGTGCTGACCGACACCATAATTTTCCATCAGGGATTTCACCCAAACTCAAGATAATGTTCATGATGAACAAACCAAAATTCCTACAAGGGAGGAAGGTTCGAGCCTTGTTTGTTTGTCATGTGACCTCCATTTTAGATTGATAGCAAGAGGGTAGAATTCAACAATTTTTTGGAATTATAACAAAAATAAACCACTACCTCAATAACAATGGAGAACACCTGCGATTGAAGAAGTGTCAGTGTTCATTTTCCCTGCAACAAGCCGCCAACATTGCCACTCAAACACCTTCCTTCGGTTCATGATTCGGCGTCACCTGTCACCGCCTGCTGAAACCAGATACATCCTCCAATGTTGGAATAATGAAACTTTATCAACACTTCATTTCTTGGTGAATCCATGCCATTACCTCTCCCGAGGCTCTATATAAATAGGAGAGGTGGAGGTTGTGCAATGCTCGTAGAATTAATGGGGGTTCATTTAATAGGAACCTTCCTAAATTCTAACAATGTTGTTATATAGGAATTTAAGGTTCAATCCATTTAATGTCTTGACACGCTGTTGGTCCTTCGCTGCCACTTTTCTGTTGGAGGATAAGAAATAAATAAATAAAATAACAAAGTTATTTTATTATTATTTTTAAAAAAGTCCAAAATATAACCTTTTCTCCTGACATACTACGATAAAAGTGAAGTCCCCCTTAAGGGAATCCTGATGCTGCAGATTCAATAATGCCCTTAGATTTTTAATCCAAGCACCATTTCAAAAGTTAAAAAACGTAACTCAAGCGTTCACTGAACGCACTTTAAAAAAAATCAGAAATTCATTCCAGGCACACCGGGCCTCGAAATCACACGCCATCATTTTTTGTATACTTCTAATAATTCCATATAATTAATAAAATTTACATAGAAAATCCGGGTCTTTACAGAGTCTGATATGCGAGTGCAGTGGTCAGACTTGTTTGCCGAGAACCCATAGTGATGCTTAGAGTAGTTCAGGGAAGTTTTTTTTATGGTGGGGAGGTTGTATGTTTCTATATTTTTCTAGGTTTTTATCTCTTTCATATTTTTCATTAGTTGTCTTCTGTTGGATTTTTTATTTGTCTTTAATCCTTGGTGGTTGAGTCTTGTTTGGATACAGAGATATTTTATTAGGGAAAATAACCTAAAGTTTTAGGATTTATATTAATTTGAACTAATGGTGTCTGGATATTAAAATGTTTAATTTTTTATGTGGGTTTTCCATGCTTGGGAAGGCTTTGGAGGCGGTTTGGATCCATTTGTAGAAAACTAGGTTGAAAGTTTTCTGCATGGGATTTACACACCATGTAAAGGTATTACATGATGTGTAAATTCTTCAAGACACATGTCGTGAAACCAATATAGGGTGTGAAATGGTTACACGATGTGTAAACTATTCAAGTCATGTAATACTCAATCGAGATAAATATTAACCCAGGGTGATAGATTTTTCAGTGTATCCCTCTGAAAAGAAATACACAATGTGTAAATGAGTTTCACACCATGTAATATATCAAGCAGTAGTTTTAAGTCTTATATGCAACTGTTTTGTCATTCCCCATCATGTTCAACCTTCTCCTCTTGCCCTAGGATAGTTCTCCAGGTGATTTTAGAGGGCCATCCTCATTTTTAGATGTCCCTTTTGTGCAATTGATCCCATGTATGTGTTTGTATTTGGTTTCCCCTTCCTATTCCATTTTCTCCATTTGGGCAATGAAATCCTTAGACCGTGGTTTGGTTTGATGTTAATCTTGATCTATTTTGATCTAGGTTTTATCTTTCATTTTCTGCACCTTATTCCTTGCTGGTGTTAGCCATTTGGAAGTGTTGTGTCAATCATAGGTTAAAGGTAGGGGGTCTAAATCTTAACCCTATGGCATGTTTAATTGCAAAGTATGTGAAATATTAAAATTTCACTAACATAATGCGCACATAAATTAATTAAACGATGAATTGAATTTATTACTTAGAATCCCCTTGGGTACAATTGTTTATGACCTTGATTATGGATATTGTTTGGGTAAGGGAACTATTGATTATAAATAAATTGGATAATGACATAAATATGTTTAGCATGACAAGAGTTTTGGGTGATTTCTTGATATAGATCCACCTTGTCTTTGATTTATTATTGAAATGACAACCTTTTTATTGGTTTAAGAAAAAAATGATAAACAAAATGTGTAATTAAAAGATAAATTGGTATTTTCATAATTAACCATTGAGCCTTATGATGTGATATTGTGATATCCTTGTTGTAATACTTATATACCGTGCTTAGGCCTAATATATGATGTAATGCTTATATACAGGGCTTATCAATGATACATGATGAAATTCTTATATACCGTTCTTGGACCAGATATATACTATAATTCTTATACACCAATATTGGCCCTAATACATGTTGTAATGATTATATATCAGGCTTGACCTCGATACATGTTGTAATGCTTATATACCAAGCTCGAACCTGATTTATTACTGAAATGATTATATAACAATCATGACCCAGATTTTTGTGATTTATACCATAGATATATGGTTATGGTTGGCATGGTTGTGAGGCACTCTTAAAGACATTCAGACATGGTGACAAAGTAAGTCATGTTTTACCATGGTTGTATAGTTGAGGTTGGCATGGTCAGGAGACATGCTCAGAGACATTATGGCATGGTTCTGTAGTAAGTTGATGTGGTATTAATTTTATTGTATAATTAATTAATACACATGTTTATTGGATTATTGCATGAAATTATTATCAAATTGGTTATGCTTAGACATGGTGGTGTTGATGTACTGATTTATACTCACACCCTACTCGGGCCACCATTTGGTACCCGAGAAAATTACATGGATGAAGAATTGGACAAGGGAAAGGGACCTTGTTGTTGATTTTTTCTTATTGAATGGACTAGATTTTGGAGATGGGACTGACATGGGGATCGAGACTGGGGAATTTTGAGTCTTTATTGGAATCTTTTAATCTTTTATTTGTATTATTTATAGAATAAAATGTTACATTTCATCCTGTCATTACATTATTCCTATACTATTTATTGGATTATTCATTCACATTTTTTTTGTTTTTTTCCACTTTATTATAGTTTATCAATTATTTCTACTATTTTGGTATTTTATATGGTTTTTCTACTATGTTGTTACTCTATAACCAAGGGGTATAGACTCCCTACTATGCTTATCCCAACCCCACTGGAAGTCGGAAACCATTGGAGTACAGGGAGGCACACTTGAGGTCTCATAAACAACCCATTTCATCCAAAAGAGAGAGTTCAGATTGGGGGATGTTACATGATGTGCATTTTAAACTAAAATGACACATTTATATTCAAAACATGCACTTTGAGTGATATCATCCACATCATGTGTTGGAATGACATGGAGTCAATTCCTATATACCAAAAATGAATTATAGATCATTTTTTAAATTTTAAATAAAATCTGATATCATTTACTCAATTTTGGCTATGTGATGTTCATTTTACTCTAAAATGACACATTTATATTAAAAAAATGCACTTGGAGTCATATCTTCCACATCATGTATCATATTGATGTGTTCTCAATTCGTACATACCAAAAATAATGAAACACTGTCATAATTTTTCAAAATAATCTAAGCTCATTTTCTCAATTTTAGTTATGTGACACACATTTTACACTTAACGACAGTTTATTATATTGAAAATAAGCACATGGAGACATACCGGCCACAATCGTGTGTCAGATTAATGTGCGATCAATTCCTAAGCATCACAAATGAATTATGGATTTTTTCTTAAATGTTGAAGGCAATAAAAGATCATTTGATCAATTTTAGATATCTGACACATGTTTTAAGCTAAAATGACACTTTTATATTAAAAACACACACTTTGAGTTATACCAGCCACATCATGTATCAAATTGTCCGACAGTTGATTCATACACATCAAAAATAGATTATGGACCGTTGTCTTAATTTTTGAAAGAAATCTGAGCTCATGTTCTTGTTTTTGATAATGTGATGAATGTTTTAAAATAAAATGACACTTTTAATGTGAAAACATGCACTTTGAGTCATATCAGCCACATCATGTGACATATTAACATGAAATCAATTTTTACATGTAAAAAATGAATTATGGATTGGTGTATTAAAGTTAGAAAATAATCTAATCCCATCTGCTCTATTTAGATGACGTGACATGCGTTTTAAACTAAAATGACACTTTTATATTGAAAACATGCACTTTGAGTCATAATGGACACATCATGTGTCATATTGTTGTGCAATAGATTCATACATTCTAAAAATAAATCATGGTATATTTTCCTAAAGTTAGAAGACAATACAATCTTGTTTAATAAGTTTTGGCTACATGACATGTGTTTTACACTAAAATGTTACTTATATTAAAAATACAGAATTGGAGTCATACCGACCACATCATGTGTCAGATTGACATGTAGTCGATTAATACGCACCAAAAATAAATTATGGATCATTTTTGTAATGTTTCAAGATGATCTGAGCTCGTTTACTCAGTTTTGTCTATGTGACATTCTTTTTACACTAAAACGAAACTTTTCTATTGAAAACATTCACTTGTAGTCATACTGGCCATATCATGTGTCAAATTAATGTGTTTTCAATTCCTACAAATCTAAATTAATTATTGATAATTTTACTAATGTTTGAAAACAATACGAGCTTATTTTCTCGATTTTTTTATGTGATGCGTGTTTTAAACTAAATTGACAATTATATTGAAAAAATTCACTTTGAGTCATATCAGCCACATCATGTGTCAGATTGATGTGTGGTCAATTACTACACAAAAAATTGGATTGTGCATAATTTTCTTAAATTTTGGAAAAAATACGAGCTCGTTAAGTTGGTTTTGACAATGTGACACATGTTTTAAACTAAAATGACACTTTTATATTAAAAACATAAATTTTGAGTTTATCAACCACATAGTGTGTGGGATTGATTTTTGGTTGATTACAACACACCAAGAAATGAATTATAGGTCATTTTACTTAAGTATCAAGAAAATAAAAGCCTTTTTACTCAGTTTTGGCTATGTAACATTCTTTTTAAACTAAAATGATACTCTTATATTAAAATCATTCACTTTAATACATAATGACCACATTGTTTTTTGGATTAACATGCGGCCAATTCCTATATGCCATAAATGAATTATGAATCATTTTCATAAAGTTTCATGATATTCAAGCTCATTTACTCTATTTTGTCTATGTGATGTGGGTTTTACTCTAAAATGACATTTTTTACATTGAAAACATACACTTAAAGTCGCACTAAACACATCCTATGTTGGATTGGTATATTGCTAATTACTACATTCCATAAATGAATTATGGATTTTTTTCATAAATTATTAATAAAATATGATATCGTTTACATAGTTTTGGATATATGACATGTGTTTTAAAAAAAAATAACACTTTTAATTTGAAAACATACACTTTTAGTCATACCAGACACATCATGTGGTGTATTGTGTCGAGATCAATTTATACATGAAAAAATTTAATTAGGTATTATTTTTATTAAATTTCAAGACAACCCAAGCTCATTTACTCAGTTTTGGATATGTGATGTGAATTTTAAACTAAAATGACCCTTTTCTATTGAAACACATATAGAGACATACCGACCACATCTTGTGTTGGATTGATGTTTAGTCAAATACTTCAAACCAAAAAATTAATTATAGATCATTTTCCTAATTTTTCAAAAAAAAAAAAAATTTAATTTTCTTTGTCTTGGTTATGTAATGTTCGTTTTACATTGAATGCCACTTTTATATTGAAAACACACACTTCCAGTCCTACCTACCACATCATTTATTAGATTTATACGAGGTTAATTCCTACACACTAAAAAATGAACTAGGATTCATTTTCCTAAATTTTCAAGATAATCTAAGCTCATTTACTTATTTTTGGATACATGATGCAAATTTTATAGTAAAATGACATTTTTATATTAGAAACACAGAATTTGAGTCAAATTTGACACATAATGTGTCAGATAGACACATGATTTATTCCAACATGTGGAAAATGAATTATGGATTATTTCCCTATTGTTTAAAAATAATCTGAACGTTTTTACTCAGCTTTGGATATGTGATGCACGTTTTAAACTAAAATGATACTTTTATATTGATAACATGAACTTTGAGTCATAATAGCCACATCCTATGTCAGATTGATGTGTAGTCATTTATTATACATCAGAAATGGATTATGGATTATTTTCATAAATTTTGAAAGAAATCTGAGCTTATTTTCTCAGTTTTGACAAAGTGTTACACATTTTAAATTAAAATGAAACTTTTATAGGGAAAAAATTAACTTTGAGTCATATTGGACACATCACGTGTTGTATTTACATGAAATCAATTCATACATGATAAAAATTAATTATGGATCAGTTTCTGAATGTTTCAATACAAATCGATCTCATTTACTTAATTTTTTCTATGTTATGCTTGTTTTAAAAAAATGAAACTTTTATATTAAAAACATGCACATTAAGTCATGCTATACACTTCATGTGTTGGAATGATGTGCGATATATTCCTACATATTATAAATAAATTATGAATAATTTCCCTAAATTTTGAAAATAATATGATCTCATTTTCTTGGTTTTGGAAGCATGATGCATGTTGTAAACTAAAATGACACTTTTATATTGAAAACACACACTTTGATTCATAAAAACAAAATTATGTGTTTGGTTGATATGAGGTGGATACCTATATATCAAAAAAATTATATAACATTGTCCTAATGTATGAAAATAATCTGATCTTGTATGCTCGGTTTTGGCTACGTGACATGTGTTCTAAACTAAAATGACACTTTTATATTAAAAACATTCACTTTGATTCATAACAACCACATCGTGTGTTTGATTAATATGTGGTAAATTTCTACACATATCTAATGAGTTATGTATCAGTGTCCTAAATTTTGAAAACAATTTAAGTCTGTTTTCTTGGTTTTGGCTATAAGACATGCATTTTAAACTAAAATTACACTTTTATACTGAAAACACACACTTTGAGTCATACCATCCACATTGTGTAACCAATTGAAGTTCGGTAAATTCAACCACATCATAAATTGATTATGAATTATTTTCCTAAATTTTGAAAATAATATGATCTCATTTTCTCAGTTTTGATATTGTGACACATGTTTTAAACTAAATTGACAGTTTTATAAGAAAACACACAGTTTGAGTCATACTAGAAATATCATGTGTCAGATTTATGTCTATTTGATTAATACATTCCAAAAATAAATTCTAGATCATTTTATTATATTATAAAGTCAATTAGAGCCCATTTTCTCAGTTTTAACATTGTAATGCATGTTTTAAAGTAAATTTTATATTTAAAAGAGGCACCTCGAGTCATATTAGCCATATTATATGTCGGATTGATGTGTGGTTGATTCCTACATGTCTCAAATGATTTATCTATATATTTAATATATTTTGAAAACAATATTAGACCATTATATTTGTTTTGATAATATGACACATGTTTTAAACTAAATTACTTTGTAGAGATCAACCAACATCTCAACATTTTCAAATTCAAACCCTAGTTTTACTTCCTTCATAGTTAATTCCTCAAATCTACTTTGATAATTGGATTAGGATATGGTTGAGTCATCTCTATTTTTCTTTATAGCATATTTCATAATCATTTCTTTGTTTGAATCAAATGTGAAATTAAAGGAATTCATCTTGATTCTTCATCATGGAGGTGGAAGTAATTGTAATGGGGCTCATACTATTTTTAAAAACTCATCAAAATATAAAAATAATCAGAATGAAAATTATGAGATGAAAATAAAGGAAGTACCTTCCCTAGTAGTTGGAAATATATCTTTATATTTGTGGGTATAATGTTCTTTATCCCATTTCCCCTCTCCATTATCTCAGTTGCATCCTTGAAGTCCAATCCCTCATGAGCATGAGAATCTTCAGACATGTTACTAGCTATTCTAGAATCCATAGAGCATAAAACTCTATAATACTTATCCTTGATAAATTTATAAAATATTTCTTTCTTTACAGGTTCATCACGAAATAATTATTTAGTTTTTATTAACTCATCCTAATCCCTAAAGGAAAGAAACTAGTGACCAGATGAATTTTATTTTAAGAAAATTTTATCTAAATAATTACTAGAATAATGATTTACATCCTAAATATATCTCTAATTTCATAGTTTGTACTAGGTCACATACATAATAGGTAATCACCTAAACTTGATTTCAGAAAATATTTTGACACCATGTACACTAACCACTCATCTCTAAACAAATTTATTTATTCTTTTGAGTACATAGAATATTGGTATTCCTAGAAGTGCTAATAAAATATATAAAAACAAATTATTAACAAATATTTTAAGTAAAATTGTAATTACCTTCGTAAATTACTTTTTTGGGGATGCTAGTTTGTTGATAGTATATAATATCCTTCATAAAGTTTCTAAAACATTATCCAAAATTATTATTATCATTTTGTTTCAAACACTGACGAAACATTGATAAAAATAAGTAAATTATTTTAAAATATGTTTTGTTAGTTAAATATTACTATATATCCCTTAATTTGTTTCAATTTTATGAAATTCATAGGATTTGTGTTCATTCACTGACCTCATACCATGATTTAGCCAATATTTATAGATTGACCTATCATAAAAAAATTATTGTTAAAACACAAACTAAAACATATAATTTTAATTTTATCTAAAAAATGTTGATTGTAGTGAATTATAAATTCACAATGGCCATTATGTGTGGTCGATTGTTTGGAAATACATTCTTTAGATGAAAAAAATAAACATATGAAGTATCCAAATTGATTATTATTAACATCTTGTTCTTCCTAAAAATACAAATATAAATAAGTAATGAGAAAAATAAAAAAAGTAATATGATTAGATTATAGATTTTTAGCCCCTAATTGTAGGAATCAAGAGGAGTCTGTTGTCTATTATTTTATTTTCAAAATCTGTTCTTATGCCACATTTTTTCTTTTCAGTTTATTTCAATTCCAAATAATTTTTTTCCATATAAATTATAGAGGGGTTAATTAGTCCAAATATTTCTTCATAGGGTTTTACCTTTATATAGTAGTAATATATATTCCTATAGAAAATATAAATAGTTATTAAATATAATGAAAATAGTAGATAATTTTTTGGAATAACATATTATGAAAATGTACCTTATGTATGTTTTTATAACTGAGACACCTAACAATTTAAACTTGATAATCTCATTTATACTCTCGAGACCCACCTCATATATAATAAACTCTCCAAATATTTCTTCTTAATATTCAATTTAGGACATATTTTATTCTCTTAGTATTGTATCTGCATAAAATTATAATATTAATATACACAATAGTGGATTTGGTGTAGTGAAGGTACTCTTTAAAGGTCTATTTGTTTTCTTGGTTGATCCGCTGGATTATCTTAATTCAACCTTATGAAAACCCTTTGTTTTTTCCTTCTGTAATATCGTACCTCATTTCATACTTTTTATCATAAACGGTTATATATTTTTTATTTGAAAAAAATGTTAATGACATACCACATATATCTTTATTCAATTAAACAACCATTATATGAAAGTTTTTATAGAATTATCAACCATGATGACATCCATATCATTAAGAAAAATGGGAAACTCAAGACTCAACATAATAATTTCTTTAATACCCGCTATCACATGATATTTTTGGGAGTTTTTTATTATGTATCATGTCTCCTAGGAGATTGAACACCATACCACTCATAACAAGGCTATGTGTGAGTTTTGATATATATTAATCACATAAAATTTCACCTTGAAGAATTTTAGTAATGTAAAGGTATCCGAAGTAGTTTGATTCACATTTAGGAGAAAGAGTTAGGGAAAATTTATTATGTCGAGTAAGGTAAGTGATTAAGCAGAATGACTAGCCTCAAAGCTAGTTGGGTTATGTGGATATTCATGTAATGATAGTTGTTCCACTACTGTTTCTATTTCATCCTTTCTATATATTGGTATGCTAAAATAGACATGAAAATAATATCATTTAAATAATCTATCTATTATTACATTCCTTTCATCATCACATATGTATCTTCTTATATCTATGTATTCTCAAAATATGTCCAATGTGACTCTATAAGACCCGTGCTTCAACACGAACAAACTATTATGGCCACTTCAAAACTACTTAAATTGTTATTCTTCAAGTAAAGTTGATGTCAATTTTTGTATCTAAAACTTATAAAAAATATTCAAACACAAATAAGTATTTTTCTATAATACTATTATAAATCATAAAAAATTACTATTATTTAATACTTACACACGATTCCTATATATCTTATGTGTTTTATCTATTAGTTTTCTTTCTTTATTTACATGAGACTCTTTTCATAGAACATGATGTGGGGTGGAAGAGGATTTTGATTTTGATTCATCAATATGAATATAAAAAGATGAGTATATGTTTTTTCATATCACATAGAAACTTTTACTATAGGTTCAAAATACATACCATTTTTTTTCAAGTGAAGCAATATGTTTTTTATTTTCAATAATCATTTTCTATTTCATAAATTAAAAAATTTGAATCAATGTGGAAAAAATGAAAAATTTCAAATAAAATATTATCAACACTAATTCAACTAAAATGATTCCTCACTATGATGACTAATGAAATCTTTCCATGTTTCCTAGTTTATAATGTGTGCTTAAATAACATATGGGTGGGGGTTTAATTCCCCCTTAACATACCTAAATCGATTCTTTATAATAAGTGTCTACATGACTCATAAGATTTACTAGAGTCCATTTGGATAAATCTCTAATTAAAATCATCTAAAATAAATGAACTCTACAAGTGATAATGAAAAGTAAATCAATGTTTCATTAAATATTGTTTTGGAAAAATATAGAAATTATATCATAACACTACCAAAATATATCCCCAAATGGTTTCAATAAATATATGAATGACATTATATCATGTATCAATATCAATTGGAACATAAATTCTCATTGTGACCCCAATTTAACTAATGAACATTGACTTTTTGGGGCCAGAGGTTAGAATTCCAGGAAACCTTAAATTTTATACCTTTTCTTATTTCCATGATAATTTTAGTTAAAAAAATGATGCTATGTCATTCTTGTTCTTTCATCAACATGATGTTTATACCCTATTAATTATGTAGTTTCATTATCAATCGTGTATTCTTCCTCGAGGCTGGTAACATTATCATTTGGAAAATCCATAATCTGTATGAGTATTCAAACATTTAATCTAGACTATGTAAATTTAGTAGAGAAAAAATAATATTATGATGAAAATCATATTATATTAAAAATAAATTAAACCTTCTCATTAAGTGATATTTTATTCTTTAAAGGTTTATGAGATTCAGATCCACTATCGATTATCCAAATACCCTCCTTGTGATCCCCTCTAATGTACAATACATTGTCTATATTGATACCACTGTGAAATGATTGTAATCTCCCAATGAAAGGGTTATCCCCAATTTAATTTTGATATGACCCTATAATTGTTTTAGTCACCAATAGAATAATTGAAAGATTATTGTTTTATAGATCTGATATATAAAATAATTTCACTTCTTGTGATTCCATTATGAACAGTTATTTCTTATACCCTTCCACACTGAAATTTTCCTTCATGAATCCCAATTGATCGACTTTTATTGCAATCCTATTGTCAAACCATTTGAAGTGGAAAATAAGCACTTGTAATGTTGTATAATCCAACACATATATCTATCTGATGATGCCAAAATATGACATATTCACATAATTTGGATTTCTATCCTTGAAATTGGACACATGCATTACATCCATCACAAAAATAACTCCACTTTTTTTCATTGTACTTAATTCATCTTATTCCTTTATATAGTTAATATAATTATTAATTAAAAAAACAATATAATATAAAACATTTAAAATTTCCCCTAGCTATCCATTGAAGTCTTTCAACAATTGACTTCAAATTTGCAGATAAATCCTTTTAAATATGATCTTGAAACCATCCTATAAAATATTTATTATGGGTATTTGATATCCATCCATAATACCTTGATGGATTTAAATGTATAATAAGTATTTTTTCGGATTCAATGTATGGATAAAACTTTACAATATTATGTGAAATGTAAAAGTGGTCTTGATACTACTCTATAATGGTAATTCTAACAACATATATTCTAGAAATCCCTTCACATAAAAGGCATCTACTCTAAGAATATTTTTTGAGGCTAATACTATTAACATATAATAGGTAACCAATACAAAATATAACAACTTCTTCAACAATATATCACTCTACAATACAACCTTCTACTTGACTTCAATTCATTACACACCCTTTGAAAATATCATAAACCGATTAATGGGGTATATCCATTTGTAATGTACATAAACACATAGTTGAATATCTATAACCAAGTGAACCATTAGGTGGACCATTATATCAAAGAATTATGGTGAGAATAAAATCTCTAATTCAAATAATATTACTGAAATTTCCTTATTCATGATTATAAATTTCACTGTGTCTATAATTTTACTGCATATGTATTTGAAAAAAATGAAAAATTCAGGTAAATGTATGTCATAAATTTTTAGGAAGAATGAAACGTAAATATAAATAATAAAATATTTAATAAAAACATGACAATCATGTGATTTTAGACCCTATAAATTCAAATTATTCATTAACATGAAATTATTTATATTTTATGAATATCCCTCTAGATCTTTGACACCATTTAGAAAGTTATAAAATTGAATTTTTTACATGGATAAAGTGTAAGTTACTAGAGGAAGAAGAGTTTGTATTTCACCCTTCACTGCTGCCAACTCTTCTGTTATCCTATGTCAATCATGTCCAACTTATCATTAATTTTATATATATTTTTATATGATAAATTTCATAATGTTCCAATAAAAGTATCACATATTTTTTTATTTTCATGACATATAGAGAATGTTTAGCATAAAAAAAATTCTAGTATATAAATTCAAATAAAATTGATCACTTTTTCCAAACTGATTTTGTAAGGTTTTTAGAAAAAGTTTTACCAAAATCAATTTCAATATCTTTTACTTTATCAAATATTTTATCACCCATTATTAGCAACAGTGTTGTACCTTGTTTAGTATTTCTATCGAATAAGGTCATCCATGATCAATATTTATGTTATCAGGGTAAACATTTATCGTTTCCTAAAAACACTATCATTAATGAATGTTTCATCCTAACTAGGTGTATACCTTCTTTAAAAATGGTACAACACAACATTCATTTAATTTCAGTCTAGAAAATTTCCATAAGTAGGAAAGTCATTTATCATCCCATACAAAAGGCTATCAATGTGAACTCTTCAATTTTATGAGCATTATATAATGTAACACCTATATCCCACATTAATTTTAGATCTTCAATCAATGGATCCAAATATACATCAATATCATTACCGGGTTGTTTTGGTCTACATATAAGAAGAGGCAACAAAATGTATTTGTGCTTCACACATAAACATGGTAGAAAGTTATAATTTACCTACACAATTGATCATATAATATGAGTACACTTTTTTACACCAAAAACATTTATTCCATTTTTATATAATTCAAGATAAAGATTTCTCATCTCTTTATCAAATTCAAGATACTCATAATCAATTTTATTCCATGGGGGAGAGTCTATTCGGTGACATAGTCTTCCATCTTTAATTCTTGTATCTATATTCTATTTCAATTTTCTAGTGGTTTTATGATGTTTATATAATCATATAAACCTTGGAATTATTGTTAAGTACCATACATAATTTGAAGTAATTGAATCATCTTTGTTGTATCAATCCATGACACACTTAGGGCATTTTATGAGTGATTTATGGTTCTTATGAAACAATATAAAAAATTTTAACAAAAATTTATTTTTTCATAGATCATACCCATTGAATAAAGTGTTATATTAACATCATATGTTTTATAGGGAAGCTCATTTTATTTTGGTATCATATCATTCAGGAGACAAATTAGTTCTATAAAACTAGCGTCGCTACATGTGTTTCCAGCTTTCAAATTATATAACTCTAATATATCTAACAATGTTGTATATTTTGTATAACTAGTATACAATGGTCTCTTTGCACAATTATTTAACTTCTAAAAAAACTTTGCGAAATCATGAAGGTTGTCTTCATTTTTCATTACCACTTCTTCCATATGATCTCCACCAGAATTTACATTGGTATTCATATCAAATGATCCATAAATGGAAGTATCATCCCAGTCGGTATATAAATTTAGTTTTTCTTTATGTTTAGTCTAAAATTTATATCTATGATATATTTTGCGACAAATAAAATTTTATTCCAACTCTTCTCGATGAATTTATCTTGTATAAAAACAATGTAAACATGAACAATGGATTTAAAAAGGGTCGTATTCATTCTATATTAAAAACTTGATGAACTATTTAACTTCATCCCCACACTCCTTTTCATACGATTATCATCCATCCATTTTTTATTCATATTCAAACTATAAGGTTCAATAATATTCATTTTGTACAAATAATAAATAAATACACCTAAGGTATGCATATAATGTATATATAAATTGATATGTAAACAAAGTATCAGAATTTGAGTGTAGGCATGCTCTATTTTGGGGATGTTTATATAGACTAAACAAGATTAAGTCCAGTGCTCAAAATTAGTTCTTAATTTATTGAAATGATAAATGCCTCCTTTTAAACCATTTTTCACTCTTTAATTTGTTTTTAATTCTTCAAAACTCATTGTTTCCATACTCATTTTATAATAAAAAAATTATTTTGAATTAATTCATAAATACATTTTCAAAAATCTAATTTTATTTATTTTGAATCAATTAATATTTTATGTGAAAAAGAACTCAATTAGCAACCTCCTTGAGGGACGATTTAAGAAATCAAAAATTAATGGAAAGTGTAATACACATATAAGAGAAAATTAGATGGAGAGTCAGCCGATTGATTTCCATAAACACTCAATTATTAGAATACAACTGACCTATATCGATCATTATGGACTCTCTATAATCCTCCAACCAGAACGAACTGGACGTGGTCCAACATAAATAGATGTTCCAAACCCCTAACTACAATTTTTTCAATTTACATGAAGTTATAAAAAATATAATAATAAAATATTGAAAAATAACATTCCCATAAATAAGTAAAAAATATGATCTATAAATAATTTTTAGGATGTGTTATTCTTAAAAAATGATTTAAATGAAAAAATAACACCATATACACTTCTTATGAAATTAATAAACATGGGTTTAAAAAATAATCTTCATTCTATTTAAAGGTACACATAATTTGTAAAAATTCCAATTTTAAGTTATTTTTTTTAAATTTTTGATGGGGTAATTAAAAGATGCTTTAATTGGAATAAATTAAATTAATACGATAAATTTAATAATTAGAAATATTTTTAAGAATTATTAATATTATATATGTTCTTATAGGATTTTTCAAAAATCTTTTTCTAAATATATCAATAGTTAAAGTACATTGTAACATATTAAAGAAACTAAAATGAATAAACTATTTGGCTTAATCTCTCTCTAATCAATTTTTTTTTTGGATTTTGAAATATGTGTCCAATTTTAAGGTTTAATTAGTAACCTGTTCTTTTTGGGATGGACTAACCAAAAAAATGGGATTCTTTGGATCAATCTATGAAGATAAACAAACCCAACCAAAAAATAAATCAATTAATAACAGAAAACTAAGATGACCCAAAATCAAAGAATATAGGAGTGGGGGTGGGGAGAATGAGGCATGGTGGATCAGTACGTCTCGAGCCTCCTCGAGTTCTAATGATCACATGACACACCCAAACCCTTTGAAAAAAACTAGAAACCCACAAAAATTGTTAAAAATGGTGAAGCACTGCAAGATTGACTAAAAACAAGTAGAAAGAAACACATACCTTGGGTATTGAAAGTGTTGATTAGTTTGAGAAGTTTGAGGGGGATCGACAGTGAAGGATTGGTTCCATAAAAGTTTCAACGATGTGAGTGATAGGGTTCTCTTTCAGGGTTATATTTAAAATAGTATAAGGGTTTTATCAGCACTTTCCAAAAAGAGCTGATAAATATAGGTTTTATTAGCACTAAAATAGAAAGTACTAGTAAAACCTATATTTATCATTTCTCTCTTAGTGCTGATAAAGATGATTCCTTATCAATGTTCTTTAGTACTGATAAAACCAATTTTTATTGATGCTATCAGCGCCTTTTGTAAAGTACATATAAAAACTAGATAAAATATTTTAAAAACATTAAACAAAAATACATAATAAATAAATAAATAATAAAAAAGTAAAAATTAATTAAATTATTATTTAATAAATAATTTTAAATGTAGAATGATATAAATGAGTGGAATTTAATTGCTAAAAATAAATAGACTTCAAAAATATTTTAAAAAATTGAAAAGGTTTTATTAATTATATAAATTATTAAAAAACTATATATATATATATATATATAATAAAATAAAGAAAAATTATTATTAAATATGTACATTAAAACCATATTAAAAAAATTAAATGTTAATGAATAAATATGTATAAAAAATATTAAAAATGCATAAATTACAAAAAGTAATAAACAAATAATTATTAAAAATGAATACATTAAAAAGAAAATTAAAAAATAATTAGCGTTATTCTAGAATAAATAACAATAAATAATATTAAATGAATGAATGTTAATAAATAATGAAATTTAATAATTAAAAAAATAAATAAATTGAAAAACTATTTAAAAATGAATAAGTGTTATTAATTATAAAGATTATTAAAAAACATAAAAATGAATATGTGTTAAAATGAAAACATATACATATAAATTATTTAAATTGCATCGATATTAAAAAAATTAAATTATAATGAATAAACATGTATAAATAAATATTAAAAATGGTTAAAATTACAAAACTATTAAATTATGAAAAATAAAAAATAAAGAAATTTAAAAAATATTTAAGAATAAGTAAGATTATTAATGAATAAATAATAATAAAAATGAATAAATTTGAATAAAATATTAAAAATTAATAAATAGTATATATTGAATAAAAATATAAAAAAGAATTAAATTTACATATTATAAACATAATACATATTAAATATATTATGGTAATAAGATAAATTCTAAAATGAATATTAAAAATTGAATAAATTAAATAAATATTATGTGTGTGTATGTTTCTAAATAAAATTGCATTAATTACATATATGTGTATGTGGAATTAATGTGACACGGGTTTGATATAAGTTAATTTTAAAAAACAAATGACATTTTATTAAACATCCATTACTCGATACTAATTATTCAATATTTGTAATAAATATTAATTTTTAATTATATACCATTTTTTACTAAATATATGACTTATTTAATGTAAATACATATTTTTCATTATATAAAACATATTTAAGGAAATATTATGTATATAGATATATATACATTTATGGGAATATTTTTCTATATTTAAAATATCAAACATATCAATGAATAATTATGTGTAAAAATATTTAAAATGAATAAATTATAAATATATTAAACAAATAAATATTTAAAATGAATAAATTAAAAAGAAAAGTAAAAAAACACTTAAAAATTTTAATGAATAATAATAATTAATAATATTAAATGAATGAATGTTAAAAAAAGTGAAATTAACAAATTAAACAATAGATTGAAAAAATATCAAAAAAATGAATAAGTATTATTAATTATAATGATTATAAAAAAAATTAAAAATGAAAATATGTTAAAATGAAAATGAATATATATTAATTATATAAATTATATCTATATTAAAAAAATTAAATGTTAATGAATAAACATGTATAAATAAATATTATAAATAGATAAAATCACAAAAATATTAAACAAAGAAAAATTGAAAGTGAATAAATTACAAAAAATATTTAAATTAATTAATATTATTAACGAAGAAATAATATTAAAAATGAATAAATTTGGAAAAATATCAAAAAATAATAAATAGAATATATTGAATAAAAATAAATAAAAATGAATAAAATTTACCTAATAAAAACATAATATTTATTAAATATATTATGTTAATAAACAAAATTCTAAAATAAATTTTAACAATTGAATAAATTACAAAAAATATTATGTGTGTGTGTTTTTATATAAGATTGCATTAATTATGTATATGTGTGTGCAAAATTAATGCAACATAAGTTTGATATATGTTAAATTGAAAAAAAAGAAATTTTATTAAACATCCATTACCCAATACTAATTAATATTTCTAATTAATATTAATATTAATTTTTATGATGAATAAATTATAAAAAATGTAAAAAAAAACTTAACATTATTAATGAATAAATAATATTAAATGAATGAATATTTCTAATTAATATTAATGTAACATAAGTTTGATATATGTCAATATTTCAAATTAATATTAATTTTTAATTATAATCCATTTTCACTAAATATATAATATTTTAATGTAAATACATTTTTTATTATATAAATCATATTTAAGTAAATATTATAAATATATGAATATATTTATATATTAAAAATATAAATTAAATTAATGAATAATTATGTATACAAAACTTTAAAAATGAATAAATTACAATTATATTAAACGAATAAATATTTATGATGAATAAATTATAAAAATGTAAAAAAAACTTAACATTATTAATGAATAAATAATATTAAATGAATGAATATAAAAAAGGGTGATTTTTTTAAAGATTAATAGATTGAAAAAATATTAAAAAATTGAATTATGGTTATTAATTATATAAATAAAAAAAATTAATATATGTTTAAATGAAAATAAATACAAATATTAATTATGTAAATTACAAATGTATTAATAACATATTAAATGTTAATAAATAAATATAAATAAACATTAAAAATTGATAAAATAAAAAAAATTAAACAAATAAAAATAAAATACAAATAAATTTTAAATAAATATATATATATATTGATTAAAAAGTAATAAATTTTATATATTAAATTTAAATATAAAAAATGAGTAAAATTTTATAATTAAAAGCATAATTTATTATATATTAAATATTAATAAATAAAAATCTAAAGAGATAATATTAATAATTTATTATTCGTCTATGTTTGTCTCTATAAAATTGAATTAATTTTGTATATGTATAGGTGAAATTATTTTATGACATATTTAGCGTAACATATTAAGTCATTTTCATTATAAATAATTAATTTTCATGATATATTTGTCACATTGAAAAAAATGGAATTGATAAAAAATATTATTAAATGTATATAAATATTAATTAATTAAATTTTTAATTAATGTAAAATTTCAATTAAATTATAAACCATTTTTCACTAAATATATGTCATATAAATAGGATTTATAATATATTACTATTATATAAATAATATTTAAGAAAATTATATATATATATATATATCAATATGTATTTCTATATGAAATAAGATTATTAATAATATATATTTTTTATTCTTTATTCCATTTTCATGAAATATATTATATATCATGTGTAAATGTATATTTATTCATATATAAATAATATTTAATAAGATATATTATATTTTTAACAATAAAAATATATTTATATATTAATATATAATTTTTAATGATATAGTATTTTTATGAATATATATTTTTTCAGTGCTTTTTAACATTAATAAAGGCCACCCTTTATCAGTGTTAAAAAGAACTCATAAAAGAGTGCCTTTATCAATGTTAAAAAAAGTTGTTGATAAAGGGTGTCATTATCATTTTTTATAGCTAGCACTGATAAAGGGTGGAACTTTTATCATGGTTTATATTATAGTGTGACCCTTACACAGTGATGTCCTGACCCTCATGTAGCTATTATCGTACCCTTATGTGGCACCCTTACACAACAGGCACTACCTTTACATAGTGTTTCGATTTTCCTTTATGTGGATTATTTCATGGGATTATCTAGCTATTAGGGTTGTTTTTATCAACCTTTTCATTTCTCTCGAGTTATTGAGTCATTTCAATAACCTTTATCTTTCATGGTATTTCTTCCCCTATTATTCAAGATCAATTAAATAAGAGATAAGAATCATGCAGAGAGATCCTTAGCTTCACCAAGAGAGAGAGAGAGAGAGAGAGAGATTGAAGGGAGAGATTTGGTGGCCCATAATTATTGGATCCTCGATGTAGAAGCCCAATTATGTCATGATAAAGGTATTTGATAGATCATGATGTTTTTATGACTCCCTAGTGGTTTGAAGTGTGTGATCCAAGACATTGAAGACCTTGGATGGAGGGGATGATCTTGGTTATCTAAAATCATGAGGACTTTTTCCATTTATAAATTCAAATCGGTGACTATAGGGGTTGCTTTGACCTATCTTCATCGAAAAAGGTTTTACCAAACACCAGTAATGTGGTTCAAGTCCTATTTTAGGTTTTATGTTTCGATTTTTTGGGTCTTATGTTCACTACTTGTTTAATCATCACATGTGTTTTGTAATTGTTTTATTATCCAATTCTACCCACCACTTCCTGTACTCCTTTAATTTATATAGTAAAACACTACTGATGATTCTTCCCCATGCACATAAGTAAATTGGTCAAAGAATGTTAATAATCTATGTCCCTTTTACTACTATCCATTTCTAGATTTTGTCAAACTGTAATTTCTAAATGTCACTTCCTTCTTAAATATTATTCAATTTTGGTTTGAATATTTTTTTTACAAAAGTTATTTTTTGATCATTCTGTTATCATCGATTTAATAATTATTGATATTACTTTTTTTCTTTATTACTGTTATTGAATCTCTATATTTAAGAACATTTTTTAGTTATGGAAGTGAATTAAGAATGAATATGGTATTGATTTCTCATGGTGTTTAATTTTTTTATTCAAAATTATTATTTACATAATATTTTTTCACTATGGGAAGCCCCTGACAAAATTAGTATCATAGTTGAATTGGGCTTAATTTTTTGTTGAAAAAAATCTAGAATAAAAATTATTCATTTCTTGAAATGATTAATTTAATGGATTTTACATTTATAGCATGCCTTTGATGTTTGTTCATCTTGGTTGATTTCTTTCTTTTGGTTGTAATTTTATTGTCTATGATTGATTATCATTTCCCTTGTTGTATCCCTATTTTTTATACCCAAGTAGAGACCTTTAGAATATTGGATTTTTCTATTTTGTTTCTCAAGTTATAGGGTAAGAAAGGTTTTGTATGAGGTTATATTAGGTGAGAGTGAATTAGTCAGCAGTGTGGTGTGTGACAGGCTCAGTCCAGTCATTTTTTCTCCTGGAGTTCTATTATTTTCTTTAGTAGAGTGAGTATTAATATATTTGGTTTATTCCTCTATTTCATGTCCTAGATAGGGTTAGTGTCTCTAAATTAGTTCCTATTACAAGGTGGTGATTGGGCATGGGAAATGTTGGGTGTTATGTCAGTGTTTGATTCTTAGTTGGCCATCAGGCTCTCTTGGAATTTCTAATTAAACCCTTTAGTGGATAAATATAGGCACCCAAGAATTGGGAACCTTGTATCTCTAATAATCATGATTGGGATGAAACTTCTTGGTCGATAGCTTACTACCCATGGATCACTGGAGAGTCTCACATCTTAGAGTTTGTCCATAGGACCTTTGGGGGTGCATTGGTTTTGCAAAAGTATCCAGTTGTAAAGGAACTCTCCCATTGAATTTTCTTAGGTATATTGATCTCCCTAAGTGGAGATTATGGACCCCATTTAAGGATTTATATTTTTATACATTGAAATTTTTCCTAATGGTATATATCAGTGCTGCGTGTCTTGGCTTGACTAGTGTATTGATATGAGATGAAAGTACAGGTGTTCTGTCATTACATTTCTAGGTTCAAGTGGATAATTTATCTTTTGTTTCTACTATGATTAAATTTTCATTGTTTATTAATTTTATTCTTTTCATTGAATTAATGAATTGGTTTTATGAGTTATATTATTTATAAATTTTCTGATCTTAATTTTTCCAGAGTTTTTGAGGATGGTGCTATTGTCTTCTTCCTTGTGTTATAGGATTGATTATTAGTTTATAATTTCCTCAATGGCATGACCTCATTGGATGAACCAGGTAAGTTAAAGCATGTTTTCTATTTGTGTTTGGAGTTATTTAATTATAATCCTTTTTAGTGGCTTTAGAATTTCATTCAATTTGGGAATCATGTGTCACTATCAATGCCTATTAGGGCCTTCTTGACCGATAGTATGAATAAGGTCACATGGTTGTTTTACCCTATAAGTGTTTCTTTTTTAGGGTGATGGACCCAAGTTGATGATATTTTATGTGATGAATAATCATCATGTGGTTTAGGGTTTTAATTTATAAGATAGATATATGTGATGATGTTGTATATTAAATCCCTTTCAACATTTAATTTCCAAGGTATAAATTTCTTTTTGTTATTTTACCTTTTTTATATTTTTAATTAAATAATGATTTAATATTTTAATTTTCCTTATTTTGATCATAACCTATTCTTTGATCTTACCCTTTCATGGATTTCCTTAACCCTTATGTAATCCTTTTATTGTCTGTCTTGATACTTATATAAGTCCCGATTTACCCTTATATGGGTTTGGAACTATGAGTTTATCCTTACGTAGAGGTCCCTTGACCCTTATGTAGTCCCTCTTTACCCTTATTTGAGTTTATGTTGACCCTTAAATGGGATTTTAAAGCTTTATATTACCCAAATAAAATCTAGGTTATACCCTTACATAGCTCATATATTGAGTTGGGTACCCTTACACAGTGGTTTGTTATCCTTAGTGAGTGGAGGTCTTATATTTAAGTAGAAGCCGAAGGACCCTTACATAGTGTAACTAACCCTTACATAGAGAGTGTGACCCTTATAAAATGGTGTCATAACCCTCACACAACATTCATGGTACCCTTATGTGGTACCCTTATTGACGAGCATTGTCGTGCATTCTCTCAAAAATATTTGTGATTTTACTAAGTACCTCACAGTGTCTGACCAAGGTTGTTCTCTTAAAGAGGAATTGAATTAAAAAAATACTAATTGGATTTAAAATAATAAATAAAAGTATTAAAAATAAGGACATGAGTTATTATGGGGAGTAGTTGAGTGATTTTTGAATAAAAAAAATCAATCAAGGAAACACATTCTTTAAAAACACCAATATGAGAAGATGTAATAAATCCAATCTAGCCCATAACCATTCATTCATAATTTTACCATGTGATTAAAATCCATTAAATTATGATACCCTACTCTTATCAACCCCTAAAACCTATGTAAATTAACATGACCACAAATATTAGAATAAATGAACCCTAGGTTAACTTTATAACTTCCAATCGTATCACCCTTCTTTGACTGTGATCCCAATGAGAACTTATAGTCAGTAGATAATTAGGGTGGAATATGAATATAGTAAATGAGTATTATTTGAGTTTGGAGATTATAATTAAAACCTAAATTTCTATCCCAAGTTTATTGCATTTGGTAATTAAAGCTTCTCTCTCATGATTCACACAAGTACATCCTAATGTTCAAAGTAAATATCGATCGAGTTCCTTAGAAATCCAAACTCAAATAATTGATAAAAATTTATGAATTGAAAATTTTCATGTATTTGAAATAAATAAACGAATTATTGATTATATTGGCTACAAACCAAATTTACTCTTCCATGGGTGGAGTTTTCATTGTGAGACAATTTTCATAAGTAAAGGATTAAAAAGGAAACTCCTAATCTCATATTCACTCTTATATTAAAGTAGAAATAAGTAAAATAAATAGAGAAAAATTTAATAACATATAAGTTTTATTTATAAAAAAAATAATTTAAAATCACAAGAGTAATGAAATACAAAGTATAAGCATGAGAGGAGCGTCTTCTTAGAAGAGATCATTTTACAAGGACTTATATCTTCCAAGTGGATAGGGATGTTTCATGAAACCAAAATTTTAGAAAAACCTTCCAAAATCTTCAAAAAACCCTCGAAAATAATGAAAATATCATTTAATTAGAGTATTTTAGGGCCAAGGTTTTGAAATATCAATAGGGGAACATATAGACTTATGCCTCTAGAATTTACTATATCTGGAACTACCATTTTTACCGAGTTCCCACATGAAAAAATATTTTCTCTTGTTGAATGAAATTTCCAGGGTTTAATTCTACAGTATCTAGAAAATTTTTATCCCATTCCATGCGTATATAAAAATATTATGGCTCAAATAGTGAAGCAAGGTTCAATCTATTTAATCCATCCTAACTCTATGTTAATGTCTATTTTCAACTCTCTAAATGTGTTATCCAGGTTTAATTTTTGCAACGAAAAATGTAGAAAAAGTAGTTAATATTAGGACCATAAAATTTAGAATCAAAATTCATACATAGAAAATATTATTTCAAAATTAATAAGATAAAATAGAAAAGGGAAAAAAATTCATGGAATTTTCAACTTCATGCTCAAAACACATGTTTCCATGAAATATTCAAATAAGGCTTAATGTTGTGAAATTATAAAAATTATTATAAAAAAATATAAAACAAAAAAATGTTTTATAAACTCCCCTACACTTAGCCTTTTACAATCCTGAGAAAAACACCATTTCATGTAATCTAGAAAATAGTGCATGTTGAAATTTCTCAATCCATGATGACAATATAAGCCTAGAAAGAATCACAAAAAATAAGTCAATCTCAACAAATAAAGAATTAAATGACCCCTAAGTTGTATCAAAATAAAATCCAGTGAGATCAGTGACACTAAAATTGTGGAAACATGTTACGAGTCAACTATGCCATGAATTCCCCATGTGTGTGTGCCATTAATTTCAAGATTACCTCTCTACCCTTTATCTAGTATATTCAGGTCATGTAAAACTTCTATGCTTACCCAATTATATTCCATTTAATCTTTTCAACACCATTTATAATCAAATTCCAAAACGCACTCATTTAATAATTCTCAGAAGTCAAACCTTATTCTCTCGACCTTGATATATCCACATGTTGTACATTTCATCACCCCCTATATATTTATAAGGTTTATTACATCCTCCACCATGGAACACAATTAAAGGAAAATATATTATAGTAAACACATAGGTCTGGGGACTTGACCCCATGACCTAACCCTCACCCCAAACCATTACCACCCTATCACCAACATTGGGGAGTCACTCTACTATTTACTACTTTTCCTGATGTTTTCTTATTTTTTGAGGGAATAAAATAGTTGAATATCAAGTAAACATTCATAGGTAAATCTAGTATAATAATGGAATTGATCAGAAGGGAAATGAAAGTATGGAAAGATTATGTTATAAGCTAAAAAATATAACTCAACTTGGATGTATATTCAATTGGGTAATAGAAACTCACAAGTCCTGATTGTGTGAAAAGTGTGCAGAGAGATTAAATGACACAAAATTACAACAAAATACCCACCATGAATGATACCAATGTATTAATAAATTAAAAATCAAACATATCATCAAATAACTTCCATTATCACTAAAATCGACCACCAGTGATGAAAACTTTCTAATGCTTAACACACTTACCATGAGGTTGGAAAAATAAAAATTTAATTTTTAATAGGTTCTATAGAATTAATGAGCATGTGAAATGATTTTTTTATTGTTTTTATTTTTATTTATTTAATTTAAAAAAACACAAATTGAAAGAAGAAACACACAAAAACAAAAATCTTAAAGAATCTACCCAAAATTTCATCCCCTCCCACACACTTAAAATGTAACATTTTCCTAAATTTTATTCTATGAAATGATAAAATGAATATTAAATGTGGAATTAAAATTTGGACAAAGAACATAAAAGTTATAGGGTAAGGGACATTCTGATGTTTCCAAGTGATTATGGGCTCATGTAGTGTGATGAAAAAAACTTACTGTGTGGGGAATCCCTCAAAGTGATACCTCAAACAATACCAATTGGTTGTAAATATCTTTTATGTAGCCTCTTGTGTGACCTCTACTACACCATAAGGAAAACAAGGAGATACAACATAAGGTCCCAACCATCTAGAATGCAACATACCAGGTATCAAATTCTATCGTGAACGATAGAGAAGGACTTTTTTATTCTATATGAAACTCAATTTTTTGAATCATTCTATTATTATAATCTTTGGAACTTTCTTTGTAGAGCCTTGAGTTCTCATATGATAAAAATTGAATCTCCACAAGCACTTAAACTTGCAGCATCTTTTGATCTCCAACATGGGTTAGATCCATGTTACATTTCTTTATATCCCAATATGCATGATATATTAATTACATGGGAAGATGATAGACTTGACAAAAAATGATATGATAGGTGGAAATTCCAATGTGAGTTTTTAATTCCTCCCTATAATCCCATAACACATTATCGAAGTGTTTTCTTCTATCATTCAAATTCAACCACACCATTTTCTATAAAATTTACTTCAACACAAGATTGGAAACATTTACATGACCATTTTTTAGGGGTGGTATGATGTTGATGTTTTGTGTGTCACCTCATACTTATGAAGGAGGGAAGCCAAATTTTTAATGAAAAAGTGTGACCCTTGGTTACTAGGGATAGCCTTTGGTACTCCAAACTTACAAAAAATTTGATCTTTGACCAAATCCACCACAACATGAGAATAATTAGTCCTAGTAGCCTTGGAATCCACCCATTTTATTAAATAATAAATAAATATAAGAATATACATAAAACCATATGATATTATAAACTTACCCATTATATACATTCCCAATTTATCAAAAATATCATAGAATAGTATGATTTATTGTGGAATCTAATATATCCTAGAAATGTTTCCAGTATGTTTAAAATATTATAATGACTTAGAAAACACATTGGAATCATGGAGAAATTTAGAATAATATAATATAGAGTTTAAAACTTTTTTATATGTCATTTGGGTTCTAAAGTGTCCACCACAAGAAAGTGTATCATAAAAATGAAAAATAGACTCAAAATCATGATAATAAACACATATTCTTACTGACTTGGTAACTAAAAATGTTCAAAAGGGAAGGATAATTGGTGTCTCCCAAATTTACCCAAGTTTTAAGGGTCAAGAGCTCGCTTGCAGTGTATCTTGGGTTGTCGAATCCTCAGAGACCTAAGAAGAACCTTTAGACACTCAATAAAAAGAGACGGATTTTTGGATATGAAGTGGCCAACTTGGGTTGATTTTAGATGGTTTTAAAATAGAACTAAAATATCTATGTGAATTCAAATTATGAGAAAATGAGTTGATCCTAGGTTATTGTTCGGGGTGGATTGAATGAATTCCTTTTTGTTTACGATTTTATTTTCATTAACTCGAGAAGGATTCATGAAATGAATTCAAACTAATCTAATCACTTACTGATTAAACACCTTAAAAACACATGATAATCACATATACACTTGTAGGATAATTTTCATGATCACTACAAGGTAAAGGATATAATTAGCACATGAAAGTGGGGTGAATAAATTCAATAAGGAAGAGGAAGAATAAAAATCATTGAATGAAAGAAAATAAATTAAAAGAAATTAATAACATTTAGAGAGTGAGAAATAACATTTAATCCAGCCCCTTTCTACTCACATGGATCAAACCATAAAATATCTAGCCCTCCATTGATGACAAGTTCTCAACGGAAGCGAAAAGTAGACTTACGAGGGTGGAATTGAAGAAGTAAAAACAATAAAAATAACGATCACTCCACCATTGTGTGAACAAAATCACAAGGTTTGGTGTAAAAAAGTTCACACCTTGAGGCAAAGGTATCAAGGTGATATGAATATGAACAAAACAAGAGAAGAAGAAGAACTTTTATTAAAAACTAAGGTGATTCGAACAACTTACATGGGAAGGAAAAATGCTACAAAGACAATTTGGCATAATAACAATACAATCAAAACAAATCTCAAAGATCCATAAATCCTCCACCACTAATTCCTTAAATATGAAAACATAAAGCCTTGGCCGAGCCCCAAACATCCCATGTGCCATTAATTAATTGTGTTGGGGAAAGGTGGGTGGAACATTAATGTAGAGAGACTTTTCCACTTCTTGCCCCAAAGTTGCAGCCAGCTTGCATCCACCGGAACGACGCGCCAACGGTACCTTCTAGAAGGCCGAATTGGAGTGGGACCTATAAGAATTAAATTAATACCCGGATGTCCCCTAACATCCTATAAAATTTCAGCACAAAATAATAAGCCTTTAGGGAGATATGATATAAATAGTGGGCAATTTTTCTGGGCCGCAGAATTGGGACCAGAATTGAATCTTCAACTTGGGCCACCATAATAAACACCATTTTGGACTAATTAGCACTGTATCAAGAATAATTATTTGTTCCTAGATATGGATTATATCCTCCCATGAATTTGGGTATTCATTGGGCCTGTATTGTGGGACCCACATTCCCATCAGTGGGATGATATCCAATCTGTCTTCTCCAGAATTGTTTCCTTTCATCACCAAATATCTCCATCATCCTTTATGAATACTCAATTGATCCCTGAATGAAAAATGTTCATATTTATGTTTATATCCATTTCCCAAAATATCAAATTAAAATATGGATTATTACATTCTTTAAAATCAGATGAAACATTGTTCTTAAATTGGTGCATATTAGGCATGAAGTGCACAAATGATGAGAATGGATGTTCAAAATTAAAATCCACTAACTCAGGCCCATAAGATAAAAAATGAACATTTAATACCCTTAAAATGTAATCAAAATATTTGTTTTTATTGTATAATCAATAATCCCACACATAAAACCTATATTTACTCTTAAAATTTTATACATGGTGTTTCTTTAGGTTTGTATGAATTTAAAAGGCAACCATGTAATTCACTAAATCAGCATACCAAGGATGCGTACCTGATATGGCATAAATATTCCCATTAGGAAAAGATTCCTGAAGTGCCACCTGGTTTGGGGTTTCATTCTCTATAAATGTGAGTGATCCTACTCATGTGGTCAGATGCCAATTTCTATAACCCCTTCTTATACCTTATCTCAATATAAAAATCTTAAATAAGGTGCATCCAATGAATAAGTCATGGCTTTATATCTAGATTCTTTAGGAGGTACCTTGAAGATGCATGATCATAGAAAAAAACACTATTGATCACAATAAATAAGAGAGGAATTTTTCTAAAGAAAATATTACTACAAAAAAATCCTTATACATTATAGTGTAATTTTCATAGGCTGAATGAAAATTCCTTAACACATAAGAAATCACATGGGATCACCCTTCCACCCTCTGAGATAATACTGGTCCAACTATAAAGTTTGAAGCATCACACATAATCTTAATTGGGGGCTCCCACTATGTGGGCAGTATAATCAAGGGTGCACTGAGAGTTTTATTCATATCATCAAAGGAAAACCCATAAGAATCATAAAATAAAAAACTATAATCCTTTTTATATAGCCATGAAAAGGGAAGAAAACTATTGCTAAAATCACTGATGAAGCATTGATAAAAGTCTATATTTCCTAGTAAATATCAAACATCCGATAAACATAAAGGATATATCAAATATCAAACAATATCTACCTCAGATCTATCAACCTATATTTCATGTTTTGACATTACATTTCTTAAGAACATTCCATACACTACCCTGAAATGACATTTCTCAGAGTACAAATCCAGATTCTTCTCAATTCAATAATTCAACACCTTTTCCAAACTAAAAAAACATTCATTAAATGAATAATCATACATAGTAAAATAATCCATAAATACCTCTATACAAGACATAAGAAAATATAAAAAAAATACTCGCCATGCATATGTGAAAGGTACATGGGGCCTCACAAAGTACAAATGACATCCTTTGGTAGGAAAATGTACCGAATGGGTGAGTGATTGTCATCTTCTCCTAATACTCTAGAGAATTAGAAGCCTAAAAATAACAAGAAAATCCACCAATAAAATAATCGAGTTTCCATCTAAAAAATCTCTCCATAATTTTATCATTGGATGGGAGGGAGAAATGTTCCTTGTGAGTGGATCAAATTAGTTTCCTATAATCAAAATTCAAGTGCAGACTATTTTTCAGCCTCATTAGAACTAACACTTTTATATCATTTCTAAAAATAGTAACACCACTTTTATTAGGCACAACTTGAATAGGAATAACCCAATGGGAATTTAAAATGGGATAAATGATACCAACCTTGAGATAATTCTCAAATTCTTTTTAAGAAATTTTAAAATAGTTGGATTAAGTATCCTTTGTGGATTCCTTATTGGTCTAGCCCCATCCTCTAAAATAATCCTATACATGAAAATAGAGTAGATAATACCCAATATTTCATCCAAGGTTTACTTGATCTCCCTAATGTTCTTTTATAAAAGATAAAACAAGTTCTTCATGTTTAAAAGGATATTTTTAGAAATTATAACCAATAATATGTCACTACTCAATAGGTATGTGTATTTGAAATTTAGTGTCAATGTCTTGAGCTACAATGTGTGTGTGTGTGTGTGGGGGGGGGGGGGGGTTATGTATAGATGGAGGCATAAAATGAACTAAAATATGTTCACAATAAACATTAGAATCATAACAAACATCATCCAAATCAAAGAATAGTGCTTCAAATCCATTAATATAATCACTAGTCATGTCATATTCAGAAAGAACATAATCAGCAATAGAATATGAATCCACATAAAAATAAAATCCATGAGAGGCGTGCTCATTAGAAAAGGGTGTTTAAATACCCTTTGACATCAAACTAGAACCAATTCTTATAATCTCTCTAAGAATAGTAAATTCCAAATTCAATGGATTTTTACATGATAATTCAAAATGAGAGACAAAAAAGTAGGATGATCCTATGAGGGGTACTTAATACAGACCATAATATTAAATCTCACAAATTTATCTTCCAAAACCATGGATAGGGTACCCTCATATAAATTTATAATAATTTTGGTTGTTTTGAGGAAGGTACTACCTATGATAATGTGATCATGAGAATTTACCTGATCTTTCTCCATGTTAAGCACACAGAAATATACAGGAAAGATCGTCTCTCATACCTAAATAAGTAAATAATCATAGAATCTCCCTAGATATTTTGTTTTTTTAATTTCTAATAAAACCACCACCCTTATCAGCTTCAACTAACCAACCTATAAATAAGATAAAATAGAGTAAATCATTACATTTATATAATCTCCCAAATCACATAAATCATTAGAAAAGTGTGACTCCCCTATAGTTGAAGGGATGGTGAATTTTTCAAGATCATTTCACTTTGTTATAATTGATTGAGTTTGTGTAATGAGTACTAAAAAATTCCTTCCAAGATTGATCCCCTCATTTCCTATGATCCCTCTTCGTTTGGTATAATTTTATTTTATGAATTTGGAATACGTTGATATTTTTTTAATGGAATCAATAAGGGGTATTATTATCTCAATGTGATTGAATTTACCCAAAACATCCTTTTTCATCTCCTCTTCAAATATATTTTTGGTCTATATAACTATTTATTGAAGTGTATGGGGATTAATATGAGTATCATCAATTTTATTCTTACGGTTATCTTTCACGTTTGGTTTCTCTGTGATCGAAGGTGGTGGTGGAATCTTCTAAAGTTGGGTAAATCCTAGAGGACTACTAGGAACAATTAACTTGCTTATTTTCTTCCCAATATTCAATGTGACTTCAATAACATTCCCCTTGATATTTTGAGTGAGTTTGGAGGGTAGTTTTCAAGAGTTCCTATTTATCATTTCACATAGGGCGGTGAAAATCTAGATAATTTTCATCTTTAGCTCTCTCAACTCTGTACATTGACTCTTCAACCCATTATATTGATTAAAAAAATTTTGTTTCAAAATACCATCATTGTTAGAATCTACCTTTGGTTGGGTATTTTATTATTTTTTACTTTTTAATGATTGTTCTTCAAATGTTTTTTGGGGTTATTGAAAAATCTAATGGTAAGGTGGAGGTTTCTGGAAGTTTTATTGAAAAGGATCCCTTTATAGTTTTCCATATCCATAACTCATATCCAAGTGATATTTCCATCCTTTATTGTATATTGGTGAGAAGGAATTATAATTATTGTTTGGGGGTGTTTTTGTAGTTATTGAAATATTCTCATTGGGAATACCATTGCATAATCCTCTGTCTCCTATAGTTATAGGAAAACATATGTGGGATGGTCTGATGTAGTAAAAATTCCATGAGGATTCACTAGAGTGGGTGGAAAGGGTTTTTGATCCAAGAATATCTATATCACTATAGCGGTTAATTCATCCAAATTAATATTAAATTAAATGATTTTAAAGAGAATAAGAACTTACCTAATATAATCCCATTATAGTCATTATACCTTGATCGTTGAACTGTTGGGAGTTTTTTCTATATTTTCAATAAATACTCAAGTATCCATTAGGGTTTTTTCAATAAATGCTCCTTTTACTGTAGTATCCATCATGTTCCTTTCCATGGGAGTGAGACATTCATAGAAGTATTATATGACGAGTTTCTCACTGATTTGGTGATGTGTAAATCTTTCACATAACTTCTTGTACCACTCCTAGTACCCATACATTGAATCTTCTTGTGCTTACTTGATCCATACATCTACTTTCGAATCACTATGGTCCTGATGTTAAAAAATAACCTCTATAAGAAAATATATTTCAAATCATTACAAGTTGTAACATCTTCATGTTACTAGAAATAAATCAAATATTTTATAGTTATATAAAGTGAGGATGGGAATGCCCATAATTTGATTTTTTCTTCAAATACGTACTTTAGTTTATAGGTTGAGAAAATTGTATTGAATTATTTAAAATTTTTGTTTGTATCCTAACCAGATAGGCCATGAAATTTATATAAAATGTGAATTAACCCTTATTTCTGCTCCATGTTCGATTCCAGAGTTGGATATGAACTTCATGTTGGTTTATAATTAAAAATAGGTGAAAATAACTCTATAATAGTTCATTGAAGTTCATTATTATTTGAATCCATTTTAAAAAAAATCTTATTTTGTTTGAGATGAGCTACTGGGATCACTACTATCACAATGATGGAAAGAATGAAATTATGGAATGTTTACACTTTTTGAATGTTGAGATTACCTAATTGGATACTTAATCTTTAATCAACCTTAGGTGATAGTTCAAAATTAACATCAAAGTTGGATCATGTCATTAATTAGAGATAGAAAATGAAATAAAAATAATTTGACCACAAAACCATCAAACGAGGTTTCAATTGATGGTCTTAAAAAGAAGAAGTGTATAATGATGAAGAAAAAATAAGTTTTAAGAGAAGGAAATAAAAAAATAAGAATGAAAAATAAATAATTTACCTAAAATAAGTTGAATAAAACACTTTCCTCCCCAGAAATGGTGCCAATTTGATGAGTGTCAGCACACACGCTATAAAAAATATTTTTAATTTTACCAAGTGCAACATAGTGGATGATCTAGATCATTATCATAAGAATGAATTGAATTAAAAAATCCAAAAATTATTGAAAATAAAAAAAAATAAGTAAAATAATTACAAAATTTGTGTGGGTTGATTGAGTAATTTTTTAATAACAAAAAAGAAGAATCAATTAAGGGAACAATTTATTTAAAACACGGATATTGGAAGATGTAACTGATATAATCTACCCATTCCAAATTTATTAATAATTATCCCATTTTATTAAAATCCATTTAATTTTGAACCCCTAATATTTTCAACCCTTAAACCCTATGGAAATTAACACGACCACAAAGATTGGAAGAAATGAACCCTAGGTTAACGTTGGTACTTCCAATCATAGCAACTTGATTTGATTATGTTTCCAAAAATAACTTATAGTCAATGGAAAATTAGGGATGCATATACTCCTTGCATGTGATAATTATTTGTGTTTATGGATTAAAATTGAATCCTAAAATTACATCCCATTTTAATTAGATTTTGAAATTAAAGTTTCTCTCTCACAGTTCACATAAGTCGAGCCTCACGGTCCAAGTGAAAATTGATCGAGTTTCTTAGAAATTAAAACTCAAATAATTGATCATAAATTTTAAATTATAGTTTATTTATTGATTCAAAAATAAAATAAATTAAGGGAGTATGGATTATATCCACTATGAATAAAATCTATAATTCCAAGGGTGGAGTTCTTATCATGGAAACAATTTCATAAGAAAATGATTGAAAGGGAAAAACCCAATATCCTATTCACTCTTATATTCCAGAACCAAGAAGTAAAAGAACAATACGATAAGATAATAACATATATATTTTATTTAATAAAAATATAATTTTCAAGCACAATAGCAAAGAAATATAAAGTAAAAGTGGGAGATGAATGCCATCTTGGGGGAGATATTTCAACAAGGACTTACTTATACCAAGCTATTGGGGATGATTCATGGAACCAAAATAATTTCTAAACCTTCCATAATATTTTAAAAACCCCAAAAAATAGTGAAAATATTATTTAAATTTAGTTTTTGAGGGTTGGGATTTGAAATGTAAACAAGGGAACATGCCTAATTATGCCTCGAAAATTTACCCCATCTTGATTTTCCTTTTCAACTAAGTTACCAAAACAAATGTACTATACTTAATTTTAATGAAATTATATGAATTTAATATGATAATATCTGAAAAAATATTAGTCTATTCCATGAATGGATAAAGAATTTATGACCCAAATAGTGAAGAAAAGTCGAATCTATCGAATCCAGGATATATCTTTATCAATGTCTATTTTATTCCCTAAAAATATGTGATACGACTTTCATGTTCTAAATAAAAAATTAATAAAAATTAGTAATTAATATAAAAATAAAATTTTAAATCACAATTCATAAAACATAAAATGTTATGAAAAATTCACTAAGGTAAAATTAAAAGGGGAAAAATATTTTGAAAGGAATTTTTAATTACAAGATCAAAACCCATATTTCCATTAAATTTTAAAATAAGGATCAATGTGGGAAAATTATATAAGTTATTATCAATAAAATATTCAATAAAAACATGTATTATAACTCAAAAAGTGGGTGATACCTTTACACTGGGTTTTGATTTACCTTTATGTGGTTTGTTTCATGGGTTTATCAAGCTATTAGTGTTGTTTCTTTCTCAGTATTTTAATTTCTCTTTAGTTGTTGAGTCATTAAAAAAGCATCCTATATTAGGTGTATTTATTCCCTTATTCATACATATCAATTTGATATGATATAATAATTAATTGTAGAGATCATTTACTTCACTGAGAGAGAGAGAGATGGAGTGAGATAGTGAAACTTTAAGGGAGTGCTTCGATGACCCCTAGTTCTTGACACACCAAAGAAGAAGATGAATAAAATATTGATGGAGTTCATTGAAAACCTATATTTTATATAACCCCCTTGTGGTTAATGGTGTGTGATCTTGGATAGTGATGAGCATAGATGGATGAGATAAACCCGGTTTTTGACGATCTTGAGGATTCCATCCTTTAATGACTTCAAATCAGTGACTAGAGTGACTTATTCAACCAGACATCATTGAAAAAAGTTTTAAAATACCATGGAAAGGGGGTTTTGGTTCTATTTTCAATTTTCTTTGTTTATTTTTTGGGGGTCTTATTTTCACTTCTTTTTTATTCGCCACATGTGTTTTGAAATTGTTTCTTTGTCTAGTTCTTCTCATCTCTTCTTATAAACCTTTGTTTTTCATAGAAAAACCCCCAAATTATTTTTTCTCATGCACATATGCCAATTGGATGAATCAAATAAATCCTCTATTTACCTTTTAATTATTTCCATTTACACATTTTTTGACATGTAATCTATAGAAGTGTCTTGATTCTTAAATAATTTTCAATTATAGTTTTATTAAAAAAAACTATTTTTTGAGCATTATATTATAATTTATTTAATCATTGTTTTTGTTTATTTGGTTCATGATTATTGTTATTGATTATTTATATGATGCAATTTTTTTTTAGTTTTGTAAGTCCATGTTTGATTTATCTAGTGTTGATTCTCAGGGTGTTTAATTCTGTTTGTCATAATTATTATCTACAAAATATTTGTTTCTATGTATAAGAATTTATATAAAGCTTGAAATATATTTTTTAATTGTATTAGCGACACTTTTTAGTGTTTTTTACACTATGTTAATCTTTAAGTATTCATTTTATTGGAATTATGATATGAATATATTCATGTTTATTGGTTTGTTGTTTTATAAACAATAATAATAAACATAGATTTATGATTTCTCTTTTTATGAATTTTAAGAACCAAAAATATATACCAAATTAAATCCTTGACCACTGTATAAGGACTTCAATTATTCCACAACCCCAACAATTAAATCAAAATGCTACGTAAAGGTATAAGTTGCTACATAAGGGTACCATGTAAGGGTACCATGACTGCTACATGAGGGTTAGAAAACCAATATGAAAGGGTCACACCTATTATGTAAGGGTCAATTATACTACATAAGGATACTTTAGCCATTATGGAATGTTTATACCACTTCTCCCAGGAGGGTAAAAACTATTTTTAAGGGTACATAACTCAATATACATGTTACATAATTTTGAAACCTATATTGTGTAAGGGTAAGTCGGAGCTAACAAGTCCCACTTAAGGGTTAAGAGAGCTTCATGTAATGGAAAATAGGGACTATGCAAGGGTCGAGGGTCCTCTATGTAAGGGTAAAATCAAAGAGCCAAACCCATATAAGAGTAAACCAGGACTTACATAAGGGTAAAGGTAGAAAAAAGTGTCTTACATAAGGGTCAAGGGAAACCCACATAAGAGTAAGACCAAGGAATAAGTGATAATAAAAATAAGGGAAATTGGCATATTAAGTCAGCATTTTATTAATGAAAAAAATTAAGGAAAAAAAATAAATCTTTACCTTGATAATTAAATGCTTAAAGAGATTTAATATGAAACATCATCACACACATTTATATATTACTTCAAAATACACTAATTTAGGCTTATTATATCTTTATTAGTTGGTATTTTCTCAAGTTTCCTCTTCCCAATCATTTGTTACCTAAAAGAAAATGACTATTTCCCCCCACCAAATCAGCATCAATAAAGATTTCATACAACAGTTATTATAAAACACATTGTTTTTTACACATAGTTTCCTTCTTTAATTATTGCTATTTTTACATCATTTAATCCATTATTTCACTATTTACCTTCAAATTTGTTAAATTATAAATGGAAATGCAATTATAATTCATGAGATGCAAAGTTCAATGATGTTTATGTTGGTGTTGGTGTCCTGAGACAAACTATTTTTACTTTGATTACATATATATTCAATGAATTGAATATTATGAAAATATATTATTATATATTGTTCAATATTCTATATAGATCTGATCTAATAATTTCCTAGAGTATTCATTGCATTGACAAGGTCATAACAGTTCCCTACTCTGATGAAAACCTTGAGGTTCTATGATCTTATTTTTAAATATAGATATGTAGTCAGATAATATACTATTATGGGACAAATAGGGCACATAGTATATAATATTTTAGATATGAGTACTCGTAAGGGGGTGATTCTTCTTCTCATGAATTTCACACTTCTTAATATTCCATACAATAGATTAAGAGAATAGACCCGGTAGTAAGAATTTCACATGTTTTGGTATCATTAGATGTTCCTATTTTCAAGCCTATGTAATGGTCCTTAGACTTTAATATTATCATTAATTCATGTCATGAATCACACACTTATATTTTCTGATGAAAATTAGGATTACATATGTTTTCAATAAGGTAGGGTACATTTGGTGCATTGTGATTGAAATTTTATTAATGGATAAATCAAGGAAAGATTTTCCCCTTCCATCTTTATGGAAGTTGACATCTCAACCCTTTTTTTGGAATAGAACCATTACATTAAATTTCATGGAAATGGTGTAATGACATGTTTATTTCATATAGTTAAGGAAATGCATATTGATCATATATGTCATTGACATGGATGTGAAACCTTCTTGATGAGATATTGTGGCAATGGAATTATATTACATAGTTATAATTTTTATGTGGTTGTTATCTTTTCAACATTATATTATTTCTCTTGGGGGTCTTGATCCATTTCTTGAAAGTAATGTTGGAATTTAGGTTATCCTTCCTAATTCTAATTATAAAGAACCCTAAAGGGTCACACACTAAGTGCTTCTGTTGATCTCGATAAAAATTTATTTGAATTTAATTAATTGAATAAATATTATTCTCAAGGCAGGGGAATAATGTTATTCAAATTTTTATTAATTTTAAATATTTTTTGATGAATTAAATATTTAAAATAAATATTTATTCATATATTCAATAAATATCTAGGAGGATGAATGGACTAAGACCATGTCTGTTGGTAAATATTTATTTATGAGATGTTAAATATTATTTATTGTTGCATGAATTATCATGCATCAAAAAAAATATTATTATTATATAGAATGTGGTTTATTAAATATTAATATATTATTTGAGGACTTACATGAAATTAAATAATATTTTAACCTAAACCCTAGCCCTAAAAATAGATGGTTATTTCTCTTTACAAGGAGTGAGTCACTTAATCTAAAATTGAGAATAGAGAATTGTTGAGCATAATAAACTTATCTCTCTCTTTAATTCCACCTCTATTATTATAAATAATGAGCATAACTCCTTCGAGCCTAAAGGATATTGAAGTGTTCAAGAATAATAATGAAAGAAAATTGATTCTTCATGCTAGAACCTAGAAATTAATTGGCGCTGCTCAGAGATTAAAGAACATGTGGATCACAGATAGATAAATTATACACTCAAATCCTTATAACATAATGAAGGTAATCCAAAAGTGTTTTTATAAGATCAACATAATCACCAAAGAAATGATCCAAAACCAAGTTAATAATTTATTCTAGATATAACTAAAACAATTATAAATTTAACATTAAATATCATCTTTTGGGGTTTGAAGAAATTTTATTTAAAATAAATTTTAAATATATCACCCATCACTGGTGCTTAAACTATGCTCAAAACATTCAAGTGGTAGAATAGTGGTCACTTTTCAAATTTATAATTATTTATTTGATTGTTGATATATGAGTAATTTCGGATAGATTTTCATTTCAAATTATTCATTATTTAATATGATTTTAATTAACATGTTATTGAAACATTAGTAATGTTTTATAAATGTTTCATAAGGTCCAATAACAAATAAATAAAGACTATAGATGACATCAGGAAGTGCAATGGAATCTATCCAGATAGCATGGGAAAACAAGAAATGTAGCTGGAGTACACGCTGTGTACCCAAGTGCACTGCACTTGGCTGTGTTGTGGGTTAAACGACATGTTGGGCAGTTAATTACCTGAGGTGCATTAATTTCACACTGCATGTAGATCGGGCCAACCGGGAACATGACATGTCATATTACATGACATGTAACTGACGTACATGACGTCTACTCTATATGGGTTAGTGACAAAATTAGCATAATTTTTCTGGTCATTATTTATGGTCAAACCATGTAATACTGATAGGATGGAGAATTAATTACATACATGAAGTGTATGTGGTGTAAAAAATGTGTAGTTCCTTATTTCCCATTTCTAAAATACACGATGAGCCATTCAGTGTGAAAAGAGGACACATGGCATAAGAGATACCTAGTGTGTAGATGAATTGTACACGTCATGTATTATCTCATTTGAGAACATGCTGAGTTCTTCAGTGGGTTACATGGTCACACAACATTTAGACCACACAACGTGTTACTGATTGTACACACCATGTAATCTACTAAGATTCACCCGAAAGACATAGGTATGTACCCTAGGAATACAATAAGTAGAACACATGGTGTGTAGCTAGTTAGTACATGTCATATAGTCTGGATGAGGTACATTTTAAATCCCCAAGTGTGTACCATGGACAAACGACGTGTAGCTGAACAGTCCATGCCATGTAGTCTCTTAATGAATTTCAAAATTAAATTACATTAAATTGATAATTTTATCACTAAAACCTTATTTTATTGATTGGAACCTATTGTGTTTTACAATTTAATAATAAGAATTATAAATTATCAATTAATTTATTATAATAAATTTTCCATCATTTTTTCTGCCTTTTATTTTCCATGAATATAATTAACATTGGGTATCTGCAAATAAATTTGGATGGTAATTAAGATGAAATGGAATTAATTAATTGGTTAATTAATTTATTAATAATAAAGATTTTTTTTGATAAAGACAGATTCATTAATGTCGAAGATCAGTAGATGTACAAATGCAAAGTCATGCAGGGAAATGGTCCAGCCAGAGTTGGTTGACATCATAGGGGCCTGAGGTCTCCAACTAATGGGAAACATTGTTTCCTTACCTTCTAGTAAAGGAGAATGTGTAGATTGAGAAGCCTTGATGAAGAGAAAGGATTCACCTGATGAGGGATCCAAATGACTGGAGGCTGCCGTCGTTGAAATTGATAGCATTGATAATGGTGAGACAGTCTGATTCGAGGGTGATTTTATCCCATCTACGATCCTTGGTGAGTATCATACCTGAAAGGATGGAAGTAGCCTCGGCCACCACAGGTTCCCAAAAAGTGTGGTGTGATTCATGTTTGGCTACAATGACTTGCCCCAGATTATTCAAGGCCAGGATGTCGAGGGCGACAGAACCATCCTTGGGGAGAGATGCATCCACATAAATCTTTAGAATCCCTTCTCTTGGAGGACACCAGTGGGAGGGAAAAAAGGGGTTCCAAATGTCCTGTGTTGTCCATTGTGGGGCTTCCATCCCTCAATCCACGAAATGGCCAATTCAATCCAGAATTCGGGGGGTCTGTGAACGTGGTTGAAAACTGCCTCATTGCAACGAACCCAAATGATCTAGGCCAGGGTGCAAAGTGAACCTGCTTTAGCCAATGAGAAGGAGCAGCACCATCGAATCAAGAAATATGGGAGGTCAGAGTCCATGTCCAGTGAAGCATATGAAGTAGAGCCCGATTTATTCCAAATTTCCTTAGCCACTGGGAACTGGATGATGGCGTGCAAGGGCGATTTTGGGACGTTCGGGAAGAAAGGGAAAGATTTGTAACTAGAAATATGTCGAAATATGAGAAGGATCATGGTAGGATGGGTGCCTATGCACACCTTCCACAAAAAGTGGTAGATTTTTTGGGGGACGTTGAGTTTCCAAATTGACTTTCAGGGTCCCCCATCCCAATTGACTGATTGAATGCCAATGGCGATCCGGTATCCGGATTTCGCCGTGTAGGATCCCAAAAGGTCGTTGATCCAGAAGAGATGGTCGAGGATTGCATCTAGGACCCAGGGGGTACTTAGGAAAATTATTTTGTCTCTTTCATTAAACCATGCGTGAATATTCCCAGACACCATCCTGGACCTTGATCGAAAAAGAGGCACTAGACAGTGGAATCTTCAAAACCTGGTTGGGCAGGGGATGAGGCCCGCACACCTTCCTCATTAGTAAGTCAAGGATCAGTCCAAATGTTAATAGTTTGGCCATTCCCAATCGTCCAACCCATCCGTTTTTCCAGGAAACTTCGGGCCCCCCAAATGCTTCTCTAGAGGAATCTTGGACGAGGGCCAAGAGAGGAGATGTGGAATTCCTTGTGGGGAAAGTATTTGGCATGGAGTACACGTGCACAGAGAGTTGATTGATAGTTAGTAAGGTTCCAAACTTTCTTATCCAGAAGTGCGTCATTGAATTGAAAGAGGTTTCGGAATCCCATACCTCCCTCAGACTTGGGTTTTCACAGTTTCTCCCAGAAAATCCAGTGGGTTCTATTCCTTCCATCATTTCCCCCACTAGAAGTTGGCTGTTCTTGTGTAGATCTGATTGAAAATGGCTTCCAGAAGCTTAAACAGGGACATAAAATAGCGAGGTATTGACTAGATGGTAGCTTTAACGAGGATCTCCTTACCATCTTTGGAAATTATTTTTGGGGTACAGCCTTGAATTTTATTCTCAATTATGTCTATCAAGGATGAAAATATTTTTTTTGGAGTAGCCAATTACCATGGGGAGACCGAGATACTTCTGGTGTTTCTCGACCAAATGGATGCCTGCGGATTCACAGAGTTCTTATTTCTTGGAAGAAGGTACCCCTGCACTGAAGGATATTTACAACTTTCCATGATTGATTGATTGAATAGATTCCCTCTCATACTGTTGGATCACATGAATGATTACCCATAATTCATTAGTGGGTTCTCTAGAGAAAAAGATGTAGTCATCAGCGAAGAAGAGATGCAAAACTGGTGTACTTACACAGAAAACCTTTTCCCCATGTATAGAGTTAGAGGATACAACCCTGGAAATAATGTTAGAAAAAACATCATCCACCAAGATAAAGAGAAAGGGGGAGAGAGGGTCTCCCGGGCGAAGGCCCCGGGATGGGGAGAATCCTCGGGTGAGCTCCCCATTGACCTTGATTTAGAAAGAGATAGTCGAGACACATTTCATGATGATATCTACCCATTTAGAACAGAATCCCATTTCCAGCATTACGACTTTGAGGAATTTCCATTCCACTTTATCATAGGCTTTAGTCACATCCAGTTTTCAGGATATTGTTTCTCTTTTCATGGTGGAGCATGTTTTCATATAGTGGAACACTTCATGGGCCACAATTTCATTATCAGTGATCAGTATCTTGGCCACGAAGGCACTCTGGTTTTCAGAGATGATGTCAGGTAACCAAGGACGTAGCTGATTAACTAAGATCTTTGAGAAAATTTTGTAAGTGAAATTGCATAGGCTGATAGGTCTAAAGTCAGGGACTGCCAGAGGTTTCTTTATTTTGTTAATGAGGATGAGGATAGTTTCATTGATGGTGGAAATTCTTGTTTTCCCGGACCAAATATTCCTCATCATATTACAGATTTCAGGACCGATAATGTGCCAGTATTGTTTGAAGAAGAGGGCGTGGAAACCATCTGGGCCCGGGGCCTTAGTGGGGTGAATATGTTTTAAATCAAGATGTATCTCCTCATCTGTCACATCTTTGGTAAGTTTCCGATTGATCTAATCGGTGATCACATGTCTGATGTAATCCTCCACTTCAGTATAAATTAGAGGAGTTCCTATAGAGAAGAGGTTCTAGAAATAACAGGTCAATGCTTCGTGGATTCCACCGGTGTCAGAGACTTTGCTACCATCTTGTTGAGAGATACAAGTAATAGAATTATTCCGGTGCCTAGCTGATTCTTTCTGGTGAAAATACTGTGTATTAGCGTCCCCTTTGGTTATGTGGGTGTCCCGCACCCACATAGCCCAGAAGCTTTCCTTGACGCGCAGGGCTGCATCTAGATCTTTTTGAGTGGCACTGATAAAAGATAGATTGCAGTTAGATGGGGGTTTCTTGAGTAGGTTATGCACTTTCCTTTCTAAGAAATCATAGTGCCTATGGGGATGGCAGAATTTCTTATCGCTCTAAGACCTCAGATCGGATGCGACCTGTTGCAGATTGAAACCAATGTCTGCGGGATTACTCTTCCATCTTGATCGGATATCATCTTCCCATTCCTGTTCTTTTGACAAGAAGATTTCAAATCTGAAGGGTTTGTTGGATTGCCTATTTTGTTCACCTTGGCTGCAGTCAATGAAAATTTGGCAGTGGTCTGAATAGTTGAGTGTTAGGTGGACGATGTGGAACATACTAAAGAGATTTGTCTAATATGTTGATCCCAAAAATCTATCAAGTCGCTCAGTTATGCGGGTGCCATCTGTATTACCCTGAAACCAAGTGAACAGATTACCCGTGTATCCCAGATCGACCAGGTCCGCCCTAGAGACCGCATCCTTAAAATTTGACATCGACAAAGATGTTCGAACGACTCCACCTCTTTTTTCCTTATGAGACATAATCTCATTGAATTCCCCTCTGAAGAGAATAGGGCTCGTAAGATTGTGAAACAGCTTACAGAGAAGATCCCACGATTTCCACTTCTTGTTATGGGACAACCAACCATATAATCCCATAAAAGTCCATGGCAGGGTGTGGTCCACATGAATAGCTGTAGACACATGGTGCGAGGAGAAGGACAAGATCTTGATGTCGACAAAATCCTTCCAAAGGAGACAGATTCCCCCAGAGTGGCCTTGTCAGGAGACTGGGAGGCAGCCTTGGAAGCTGCATTTCAGAGCAATGATTATGGTGTCCTTGTTTTCTAGTATGGTTTTGGAAAAGAATACCATATCAGGGAGACTTTGGGCACAATTGCGCTAGAGCATGCGAACCATTCGTGGGTTGCCAAGACCACGAAAATTCCAGTATAAAACAATCATTGATCTAGGAGGGGATGGGTCTTACCCACCTCCACCTTTGAGTCCTACAAACTTGTTTTTCCACCCGTTATGTTCCATCTTTTAGGGGAGTCCCCCACTGATAGGCTTGATTCAATCCATCTTTTCAGTCCCCTAGGTTTAGGGTCCGCCAGTTTACCATCTCTTTATTCTCGATGCACCCTTTTCCAAGTTCGATGGGGTGATTGGGCCTAGTGGTTAAGTTCCCATATTTCCATATTTATCCTATGTTAGGATGTCTTCCATGGTCATTTCTAGATCAGGGTCGGGATCCGGTGGTTTAGTGTGCATCTGCTTTGGTCTCAAGCTTTGTTCTGGAAGATCTTTTGGTGTATTCACTGGCTCTGTAAATGTTGAGATGGTGTCCTTCAGGGGGGAAGGATAAATGATATTTTTCCTCTGAGTGGTTGGGTAATCTTTATGGAATTCTGGTTGTCTAAGCATGATGATTTTTCCATGTTCAGTTTCCGCCTGCTTGTGTGGGCCAACGTGAGACGTTCGCGGTCGTTTTTCCGACTCAGGGATGAAGGCATATCTAGTCATTTTGGATCGGAGCCATGGGCCACATTTTATAATGATATTAACTGATCCATTCACTTTCTTTGAGACACATTCTCTTTTTAGATAGCCGAGATGTCCACTAAATAAGCAGAAGATTGGGAGTTTGTCGAATTCGAATGAAATCCAGTTGTTTGTGTCATTGAGTTTAAAAAACATGCCCCTCATTAGCGTCTCCGACACTTCAATTCCAGCTCCAATCCAAACCTCGGATCCCCATTGTATAGGGTTCGAGTAGTCCCATTCAAATAATTTTCCAATGCAGTCCCCAATTTCTCTCATAACATGTTCCGTTCGCACGTGAAGAGGGATTACTTTGATTCGTATCTAGAAGGGGGATCAGGTGAGCTTAATGTGCTAGATGTCTTCCCGCCCATTGAATTCTTCCATGAGGAGGAGTTGATTATCGAAGGACCACAACCTACCACTAAGGATTTTATCTCTATCTCTCTAATTTAATAACTCCAAGGAAATGTGATTGTTCCCTGCTTCTCGAATGGCCACTCCAGCATCCAATTTCCAAAGATTTTGGAGGGTGTTTTTAAGGCCCCCTAGTTAAATGAGATATTTTCCACAAACTTTCCAACAACCAGAAGAGACATGTGTTTTTCCAAGTGTGTATCTTCATTTTTCTGAGCCTCAATAGTTTCTTTCTCTTTGTCCATCAGGGACATCCTCTTCCAAAGGTTCACTAAATCCGCATCCATTGATCAGTGCTCGTGGGATGGGGAAGAGATCCAGACAAAAGCCCGGTGTTCTACACTCCTTGGGTCAGCAGGCGGTTGTCAGTTTCCTCAACTGACTGGGCTTCACGGTGGTGCCCCCCTCTCTTTTGGGGATCCAAAAAAAATATTCATAGATCATGCTTGGGTCAAGAAAAAACCTAGGCCCGACCCAGCCCAAAAAACTCCCTGTCAAGGCTCGTTCCAGCAAAAGGCCCCCAGACCAGACACCCCAATCCGTGGCCTCCTTCCGCGAAGTGGCTTCACGGTCAATGCCTTCATGGAAAAAGCCTCCGCAAAGAGGCTTCACGGTCAGGGCTTCCACAAAAACCCTCTCAGTCAGCACGAGCTCTCTGCGAAACACTTCAGCCTGCGTGGAATGGCTCACCGCAGTGGTAAATTCATGAGCTCTGTTCGCGATCTCTCTTCACGAGTCAATCACGACACTCACCAAGGGATTCAACTTCATTCCCAGGGCCTCTGTAAACCAGGTTTCCTTCTCACCACTTTCCACGAAGAACTTTAGCCTCCACGGAATGGCATAAACGACAGTTTCTTTCACAGCCTTTCTTTGCCGACGGGTCTTCACAAATCAATCACAACCCTCACTGAGGGATTCACATTTGTTCCCATGATCTCCGCAAACCAGGTTCCTTTATACTGCCCCCTGGTCAGAAATTCATCCTTCGTTCTTCCTGAAGCAGGTATGTTTTTTTATGGTCAGTTCCTTCGAGATCCGGGAGTCCTTACCCTCACCTGTGTATGAATTATAAAAAAATGTAATTAATGGTGTATCTCAAGGGGCTTGGAGGCGGTTCAAGATAGAACTATAATGATGATAAATTAGGTGATACACGTGTTGACAGGTGGAATAATTCAACTCATTCCAAGGCCTAGAAAAGTAGTTATTCCCCTCAATCATAGGTAGATTTATTGTTTGTAAAATAAACTAACCATTTATATAAGTTCATGATTTGGTTATTTATTAATTTATTTATTTCTTTATATGAATTATTTATTTTAAGGATGAAAACAATGATCACATATATAAATGAATTAATGTGAAAAGACAGAATTTAAATAAATGCATTATGAGAAAAAAATATTGTATGAAAAATTAATTAAGGAAAAACCAATTGATATCAACAAGACATATAAAGGATACAAAATTATGAATAATAAATTAAAATCCCTCAAAAAAATATTAATCCAGACTAATCCTTATATTACTTGATTGCAAATGTAACTAGGACAAGTGTTTACATGGACAAAGTTTGGACACTCACTTTTATCAAGGAGTTATCATGAGGGTTTTGAGTTGACTTAACTAAAATTGTAGTGAATTTAACTACCAAATTCTATTTAATACAAATTTTGAGGCAAGTGTTGAGGAAATATAAGTCATGATATCAGGATTGGGGAGTCCACTTGATAGATCAAGGAGCTACAATCCAGTAATTGAAAAAATCCACTACTTAAATACCTTATTATAGTTTTATTGGACAAATTATGGATCATAAATAAGGGAAATATGGATCCTTTTCACTATAATCTCCATGAGACTAGTCATTCCAAGTTCAAAGGTGAGGGATATTGGGACTTGATAAAATAGTGGTATGTTTATTAAAAAATTAATTATTATTATTTCTCACACAATTTTTAATCAACAAAAGTAATAATAATATGATATTTTAAAATTATAGAAAATGGAAAGTTCATAATCCACACTATCCATATGATCTATATTAGATAAAGACCATCTCCACACTAGAAGTTACTTCCAGGAGTAGTTCAGATGTGTTCAAGTTATATTGTTCCCTGAATGGAAATATTACGTGCTGGAATCCTCAATGCCTAATCCACCTACCAAGGAGGTGAGTGGTGAAGAGTTAAAAATATATGAAAAACATATGAATGATGTGGTTTATGTTCAATGTTTTATGTTATCATCTATTTATAGTGAAATCCTGAAGTCTCATAAAAACATGGAAACTTAAAGCATGCTCAAGAATATCCATGGCCTATAGAATGAGAGGGAAAGACATGAGCATTTTGATATATCTAATACTCTTTGTTTGATCCATCTTCTAGAGGTCACCCCAGCTAGCCTCACATAGTCAAAATCATTGGCTACATTGAACTTCTAGAGGTTATGGAGTTTAAACTCCCTAAAGAGCTGGGCATTGATCTCATTTTTGCATCATCCCCTTAGATATTATCAATAATTGTTATAAATTTTAATATGAATAACATAGATAAGTCTCTCTTAGATCTACTTACTTTTATTTTCCAAGTAGATAAGGAAACTAAGAAAGAAAATACCTTTTTTCATTATGGTGAACAAATAGGAGGGGAAAGTGAAAAACTATAATCCCAAAGATTCTTTAAACCCTACTAAGAAGAAAAATATTAAGGGGAATTCAAGGGAACATGACTCCATCTATTTTTTATTTTGCAAGAAGGTCCACTAGAAGAAAAAATACACCCAGATAAATAATTAAAGGGAAGATTTAGGTGAATTTGTTATTGAGTGTAACTTTTCTATTTCTAAAAATTGGGTAATAGATACATCTTGTGGTTCTCACATATGTATTAAAATATAATAGCAAAGAATATTTAGAAATATTGACCCAAAGGATATGAGTATCCAATATAGGTAAAATTAATGTTGTAGATATCAAGGACTACCACATTATGTTTACAACTGGAATCATTTTGGTTTTGAAAGGTTTTTATTATGTTCCATCCTTTACCAAAAACATTTTTTTGTATCTAGACATGATAGAGATGTATTTATTTTCATATCTAGGAATAAATGTTTATTATTTTATAAATATATAATTTTTTATAGTATGGAACATTTAAATAATCCAATTTATGCATTGGATTACACAAAAAAGTAATTCCAAATGATAATGAAACTACATCATATGAATTATACCACACCCAAATTTGGGATAATTATAAAAGTCATATAAATGAAAAGTGATTGAATAAATTATACCAATATTGATATTTATATTCTTTTAAAATAAAACCACTTGGTGTATGTCACATGTGTTTACAAGGAAAAATATCTTAATTGCAATTTAGTTGAAAAGGTGAAAGGTCCAAAGATCTTCTTTAATCAGTTCATACTGATGTGTGTGGACCTTTTCTTATCAAAGCAAGGGGTTGGTACTCATAATTCATAACTTTTATTGATAATTTTAGTAGATACAAATATTCCTAATTGATGATGTATAATTTGAATTCATTTGAAAAATTTAAGGAATACAAGAATGAATTTGAGAACCATATGGGTAAGAAGATTATGAAACTCCACTCAGACTATGGTGGAGAATATCTTAATGAAGAATTCATTGATTATTTATGGGAGTGTGAAATTCAATATCAACTCACTCTTCCTTATACACCTAAGTGGAATGGTGTAATAAAAAGGATAAACCACACCTTTTTAGACATGGTGAGATCAATTAGAAGTCATATGAATATTCCATTATCCTTTTCAGGATACACATTTTAAAAAAGTATCATACATATTAAACTATGTGCCAACTAAAGAAAAAGATGTTATACCATACCAATTATAGAATGTAAAGAAACCTTTGTTGTTATACTTACATGTGTGGGTTTGTAAAGTATTTGTTAAGACTTATTTAGGTAATCAACATTCACCTCAAGGAAAAAAGTGTATCTTTATAGGATATCCCAAAGAAAAAAGGATACTACCTATAAAATCTTTCCAAAAAATGCTTTGGTTGATAAAAATCTAAAATTTATTGAGAAGATTATTATCTTTAAAATAGATAGTGGGAGTGAGATATAATTTGATGAAGTCTAAGCTCAAGATACACAAGAGTTTATATATGGACAATTTCCACAAAGCCCCGAGGTAGAAGAAGTTGTTCTAGAGATACAAGTACTGCGTAGGAGTACAAGAGAGGTTAGATAACCATAATGTAATGTTTTTATACTCAATGATGATGGAGACTCATTAATATTTGATAATAATGACCCTCTAACATATAAGGAAGCAGTAAGTGGCACAAATGTCTCCTAGTGTCAAAAATCCATGAATTCAGAAATGGATTCCACGTACCAAGACAAAGTTTGGATTTTACTAGATCTTCTTGTAGATGTAAATCCCATTGGTTATAAATGGGTATTAAAGAAAAAACTAGAAATGGAAGGAAAATTTAGTACCTATAAAGAATTATTGTTTGAAAAATGGTTTAAATACATCAAGTCATTGACTATGATGAAACCTTTCAATAGTTTAAATGTTAAAATCCATCAAAATTCTACTTACCATTGTGGCCTTCCATGATAATTATATTTGAAAAATAGATGTCAAAATAGCCTTCCTTAATAGAAACCTTTAGGAATATGTCTGTTTGACAAAATCTGAAGGTCTTGTGACTCCAAATGGTTCCAAAAAAGATATGAAAATTGTAGAAAACCATTTATGGGTTAAAGCAAGAATATTAGTCTTGGAACATTTAGTTTTATGAATCCATAATAGAATGTGGTTTCATAAAGAATGAATGGGAGCCTTATATCTATAAATGGTTTAGAGGGAGTGTAGTCATTTTATATATAGTCTATATTGATAACATATTACTTATTATAAATGAAATACTGGTCTTATAGTCTATTAAGTATTATTAAAATAAATGCTTCTCCATGAAGAACAAAAGAGAGGGATCTTATATTTTTGGGATCAATATCCATCATGATATATCCGAGAGGCTTCTCGGCCTATGTTATAGTACATATATTGATAAGATACCAAAGTGGTTTAGTATAGAACCCTCCAAGAGCGGATTGTGGCTAGTGTCACATGGAATTCATATTTCTAAGAAAATGTGTCCTTATACACACTAGGAAAGAAAAATAATGACAAGGATTCTATACACATCAGTGATTGAACCAGTCATGTATGATATGATATGTACTAGGATAGATGTTTCTTACACATTAACTACAGTAGACATATATCAAGTAGACTTGGGTAAATGCTATTGGATGGAAGTCAAGACTATCCTCTAGTACCTAAGGTGTATTAAGGATATGTTCCTGATCTGTGGAGAGGATAAGGTCCTTGTCATCATAATATATATATATTATAGTTTCTAAATATATCAAGATGATATGAAATAAAAAATGGGATACATATTCACATTGAATGGAGGTGTTGTGAGCTAGAAGTGATCAAGGTTTGTAGTGGTCATAGATTCTATAGTAGTGGTCATAGATTCCATAGTGGTGGATCTCATAAAAGAGCTAAGGTCACATCATCTAATGAAGAATATAGTTTGAAAATATAATCTCTTGGGGAATTTTTCTCATAGAGGTGATGTTGTAGTGAATAGTGTATCCATGGAATACAATGTGGTAGACCACATGAATAAAACTATACTAAATAAAAACATGATTATTATTTAAAGAATATCAGAATGAAATTCATAGGCAGTTTGATCTAGTCCAAGATGATATTTTTAATAAATGGTGATCTGGGACTAACAATTTTTACTTTGATTACCTATATATTTGATGAATTGAATATTAATAAAATATCTTATTACATATTACTGACTATTATGCATGGATATGATATAATAATTTCTTATAGTATTAATCACATTGATAAGGTCATATCAGTTCCCCGCTATAATGACAATCTTGAAGTGCTATGACAATATTCTTAAATATTTTTATGTAGTTGGATAAAATACTATGATGGGACACTTAGTAGATAGACTATCTGGTGCAAGAACTCATAAGTGGATGAGGCTTATTCTCATGAATTTTACACTTGGTAATCTATAATATTGAATATTATGATAAAAGACCCACCAATTAAGCTATTAGTAACCATGTTTTCTTTTCTAGGTAGAAACTTGAATCGAGCATTCACCATATTCTGAAAAATCCATAGAAAATCACATGAAGGATGGGAGAAAATATATCCAAACTTCTCTTAGAGTTATAAAACTCATGAAAATATCCTCTAAATCATATTAAAAAACCAAATTTTCTCAAGAGAATAGGCATTCCATTCAAAAACCCATGAGAAGAGTCTGATATTTCTCCTCTGCAACATGAAGAGGATGATAACCCTCTGAAAGCACTACAATTAACCTCCCAGATTGATCTTTTGTAATAGCCATGATACCACACCTAAAACATAACTATGAATTGTGGCATCAATATTAACCTTAACAACATTATCCTCAGAACACCAATAAATCTATTGTTTTGAAATACCCCAAATCTTTTTTAATAAAATTTTCCACATGAATTTCTTGAGAAATAAAGCAAGTTGGCGAGTTTTCCCTCCCATGGAATGAAAGAAACTTATGATCCTCCTAAAATTTCCAATATGAAATCACTAGAAACTAGGATACATTTTATTTAAAACTAGATAACTTAGAAATCAGTAGAAACTATAGTAGGTAGATATCTTCTTACCCCTCCTACTCATTATCAAACCTATCCGAATAGATTCATGGAGAACACACTGAATGAAAATCATCACCTTTGCTGGTATATTATGCTTCCATATTTTATGCTAATAGGAAGTAGAAATAAGGGCACTAGATGAAAAATCTCAATCACCATGGATACATTCTTCCCCATGAAGGACATAGGCAAGGAATAATATATTCTTGGGATCAAGATCCATCATGATAGATCCAAGAGGCTCCTCAACCCAAGTCAAAGTACATATATTGAAAAGATACTAAGGAGGTTTAGTATGGAACAATAAAAGAGGGGATTGTTACTATTGTCACATGGAATTCATCTTTCTAAGAAATATTTTCCTCAGACACATGAGGAAATAAAACAATGATAGGAATTACATACACATAAGAGATTGGATCAGTCATATATGATATTTAATGCACTAGGATAAATGTTGATTATTTATTAAATAGGTTAAGAAGATATAAAGTAGACTCAGGTGACTTCTATTAGATAGAAATCAAGACAATCCTTTAGTACCTGAGACATACTAAGGATATGTTCCTGATCTACGAAGATTACGAGGAACTAATAATTATAGGATATATAGATTCTAGTTTCCAAATAAAAATTCTATAGTGATTATGAGTATATTTTGTCCCTTGAGGTGGATAAATAAGCAGTTTGGATATGTAAATTTGTTCAAGAGTTTGATTTGGTACCTAGCAGTAATGATCTGATCACACTCTATTCTGACAAAACTAATGCGATGGATCTCACACTGTATCTAAGGTCACATCAGTAGATGAAGAACATAATACATACATATCATCTCTAGAGTAATTTTTATTAGATAGGTGAGGTTTCAGTGAGTAGTATATCCACAAAAGAAAATGTGGTGAACCCCTTGACTAAATACTTTACTCAGTAGAAAAATGATTATCATTTGAAGTCTAACAGAATGAATGTCGTATGAAATTATCTCTAGTCCAAGAGAGAGTTTTTTTGGAATTGGTGTCCAAGGACCAACTATTTATACTTTTATTACATATATATTAAATGAATTTAATATTAATAAAATATCTTATAACATTTTATTCATTGTTCTACATGGGTTGATGTAATAATTTCCTAGAGTATTCATCGCATTGACATGGTCATAGAAGCTCCCACTATGATGAGAAAATTGAAGTGAAATGACAATATTAATAAATATAGTTCTGTATTCAGATAACATACTATGACGGGACACATATTATATAGACATTCGGGTGTGAGTACTCATTAGAGGATGAATCTTCTTATCATGACTTTTTCACTTGGTAATATCTATGATGTGAGATTTTGGGAAAAGTATCGCCAGTAGGAATTTCATATGTTTTGGTGTCATGAGATATTATTATATGTTAGTGTGTGTAATATTCCTCAAACTTTAATATTATCATAAATTCATTTCATGAATTAGTCACTTAGATTTTATGACAAAAACTGTGACACCATATGTTTGTGTGGAGGTAAGGTATGTTGGGTGTGTTATGATTTAAATGTTATTAATGGATAAGTTGAGGAAGGATTTTTCCCTTCCATATTTATATAAGTTTATTTCTTGAACCTTTTATTGGAATAGAATATTAGGATTAGATTCTATATCCATGATATAATGATGTGTTTATTTCAGATAGATAAAGGAAGAAATATCGAACATATAGTTTGGTGCCACTGATGTGTTGCCTACTTGACGAGGTATTATGTCAAAGGGATTATATTACATAATGATCATTCATATATGGTAGTCATAATTGTAAAATTAATTTCTTTCTATTGGGTTCCTTGACCCATTTCTATATATTAATCTTGGACTTTAGGCAATTCTATATAATGCCAATGTGAAATAATCCTAAATGTTCACACAATAAGTGTTTCCATTGATCTTGATTAAATTTTATTTTAATTTAATTAATAGAATAAATATTATTCTCATGCCAGAGGAATAATTTTATTCAACTTTTTATCGATCATAAAAATTTATTGATGAATGAAATATTTAAAATAAATATTTATTTATGTATTTAAAAATTAATAGGATGATGAATAGACTAAGACCACATCTATTGATAAATATTTATTTATAAGTTAGTAAATATTATTTATCACTGCATGCATTGGTGTATGCCACAAAATAAAAATATTATTATTATGATATGGCATAGGGTTTATTATAGATTAATATATTATTTAATGTATAACATGTAATTAAATTATATTTTAACCTTAACCCTAGCCCTACAAATAGATGGTTATGTTTAATGTGTACGGAGTGAGTTGCTTAATCATAAATTAAGAATGTAGAATCACTACACACAAAAAAATTATATATATATATATATATATATATATCTATCAGATTCCTCATCTATTCCTTTCAATAATGAGAAGAACTCCAACAAGCCTGAAGGATATTGAAGTGATCAGGGTGAACAATGCAAGATAATTGATTCAATATTCTAGAACAAAACAATCAATTGGTGTTGTTCAAAGATCAAAGGATCATATGCAGATCATCACTAGAGGGATTCTACAATTGAATCCTTATAATTCAGTGAAGGTAATGTGAAAGGATTTTTGGAAGATCAACATAATTAATGAAGTCTTTTTTCTGATGTTTATCTTGATGTTTTCATACCATTGGACACTTGGGAACATTAAGTCCTTCAGGTCATGATTCTTTATGGAATTATTTCTTTGGTTCTTGTAATGAGTTTACTTTATTACCAATTCTCAAAAAAGGATCACCTTTTTATTTTGAATAAAAATGTCTTGACCCTCAACCTGTAGAATAAAATTATAAGTTTAATATGAATTATCTTCTCTTGAGGTTCCAAGATAATTTATTGAAAATAAATTTTAAATATATATCCCACCACCACTTCTTCTACTGTGTATAGAACCTACAATTTCTCTAATGATGAATTATATAATCCTAGGTAATTATAAGGAGAAACTTTTGAGTTTTAGAATTTAAATATTTTATCCCATTTAATATTTTTCATATTTGTTAAAATTATTATCTAAGCCTATATGAAACTAATGATGTGAGTTTATGCTATTTAAATTTACATTTAGTTATTATCATATATTATATTATTGTCTTTTTTGTATAAACAAGTGATAAAACATCTAATACAACAAAACAACCAAAACTAAAAATATCAACACACAAACTACAACACACCAAAAAACCAACCTAATAAATTTCACACCTACCCCAATGTAGAGAAACAAGATACTATATAAAGGTCACCATATCTATTATTCCACATGCATCAACCATTATGTATTAATAAAATCTATTTTTAGAAGTAGACAAGCAATAAAAACTAATGTCAATCAAATTTAATTATCCAAACATAGAAACATCAAGTATTAATTTATCATGATCACTCTATCAGAAATGATGTAATGGATAGTATAGAGAGATAAAAATATTGAATTTTTTATGATCAGATGTCCTTATAATTAAAAAAAATCATATCTACCTTATATTCTAATGCTAAAAAACCACCTAGACAACAAGATGAAAATATCTATACCATTCAATCACATAGTGGAGACTCATTGAAAATATGGAAATTTTTTATTCCCCGTGCTCAATAGATTCAATGATCTCCCTTATTCAGATAGTTAATGATCAAATCTTCAATTATTTTGAAATATGAAATCTATAAACAAGATTTAAATCCACCACATCATTGGTTAATGTTTATAGAATAGGGAGTAGCTGATAGGCCCACTATATTCCTTCACTATATATCCTGTTAATATCCAAGAAGAATTTAGCCTATCAAAAGACACTAACACCAATAGCCTCTCAGAAAACTCAATCAGTAAGTAGATATTATATTAGACACTAATATCTTAAAAAAATATCAGTAACCATTTTTGATTTTCTAAGTAGAAAGTAGAATTGAACATCCAACATTAGTTTACTAAGACAAACCAATGCTACTAAAGGAGGGGAGAAAATCAATCCAAAATTCCATCAGAGTTCTCCAACTCATGAAGACATCCTCAAAATCAAATTCCAAAACAACATTTTACCAAGATAAAAATCATTCCATTCAAACACCCTTGATAAGAACCCGATATTTATCCTCTACAATATTAAATTCATGACATCCATATGCTTGTAATACTATTGACCTCCCCTAATGATCTCGAGTAACATTCATGATACCACACCTAAAACATAACTGTGAACAATTTTGGGGATAATCCCAATTAGGGAGTTAAACAAGGAAGAAAAAAAATTGTCAGAAATAACCCTGGTGTAGGTCTTATTTAGTGGAAATACAACACAGTAGATGTACATCCGACACTAAGATATTTTTCAATGATTTTTGAACCAACAGAAACCAATCCTTGAAATCATTATATTTATTCTCTATAAAATAGGATTAATTCTCATAATTTTGAAATCCTATAATTGTGTGATCCTCTAATAGTTGATCTAGATAGAGAAATAATAGAATTAACCCTTCTTCTATGGTTTCATGAAATCTTTCTGAAACATATAAAACCTTCACATCTATCCAGTTTTCTTCTCTGTTTGTATTTATTTTCATTGCTTGGAAGTTACACTACCCCAAAAAAGTGGTATCATAGCCATTGGGGATGAAATGATGAGGGTGAAATTTTTTTTATAGTAACCATAAAGTTTAAGGTTGTTGGAAAAACATTTTGAGTCCAGATTCATTAAGTGCTCATCAAGAAGATTCCAATGAAACAAAAAGTGTCAAAAAATAATCTAAAACAAAGTTGTTAAATGCAGTAATTTTTTTTGGTAAACTTGGTTGTGTTATAGTACCCCCTTTCCATAAAATATGGAACTATTCATGCTAGTGGTGAATTTTTAGTGAGTATTCTGGAAAGACATGTTAGTGCTTCCTCATTGGTTGATCTGGACCATTGAAATTGTTTTGGCTATAACTCGGCCAATTGTAGCCTATTTTCAGCGATCCAGGAGTCATTTCCAGCTATTTCAACCATACAAAACGCATTTGTATGGTTATATTTTTTATATTATCATTTTATAAATGGAATAAAATACCGATAATATGATTAAACTCACATATTTTAATTATTTCCTCTTGAAACCCAAAATGGAGGGTCTTTCGTACATTAAAAATTCATATAAGAAATAATGGAGACCACTAAACCCATTTTAGTATAATAGGGGGAATATTTAACAAGAGGACAATTCGGTGATAATATATTAACTAGTACCCCACCAATTGATGTGGAGTGGATCGAGTTCAACAAGAAGTGTGCTACCCAAATTAGACAGTGGATCAATATGAGTATCTTCCATAATTTTTCCAATGAATATAATTCTTCCATTCTATGGAAAAAATTAGAATAAGATATAAGCAAGGAAAACCTCAGTGAATAAATAAAACCTGATATTAAAACTTTTCAACATGAAGTACAAATATGGGACCAATGTATCAATTTAATTCCATGAAAATTATGTTGATGATGAGTTATTGGAACTATTGTTGTTGATTTCTTTACCAAATATGTTGGACACATTAGTGGTGTTGGTCATCAATTCAACTCTATATGGAACCCTCATCATGGAAATGGTGAAAGATAGAAATATGAATAAAGAATCTCAAACGAAGGAAAAGGGATGAAAAATATAATTAGAAGCTTTTGTCACTGAAAGTTAAGGGTAGTAAAAATGACAGGGAAGAAGTAGATAAATGGAACCCCATGACCAAAATATTCAAAGGATGAAGTGATTAAAATCCCAATTGAGATATGACATTAAGTTTGACCATTGGGGTATGCTCAAAAACTTCATCTAGGAATGGAGTAGGATGAAAGCATAAAAGTGGAATCAAGAAGGTATGGCCTAAAATAATTATGATTTAGTTGTTAATGAAGATATCATTATTGGTCAGGAAGATAATTAGGCTCGTCTTGCAAGCTAAGAGATGACATGGGTGATTAATTCAGGCACCTATTACCATGTAACTAGTATAAGATACTTATTATCATCTTATAATTCAAGGAGTTTTGGACATGGGAATATGGGAAATGATAGTGAATCAAAAACCACTGGTACTAGTAATATATTTCTAGAGACTAATATTTGATTCGGGTTATTATTGAAGGATGTGATTCATGTTCTAGATATTTTCCTCAATATGTCATCCACTGGAATTCTTGAAGATAATGGATATATCAGTTCCTTTAGTTATGGGAAATGTAAACTTACCAAAGATAACATAGTAATTTTAAAAGATAAAGAAAGATACTTCTCTTTATCTAATATATTCGAGACTGTGTATATGAAAAATCAATGCATCCAAAAAATATGTTCCTATAGAAGTTTGGAACACAAGGCTTGGTCACATGAGTGATAGAGGAATCAAAATTCTCTCTATTAAGTATCTATAAACATGAATAAAAGGTACACATTTGGATACTTGGGTTGATTGAATCATTGAAAAACAACACAATGTATCATTTTTTGGTTATCTACCTCCATAAAAGAAAATGTTTTAGATTTTATTCACACCAATTCCTATATGATGAGAACTAAGTTAATGATAGGTGTTATTTATTATATTACTTTCATATATTATCATTCTATAAAATTATAGGCCTTTTCTTTAAAAACTAAAGATCAATTGAAGGATGTTTTCAAGAAATTTCATGCGAGGTAGAAAGAGAAATAAATAGATTGTTAAAGTGTGTGAGAGAAGACAATGTAGGAGAGTACCATGGTCTATTTGAGGAGTACTATAGGATTTTTTGAATTGGGCTGAAAAAATTAGTACTGATGATGCCTCAACATAACAACATTATTGAGAGGATGAACAAAACAATTTTCGAGAGATTCAGGTGTATGCTCTGAAATGAAAAGATGCCAAACACCTTTTGGGGGGTGGAAATGAGAAACAAAGTGGATCTTATCAACATTTATCCATTTTTTCCACTAAAATATAATGTTATATAAAGTGTTTGGATAGGAAAATATGTTTCATATAAACACATGAGAGTATTTGTCTCCTGGGAATTTTTTCATATCCCAAAAGATGACCAGGAAAAGATTGATGAAAAAGTAAAACATCATATCTTTTTGGGATACACTCATGAGGATTTTGGATATCAACTCTGGGATCCTATCAGTAGGATAGTTTTCAGAAGAAGTGATTTGGTGTTTCTTGAGGACTAGATGATTGAAGATTTTTAGAATCTTGAAAATTAAGAGAAGTTGTAGTATGAGGAAATTCTAGTCAATATGGAATTAATATCACCAGTATTAGTACTTTCTAGTGTGTGAGAGATATGTGACACTGATGATACATCACTACCATGTAATATATCTAAATATACTAATATGCATCCATCATATGATATTCCAGTATAGATTACCCCTAAAGATCAGTTGAGGATATCCCTTAGATAATGATAACCAATTCATAGATACTCACCACATGAGCATACGATGCTTATTGATGGGGAGGGGAATAAGAATATATGATGATGCCATCATGAGTTAGCAGAATATGGAATGGAAAAAGTTCATGAAAGAGGAGAGGAGATCCTTTCATAAGAACTATAAATTTTATTTACTAGGATTACCACATAGAAAAAAAGAACTCAAGATCAAGTGAGTGTATAGAATCAAAGGATAAGATGGTATCTCACCACCACGCTATAGATACATAATTGCTTAGAAGGGATTTAGTCATAAGAAAGTTATTTACTTTGATGAAATTTTTTCTCCAATGGTAAAAATGTATTATATCAGATTTTTTTCTTGGATTAGTGGAATGTTTGAACCTGGAGGTTTAACAACTAGATGTAAAGATAGTTCTATTACATGGTGATCTGGATGTGGAGATTTACATGGAGAATCCAAATGAATTTTTTGGTGAAAGGTAAATAATTGATGGTATGAAAACTTAAGAAAAGTTTATATGATTTGAAACAAGAACCAGGGTAATCATATAAGGAATTGTACTCATTCAAAGAGAAAAATGTGTATAAGAGGATGAATGTTGATCACCCTATTTTCATCAAAACAATTTCTTATGGTTATTTAATTTTCTTGTTGATTTATGTTGATGATAAGTTGATTATTAATAGATATATCACTAAGATTGATAGGTTAAATAAAGAGTTGAAAAAGTATTTTGAAATGAATGACTTGGGAGATTCTAGTTATATTCTTGGTATAAAAATTTCCTATGTTAAGAGGAATAAAAATATTTGGAAATCTCGGGAGTGCTACATTGAGAAGGTTTTCGAAAGATTAAACATGAGCAAGGAGAAACCAGTTAACAATACACTTGCGAGTCATTTTAGAACCATGATAAGTGAGATTCCATCAATTTTAGAGGAGAATTAAGATATGGAAAAATTTCTTTATAGTTCAGTAGTTGGAAATATTATGTATTTCATGGTGTGAAATAGACTAGATATAGTTCATGGTGGTTGGTTTGGGAGTAAAATATTATCAAATCTGGGAAATGATCATTGAATATTGTCAAAATGGATATCGAGGTATCTTTGAGGTATAAATAGTCATTATTTATGTTTTGGAAGTGATAAACCTATTTTAGAAGGATACAAAAATGTAGAAATAGATGAAGGTATAGACATGAGTAAATCCATATCCGGGTACCTAATATCTTTTATAGGGAGAAAAGTCTCATGGAAATCATGAATTTAGAAGTTTATTTCTTTGTCTACCATAGAAGTTGAGTATATACCAATCACTAAAGGCTACATGGAGATGTTGTGGATGAAGAAGTTTTTATAGGATTTGGGACAGAGTTAAGAGAATTATATTCTATATTTTGATAGTCATAACACTATTCATATCATCAAGAACTCAAAATTTCATTCTAGGTATAAACACATCTATGTGAGATATCACTGGATCCATAATGTGTTGGAAGAAATATTTTTAGAAGTTGAGAAAATACACACTAATGATAATAGGGAAGTCATGATGACAAAAGGTCTACTGAAAGAGAAGATGGAATCCGTCAAGGAGACTGAATGTATAGATTATACTCGAAATTGGAATTGAATAGGAGATTTTTAGAGGACACTCATAATTAGTGAGTTGATTAGAAAGGAAACAAAATCAGTGATAGCCATGGTGCGGGTCTTCTTTGGTGGCCATCTTATGCAGTAAATGAGTAGCTGATAGTGAGAGATTGTTTAAGGGTTTATGAGTCAACCCATACCAACCCTTGACAGTATTGGATTTTTTCTCCATAAAATAGGATTCATTCACATAATTTTTTAATCCTGTAATTATTTTTATCTTCTGACAGTTGATCTAGAGAGAGAAATAATATAATATACCCCCTTCTCCCATGGATGTAGGAAATTTTTCTGAACCATGTAAAACCTTTGTGTCCATCCAATTTTTTTATATGTTTGTGTTTTTTTCATCATCTATAACTTCTAATTCCCAAACACACCATGGAATAAATATTATCCTTAAAGATTTTATCCTCAGAACACCTCTAAATATATATTTTTTAAATCAACCAAAACTACATTGAAGTATTTTTTCACCCACATTGCCTAAGAAATAAAGGTAGCTGGTAGTTTTACCTACCATGTAATTAATGAAACATATGATCCTCTTAAAATTTACCACCCAAAATCATTTGAAACTTTGAGAAATTTTCTTCCATAATAGATAACTATGAAATCATGGCCTCCATAAAAATGTAGATTAACGGTTGTTCAATAAACTAGTGATACCGCACACCTATTTCACATAAGAACACTTCTAAAAAACATGATATGATTCCACCCTACCTCAAAATCAACACCTATAAGATTGAACCTTAAAAATACTACACCCCAAAGTAGAACCGTTCAGAATAGTTTCATGGTGAACCCACCAAAAAAAATCTTCACCTTGGTTGTCACATTAATCTCCCATATATTATACTAATAAAAAGTAGTAGTAGGGACACTGGATGAACAAGATCTATCACCATGGCTAGTTCCACCACCCAAACTCTATTTATGAAGACTTGCTAAAAAAATAATATGGAAAAAGGATCCTAAATCAGAGTGTCTATAGTGAAAAAGAATAATAATATTAACAATTAATTTTATCCTAAAATAAAAGGAACAAAATTCTCAAAATTGGGAAATTCTATTGACACCCATCCACAATAAGGAGTTATGCGACCCTCAAGTCATTGCTAGAATTTCATGTAGGGGAAATAACTCAATGTGTTATTGTGGAGGGAATCCATTTATCTTTACAGACCTGGATATTCTACCCAACCCCCATATTCTAGTGTAATCCCTTTTCAAGAACATCCCAAGACTCTAACAACCCCCTTCAAATATAGGATGGTTTCAAACCAACATGTGATAAAAGGAAATAAATACTAGGAAAGTATCTTCCCATTTAAACCCAACACTAAAGAGATTTTAGGTTATGTAACCAACATAACTACTTATTAGAAAAATGATTCATTTTAAAGGCGTTGTGATCCCTAAAAAAAGGCTCCAATTTTACCTTCCCTACCATATAACCTCCCTCTTAACCCAGTGCAAGGATTGGCTACTCGGTTATCCTCTCCACCAAAAGTTCAAAATCAATGAATTCAACAAATCATAAAAAATATTCAGAATATGCATGCAACTAATTATAAAAAATATAAGATAAAAGGCCACACCATTAATCAAAACCCACCTCCCCACCTTAGTCAAAAGTATACCCATCCATCCATGAAGTTTCCCAACTGACCTCTTTTTTTCAACCAAAGAGAAACTTCCACATGAGATGTACCTATAATAGGGGATATATCTTGATATCTATCATGGTGTATAATCTCCAAAACCCTAAAAAACCATATAATATTCTTTCTATATAGTTTAAGAGTATTACAACTAAAGAGGGGCCCAAATGTATAAAAATTGACTTTCTGTCCTAGAAATACCTTATTAAAGATAATCACATAATTCAAAAAGAACGGATAAGAATCACAAGGCCCACCAACCATGTTAATGTGAACCAACTAATTAGATACCTCCTTTAAAGATTATTATAAAATCTTATTCAAGACTATATAACATAATATAATCATATTTAGGTATAATAGATCCCCATGTAATATAGCCCTAGTAGGTTTCACTCTTTCTCGAAATTCCCTATAAAAAACAACGGTTTTCAGTTATTAAAATAAAATGAAATTTTCTTTATCCATTGTTTTTATTAATTTAAACACACTAATGTTTTTACTTTTATTTGAATTTCTTCCAATTCACAATTTCTAATGAACTAAATCCGATGCATGTATATTCCAGAACAATGTGAATTCATGCCAAAATTAAACAAAAGTAAGACAGAGATAAAACATAAAATTTTAATAAAAACATAACCAATAAACTTAGATATTTTTGTTACATTTACATCTATAAATTTATATCAATTCGTTGAGTAATATATATTACATAAATTTGAACTAAAATACATCATCTATATTCGATATTTTCACCAACTCAATGATTTTGAGATCCTTTTCTTTTATTGATTTTTTTTGTGTTCTTAAAGATTTTTTTTTGAGTTTCTAGTCATAAAATCTCTATTTTATGCGGATTAGGACCAAGATATTTTCGGAAGTTTTTGATAACTTGGGAAGATATTTATTTTATGAAGAACATGTGAAGTGACAAAAAATTGTAGTGGATATGTTTATTTCATTTGTTTTTCTTCTCAATGAATAAATCATATTAAAAATCATATCATATATATTGAGATGAATTTTTGTGGTTTTTTAAAGATTAATTAAATTGGTTTGAATATTTTCAAGAATTAATTAAAGTAATTCTAGAAGTTGGAGTTATTTTGGGTGAAATGGAAAATGAATGGTGGATGCGTAAGAGTCATTCTATGACATGTGTATAATTTATTTCAAAGTGAATTTAGAAATCTTGAAAATTGGAAACATATTTTTAATTAAACCTTATGTATGATTCATTTTAATACCACCATATGAGTCATTTGGTGTTTTTCATTAGTCATTTAAAGGTGCATATGACTGACTTTAAAGCTTCGTATGTATTCAGTAAAAATGCCGCCAATTATGGTGCTTGATATGATTAACTTCAGATTTGCGCATGGGTTAATTATGAATCCTTATGAGTAATTTGATTCTATGTTCAAGTAATTTAGGATCATCATAGTAATTATGTCTATGGATAAGCATTATTCTATAACCTTTGTAAGGATGGCTATATAGAGTGTAAAGATGATTTGAAGAGTTTATAAGGATGAATCTCACACTTTTTAAGGATGATTTCGTGGACATTATAAGGATTAATATGGTATATCATAAGGAAGATTAAAAGTACATGGGGATCATTTAACATTTAATTATATGAATTTTAAAATTTATACAATATTTATTTTTAAGAAATGTTTAAATTAGGTGATGCTTTATGATATTTTCTTCATTAAATTAAATCACAATAACCTATATGTGATTCATGATAATATTCAATGATTTTAAATTGAAAAGGAGAGTGTCATATGATGTTATATATACTATAATGCATATATAGAGGTTAAATCAAAGGAAATAACTTTAATGGTTTTGTGGAAGGTATAAATAGAAGAAGGAGATGAAATATTTGGAATAATTGGAGGAGAAAACTATATCTGAATCTTAGAGGGAATTTCAAATAAAAATATTTAAAATTTAGTGGGTATAATAAAAGTGGAGAATAATTCAGAACTATTTACCCTGGTTATTAAAAATCCTTATTTTTTTGATTTTCCATAATAATATTATGAAAATAATATTGACCGATAATTAGTGAATATAAAAAAATGAAGAAGAGAGGAGTTGAGAAATTGTGAGAAAAACTGATAAATTTAAATGTTGAAAACCTATTGTATTGAAGAGAGAGAGAGAATAAAAAGAAATAAGAAAATAAGAATAAATTCTTTCTCATTGTTGACAAATAAAAGGAGGAGGAATAATAATAAACTTATAATAGTACAAGTTAGGTAGAAATAAGAATCATAGTGATGGAATGATTGAAGTCTACATTGTTGGAGGAATATCTTATTACAAAAACCAATATACATCATTGTATCAATATAGGATGAAAATAAACTCTCAAGAGACTATGATGTATTAAAAGTTAATGGATATTGTCTACTTATTGTAATCCATAGGTTTTCACTAGTGGACTAGTTGATCTTGGTTTTTCTAGATCACGCTATGGATTAACTACTACTACTTTGTAGTAAATCTTGTAAATATTCTCTATCCCTTGTTTTATGTACACATGTGTATTCACTTTATAAAATTCATATTACTTTAACTATTATTGAATGTTTTTTTTAAAAAGGTAAAAAATATTAAATCAATTATTCACCCCCCTTAGTCATTTCACTCTTCCCAGTGATACTTCTTCATTTGGTACTGGAGAATAGGTCCATTTGTTGACTCATAGGTGTTTTATGGTTGAATAAAAGTTTTTTCTATTAGGTTTAAGATTAAATCACTTAAATTTTTATTATAAATTATGGACAATTAAAATTTAGTGAAAAATAAGGGGATAACCTTGTTTAAAGGAAGAGTTTCCACTTCTAGAAGGTGGAAATTATACCTTATCTTTTATCAATAACATTGTATGTATTAAAGTCTGAAACTAAGATATTTACTCATCATGCTACAGGTTTTTTCATGTTATCAACTAATAGAATGAATCTTGAGAATAATAGAAATTCTTGGATTTATATTCTGTCTTCCCTATTTGAGAAGAAGTTATTTAAGTAAATTGAATTAAGATAGTAAAATGATTTTGTAATAAACATAACAATATATATGAAAAAAATAAAAAAGGTAAAGTGGAAAAAAATATATATTTGGATAATGAGATACAAAGACCTAAATATGAACGATAATGAATATATAGATGATTTGTTTATAAGGGTAAATGATATTTTGATCACTATCAAAATATCTGGTGATAAGTTATGTGATTCAAATGTTGCTTAAAAAATACTATGCATCTTACCATATGCATGTTTGATGTTAAAGTCTCATCCATTGAAGATATAGATCCAGGTAAAACTCATCTTTATTTCTTACACAATATTCTCACAATTTATGAGATGATTAAGAATACGATTACCAATAAGAAGGGTGATAATGAAAAATAAATCTCTTTTAAAGCTTCAAAGAAATAATAAAATAAATAATGAAGTAGAAGATGATGGATATGGTTATTCTGACTCAGAATAGGTGGATTGAAGTTTTGGGGAAGGTATGGGTCCTTTCTCAAGAAAAGTGATAAGTAGCATTGAAATTTTTAAGGGGAATATTCCATTGAAATGATTCCTAAGTGTAGTTATTATGTACTATGAATTAAATTATTAAAATCCAAATAAGAATAATACAATGATCAAGAAGATGAAATACATATAAGATCTTTGAGGAATAAGGTGAACAAGTCAAAGACAATTTTTAAAGGGAACGATATAAAGTACTATAAATATAAATAGAGAAAATTCTTATTTAAGTGTGAAAAAAGTGATGTGGAATTTATGACAGTAAAGATGAACTGGAATTTTATACTTTCAATAATGAAGTTGATGAAAATATTCTAAATTCTAAGGTGAATGTTGACCCTAGTTTTTAAGAAGATTGAATTTTTTTTATTTACCATAATTTATAGAAATAAAATTCATCAAAATTCAGTGAATATAAAGGGATAAAAAGAATAATAAGAGAGTAGTCGATAAAGTTTTAGAAGAAATGATACACTACAACATTTAACACTTGTTGTATTGAATATAGAGAGTGAAAGAATAAAAAAATTAGTTCTTGATTGATGCTATGAAATAAAACTAATAGGAATATGAACATAGTTGAAATAATTAAATTTAGGAATAATGAAGAGATACAGTAACGACACCATTGAAGTCTACATTGGAAGAGGCCTCTCTTGTTGTCACAATAACAATTATATATCAATATATCTATGTGGGATGCACATACATTTTTAGGATAATATAGTTTAATTTAAGTTCATGGATATTATTCACTCTCTACAATCATAATGTTGTTACTAGTGGACTATGTGATCTTGTATTTTTCCATATCATGTCAAGGATTAACTACACTTGTTATGTAATTCCCCTTGAAAATATTATTTTTCCCTTGTTATATGTGTGACCTACAACAATATAATATTACTTTTAAATAATATCAAAGGTTTTGGAAAATGGAAAATTTTGAAGAATAATAAATCATTAATTCACCCCCACTCGTAGTGATTTCACTAATCATTGTGGTGGTTTTCCACTTTAGTTGTATCATTACTTTTAATCCTTTGAGATCAATGAGATTTTAAGGCTATAAATTTACATATTTTGACAATTTCATTTGATAAAGTCCATGGAAATATTTTCTACCTATAAAGTTGATTAAAGAGTAGGTCATAGATAGAGCTGTCTACTGCTGATGATTTATTAAAGAGGTCCTAGGGTTCTAAACTTGTATTTTCAAATCAGGAATATCGATAAAGTTTCAGGTTCCGAACTTGTATCCCTTATATTAGTGTACTAATCCCAATGTTTATTTGGATTAAAGGTGATGATTTTCCATGATCAGGACTATTGGTAATATCCTTCAATAAGACCATTTAATGGAGCATACAAATTTTTATCTGGAACTGAGTGTTGTTTATCTACATTGTTCTTATTTATTATTGGATTGTTTATCTTAGATAAGTTTTTATGTTTTGAGTTTTATAATTTCAAAAAAAATTTTGTTATAAAATGATCTGTTCAGAGTTTATAACTTCTATAATGTTTATATTCTTGAGTGGGAGAGAATTACTAGTTCCATTTGAACTTTAATTCAACCCCTATTAAATTTTCCATACTAGGAGAATAGTTTGTATCAAATCATTTTTTTATGTTGTTTCCATATAATGGTGAGTTATTAAAGTAAATATAATTTTTCATTAGTGAGTTTTCCAGTCAAAAATTTTGAGAAATTAAATCCAGGTCAAGCACCATTTTTGATGAGACATATTATGAAAATATAAATATTGGATAAATACTTTCAGGAATATCACTGGTGTAGATCATTATAATATGATGATATAAAATTATAAGATTCTATAGAAATAAATTTCTAGTTTTACTCATGTGTAAAATTTGGAATATTAGTTGGACTATAAGGTCTAGAATACTTTATTTTGTTCAATGATGATGAAAATTTATAGTCATATTTCATCATGTGAAAGGATGAATAGAATATAAATAATATTAAAGATTAACCATTTTATCACTTCTAAAATCTTAGATACTAGAGGAGATATATATCAAGTGAATTTTAAGTATTTATATTTTCTTCTAGGGGAATAAGTAGCTCAAATTCAATGATGATTTATGAATGTTGTGAATGGATTGTAATCTCTTTGTGTGTGTGAGAGATAATTTATGAAGAAATTGTTATGAATATTATAGATATACTTATAATTTAATGAGAATCTAAAAGAAAAATTATAGAGGATATGAATCATCTTATGAATTTGATATTGGATGACATTATCAAAAATTTAATACAGTATGAAAAAATATTTTAGAAAGATTATAGGAATGAGAAATAGAAGAACATAGTTTATTTTTCTATAAAATTATGAGGTTATTACATATTTAGAGAATACCTAAAATTCAAATAAAGTTAATAGGTCATATAAAATTAATTCAAATAATTGTTTTTGAAACATAGTAAAGGTGAATTTTCATAAATTTTGAGTCATATGCACAGGATTATCAGAATGGTCGTTAAAGTGACTAGAATGAAAGATATAAAAGGAATAGAAGAAGGGAAGATACTTTAGATATCATATTATATGAATAAAAGAAATATGAAACATTATACCTGATTTATGTACATTGAATAATTGGGATATTAAATTCATAAGATTATTGAAGTGGAAGGAAAAGAAGGTTTTAAGAGTGATTTCTGACACATATAGCATAACTGTGTTCTAATAGATGTGGTTCAGAATGTGATGATACTTATAAGATAATTAGTTTCCATGATAAAGTACCTCTATGTGAATATTTATTCATAGATAATTCCCCCATACCGAAGGATCATTTATCATGTACAAATATGAATTTGAGAATTTCTAAAATATTTATTCTAAAGAAATATTTAAATCAATAGATTCTTTAAAAACTACTCTTCATTAAATTAAATCACAATAAAATAAATTTGATTAAATCTAATATTTAAGGATTCCATATTGTAATGGGGAGTTTCATGGCATGTTCTAAATACTTCCATGAGTATGTGGATGTTGAATCGAAGGAAATAACAACAATGATTTTTGTGGAAGGTTTAAAGAGAAGAATGAGATGAAATTTTTGTAAGAAATAATGGAGAAAATTATGGATGAATCTTATATGTAATTTCAAATGAAAATAATTTAAATTTAGTGTCACAAAAAATATGGAGTATAATTTGGAACTATTTACCTGATTTATTAAGAAGAACAAAGTTTTTGGATTTTTCATAATTAATTTGTGGAAATAATATTCACTAATATTCTATATAAAAAGTGAAAATGAATATGGGAGGAGTCAAAAAATTGTGAGAAGAACCAATATATTCCATCATTGAACACTAAATTTATTAAATAAAAAGACAGTAAAAATAAAATAAGAAGCAATACTTTCTTGTTTCTATGAATGAAAAGGATGAGGATGAAGAATATACTTTCAATAGTTCAAGTTGGGAAGAAATAATTAGTACAAATATGACATGATTAAATTATAAATTGGTTAAAGAATCCCTTATTACAAAAACCATTCCATATCCTTATATCTATGTGAGATTCACATACACTATCATGAGACTATAGTGTAACACAAGTTCATCTATATTCACTACTTCTTATATTCCATAGGTTTTTACTATTGTACTATGTTATCTTGGATTTTCTAGATAATTACAAGGATTATCTACTCTTGTTAAATAGTAAACCTTATAAATATTCCATGTACCTTATTTTATGTGGGCATGTTTGTGTTTTATAAAAAAGTTGAATTACATTAACAAATACTGAATGTTTTTTAAAAGGAAAAATATAGATAAATGTTAAATCACATATTAAACCCCTTATCAGTGATTTAACTATTATTTGTGGTGTTTTTTAAATATGTATCAGAGCATGGGTTCCCTTCATTGATTCATTTTTGTCTAAAGGATAAAGAAACGTTTTTTATCTCAGGTAAAAGATTTATTCACTGAGTTTCATTTTATAAATTATAGATAATTACAATTCAATGAATATTAAGGGTATACCCATATTATATGGGAATAATTACGACATATATAAGGGTCAAATGAAACCTTTTATTGTATCAATAAGTTTGGATGAATTTAAGGCTACAACTAAAAAATTTAATCCGCATGATAATGGAATTTTCATGTTGGAAAATGGTATAAATAATCTTGAGAATAATGGATGTGATTGGAATACTATATTATTTTCACAATCTAAGAATGAGTTTTCAAAATTAAAGGTAATTAAAAAAAAGATTAAGGGATAAACTGGAAAATATTAATGAAAGAAATACCATGGTGAAGCAGGAAAAACTACAGATTTGGAGATTGAAATATGAAGACCTAAAGATAAAGGATGATGAATTTATAGATTATTTATTTACAAGGGTAAATGATATCATGAGCATTATCGGAATAATTTTTTGATAAGTTATAGGATTCGATAGTTTTTGAAAATATATTACACATCTTACCAAATAGTTTTGATTCCAAAGTCTCTTCCCTTAATGTTAGATATCAAGATTCACTTTATCTTTATTACTTACTTCGTATTCTCATAACCTATGAGATGAAGAAGGACATTGTTACTAAGAATAAGGGTAAAATAGAAAAAAAATATCTTCCAAATCATATAATAAATAAAATAATCAATAATGAAGTTGGAGAAAATAGAACTAGTTATTCTGACTCAGAATAAGTAGATAAAAAATTTTATGAACTTATATCTCCTTTATCTAGAAATGTGAGAATAGGTATTGGAAAGTATAAGGGGAATATTCCACTGAAATTATTCAAGAGTGGAGCTATGAAAAAATTTGTAAAAAAATATCCAATATTAAAAGAAGAATAATCCAATGATGAAGAAGATGAAAGACAAAGAAGATATTTAAAGAAAAAGGCTGAAAAGTCCTAGTAATTTTTTAAAATTAATGGTAGGAGGTAATCTATATATAAAAATAATTTTCTTATATAAGTGGGAAATAAGTGATTACTATGAAGATGAATATGAATTTTAGTCTTTTAGTTATAAAGTGGATGATAAGATACTAATTTCTAATGTAAATGGTGAAATATTCACTAGTGATTAAAGTAGTGATTATGTAAGTGAATAATAATAAACACATATGGAGTTCATTTTTAAGATATATTTTATAGAATACAACTCCAAAATTTAAATCTTGAAAAGAATATTAAGAATCTAGATAAATATGATCAATCCTTTAATAGTAAGGAGTCTAATAACGAAAAAGATAAATCCATGTTACTTTTTTTAAGATAACGATCTAAAGAAAAATCTTAATAAAAATACCTTGAACATTAATATATAAGGGAAAATAAAAGATAAATATAAGTACCTTGACCTTGTATAATATAAACTAGTCAAAGATTAAGAATAACTGAACAAATCCATATCCAATTTTAAATATTTTATTCTAGAAGTTAGGGAATTTTTAAAGAATAAAGTGTCCTATTAATATTATATTAAACCATAATAAAAGTGTTAGAATATTTTTGTAAAATTTTGTGAAAATATGAGAATAAAAATAAAGTTATGAATTCTAAGTCTGTGGCTAAATCAGGTGAATCTTAGAAATATTTAAATTCTACGAACCCAAAATTAATCTCGAAAACTGCTAAATTTTATGGATTTGAAAAAGATAATAATAATAATAAGTTTAATAATAAGATATTTTGAGCACATAATAGTTTTGGTTCAAAAAAAGGATCCAACGTTTTTTTGTCAAAATAAGGAATAAAGAAAGGTGTCAAATTCTAAGAAACAAACTATTTAAAGAGGAAAGTATGCAATTTATGGAAACTATTGGCACTGTAGAGGATTTAGGAATACAACGAGACTATTTTTGTTCAATGGAAAGTAGTAATGTTCAATGTAATATAGTAAATTTTATACTAAAGACATAAAATAAATTTAAACATCTAAAATATTTTTTAGGAGATGTGAAAATCATTGTCTCCAGTCATATGTTTTCTTCTCTATGCTATCATCTCAACTACTTATGAATAAAAATACTCAAAATTCTCAAGATAAGAAGGAGAAAGGTAATGAAAAGGATATTATTGTAGAGAATTCATTTAAATTTTTAAAATATGAATTTCCATTGATATTGGATAGTGGATGTTCTTCTCAAATTATAAGATATATAAAACTATTGAAGTGTGTTGAATATTTAAAGGATGAGTCAGTGGAATTTGGGAATGATGGGTCACTTAAGATAAAAATTGATGGTTCAGTTATGGTTGGAAAGGAGTAATTGAAGTAAAATAATACCTTATAAATTTATGGGATGAAATACAACCTGTTAAGTGTTTCTCAACTAACTCAAATGGCTGTAAAATTGAAGAGTTGTGGTAAGATGAAAAGAAACTAGGGGTAATTTATTTCAAGTAAGAAATTATTAGAATTCATGTTACCTTATTATGAATAAATAAAATCAGATATGTTATAGAATTATTGACTATATTTTGGAAAGGAATATGAGAAATATTACCAAGGTTTTCATGATGTTCATATGATGGAGAGATAAAGAAACTGGATATCATCTACAATCTAGAAGGGGAAGATTCAAAAATCATAACACAAGGAAGTTGAGATACATACATCTCATCATTCTGACATTTTTTGGATCAATATAATGTAATCAATAAAATAATAAAAGTAATTTATTTCATTTATTTATGAATTAAATCATATTAATTTCATTCTATTTGTAAAAAATGAATCAAAGGCTCTTAGGATGTTAAGGAGTTTCATGAGAACTATTGAAAAAGAGTGTCTTTACTCTTTGAAGAAGACCCAAATAAATAATGGTTATGAGTAAACTAATGAAATATTTTAAAATTACCATGAGCAGAAAGATATTAACCATGAACATAGTGAACCATATAAACCCAAAAAATGGTGTGGTTGAATGGAATAATAGTAGCATATTGGAGATGGCCCGAACCATATTGATAAAACATGACACATCTTGTTATTTTATGGGACATGCCATTGTAGTAATAGTTCATATTCAAAATCAATGTTTATATATGTTAAACTCACATATGTATCAATATGAGATGTTTTAAAAAAAATATCCAAGTTTTAAGTACATTGGAGTATTTTGAAGGCCTTTCATTATCAAATTCAAAGGTAAAAATTTGGTAATGTTTTAAAAAAGAGTTGTCAAGGGAATCTCCCTAGATTATCATCCAAATAGAAGTGGATATCACTATTATAACAAAGAAACATGATGGATTATTGTTTTTTATAATGTTAGTGTGATAAAAAATTCAATAAAAGGAGACACACATAGAGTAGTATATTCTATAAGTGATTAATATAAATTTGTTTCTATTAAACTGCATGATGAAGTTTTTGATAATGGTGAAGATTCATAAAAATTATAGGTTAAAGAAGATAATTCAGATAACTCTATCAATGAGGAGAGACTTATATCATCTCATCCAATGCTAAAAAGAAAGGTGGAGGCCTAAAATATCATTTTGGATTAAGTACAACAAGTTAAAATAAGGATAACCTTGAGAACAACAAGCCACACCTAAATGTTTCCTTGAGTTGAACAAAGAGATATTGAGGAAGTTTTAGAGCATCAAGAGTGAATATATTCCATGAAAGAAGAATTATATCATATTTTCAAAGAATGAAACATGAGAGTTGCTACCCAATCTTTAAAACAATAATGTTATCAACATTAAATGGACAATCATGAACATGTTGGATGAAAAGGGGTAAGTTGTGAGAAACAAATCAATAATTATGTGTAAAGTCTATTCTCAAGTATAAGTAATTGATTTTCATGATACCTTTACACAAGTGTCAGGAATTTAAACCAATATAGGTTTTTCTTGTTTTTTTTTAAAATGAAATATAAGATATTTCAAATGGATTTCAATTTTTTCTTCATGAATTATTCCTTTAAATAAGAGGTTAATATTGAAAAAACTTTTTTATTCTTACTTGGTAAAGAATATAATTATTTTTAGAGGTTAAAGAAGGACATATATGGTTTAAAACAAGCCATAAGAGCTTGGTATTCCATGTTACATGCCTTATTGAAGAAGTTTATGTTTTAAAAGGGAAGAGTTGATAACAAATTCTACATCAAAGATGACAAAGAGGTATCTCTCATTATTATTATTTATGTCAATGATATTATATTTTTTGGAAATAAAGAAATAGTTTGTATAGAATTTTCTTTCTAAATGAAGATGTTTTTTTTTTCAAATTTCCATTCTTGGTGAGATGATATATTTTTTGGGTTTACAAATTTCTCAAGAGAAATATAACCTATTTATTTATCAATGTAATTATTATTGGGAGATTCTATGGAAGTTTTTATAGAGGATTAAAAGCTAGTTTCCACTTCCACTATCCACTCCCATTTTAGTGGGAACTAAATTTTCTAATGATATTGAAGGAAAAGAAGCGGATCAATGAGAAATCTAGATGTTTATTGGATAATTTTTATACTTGATTACTTCAAGTACAGATACTGTATTTTTTGTTTTAGTTTGTAATAGGTATCAAAGTGCACCAAAAGAGCCAAATTTTATGTCAGAAAAGAGGATTCTTAGGTACATTAAAGGCACAACATATTTCAGAATAAAATATGGATGTAAAGAATCACTTTATCTAGTTGGTTATACAAATAAAGATTGGAAAAGAAATGTTTATAATAGGACTAAATTTAGTGTATTTTTCCTCCTTAGTGATAGATGTGTATTAGAACATAAGGAAATACAGTTCCATCACATTGACCACTAATTAATCAAAGTATGTAGTTGGAACTCAATCCATAACATAATTGATGTGCATATGAACTCAGTCAAAATTTCTCAAGGATGAAGTGAAGTTCCCACTACTTGATATATGTGATAATCAAAGTGCTAAAAATTTGTTAAGAAATAATGTTCAACATTCAAGATCAAAGTACATAGACATAAAGTATCACTTTATCAAAGATCTTGTGGATGGAAATGTGTTAAAACTATAATTTATTCCTATAATGGAGTAAGTGGATAATATTTTTACTAAACAATTTCTAAATGATTATTTTCAATATTTAAAGTTTATTATTGAAATTCATCATCATTTATCTCAATGTTAAGGTATGGTGAATTCATCCAATTGAATATTGTTCATTGGATTATTGTTGTCAAAGTGAGAGAAAAATGAAAACATAAATCTCGAAATGTTTATTCCTTTACTTATTTTCTAATAGGGAGTGGATTATATTTTATATAATATATTGATATATATTACCAATGGGGGAGAGATATCTTATTTATAGGGAGCATGTATTTAGATAGATTAGTGAAAATGAGGAAGTTGGGAGAGATAACAAGTCATCTGTAGGTATTTATAAACTATTTTAATAGTTTTGACGAGAACATGTGCAAGATTGTAAATGAATCTATTTTTATATGTTTTTAGACTAGTTTTAAAAATATGTATTAAAAAAGGAATGATTTTTTTGTTTAAATAATTTTTCATTATAAAATAAAATGTCAAATTATATTTCAAAGTGGTATCAAGAGGATCAAAGGTTGTGAAAGTATGAATGCAAGTCACATTTTATAGAGAACATGACATTATTAATAAATTTTCTTATTTCTTATATCTCAAGTATTATTATAGTTATCTAATGATGATTAATTAATAAGTGAAATTAATTTTAAATTGATTTACATTCCTTGGTTTCCAAAAAAAACCAGAGGGGGAGATTTTTCACTCCAGGAGCTATTTGGAAGATGCTTAAAACCCGAAAAGATTGTTGAGTTTATGAATGAGGTTTAAAGTGAAGATGATTTGAATTTGATATGTTTCATGTGTTGGATTTTTTGCTAAAGAATAAATCCCATTTAAACTCACTTGATATATATTTAGGTGATGGTTTTTGGTTTTTTGGAGGTGCATTAAATAGGTTTGAATATGTTTGTGAATGAATTAAAGGAATTATGAAAGTTTTAGATATTTTTGGAAAAATTGAAAAATAATGATGGATGTGTATGGGTAATTCTATGACATCTATATCAGTCATTTCAAATTGGATATAGATATTTCTAAAAGGAATAATAAATGTAAGATTCATTCTATAATATGTCAGAGTCATTTGAAGACCACTATATGAGTCATTTGACAACCTATATGAGTCATTTAAAAGTTAGTACGAGTGAATCTGAAACTCCATATGAGTTAATCATTTTTTTGTCCTGCAAGACGGATTCATCCCTCTAGAACTCGGTCTTCAATATCTTTGAAGTTTAGCTACTGCAAGTCCACAATATTATGGAACTGCTCCTATACATTTCAGTGGTTCCTCTCTCAAAACAAATTCGCATTCTCTTCCTTATAGCTTGTGTAGAGACCATATACATTATTTAGATGAGCAGGAATAAATGTCGACACGAAAATGCCAATTTTAAGTACAATTTTTCTCTCTCAAATATTTGTTTTGCGATGAAAATGGAAAAAAACTCCATGATGTGTACTGCGATAATACAATTAGAGACTTTACTTTCTTAAGGAAATTGAAACTTCAAGGTAATTATCCCAAACCACTTGGCACCATTTAAGTCTTTTGGATTACTCCTTTTGTAGGATGGATCAAATTAAACTCGGATGGTGCCTCGTGAGGCTTCCCAGGACTTGCTGGATATAGAATTGCATTCAAGGATTATAATAGAGATTTCTTGGAAGGGATCTTCAGACCTTGTGGACATGTCACTACTCTGGAAGAAGAAATTATGGCTCTTATTACCATAGTGGATGTGTCTCAACAATGAAACTGGGATAGAATATGGTTTGAAAGCGACTCATACACAATCGTTCAAGCAGTTAGAATAAGGCAGACTCATCTTGATTAAAGACTCACATCCAAATGGATTAAATTCCTTGATATACTTTCTACAAAGTAATACATCAAAACTCATGTCTATCGTGAGGCGAATAGTCTTGCTGATATCCTTGATAACATGGTGATCTCTGAACATTCTCTTACTCATATTTCTAGCATCACAGGTGATTTTTTCACTATCTTAAAATGAGATAAATGTAAATTTCCTACCTTCAGACTTTTGTAATCTTTTCTTTCACTTTAATGAATCTTTGTTTCTTTCTCTTTAAAAAAACATTCAGAGTGCATGAGGATAATATGAAAATTGTGTCAATATGATTTGAAGAGTTAAAATAGATGAATATTTTTTATAAGGATTATTTCATGGACTTCGTAATGATGCCTAAGGTACATCATAAAGAGAATTCCATGTTTATAAGGATAAATTATTTAACATAGAAGAATATGAAAATTTATAGAATATCTATTCTGAAGAAAATTTTAAATCCGACACTACTTTGTGATATATTCACCATTAAATTAAGTCAAAATAATAGAATCTTGATTCGAGCTGATGTTTAAGCATTTAACGATGAAAAGGGGAGTACCATGTCATATTCAAAATTCTTTCATGAATACATAGAGGTTGAATAAATAGAAATATCTATAGTATTTTTTCAAGGAAGGTTTAAAGAGAAGAATAAGTCAAAATTTATGGATGAAATAGAGGATAAGATTATATCTAAATCTTTAGGGAATTTCAAATAAACATATTTGAGATTCAGTGGTGTAATAATCGTGGAGAATAATTCAAAACTATTGGACTAAGTTATTAAAAAGATTATGTTTATGAATTTTTTATAATTTTTTGAAATAATATTCAACAATATCCAGACAATATAAAATTTGAAAATAAAGAATAATTGAGGAGTCAAAAAATTGTGAGAAGAACTGATACACTCTAGTATTGAATACTTTTTTTATTGAAGAAACCTAGAAAGAAGAAAAGAAAAATAAGTAGTTCTTACTTGCTATTGTGAAATAAAAACAAGAGTAAGATACTCTTCTTGAATAGAGTATCTTAAAAATATTTTGTATCCCTTGTTCTATATGTTCATGTATGTTTCCCATAATAAATTTAAATTACTTAAACTAATAATAATGGTTGTGAAAAATAAAAAAAGTAAAATAATGATAAATTACCTATTCAATGTCACTCTTAGTGATTTCACTAATTCGGGTGGTGGTTTTATACTGTGGTTATAATCATTACTTCTAGTCCTTTTAGATCAATTAGATTATGGGGCTATGAATTTTTATCTTTTGAGAATTCAATTTGATGAAGTCCAAGGAATGACTTACTACTAATCAAGTTGATTAAAGAAGAGATGAAGGTTAGAATTTTTTTCTACTGAAAATTTTCTGAATATGTTCCAATGTTCAGAACTATTATTTTCAGATTATGTAAATTGATGAAGTTCTTGGTTTAGAAAAATTTTACTTTAGAGCTAGGTAATATCCCCCTATCTCTTAATAATAAAGGCGATGAGTTCCTATGACCCAAACTATTGGTAATATTTTTTAATATAATCCCTTAAAAGAGTATAAATATTATTATCTAGAACTATGTTTTTTATCTCTATTTTTATTATTAATTGGATTTTTTATCTCAATTAAGTTGTTAAATTTTGAGTTTTATAATTTCCACTACATTTATTTGTTGTAATATGATCTATTTAGTGTTTATAAATTCCAAAAAGTTTATATTATTGAGTGGGATAAAATTATAGGTTCTCTTTAAACAAAAATTCTTTCCCCCATGCCTAAATGGTTTCATACAGGAACATGGTAGGTTTACCGGTCATAACATTAGAGAATGTGAATCCGAGTCATCCATCAAATTTTAATGGAGAATATTATGAAAATGGTGATATTGGATGATAAGTTTCACGATGAGGACACATATATATTATTATAAAATGATTGATAAAAAATATAAGATTATAGATAAATAAATTTATATTTTTAATCGTGAGGAAATGTTGGAATATCAGGTGAAATATGAGGTTCAAAATACATTCATTTATTATATGATGAGAAACATTTATAGCTAGAATTCGTCTTCTATAACAATGAACAGAATATAGAGAAAATTAGAGATTACTCATTTAATTACTTCTAAATTAATAGAGACAAGAAGATATATGATTCAAGTGGATTATTAATATCTTGATTTTCTTCTAGGGGAATTAGTATCTCAAACGAATCAATGATTTATGACCATAGTGAATGGCCTACAATTTCTTAGTGAGAGGGAGATAATGGATGGACAACTTGTAATGAATATTATAGATATACTTCCAAAGGAATGGGAATATAAAATAAAATTTATAGGAGATATGAAAAGTATTATGAAGTTGATATTTGATGACCATATAAAAACATTGATACAATATGAAAAGATATTGAAGAGATATGTTGGGAATGATAAATAAAAGAAAATATCTTCTTTTTCTATAAATTTGGGTGTAATGACTTCTAAATTTATTACCTTGAATTCAAATACAGTGAAGAGATCATCTAAAAAAACTAAAATAGTAGTTTGTTCAAAACTTATTGGAGGTGAATTTGTGCAACTTGTGAGGAAACTATATAGGATTATTGAAATGAATAACTTCTGAAATGATCATTGAAGTGATTGGAAAGTCATATATGGAAAGAATGGAATAAGGTATGATACTTTGGATATCATATTACATGAATTCATGAAAGTAGGACATATTACACCTAATTTTATTACATTAAATAATTATGAAATAGGATTTAAAAGATCATTGAATTGAAAGGAAAAGAAGGTTTTAAGGGTTATTTCTAACACTTGGAGTGAAATTAATGATTTTTATTCTTAAATCACTGGTTCTAAATGTAATGATTGGTAAAAGATAACCAATTTCCATGCCAAAGTACCTTGAAGTGAATCATGCTTTATAGATAATTCACCTGTATTGAAGGCCATGATTTTTTATCCCAATACCTATTTTTAACTGGGTTGATAGAGAACCCTTACATGGAAAAAATACCTAGAGAAAAACATGACATGAAGGATAAATTTTCATAAGACCTAGACCATGGATTAAAGGCATACATATAATCCCAAATACCTATACTAAAAAGACCCTTAATAGTTTCCTACAAACCATCTTTGTCATTATTCCACCCTTAATGTCACATTTACAACACAACATCACCACCCAGTGTAGAGGCCTTATATAGATTCTCTTAAGTTTCGATCATTAGAGGAAATTTTCCACCAAGGATAACCTACCTTATTCCATATAACTCCACCAGTGAACATTATTTCACATATTCTTCATTCCATAGGTGCGAAGCTACTCGAGTTCAAGCCCAAAGGTCGAGAATGATCCAGAGAACCAGTTGCTTGAAGCCCCAAATACACTTCCCAAAATCCCATTTCAGGTGAATGGTACTATTACTACAACACCTGTAGAAATACTCCCCCATATATTTAAAGTAAGGTTTTCCATATAGGATTACAAGGTTTTTACCACTAATACAAACCCCAACTAAACTTAATAGATAATGCAACTATTTATTTTCTTAGAAATTTATATTTATACTTGACATACTCCATTCCATTTGATGATGAAGATGATACTCCATCATTTGAAGATATTGTTGAATATTAGACTTTCTTGGAGAAAAGATATAAAAATTTGAAGAAAGAATATTATTTTCCTAAATAATATCATGCTTAGGATAATTATAGTGTTTATAAATTTACATTAGATTTTAATATTAAATCTATTTCTATATCAACACATGATAGTTGGAAAGTAGTAGATAAACTGAAGAATGGATTTGAGAGTCTTAAAAATTTATTTATAATTTTACTTTGGATAGGGATAATTTAGAATATAATTTTTATAGTCAAAACACTTTAAGACATCTTGAACATATATTTTTTCTTTTGGAATGTCACATTTATAATATAAATATTTCATTATAAAAATTACACCATTAAATACTAAATATCAGAGACAAGATCACCAGGGGAGTCATTATTCCTTGAATAAGATTTAATCATTTATAACATATATGTGTTTTATTTCTAAATGATTTTATGGTGTTAAATACCATAGGTCTAGATAAATGTTGGTTTTAAAATTATTATTCATTAACATTTCCAAAACTGAAATAAGTTTGAATACCAAAATTTTATCCTTATTTGTTTGAGAAGAAAATTCTAAGTACCTATATCTAGAATACTTGGTACATGGATAAAAATTTTTCTTACCACATGAACATAGAAACATGTATATCTGAAACTTATAGAAAGTTTATGGTGGGCATGTTACTTTTGGACGGGATGCAAAATAGAAGATTTCTGGTACATCGAATTTATCATTTCTTAGTGATACTTTAATTTCAAATTTTATTTTTTATATGAATTAAGTACAACCATATCAACATATGTCAATTATGTGGAAAGTGTTTCTCCATAAACTTTGGGAATGAAAAATGTACCATTAAAGGCTCTGAAGTATTTCACATTTTATCTATTGATAATAATGAAATTGTTTACAATATTTATGTAGAGGGTCTTACATACCTGAACATTCCTTCTATCAATGTGTTCAGTGATAGGTATTGGATTTGGCATGGGAGGTTAGGAAACTAGAATGTTAGGACATTAGCTAAAATTCCTAGGATGGGACTCATGGAAGATTTTCTGGAATGTAAGATTAATTCTTCCAAGGTCAGTGATCCTTAATAATATGGTAATAAATGTTATTCTAGATTTAAAAATTCAGTTTTAGTCACAACTTCATAACTATTTATATTTAGTGCACATAAACCTTTGCAGACCAACATAATCTATTAGTATCAGAGGAAAACACTATCTGTATGTGATGAGATAAAAAATTTCCATATATCTTGTCCGATTTTAAATGTAATTAACCCCTAATTAGTTTAAAACCTAGGAAAATATTTATTATTTGACACCTTTTGGATTCTATAAGTAAATGATAAATGTATTAAAACTTGAATTTTACTATATTTATATCTCTTTGATTTAATTGAAAAGACATACATAATTTTTTTGTTATGGATTACAACTTTTTCTAGGATTGTAATTTTGATTTTTACTATTTAAATTTGGAAAAATACTACATTGAAAACATGTTTCCATTGTGTTTAAGGTAATGAAAAAAAAATCAAAAGGTATAAACTAATAATTGAAGCCTCATGATCACTCAACTTTAGTAGGAGAAACCCTTGGTACACACCACTAGGCAGGAGTATAGACACTACTTCCATCATAATGAATATTATCCAAAACATTACATACCCCCACCCGATCAAACTAAATAAGAACTCAGACATGAGGATATTTAAGAAATCTTGAATGATACTTTTCTGAAAGACACAAAATTGATGGAACATGATGGAATAGTAAGGGAGTTGAAGGAACTAGAAACTACAAGATCCACAAGAATCCTAGAAATTACAAAGAAAATATAAAACAATAATAGAACGATTTATTGTAAATGTTATTTTCTCAAGAATACATCCAAGATGTGGAATAACAACTTCAAAATCATTCTCTCCCTTAAATTTATGAGTATATATATGAGGCCCTCATAGAGAAACCATGAATTATAGTAGAACATATAAAGTGGGATGACCAAAATCTAAACTCAATTACCATTACATTTTCTCAAATCCAATTAAGAATTGAACCCTTTTGATTTAACGATGAGGATTTAGAATTACTAGAGTATTCCTAGGGGTAAGAAGAAGAGGATATTATGGGATTTGAATAAACAATTATAGAACCAATAACCTATCCTACTATAGAAACCATTCACATTGATCTTTTTCAAGAAAATAATATCACAGATGAACCACCCAAGGGATTGGAATTACATTTTAATTAAATTTATTTTGATTTTTAATTACTTAAAATTAACTCCAACTCCCCCTATGTTGCATTCAAAGGTCATGTAGAGAAGAATTTAGCTATGGATCTTGGATATAAACATGAGACAACTAATATTGAAGAAAAAATGGAGCTAGAAATTTTAGAATAGTATTCCTAGTGTGAAGAAGAAAAATACCTATTAGTGGCTCAACAAGCTGGAAAATACATTTAGATTCACCATTATGAAGAAAAATGAAAACAAACAGACCTAGACAGTGAGAATAAGACCAATCTAGAAGTGAAAAAACTTGATGTACATCAACTAGAAGAGGATACTTCAACCAATAGGTAGTCCCAACTCATTATCTTCCCAACCCCTTTTATTCACCTAGTTTTTATACTTAAGGGTTAGGAATATATTACTTATTTCAAGGGGTTATCCAAATCTAGTTTATACATAGGGAAATTAGAAAAAATAAAATTCATTGGTTCATATTAATAAAACCTATCCCACCATTTTATTATGTTTATTAACTAAACATTCCTACTATGGAGAAGTATAATTCCTAGTAACCACATAGAAGTGAAACCATGTTTATTTTTTATTTCATTATTTCAATATTTTTCAATAAAATATCTTATTTTTAAGTCAATTTTTGTATAGGTTTTCCATAATTGGATAGAACCTAGGATGAAATATTAAGATATAAATAATAAACTAGGGAGAGACTAATTAAATTTACTAGATAAATAATAATCAGGTTGTTTCTCACTTTTTACAACTGTTCATTCCCTTCTATTTTTTGAATATTTTGTGAGCTAAAGTAGGGAAGTGTTGAATAAGTGTTGGGGATATTTTTAACCAGTTTAAAAATATATTTTTACGTAGTCTAGAATATTTATTTCAACATCTATAAATAAAAATATACATGTTGTTTCTCTTTTCTGTTTTTGATTTTTAGAGTGTCTTTAGATAGAAAAACATGATCAGAATGTTGTCCTCCCATGAAAAAATACCATGCTAGAATTAAAGGATTTCATTGGTTATGAAATGGTATAATTTTTATTATTTTTTAGTGTGTTTGGATATTATTTTTAGGGAAAATGTTGTTTTAGAAATATGAAAATAATTGTGAGTGAAAATATCTTTATAGAATTGAAATTATAACATTAGGATACTGAAATTTAGAACTTATTTCTAAAAAACTTATAATTTTTTAGAATATAACACCTCATAGAGAAAAAAATACATTTGTGTATTTCCTTTAAAAATTAAGTAAAATTTAATATTAGAATCACACAATGAAGCTCTAAGACATTAGACATTGAATATGTGAGTGATAAATGTCATGCGAATATTAAATAAGTTCTTTTCACAAATATGGATGGGAAAAATCAATAACTATATAATTTCCAAAAATAAATTCCTTTAGGTGAGGAGAATATTAAAAATAGATGAAAAGGGTGGAAATTAACATATAAAAATTTCATTTCAATTGCGTGAAGGAATTGGAAATTGAAACTTTTGTATAAGGAGCTTATGAGAAAGGGATAAATGTAAGTGTCACTTGTTAAATATTTAATTACAATTAAATAATTATATTACACTCATAGACTTGGAACATAACATAATTTAAGTGAGGAAATGAGATTAATTCATAGATGAGGTAATATAATTCAAACAATAGATGAATTTATGATTTTATTCTTATCAGGTTTTTTTACATTAGCCTTGGTAGGGAATATCTCTTCAAATAATCGAATTATTTATATTATCCCAATATAAAATATTGTAAGTGTGTGGGAGTTATAAGATCCATAATTTATCCATTTTTGTCTACTTTACAATGAAATTAACCCCTTAATTAGTCCAAAATCTAAGTAAATAATTCATTTTTGATACTTTTTTGGAATCTTAAAGAAAATGATAAATAGATTAAAACATGAATTTTTGTGGTTTTTGATTTTATAGAGTAATGAATAAGGCACAAGAGGGGGTTTAATTGAATCCTTTTCCATTTGGAGAGCATTGTCCTTCATTTTTCTTTAACATATTGTATAGAATAAATTAAAAGAAGAATACACAAAAGATGAAAACTCTGAGACTCTTAGCTTTGTGAAATGAAATAATTTACAGGTTAGAAATATAAATTATATAGATTCTTCTATTTGGATATTCCTCATTTTATCCTTCTTTAAAATTACCTCTCAAGAACATTGGTTAGTTAACAAAAAAAAAATCCTCTCATAGATTTATGTTTGATAATTGGACATGTACACCCTTGTGGGACCTCCTCAACTATGATGATCTGATGATGGACCTGAATTCCAAAATCAAAGAGAAATTAGATGCTATTTCTATTGAAATTATATATATGGATAATGCAGTGGTAAGAAACTATAAATTCATTAATAAATATGATCTTTTTATCTAGGATCTGGAAGGTAATGTGATGTTAACCTAAAAAATATATTATTATAATGAAATTGATGGGGATTTTCATGATAGGAATGGAAGGACGAATAAAATATGAATTACTTCATCTAGATTCATGCTATTATAGATAGTTTCCCATTCCAAACTACTATTTGACTCCTATCTTCAAGAATCTAAAATCTCTCTTTGCTCCAGTTGTATTTTATGCCACCAAAATAGGAAGGACCTTAATAAACTATTCTTGATATTCACTACTACTTCATTAATTTGGAAGGCAAATTTTGACATTTTTGAAGTGAATATTACCTGGATTGGTTCTATATAAGAGCTCAATAATGACTGATCACGTATTTCTCTCTCTATATAGCTTCTCAAAATATTCCTTATGGCCTTTGATAAAATAATTCATGTCATTTGTTATAGTTAGAATAAATAGATCCATTATTCGTCATCCTTTTACCTTCAAACTTCTCTAAAGTGAATCATGTTTGTGGTGAAAAATGGAAACACTCTTTAGAAAAGAAAAATGTAATTATTCCATGCATGACTTATCTATTATTATATGTTTATGTATAACAAGTAATTCCCCCCTTACAAAACTCCAAAATCACATGGAAATCTCCACTAATCATATGAATCAAAGGATATTCAGATGGGGAATCCATATGAAATATAAGAGCTTAAGTTTTTGGAGCAATCATTAGAGATCACAATGGTGATATCATGGGATGTCTACTTTGGACCGTATATAATTGCATCATGTTTGGAGGCAAAAATATTTGTTTTGACTAATATGGTTGATATTGAAAGGAATGGAGAATAGAACAAGCTTCTAAATTTGTTTGATTCTACCTTCAATGTGAAAGTTATGAGAAATAGACATTTTATCTCTCATGGAAACTCACTACTCAGTGGATTATATGTTTGGTCTCCTTTAATCCATGAGCTATTGTATTACACATGCATATTGGGAAGCTAATTTCTTAGTTTATGATGTTATAAACAATGAGGTGAGTGGTTATGATCTTATTTTATATGATAACCTACCTGATGAGGTTTTACCCCTCTTTAAATGGATTTTTATAAATTTATATAATTTTCAATTCTCTAAATTTGTTTTTACATAATGTAAGATACTTTTACACTTGGTAAAGATCTCATACTTATCCCTAAAGCAAGAATATAGAACATTTTTACAGTGGTTTGGGGTACAAAGGTCCCCTAGTCCACTGAACCAATACTCTCTCCATGGGCTTGGTGAATTTCACTACCAAATTCTTTTCCATATTGAGTAAAAAAAACTACAAATTGTTATAATATATTTTACAAGGCATTAAAATAATACTAACAAGAATCCTCTAAATAATCAACAACCAAGTGTTCAGAACCAAAATAGGTTGTCTTTGGTATGATAAATTATATTTGAAATCATTTAGATACAAATGATGAAACTAACTGATGAAGAGATATTCATAGGAATGTATGACTAAATTCAAATCACCCTCCTTATAAATAATATATGAAATTTATATAGAGAATATATTCAGAAAACATTGTAGAAGCAAGAGAAACTTTTGCAGCAACATGAAGAACACACAATATCAGTTATAACATGTATGTGTCCAACTTTTAGTCCTAAAATATTTAGAAAACAACAATAGATATATCATAAATAAGAAACAAGAGTTCTAGAAGAAAGGATAATCACTTCTGTAACATGAAATATATGACACAATTTTTGAGAAATAGATTCATATTTGTCTTGATCTTTAGAGAAAAATGATCATTAATAAGAAATATGAATCGTAATCAAAATATATCCATTTAAGAATAAAATAAGTAACCCAATTTAATTATGTTCAAATAGATCTGAAATTCTTTCCAGATAAATAGTGATATTCAAAACCCAACATAATTTTGAAATTCGAATTTAGTCATCTATGTAAAAACATAACATTTTTTAGAAAATAGAAAAAATTAGTCCATTGATAAATATCATATGAAACAAAATATGAATCATCTTAATGAGAGATTTATTCTAGTTAAATCATATTAGTATTATCAAAATAATTTAAAATTAAAAACCCAGAGATGAATGGTTCAATGTGAGGTTTCTCAGCATGAGGATGACTTTAAAATTGTGGTTGAAAACATACAGCTAATACTATATGTAGAGATCCAAAACATGGAGTATGACACCAATATGAGGTTTCTTACATTAGGTATATACCAAACAATAGGTAGTCAACTATGATGTTACTTATCAAAAGTTAGGGTCACAATCATAATGTTCAGCTCAAATGTGGGGTTGGATATCAACATTAGGATACAACATTATTTTCTTAACAGTGAGTCCAGAAATCTTCAAAATGTCTAAAATAATTTTTAGAATAATCTTTCACCCAAATATAATGATCAACTAAAGACTTCTAAAATAACTAGAAAAATAAAATAAATATTTAGTTAAATATAAACCCAAAATCCATTTAAAGTAATTATTTAAGTAAAATAAATGATCGTGTCTATAATAACCAAAAAAATGTGAAATTGTCAGATTAATATCTATATACCAAAACATACCCCCCGTTTTGATGATCAAAAAACCCATAAAATTTAAATAATCACAATACTACTAGGTTTGTAACTACCAAACAAATAAAAATAAATTTTACAGAGGATATTGTTTAATTATATTTCTAAATTTTGTGTTTATCCCATTTTCTCCTCATATTTTTTAGATCAAAAGTAAAGTATAAAAATAGAAAAAAAACACATTTAATTTTTTTAGAATAGTATATGAATGTTAGTTAAGACATAAATAGAAAAATTCAAAAAAATTATAGGCTTAGAACATAAAATAAAATCACATATAAAGTATAAATGCAACAGAAGATAACAAAAGAATATCACCTTTATAAATGATTCCATATTTCAACGAATTTCATCAAAGGAGAAACAAAGGATAAGGGTTGGTATGAGATGAAGGACTAGAGACAGCTTGAATTTCTTTATAAAAGGAATCAAATATTAAATAATCTCTAAGATTATAGTGCACAACCATTATCTCCTATATCGAAAATTGTAAAATTCTTGTTCAACGGTTAAACGAACTCTCTCAAAAATTTTATAGAATCCAGAATGAACTTCATCACATCAACCAAATTAATAAATTTTTTTTAAATAGTTTAGTAATACTGAATATAATTATCCATCATTTACCCTATCCGGTTGAGAAACAAACTGACTCCTAGTTCTGTATAAGTCATTCTTTTAATCAGTTATTTTTAATAGTCTAACAAAGTGTGAAAATGAAAACTATCACACAAAAAACTTTGAATCTTTCCATCCATTGAATAAAGAGAATAAGTGAGAATTTCTATCCTTATCAACACATCACTAGATCAGGATCCACCATACGTGGAATATATTCCCTGACTGAAACTGGAGAATCCAATAAAATCAAACTGATTTGACAAAAACATCCTGAGATCACTGAAATATGAATTTGAAATCATATTTCTATTAATATTTCCAACCTTTTCAGCTATATCTCTTCTTAATGCATTAAAAATATTTCTTAGATATTGAAATTTCCTTTTAAATTTCGATATTTAATTTAAGGAGACTCATATTCTGATTTGGGAACAAAATAACTTATTATGTTCTCAAAAAAATTCATAGAATATTTCTAGCTATCCTTGTAGATTGATAACTTCATCTCATAAAAAATTAAACTTAGAAACCAGATCAGTAGAAAAAGTTTGATTACGAGCCTCAAAACTTGAATCATCACTCGATTGTGATGACGTCTTCTAAGGTCTGACATATTAATCTCAAACTCCAACCAAATTAAGTGACTGAACATATACACATTCACTGGATGGAGAATTTTTTTTCCAATAACTTATATAAAATTTTCATATTCTTCAACACACCTTTCCTTGGACCACTCAATTAAATAAATTGGTTGATATTTAATCAACTTAGTTGTAGAAAAGACATGACAACTAAATTTTTGAAAGGACTAATATTCATTTTTCTTTTGTTAAAATGAAGAATGAAAAGCTTCCTCGACAATTTGTTCCTGCCCATGAACAAATTTCTCAAATATTTATTCAGAAACATATGCAGGACCCACTCTTTTTTGAGGTCTCCAAACAAGCACAATATCACTATCTACCTTATAAGAAAGTTCTTGATAAACTCTAAGAAACCGAAGAACTCTAATTCTAGTAGGAACATTCTCATATCTAAATTTTCTCCTGGTTCTTGTAGAAATAGTTCACCACTAATAGAATAATCTTCTTAATATGCAACCACTCATGGCCTAACAACATATCCTTCCACTCAAGATTCTATAATTTCCGCTACACCAAGCCTTATAGATCCTATATACTACAATCACCCATACCCCCCTCAACACCTACTGTATTATCTGCTTCTACACTAATAATAATAATCTTTCCTTGGGTTACACTCTAAAAGAATCCAAATTTTCTTAAGGTTCCAAATGAAATAACATTTTTCTGATAACATCTTGAACGAGTCAGGATGTCACCGATCATTTCCCTCTTGTAAGGAATAAGAGGCACCAAACATCCATAGGGGAAAATCACATTCTTTCATCCTTTTTCCCATAGTGGTTCATCTACCATAACATGTAACAAGTCATATGTAACATGATATATATGTTTGGAAAATGTATCTTCTCAGAGTTAGAAATACTTTGAACAAAAACTATATTATTAAAACTGACAAGCACCTTCTGGATAGCTTCTAAATATTTTACCTTCATCTTCTTAACTCAAGATGTTTTGAAAATAAATGACTTGATGTCCTCACACATCTGAACTCCATATCCAATTTATCTTAAAATGGAATTAAAATTCCCTTTAGGAAATTGAAAAATATGATACATAGTAACAGTTGAGACTGAAAACTCATTATCATTCACTTTTGAAGAAACACGTTCCATAATATCACCAAATATTAACTGTGAATTATCATAAAATTTATTTATTTTCATTTTAAAAATATATTCAGAATATATCCATTGAACATGAATTACAGCTCTTGAATGTTTAATGCCTTCTTCAAACCACAAGATGGGGCATTACCTAAACCACGAGAGAAGATAGTCTAGATAAGCACAATACATATGGATCTATATTTACAAGACATTCAATTCGATCTCATTATAGGTGAATCACATTATCGTATAACTAGAACCAACTATTTCTATATGAAGATAAAATGTTGCGAGTGAAACCATTCATTTGGATGGGATCTTCACGCGTCTGAAAGGTCAGATGGATGAATCAAGACAACCCTATGCTTCTTGGTAAAGTATCTCATCACAATAAATAAATAGCCTATAGTACTAGAAATTGTGGGGTAAGATAAGCCTACATGGATCCTCATCCTGATATGTTGGTATGAAATGCTACTCAAAAGGAAAGGGTGCTTCTACCTACACACCTGGAGGAAATGATCTCATGGGATGTACCCTAAACTAAGGACTCAACGATCCTTGGCTAACCTTCATGATCTAGAAATTGATAACCTAGTTGGGTGTCTTCATGTAGGAATCTAAAGAGTGATCAAGACATACCTCTATCAAATGAGAATATATATATATAACAATGGGTAGATAAATCAAGAAGGATAGTCAAAGACTGAATCCTATATAATTCATGTACCATTGATTCCTAGAACCAATTTATTTTTATGCTGATTCAATAAGAAGGTATTAAAGGTCCTATTGAATGGATATGTTGGCCTCATATAAAATCATTGGATTTCCTAGACTGAGAGTCTCACTTGAGACACATTAACTCTACATCAATAATACCAACCAAATAATCATTATGGCACTACATAAGAAAACATCTTAATGAATAAATTCATTGATACCAATCTTTCATGAGCTGACCCTAACTGGTGCATGAGCCGCAACTACCCCAGTTCCACATCAATAGGCCTAGTGGTTGAAATAAGAATTGAAAGGCATATCATAAATGGGAGGCCTTTCTCTAATGTACATATATGAACACACTCAAAAATATCAATAGATAATTTTAAAAGAGATAGGAAAGTAAACCAAGAATGAAAAAATCTTGGGTGTATAATAGTATGATATTAAATACTAAAAAAGTAAAGAGGAAAAATACACTCCCAACTAGAAATATGTCACAACCTAATAGAACTGGGAATTAAACTACTGAGACATACCAACTCATGGTCTCCAAGACATGACCGCCATACATGGTCTAAAGAACATAGTATCCAAAAGCTCCTATGAAGTCACCACTGCCCTATCCATCGTCTATATAAGACATAACATGAGCAGGAAAATCCCATGTGAGGTGAGTATATACATACCCAGTAGGATGCCCCAATTGTTGGGGGGGAAGTAAGTGATACAAAAGGAATATAAATATAGCAGACAATAATAGGATGTAGCTCAACCCAACATAAGAGAAAAAGTAACCTCAACCTAGAATAATGGGCTCTACATAGTGTGTGGATGGACTATACATAGATTCTTTTCCTACCATAGAAGGAGAGTAAACTCATCCAACCATGGGAAGATAAACATGGAAAGCATGTGGAATACCCCACATCTATTCACAACCCATGATAGGATAATAACCAATACAAATGTATAAATAAGAAAGTAAATATATATTCACCATAATAGAATCCTAAACAAGAGAGAAAAGGGATCTCCATATCATAACTCATCTTAATAAAGGAGTCATAAATAGTTATAGAAGTCCAATAATGATGCCTAACATCATGCACATCTACCCAGTAGAAACCATCTATATCAATCCATGCCTCATCACTATATCACATAACTGAGGGGCCACGATATCTAGATAGGGGACCCATGACTTGGTAAAATAGTAGGGTTCTAATCAGTGGATAAATAGAGGAACCATACCCTATTACAACAAGATGTTACCACATTCATTATAAAGGATACATGATCAGCCCATTGGGAGGGATCCACTATAGATGTTGATAGAGGCTCCATTCTCATATGATCAGGAGGGTTCCACTTTGAGGGTAGAGGACCCATTCTCATCCTAGCCGGAGGATTCCAATCTAGGAGTCAATGGAGGACTCATGCCCTACCCAGCTTGAGGGTTCCACTCTAATGGTATAGGACCCATTCCCATCCTAGGTGGATGGTTCCACTCTATGATCCTATAGAGGACCCACACCATGCCAAGATTAAGGGTTCCACTATAGGTGTTTCTATATGAAACATGCCCATCCCAACAAGAGGGTTACACATTGGGTTTTTGTAGAGGACCCATGCCCAACCTAATAGGGGGTTCCACTCATGAATTTGATAGGGGACCCATGCCCTACCCAGTAGGAGGGTTCCACTCTAGTCATTGAGGACCCATTCCCATCCCAGCTAGAGGATTCCACTAAGAATGCCTTTGATGATACTACATGATAAATGTCATCATCGAATGTTCCCTAAAAAAGTTCCATGCTAAGAAAAATCTCACATATTAACAAAAAATCCACAATTGAGGGCACCATCACATTCTACGAATTTTTTTTGGATTGTCTACTCATGCTCAAAATCCAAGTTCAATTGAAAGAGATATGAGAGTTTGAAGTTTCTTAAAAATAAACTAGGGGTAAACAGTGTATGAGGGGACCCACACGGTGTGTGGTCTCTATCCAACACCTGGACATGTCCCTAAAGGTACCCATATTTCCAACCATGTAGGTATACATGACATGCATGAGATATACATGGTGTGTCTATTCCACCTAGGTTTCTTCCCACGTGTTTGGTTATGTCTATGTATTTTACCCTATGAATGTATGCTTTACCCCATGTTCATGTACTTTAGTACATGGTCATGTTCCTGACTGTGTACTTCTATACAGGGTCCTTCTCGTGTGCTTGACCACATAGATCATCCACTTGGGGAGGTGATACATGGTGTGTAGAGGGACTAATTGTTGTGTCATCCTTATAAATTCAAAAAACCCATGTCATCGTAGCCAGGGCTTGACGTGCCTTGTGTTATTTGATAAACATGGTGTGTAGTTGGTATTATTTTTTTCATAATCTCATATTCACTCTCAAAACATCTAATTTGGTTTTTATACCATAGATATCTGTAACGCCTTGACCCCAGTTACCCAGAGTCTGTACATTATTGCGTTACATTGGCATGATCACAAAGAACAAGTCCCGAAAGACCGATTAGTTTAGTAGCCTTGGAAACACTAGATACATTCATAAGTTTTACATTACATCATAAAGTAATAAAAAACTACAAAAACATCTTGTATTCATATCCCCTCATATTATCCCTTCAGGTCATTCATAAAATACTTCTTCACATCCTGGAAAAATTAAAACATTGAAAGGGGTGAGCTCAGATTCTCAATAAGGATAACAATATAGCGGAGGCTTTCATAAATAAACATAAACATTTAAGGCATTATATAACTGAAACAAAAGCCTTTTAATCTTGAACTTCAGAATAATATGGCAAAATAAAATGAAATAATTCCATTTACTTATTCACATGGATATTCTACTAGTCGAATAATCACATGCAATATCAATAACCACTTTCATAATGATGGAATGCATAATGACACACTATCATAACCACGTACCCAAGGCCTCGTTCCAAGACTACAAATAATATTTTGTCAAGGCCTCATGCCAAGACACTAGTTTGTCTCATGAGATGTACCGATGCATTGAGGAGTTATAGCGGCCTCCACCCATCACTTATTAAGTCCAATGCATTCCTCATATGAACATGTTTAAACATATCATAAACCATAACATAATCGTATCACATAAAACATGCATAAAGGAAACATAAAATTTCAACATTTAAATCACAAGATATCAATACAACACATTGATATAATAAAAACACTTTCAAAACCATTTTCAATACCAAAATAAAAGAAAATTAAAACTTGGTATTTATTTTTCATTTAAAAAAGGTTATGGCTTGTAGAGGAAGCCGAAACTCAAATAATGGTCATGGCGGCAGAGAAGTCATTGTCACCACATACGTAAGACAAAAAATTCCTTTTTTCATTTAGTAAGAATGCTTCGTATAAAAAGATTCCTTTTGAATAAAAGTCAAAGTCAAAGGTGTTTATACACCATAGAAAAGAAAGTTGTGTATAAAATAAAATATGCCTCAATGAAAGGAGATTGAGATGTAGTTCCTTACAAAGAACATTTTTTTAATAAAATAGATCTATTATTTGTACTCACTATAAGTACACATATAGAAAGTAAAAATACAAGATAGGACATAATAATATCATGTTATAATTTGAAAGTAGGAGATTAACCCAAAGAATGGAAATTGGGTTAAGAAGTTCCCTTACCTCATGTCTGACTTCACTCGACCGTTCTTTAACCTCATGAATAATAAAATAGAGTTAATTTATACTTTCTTAAGAACATTTTTCAAGTTCATTATTACTTTTATATCACTTATTACCATGTTATGAACATTATGTAATTATTTAAGTTAATAATGGTCGTTTTGTCAATCTTTGGTACTTGAGTCAAAAATAAACTTATTATAATTACAAGTTGTTCATGTGGTAAAATATCAATTATATCCAGAATTATATTCATGATGTAGATATCATATATATCATACATATCCAGTATATACATTCATTTATAATATTACATAACATTTATAGGTAAGAAAAGAAATGCACCGTTCATGGAGACGGTAAGTCGTACGTACGCATGAACACTAATTTCATTTCTATTTCGTATTTAATGGAATAAAAACATAATGATATAAAGGTATATTATAATTCCAGTATAATATCATATATAATATCATTTAATCCATCCTTCATATGTCCAACATATGGCATTAACGATTCAAATCACTTTGAGGGGGCGGTAGTCCGCACTTCCTAAAATGAAATTATCGCGTTTACCCATAATGGAAATCATAAAGGTATGCCATAAATGAAAAATTAAAAAGCATAAGGAAAACATAAAAATAATATATATCATATATAAATATAGTTACATCTTAATGACCACCATGAGAGGTGTTAAAAGAAGATTGAACAATCATCGTTTTGTGAGGTAGAAATTTGCCAACCACAGAAACAATATGTTATTTAACCATTAGACGAAGGTGTGTGTAAGTGTAAATCAAATCCTTCTCATAAAAACATACTAGTATATTGAAGATACTGGTTTTGTTACAAAATAAAGGAATAAAAATAGTTTAAGGGGTAGGAGAAGCAAAATAAAACCAAATAACATAAGAGAAGACATTACCTTAAAATTGGGTAACTTTTTTTTTGATTTGAGACAAAGGCTTCCTTGGGAAGAATTATTCCCAAAGTGAGGCTTCTAGGAGTAAGAGAGGGAATTTTATAGAGTATTTTTGCAGAGGTTGGCTGATCCAAATGGCTTTGAAAGTGTGAATAAGGTGGTAGAGGTGGGGGCCTTTTATAAGAGGAGAAGAGGGGCACTCTTGGAAAGTAATGAAATGTTACATTATTATGAAGTACTTTTCCGATTTCAAAGGTCCCAAAATTATATATTTCAAGGATAAGGTGATAAGGATTCTAAATCTACTCATCCAATTGGTTTTTTACAAGTTTAAGTCTTATATTTTACATTATCTTTTTATTTTATTTAAATTGTTAATTAATGCAGTAATCGTTGCATCATCGCGGTGTTATAAAAAATTTAATTTATTTAATGTTTAAAAATTATAAAACAAAATACCATGATGTAGGAAAATCTTTTTATATTTCCAATGAACATTTATAGTCTAAAAATTAATTTATATAACCCCATGTAATAATTGTTTTAGTAAAACAACACATGTTTGTGACAATTTTATTTTTACTTTAAATAAAAAGTTATTAATGTCATTTTCTTACCCAAGTAGCTCCATGGGGTCCCCAAGTTGACCCATGGATTTTATTGGTCGGAAATGACTCATTCAATAATTGTAGGACAAGGTTCAAGATATTTTCATATTTTTATAATACCATTTTTACCTTAAATTTCACTATTTACCTTTAATCGCGATTAATAAAACTTAAAAGTTACTATTCACCCAAAAATTATTTTAATACCATTGAACCAAATTTTACTTCCTAATGACAACCATGTATGTAATATTTTTTAAAATAAAATCATAGAAGTGGTAATGTTTCATTTACACGAAAAATTATTTTGTAAACTACCACTTAGTGGTTTCACTATTCATCAAAAATTGAAGTTTTTTAAAAAATACCAAAAATTAACCCTAAGCTATATTTGATATTCCTAATTCAAAAATGATGTCTATTTTAAAAAATTAAAAACATATAAGTTGAATTAATTAATTCAATAATTAATTTACGCTGTCACAACAAATAGCATGTTTTTAAGAAAGAATATGTATCAAAAGATTGACAATTTTTTATGTCCAATTTCAATGTAAAATTAATTCTAATGACCACCATTGGGTAAAATGGTAAAAATATATTCCAATTATACTTTAAAACCACTCAATAGTATAATTTATCACTATAAATTATTTTTATTAAAAAAGTTGTTTTTATGTATTTTTCTATTCATAGAAAATTGGAAGTTCTCAGAAAATTATAAAAAATTCATATTATGATAATTTCGATATTCCGAATACAAAAATGAAGTCCATTTTAAAATATAAAATTTATATAATTTCAAAAAGTGGGTATTACTATTCATAACAGCTACTTTGATTGGTCACAGTGTGTAAGAATCTCAAAGGTGCGTACAATGCAAGATTTTTCATTATTGAAGGAGAAGCGTATCGTGGAAGCTTGGGGTGTTACATTCTCCCCTATTTCAATAAATTGTGTCCTCGAAATTTTAAATTGTTCTTCAAAAATACAAGGTTGAAAATAGAAAATACCTTTGTGGAAAACCCACATCGGAAATAGGGTTAATAAAATTTAGCCTTAATAAGAGGGAAATGGAAATGAGAAAGTCACCACCAAATTATGATCTCTATTAGGAGAACATTTGTGGAAATTAGAGACAAATAATTAGAGGGAAAATGTAAATATTTGTAGGGAGTGATTGAGGTCATCAATCACAAACAAGTGTAAAATTGGGGGCCTCAGAGCCTTCAATCTATGGTGATTTAAAATATCATCAGTTCAACAAAACATAAGGTATTAGGATAACACATTTTTTTTAATATCCCTTTCCTAATGTTTAAGAATTAATTTATTCTTGGAATAAGAGAGAGGTATATATATATATATATATACTTGACAAGTAGAGTATCAACCTTCAACTAATTTCTACCACAAACCCATCTTTCCCTCAAAAAGATAATAGAACTCAAAAATGTTATATTTATCCTAATCGTACAAGGTTCCAAATATTAACACATACCATTTAGATTAGGAAAACTATTTTGTAATAACCAAGGACTTCCTGTAGGCTAGTGGTAGGTAATAAAGGCCTGTCGCACTATGGTTGTGGGTTCGATTCCTACAGCTTTGTCCGACGCGACGGGTTATCCCCCAACCTGTAGGTTGTCCTTTTCCTAAAACTATAGTATTATAATATTCCAAAAATAATTTTCATAAATGTTTTAACCTTAAACAATACTATCCAAAGTTCAAATTAATCCATTCCAACCTTTATAGTTATCTAAAATACCTCCGTCCCGACTTTCTTAAAAGGTCTCTAAATTCCAAAATCAATTGTATCATCATATTCCTCAAACAAAGTAAAGTTTCTCTTATTGTCACATACAAAAATATGATTACCTTCATCATATTAAAGCCTTAATGAAAACAATAAGTACTGCAGTACAATCCTTATATATATCACATTATTCTTATAACCATAATATAATCTTTGAGTCCAAAAGCACCAATACATTAATTATTCCACTTCAACTGTAGTAATAGCATAAGATTGTCCTTGATCCCTTGTCCTTTTCTGAGGTATGTTTCCCTGACGCTTAGGACATTCATTTGCATAATGCCCAATTTCCCTACAATTGTATCATTCAACATTGATAGCCTCTTTCTTTCCTTTGCAATCACGAGCCCAGTGACCTTTTTCTCCACATTTATAACAAACTCCAATTTCTTTCAGGAAAGTACCGGGACGATTCTTCCCAAAATTATCGCATAATGGAGAATCATTCTTTCCCTTTTTCCCTTTATCTGTCTCTTATGCCACCGTTCTCTTCTTCTCTTTCTTTACTTTGTTGTCATAAGACTTAGAGAATTATTTTTCAGTCTTGATAGCACACGAGACAATATCTTTGTACGATGAGAAGGATTATGAGAATACTGCTCGATGGAGAAATGGTTTTAACCCATCAAAGAAACGATCAATATTACTTCTTGGGTTATGTATATAATCTGCAGCATGTCTTGCTAACCTTGTAAAGTTGGCCTCATACTTTGCTACATTCTCATCCTCCTTCTACCTCAGACTCAGAAATTGCCTTTCCATATCTGCTCGATGGTCATGTGGAAAGTATTTTTCTAATGAAAATTTCCTCAAACTCCCTCCATTCCATAGTTGACACTTATTCATCTTCCTTTGTGTTTTTAATCAGCGACCACCATTGATCGACATCTCCAGTGAGGCGGTAAACTGCCCTGACAACCTTCTCCCTTTCTCTACTCCCCAAGGTGTGGAATATTTTCTCTAAGGAGTTTATCCATTGCTCAGCTACTAATGTATTTGTACCCCCATTAAATATTGGTGGTTGTTTCCTCATGAAGCGGTCTAACATTGATCCTCCACATTGCGGATTAGGGTACTCCATATGAGTAAGGTTACTACTCATAACCTGAGAGAGTTGTCCCAGTATGGTGATAAGTTGATCAGCACCAGTTGTATCCCAAGCTCCAATATAATTATCTTGAACAGGAGGGAAATCCCTACATGAAGTGCGTGCATTGATAAGGTTTCCATTCCTCCCACTATGCACCATTTCTAAAAAATGGCATAAACTAGATTAGTCTATGAATCAAAATAAATAATTACAAACTTGAAAAACACTTAACATAAATTGAACTATTTATGTATATAATCCATAATAATAAAATTGTTTTCTTTGAGGAAGTATATACTCATAACCCTTCATAGAGGTTTGTAATGAAAATGGGAATTATCCTAAGCATATCCCCCGGGAGTGTCGTAACCAACAGTGCAGTAAGGCCCGTTTTCGTACACCAGTTCCCATTCGAGTCTAACTCAAAGCGGTGTTTTTGGGTTTTACGCCTAGGTACATCTGTGCCAGAGCTGCCTCTACCTACTCGTATCCAGATAGGTATGTATTGCTCGGAAAACTCACAAAATCTCTATAATACCAAAATTCTAGTAAGTTCTTCTATATTAATCCTCAAATTTTATCTTAGGTCTATGTGCTCTAATCAGAGTTTATCTAAATCTAGCTTCCAAGGTTAGTACTAAACTGCCTCTAATACCAACTGTAATGCCCCGACCCCAGTTACCCAGAGTCGGTGCATTATTTCGTAACATTGGCATGATCACAAAGATCAAGTCTGGAAAGACCGATTAGTTTAGTAGCCTTGGAAACACTAGATACATTCATAAGTTTTACATTACATCATAAAGTAATACAAAACTACAACAACATCTTGTATTCATATCCCCTCATACTATCCCTTCAGGTCATTCATAAAATACCTCTTCACATCCTGGAAAAATTAAAATATTGAAAGGGGTGAGCTCAGATTCTCAGTAAGGATAACAATATAGCGGAAGCTTTCATAAATAAATATAAACATTTAAGGCATTGTATAACTGAAACGAAATCCTTTTAATCTTGAAATTATACATAATATGGAAAAATAAAATGAAATAATTCCATTTACTTATTCACGTGTATATTCTACTAGTCGAATAATCACATGCAATATCAATAACCACTTTCATATAGATGGAATTCATAATGCCAGACTATCATAACCACGTAGCCAAGGCCTCGTTCCAAGACTAAAAATAATATTTTGTCATGGCTCGTGCAAAGACACTAGTTTGTATCATGAGACCTACCGATGCATTGAGGAGCTATAGTGGGATCCACCCATCACTTATTAAGTCCAATGCATTCCTCATATGAACAGGTTTAAACATATCATATACCATAACATAATCGTATCACATAAAACATGAATGAAGGAAACATAACATTTCCCCATTTCAATCATAAGATATCAATACAATAGATTGATATAATAAAAAAACTTTCAAAACCATTTTCAATACCAAAATAAAATAAAATTAAAACTTGGTATTTATTTTTCATTTAAAAAAGGTTATGGATTGTAGAGGAAGCCGAAACTCAAATAATGGTCATGGCGGCAGAGAAGTCGTTGTCACCGCATACGTAAGACAAAACATTCCTTTTGTCATTTAGTAAAAATGCTTTGTATAAAAATATTCCTTTTGAATAAAAGTAAAAGTCAAAGGTGATTATACACCATATAAAAGAAAGTTGTGTATAAAATAAAATATGCCTCAATGAAAGGAGATTGAGACGTAGTTCCTTAAAAAGAACATTCTTTAAATAAAATAGATCTATTATGTGTATTCACTATAAGTACACATAGATAAAGTACAAATACAATATATGACATAATAATATCATGACATAATTTGAAAGTATGAGATTAACCCAAAGAATGGAAATTGGGTTAAGAAGTTCCCTTACCTCATGTTCGACTTCACTCGAATGTTCTTTAACCTCCTGAATAACAAATTAGAGTTAATTTATAATTTTTTAAGAACCTTTTTCAATTTCATTATTCCTTTTATATCACTAATTATCATGTTATAACCATTATGTAATTATTTAAGTTAATAACGGTCATTTTGTTGATCTTTGGTACTTGAGTCAAAAATAAACTTATTATAATTAGAAGTTGTTCATGTGGTAAAATATAAATTATATTCATAATTATATTCATGATGTATATATCATATATATCATATATATCCAGTATATACATTCATTTATAACATTACATAACATTTAGAGGTAATAAATGAAATGCATCTTTCATGGAGACGGTAAGCCGTACGTACGCATGAACGCTACTTTCATTTCTATTTCGTATTTAATGGAATGAAATCATAATGATATAAAGTTATATTATAATTCCAGTATAATATCATATATAATATCATTTACTCAATCCTTTATACGTCCCACATATGGCATTAACGATTCAAATCACTTTGAGGGGGCGGTAGTCCGCACTTCCTAAAATGAAATTATCTCATTTACCCATAATGGAAATCATAAAGGTATGCCATAAATGAAATATACAGAAGAATAAATAAAACATAAACATAATATATATCATATATAAATATAGTGACATCTTAATGGCCACCATGAGAGGTGTTAAAAGAAGATTGAACAATCATCGTTTCGTGAGGCAAAAATTTTCCAACCACAGAAACAGTATGTTCTTTAACCATTAGACGAAGGTGTGTGTAAGTGTAAATCAAATCCTTCTCATAAAAACATCCTACTATATTGAAAATAATGGTTTGGTTACAAAATAAAATAATAAAAAGAGTTTAATGGGTTGGAGAAGAAAAATAAAATAAAATAACATAAGAGAAGACATTACCTTAAAATCAGGTAACTCTTTTTTGATTTGAGACAAAGACTTACTTGGGAATAATTATTCCCAAAGTGAGGCTTCTAGGAGTAATAGAGGGAAGTTGAGAGAGTATTTGGGAAGAGTTTGGCCGAGCCAAATGGCTTTGAAGGTGTGAATAAGGTGGTAGAGCTGGGGGCCTTTTATAAGAGGAGAAGAGGGGCACTCTTGGAAAGTAATGAGATGTTACATTATTATGAAGTACTTTTCGGATTTCAAAGGTCCCACAATTATATATTTCTAGGATAATATGATAAGGGTTATAAATATAATCATCCAATAGGTTTTTGACAAGTTTATGTCTTAGAGTTTACATTATCTTTTCATTTTATTTAAATCGTTAATTAATGAGGTAATTGTTGCATCATCACGGTGATATAAAAAATTTAATTTATTTAATGTTTAAAAATTATAAAAAAATACCATGATGTAGGAAATATTTTTAGATTTCCAATTAATATTTATAGTCTAAAAGTTAACTTATATAATACCATGTAATAATTGTTTTAGTAAAACAACATATGTTTGTGACAATTTTATTTTTACTTTAAATAAAACGTTATTAATGTCATTTTCTTACCCAAGTGGCTCCATGGGGTCCCCAAGTTGACCCATGGATTGTCTTGGTAGGCCATGACTCATCAAATAAGTGTAGGACAAGTGTAAAGATATTTTCATATTTTTATAATATCATTTTTACCTTAAATTTCACTAATTACCTTTAATCGCGATTAATAAAACTTAAAAGTTACTATTCACCAAAAAATTATTTTAATCCCCTTGAAACACATTTTACCTCCTAATGAAAACCATGTATGTCGGATTTTTGAAAATAAAATCATAGAAGTGGTAATGTTTCATTTACAAGAAAAATTAGTTTTTAAACTACCACTTAGTGGTTTCACTATTCATCAAAAATTGATGTTTTTCAAAAAAATACCAAAAATTAACCCTAAGATATATTTGATATTCCTAATTCAAAAAATTATGTCTATTTTAAAAAATTAAAAACATATAAGTTGAATTAATTAATTTAATAATTAATTCCCGCTGTCACAACAAATAGATTGTTTTTAAGAAAGAATATGTATCAAAAGATTGACAATTGTTTATGTCCAATTTCAATGTAAAATTAATTATAATGACCACCATTGGATAAAATGGTAGAAATATATTCTAATTATACTTTAAAACCACTAAATAGTATAATTTATCACTATAAATTATTTTGATTAAAAAAGTTGTTTTTATGTATTTTTCTATTCATAGAAAATTGGAAGTTCTCAAAAAATTACAAAAAATTCAACTTATGATAATTTCGATATTCCGAATACAAAAATGAAGTCCATTTTGAAATATAAAATTTATATAATTTCAAAAAGTGGGTATTACTATTCATAATGGCTACTTTGATTGGTCACGGTGTGTAAGAATCTCGAAGTTGCGTACAGTGCAAGATATTGCATTATTAAAGGAGAAGCGTATCGTGGAAGCTTGGGGTGTTACAATATCTCCTCCACACCATCTGAAACTGGTGCATCTAGTCTAGGTATTTCATTTCTGACCATCTGGTGGTTGTAAATCGGTTTCTATTGGTCCTTAGAGGGTTGTCAAACATTCTTCATAACTTTGATCCTTCCACCATCTGTGGTTTTATATATGATCATAAAAAATGATCTCACACATCCCATAAAATCTTCAAATCTACCCCTTATTCATTAAACCATCCCTCATACATCATTTTGTCACAATTATGGTGGTTTAATCAGGATCAGTACCACCTAAAAACATTAAACAGGACGGCGGTGTCCAAATAGTGAAGAACATGAAGCAATTGAGGGGGAAAGTAACAAAAAAATAATCAATATTTTCCAAGAATTATTTTACAAAAATTTGGAATGAAGATATTCAGGGTTTTAACAACTGAAGGACAATTAAATATCTGATACATTGGTATATTGAAAGGCCTCAATTGGGGAAGATCAAAGGAGGGATTGATATGATCAATCAATTTAATCAATATGGTTATAATCCATAATGTGAAGAGTTCTACCTAGTGTTTGGATCATTCATAGTTGAATAATGTTCCCATAATGGCGGTATGAAGTTATTTCATTTACGGCATCTTGATCTTCTATTCTCCAGTGTTTCATCATAGTCCTATGAGATTTTCCAATGGAATGAGGAAGAATAAGCTCTTGAATCCTCATAGGGGTTATGTGGATAATCCTAGATAATTCATCAGAGCAGTGAATTTATAAAAATTTTAGATAGGTTAAAATAATTGATTAATGATTTTAATTTAATTAAATAACAAACTAAATGTACTTACAAGAAGAGATATATACAAATGTCCCAAAAGGATGCATTTTTGGTCATTCCTTAGGTAAACACCACTTTTCAGACTCAACCATGGTCTTATATTTCCGATATGAGATTCTATTTAATATTTATTGAGTTTTATATAATAAAATTAATGTGTGATGTAAAGCATATTTAATGTTTTTATAAAATTAATTATGGGAAAACTAGGCCTCAAAATCATACACCATCTCAATGCCTAGCTCTGAAAATATATGTAGAAATATTTCAATGTCATAAAACGGATTAGGTGGGTATGTACACTTTTTGACCCTTATTAATTCCACTGAATACTACCCATTCCCAAAGGATGTATATAAATAAAGTGCTAAGTCATGACACCAAAGGAGAGATTTGAAGACCAATGCTTTGAGAAAGAAGTGGCACTGAGCAAGTTCCTCAAAAGTTTCTTCTCTATTTTCTCATTATGATTTATTTTTCTTTATCGTTCCCTCTTACTTTATCATCTCAAGGACAAGGGGGGTAAACTATCCTTATGCTTGGGTTGTGAGGTTGAATGGTGAAAGTGACAATGGATCTATTTATTTCTCATTTAGGTATTTGGATGTCTATAATTTATTCAATCAATTTCCAAATCATTACATTAAATTTATCATGAGCATTGGTTTTTTAATTTGGATTGAAATTTATAAAAGTGAAATTAATTTCCCTCATTTGAGGAAATACCAATTTCGCATTCAAGGAAAAATGTTCAAAACTCGGATGGAAGAAACTCAATTAAATAAATCCCTAAATTTACCAAACCAAGGAAAATATGGGATTTCCACCTTGAGGTGGGGATTACATGACCATTGTGTCTACCTAGTCTCAACACCACTGATAAACATGGATTAATCAACATATTTTCTAAAATAAAATTTTACCAGAACACTAAAACTAAAAAACCCCAACACATTGTCAAATATGATTTGAAAACAATCAATCTTCTTTTCATTCATCCTTTTCTTTCTTAGAATAATTCAACCCCATATTTTATTCACCACTTTATTCAATTTAAATAAATAAATTCTTTTGAAAAAATAATTAAAATAATTCACTATCTCCGTTGGATCGACCTCTAACATTCATAATAAAATAATTTAATTAATTAAGTAGAATAGTTTTAATTTTTATAAATTTATTATCTATATTAGAATCATATGGAAATGAAGACACACTTTGGGAGTTTTGATTAGACCAAAGTCCAACATCATTTCCCTTTGTATATAATAAAGATACAAAATTTATAGAATCTAAAACTATACAACTTAATTAAAGAAAATATAGTATTATGAAAGCTTAAGGTTGAACCCATAGAGATGGTGAATTAATTTAATTAGGTTTCTAAAAGAATTTATTTACTTAAATTAAATAACGTGGTTAATAATTGATGGGTTTTATTGATTTTAGTAAATAGAAAGTTGAAAGAAAATAAGATTAATTGTGTCAGAATCAGATTTGAAATCCTTTTAGGGTTTTGTAGTTTCAAGGTTCATGTGAAAATGGATTTTATAAACTATGTTTATTAAACAATTTTTGGTGTCAGATACAAGACTAGTTAGATCCAATGGTCATGGTATCCCCTCCTCAATATGGATACCCTGGTATGGTAATTTAATTTTTTGAATTGATCTTGTCTCAAGAACATTTTAAGGTAGGTTTTTGTGAATGATGAAATATTCATGCCTCAATTCAAGGTAAAAAATTACACAATTATAATGTTCCTTTGAGATTCAAATAATAATGGTCACGATAAAAGTAAAATAATGGGGTTGGAAATTGATTTAATAAACATCGGAAATACAAAAACATGAATAAGTAATAAATAGATCAAATGGTACCTTCACCCTTTAGATACTTAACCAAAGAACAAGGAGAGTTTACCTCCTCATACTAGTGATGAGAGAGTAAGAGGGAAGGATGAAAAAAATAAATCGTAATGAGAAAATGGAGATGAAAATTTTGAGGAACCAAAACCATGAATCTTCTAACTCAAAGAATTGGTCTTTGGATCTATCCGTTGGTGTGGTAGCTTTTCCCTCTAATTATATACTTCAATGGGGATTGGGTAGAATTAAATGGAATTAAGTCATGTCAAAAGTATTCATGGGTGGTATTGGGGTCATAAACAATTTCATATCCACTTTTATACATCAAATATAACTATTTCTAGATTGTCCCAAATTTTTGACAGTATGAAATGTTTACACGATATATAATGTGTTGGACTATAAACACTCAATAAATGATACACTATGTATGAATATTTAATTAAATCATTACATGTGTCAAGGTGTGACACTAGTGAACTTCACCCATAGTTTGTTTCTTCCACTTTTGACTTATATTTTTTTCTCTCCTTGTTCTGGGTCATGATGTGTAAGGATTACATGATTTGTAAACTTATTTTTCTAGTTTAGAAGAATTTATTGTGCCTGGCTATTCAGTTATATTCATGAAATTGTTCCATATTAATTATACCCTATAGAAACAATTATTTTAAGTTGATATCATGATCATTTCCACCCCTTTTCTCATTTCTCATTACTTATAGCATCCAAATAAATATGAATCAAATATCAGGTGAATATTCCAGTATTAACATTAAAATCATCTCAATAAATGAATTTTAATTTCTAAAATTTATAAAAGGAATTCTCTTATTAAATCCCCACACACTTGAATTCATACTTGTACTCAAGGATGAAATCTCAACAAAATAATAATAAAATTAAACTTACCACGATTTAAATCATATGTCAATGAAATAATTTGATTAAATGTGAAATTAAAATTTTGAGCATCACATGTAGAAAATTTATCAACAAATCATTTTTTAAAGAATAAAAATCAACCAAGGATTTTAATTTTCTTCTTTTTAAATAACCAATCCTTTTCATGCATCTATTTTCATTTTTCAATTATTATTAAGATTCATACCATTTATAGTTTACTTCACATGAATATTTTTACTCATCATCAAGGTAAGAATGAATGGAATGATTCACCCACCTCAAGAATATGTTAATTACTTTAGTATTACAAGGAATCAAGTATATATTCCACATTAATATAAAATCCAAAATAGTCATGAGGAATTATTCTTTATGTTCAAATGTCTCTAAGTATTATGGGTAGGTGGGTAAATGATGTGAAAAAGAAGGCTTAAAATGAGGTTTGAAACCAATGTTTTATGAATTAATCAAATGATAAGATGAAGAAAATATCCCTTTATAGACGTAATTTCTTACATCCCCCCAAAAATGTCATAGTGGGCTCATGATAAAAGTAAGCACAATGAATGAATCAACCTCAATTAAATATGTTTTTTCTTTTTTGAAATCTGTTATTAGTAAAAATATCACATCCACCACCTAACCACATATGACTAAATGATTATCAGTCTAGTGATGGTTATTTTTTTATCGTCCATGGACACAACCTATTTTTTTAATTTTTTTTAATTTGTAATTTTTATTTCCTAAAAAACAGAGGTGAATAATAAAATAAAATTGAAAATATAATGATTATAATGAAAACCCAATAAAATACCCCCAATAAATTAAATCATGGTACTCCCTTGAAAATAAATCCCTCACACTTTTTATTTTTAAATACCATTGAACACATTTATAGGAATGTAGTAATGGAAAATATAACCTTGTAACTCATCTCGTTTCCTAAAAAGGAAGTTCATGGCTTCTATAGGATTTTAAAAAAATGATTAATGCAAGGTGGGTCCAATGATAAAGTCATGGCATTGATAAGATGAAAATTATATTCTATTAGAGAACATGCCCAAGTTTAAAAAGAAATATAATATATAAATAATATGAAAATCGGCTCATAGTATGTCTTGGTAATGATATGGATGGTTGGGAAAACCGCTCATGGAAATGCATATGTTTAACTAAATAAATTAATAAAAACATTTGAAATTCAAAGCATAACCAAACTCAATGAAATTTCATTTACAATGATTAACATGCTCCTTAAATCATGATTTTTCAAATGAAAATCAACATGATTATCCCCACTAATACCTTTACCCTTTCTTTTTATTCAAATTTATTAAAAAAGAATTTAGAATTCATGGAATGATAATTATCCTAGGTAGTTTATATCTCCTAGTTTAGTTGATTAAAGTAATAATCAAATAAAAGGAATAAAATTGGAAGTTAACATCTTTAAATATATTAAATGAGGGAAATATATTAGAAAATATCTAAATTTAAACACTTAATCCTCTTTTATTGACACTTCAATGTTTGTTGTGTGGGTTCTTCCAGCCTTTGATCCATAACGTGTATTTGTTCATGAAATGTATATATCTTAGAGCTTCTTTTTCTATTATGTGATGTTTTCCCTGGACTTTATGGTTCTAAAAAATAAATGGGTGAAAACACATTCCATTATAAATAAAATTTGAAATATTTAGAGCCAGTTCTTTTCCATCGAAAAGATAAATAAAGATAAATAAGAAAAATAAATTAGGTTACCACCCGAAATCACTTTTGTTGACCATCATATACTCAACCTTATTAACATTAACATCAGGTTAGGTTATAGATGATTGAATTTTTTTACCTCAGTTGTGTCCATAAATGGTCTCATTTGTGTGTAGTCCACATAGGTTGGTCACTGCCCTTCTTGTCTAAGTAGTTTAATTCTTCTCGATTTTAGTAATTTCTTGATATCTATTGGACATATCCACTATTTCCTCCTCAATCCTGATGAAATAAATTTAATTTCATATAAAAAACATAAATATTTTCCTTTCTCAGTTATGGTGAAGTTAGTGGATTCTATAGTGTGAGTGGTGTGACCCGTCAACTTATCTTTACTCTTTTCATTGTTTTTATGTTGACAATCCTCTTCAAAAATAGAATTTTTCTTGTGTACCACATTACTTTCAATGAAACCCACAAATTTTGGTGTTTTTTTCTCCAAACTCATTATCCTTTCTCAAATCATAGTTGTTGGATGTTCAGTGGAAGTTGAAACTTACTTGTTCAGAACTAACTCTTAAAATGAGTTCTTCTCTTTGGACATCGATCAACACATTCCCAATGGCTAAAAATGATGTCCCTAGAATGAGTGGATTTCACTCCTCTTCTATATCCTGCACTAATAAGTCGAATGGGAAGTATAATTTTTCATCTTTGTTCAGGATATTCTTAGTGAACACCCAATGTTACATCACTATAGAGTCTTATAATTTAAGTGAAACACATATGGGTTTTAGGTCATCCAGTACCAAAATCATGAATGTCATGCATGATAGGATATTAACACTCACACCGAAGTCTCATAATTATTTTCCACATTTTTTTCTCTGCTAAATATGGGGATTGAAAATCTACCTAGATCACATTACTTCTTAGGTAGGTCCCTTGATTCAAATTTTTAACACTCTCATGTGAGTGGCATGATTAAAATGTACTAAAAATTCTTCTTATTGGTTACCATTTCAATCATGAAGTTTTCAGTAGTCGACATGTTTTCAAGAACCACTAAAAAATGAATATTGATGTGAAATTTATTGAAGTGTTTCCAAAATTTACCTTTTTGTGTGTTATTCTTCCCTCTTTCTAGTCACTCTAGAAATGGAGGTCTTGTTTTGTACCATAGTGGTTCTTCTTCACCTTATTTTTACTTTCTATTTTCAACTTCATTTTTATTTCATCCCACCAAGTGTTCTTCATTGTGTCCTATAAATTCTATACCTCTTCATGTGTCTTCTTCTAACTTCTATGTAGTACATCATTTAAATTTTTACATGGGTGTACTTCATGGTATATTGGAAGGAATTATCTAGGTCTCTATCTCTGCTACTCAGTGATATATCCAACTTAAACCTCTAAATTCAATAGTCTTTACTCATGGATTATCGTGCCCTCCTTTATTTAATTTATTACATTCCTAGATACGATCATGGAAATGGATACTCTCTCTTCCAATATTTGAACCTATTTTTTTAGTGTGGTCTATTGTGGTACTTGTAGATGTTACCCTTGTTTGCTTTTTGGTATCCTTGTTCTTGCTATTTTTGTGTCCATCAACCCTGAAATTGATTTCAATGATTTCCATAAGCGTAATTTTAATCTTTCATATACACACCTTGGGGGGTTTCTACTCACCCATCATTATTTCCATCTTTTAGGTCATCGATTCCATATCTCTTTCTATCCAATAATTATTGTTTATTGCATGAATTATATTCTTTGCATCTCTTCTTATTTATTCTAGAAACTATTTCTCTCTATTTTAACCAGGAATATATAGAAATCATTAGGAATTTTCTTCATCAATCATCCTCTAGCTAGAACTTCGTGAATCAATCTATTTCCCTATGACAAACCCTTATAATTTTTTTTGGATTAGTAGCTATAACTCGATATCATGATTGGGGAATTTATGATTCATATCTTCAAAATGTTCCTATGTATATTATGGTGATTCATCCTCAAATTGATTGAATATTGGTCTATTTAACTATATTTACATCTATTTAGAAGGTGTAAAAAATCATGTTACAAAGTTAATGGCATGCTCATCCCATTTAGTGATGGAATGTGTAAGAAGGCTCTAGATCCAATCCCAATTTCACTTTTTTAATGAATATTAGAAAAGATGGAGTCTTACCACATTCTTGAAACATTCTATAATAGGAATGCGTCTTATAGTTTTCATAATCTTCCAAGATGCATGATCATAATTTTATGTGGTAATCCTATAAAATTCATGTTGTTTGAGGTAATAGGAATGATCACTGTTTTGATCTCAATTTTTTTCTGAAATGAGAGACACTTGGTTGATCATTTATAATCATGTATTTTATGGATTCCCATAGTCTTCAAGCATTCATAACCGTAGATCACTTTTTGGAACCCCATTATACTAGTTTATTTCCGCACCTATCAGGGATGATGTTCTACTATTTATCAGGATTTTTTATGTTCATAATTGAAGCCACAAATATATTTTCCTTTTGCATGTGTATTGTGGAAATGTATTAAGATTAAAAATATTGAAAAAAATATCACGAAACATCAAGTTTAAAAATTAAATTGAAATAAATTAGTAAAATAAGATAAAAAATTAAAGAAACCTAAAAGCTAACTTCTTAACATATCTGAAAATGAAAACTATTTTTATTGGTCCAAAGGGAATCATTATTTCACAAGAGTTTGAATAAAAATAATAAATTTATAAAAATAAAAATTTTGTTACTTCATTAATTAAACTACAATATTAGTAATGTTTTAGGTGAAAACCCCAAAGATGGTCATTTTATTTACTTAGGTTTTAAAAATAATTGATTTATTTATATTAATGAATGATGTGATGAACATATTATTTTGATTGATTTTAAGAAATAGAAAGATAAAAGAAAAAAAAGATTTATTTTTTTGGAATCATATTTGTAAGTATTTTTATATTTTTTTAGTTTTAGGGTTCATGTATAATTTATTTTAGAAAAAAAGTTGATTAATACATGTTTGGAATTAGAGTCGAGACGAGGTATGTCCAATGTTCATTGTATCCCTCATTAACATGGTAATACCCTATTTCCCTTGGTCTAGTAATTTAGGGTTTGTTTTAATTGAGTTTTTCGCGATAACATTTTAAAACCTAGTTCCCCTAAATATAGAAATGGTTATGCCTCAATTCTAGGTAACTTGTTATGAAATTATAATGTTCCATTAAAATTCAAGCATCGATGTTCTTAATAAAATTAAAATAAAGGGATTTTTAATTGATTGAATAATCTACATAAATCTAAATATATGAATAATAAACGTATAAAACCAACAAAAACTACCCCCATTCTGATACATAACACTAGAAAATAGAAGGTTTTACCCCTAATTCTACTGATTATATAGTAAGAGGGAAGGGAAAAAAATAAATTAAATCCTAATGAGAAAATAATGATAAAACTAGTGAAGACCATGAACAATCCAACTTCTTTCTACATTATTTGGTCTCTAAATATATATATGGTTTAGTGACCTATCCCACTATTTATATACATGCATGTGGATCAGGTATAATTTTACAACATTAATATGGGTCAAAGAGTAGTCATGATTGGTTCTAGGGGTTATAAAAATGGTCATCACCCCCTCAATATGTTGAATATGGAAATTTTTGCATCATCCTGTCATTTTCACATAATGTAATGTTTATATGTGCAAACCTAGAAATGTACATGACATGCTGCATGATGTGAAGAATGTGTTGGAAAAATAAGATATGCGTCACAACGTGACACATATGTAATTGAACATTACTCGATGTTGGTTTCTTCTACTTCATGAATTTTATTTCTTTCACATCCTATACTGGTTAATTATTCATAATGAAGAAACCATGTTTAAAGTCAAATTTATGATCTTAAACCCTTGTTTAATATTATTTCTATCGTTCAATGACCTTAAATTGTTCCAAAATCATCATACTTTGTGGAAACCCATCTTTTCAGTGGATATACTACTCATTTCCACTCCCTTTTCTCAATTCCACTTACTTATGACATCCTGAAAAATATGAAGAAAACAACTAGTGTACATGAATTTATTAAAAATAAAATCACTAGAATCAATGTATTTCAGTATTAATAATCTATAAAATAAATGCACATAGCACATGCGTAATGCTTTATCCTAGATCTAGGAACAATGATTTCAAATAGTCATATATCTCTATTCTTCACTCATTTAATAGTCAGCCTAATGATGATTCTCTTAATTTCATTAGAAATTTTTATAGTTAAGTTAAAGAGTAATATCCCTATGTGCATATTGAGAAGGATCTTATGATGTGGATATTACCTTATTATCAAAGGTTGAGGTAGGAAGATAGTTCTATAATTCAGATGAGGAAATATTTGACAACTGGAATCAAGTCTTCAACACATTTATTATTATGATTAATCCTATGAATTTGAGTATATAAGTGAGGACAAAAATTAAAGGTAGTATCCTGAATTAGGAAGAAATATTTCATAAAACATATCATAGATTCATAGTTTTACATAGGTTATGTTTAGAACACTAAATATATTCTCATCTTCTTATGGAAACATTATACAAATATCTCATTCCATACCATCATAATAATATAGATTAGTCTCATAGGGGTTATTTCTAATAAATGATAGCAGATAAAATCATATAACTATTTTATAAACATTCCCAAAAGTCCCAAAACAAGTTATCTAGGAACATAACTATTCATATATGTGAATTAAATCATCAAGAAGATGCAATAATAATTTACAATTCTTATAGGGAGAAATGTAATAACTATGGGATGTTCAATCATACTAGGAGATTCTCTCAAAATATTGAAAAATATATTTATCTTGATGAAAACGACTAATTTATGGACTATAGGGAAATAAAATCGGAGAAAAATGACACATCTTGGAACTATTATATGTCTAAATAACATTTTCATCCAAACACATCCAAGAGAGAACAAGGGAATGTTAAACAACTTTATTCTACCTCTAGTTTTTATAATAATACTAGAAATATTTCTCAAAACCTTGATGGCCCTTAAAAATATAATTAGGACTTTGAGGGGTTTGTTTGGATAATATTAATAAAGATAGACTGTAAAAAATCTAGACATAAAAACCTATAAACTGAAATGGGAAAAATTTCTAGGGGTCTCAGTTTTTTGGATAATAGAATGATTTCTAACACAATAATACTGAATCCAAAACAAAATTTGATATAAAATACTACTTTATCTGGATTAAAAAATCTATTAAACTTTCGAACATATCCTAGATAGGTTTAGAAAACAGATTTCACAAAATTTGAAAATCAAAATATAAAAAATGTAAAATTTTAAAAATTGGAAAAAATTACCAAGATAAAAAATATTATGAATCTATAATTTAAAATTATAATTAATAAAATAAAATTAAGTGGTAAAAAATAATGGAATGTAAGAACAATATAGGGTTTGAGGAGAAGTTGAGAAATCAACCTATTTTGTAACATGATTCCCAAAAAATTAATTATAATCAAAAGTGTCGAATAGAAAATGGCGAACCTAAATACATTAAGATCCCCTAACTATTTAAAATAATAAAATTGACTATTCCATTCACTAAGGACATAAAATCAATTATATCATATGTTAAATTACCTATAAGTTTTCTAGTTAACAAGTGAGTTTGGGAATAGTTGACCACCATAAATCTACATGGGTGAAAATACCGTTAAATAAGTCTCTCTATAAATTAAAAGTCCATGAATTAATTTTCTTATTTATAGGATATGAGAAAATAAAGATAAAAATTATTCATATGTCTTAGGATCTGGTATCAGCCTAATGCTTTAGTCCTTATTTAAAAATCTAGGTATATAAAATCATAAACTATCTATGGTCTCTCTTTAGTTTAATGATAGGTAAATTACTCATTACTATGGGATACTAGATGTCCTATTAGTTAAGATATAGAATATTTATTTTCCATATGATTTAATATTTCTTGAAATTGATTATGATGAAAGGGTTAAATTTAATGTGAATAAACCTACCTTAGCTACTGTGGGTACTATCATTGTTGTTTCCAAGTTTAATTGGTCCCTACAAGACAATTATTATCTAAAATAGTTTCAAATACTTTATAAATCCAAACCAGATAAGAGTTTTATGTATATATATGTTTTTTAGGATGTCTTTAAAGCCAATTTAAAATAATTTTTTTGACCATTATGATCAAATAATTTAAGAAAATGTTAACCAATACTTTAAATCCAATTATATTGAATATATGTCCACACAAGATCTATGAAAATTAGGTAAGGTTGATATTTTTCATAAAAAAATCATTTCTAATAACTGTGAAGTTGTTAAACTAGAAAACCCTATCTGCATAGAAAGTATCACTCATATTGGTGATCCACCACCATAACTACCTATTTTTGAGGAAATTATATCCTTAGATCTCAACCTTTAGTAAGGGTTTAAACTATTTTTTATTAAATTTTATTAACCTAAATATGTGATTTTTACATTTGAGGTTGATTGTTTTGAAGTCTCTATTAATATGGGGTAACTTGAGTTAAGACATACCATGGAATATTATAGATGTCAATTTGAGCTATTTTATTTTCTTAATGAGAACTCATATGCTGTGATTAATAATGTCTTTGATGATAATCAATTTAGTTTTGAAAAAATCACTTAATTTGAGTAAATTTTGGAATCTGAATTCTACATCAGGAGATCATAATTTGATTTATTTAGGTTGGTTTATTTTGATATTTATTCATGATGTTATATTTTTTTAAAAAATGAGCATGGGGCAGTAATTCATTTACCTGTTTCTAAGTTTATGGGAAACTCAATTGTGGTAGAGTACTTATATAAACATTTTGGTAACTTTAGTGATATTTATAGGTTATTGTAAACTATATTTTGTTCAATTTTGATCTTCAAGCCATAGAAATAGTAGGGAACAAAAATCTAAGTCCTAGAAACATGGAATATTTAGGTATAATATTGATAGATATTTATGTTTTAAAAATCATTGGAAAACATATTACAATCCCCACTCAATATTTTTAAATAAGAATCTTCCAAAACATCATACACCTCAAATGGTCATGTATTGTATTTTAGGAGTAATTATGGTTGAAGACTCTAAACTAAATTCATCATAAAAAAACCAATAGTTTTCCAAAAAAAAAATGATTTATTTTAAAATAACTATCATCAACATAGTTTTATTTCATCCATAAATCAAACACATGAAGTGGTAAAATGGACATGAGTTCAAGTGACTCTTCCAATAAACCGACCATATAAATAGAGTGGACCTACCATAATATACTCACCTGATCAAGAAATAAACTGACCATATAACAAGTCAATTGATGACATGAAGTAGAGGAGGGACTGAAAATATGGTAGATAAAGTGACCTTAAGGAGGTGTTGTACTGACTGGATGGGAAAGTTTTTTGGCCAACCATAATACAAAATTATTGGCCAAAAAAAGAAATAACCAAAAACACAAAGTGTGGTTTCTAACCATGCTCTAATTTAAGAGAACCAACCATCAGTCAAATGAACACAACTATCGAATGACCACAATATAGAAATCAACCAGGAATAATAAATTTCAATTAATCTTTATGACCGAAAATATTTTCTCCCTATATTATCTAGGATAAACTCTTTTTAACTCAATATTGGTTTTAATTTAATTATATTTGTACCTATTTAGTTTAAATGATGATTCAATTAAAATTTTTGGGATCTACAACCTAGAAACTAAAGATTTTACCCAAAGACAAAAATAGAAATTTCATTACACTACACACAAAAATAACAATCTTCTATATCAGGGTTATATTTATTTTAAATTATACAATTTTAATTTTCCCCATATTTATTTAAAATACAATAAATAATTTTAGTATGATCAATTCATATAATTATTTCTATAAGTTTTGTGTTTCATAATGTAATTTTAGTTAAGTTTGATGGTCAATGATACTACCATGATTTTGTTGAATTCCAAATTGAAATTCCATAATTATAAATTTTGTGTCAATTTGGATGTCTTTTTTAAACTTGGTGTTAAAGAAATAATCTTTTCTAAAAAATTATTATATTTTAAAATTTTTATGTGATGACCTATAGGATTTTTTGTTTCTAATATATCTTATTACTTTTGATTTGTAGAAAATTATTCTTTATCTTCATGGTAAAACTTTTAACATTAATTCCCTTTATTGAATTCCAGAATCCCTTTAAATATTAATATATTAAAGAAAATTCATCAACATCATGATTCAAAATTATTGACAATTTTGGGATTTATTTATAGGGGAAAGGTATTTATTATTTCTAGCTGTAATTCATTATTTTACACATCAGAAGCTTGATTTGTTTTTTTCAAATTTCATTGTAACTATAACACATTATGTGGGTGGTATTTTTTCAGAAATTTTAGGTTCTTTTAAAAATTGGTGAGGTTAATTTATTTTAATACTCTAAGGAATTAATTATGTACAATATTTTCATTTCTTCCATTCAAAATTTTATTTTTCCCAAATTTTTGCATTTGTATTTAAAATTATAATTATTATTTAATTAAATTTACTAAAATGCATCTTCCACTAGTTATTTTTATTTATTTTGTGTTAATTATTTAATGTTACTCACTAGGATAAAAAGAAAAGTTTCAATATTTTGTTAGAAATATAAATAATGTTTTTTAAACCCTTTCAAAATTATGAATAAATTTTTTTTTGTAATACTACAAACAATTTTTTAAACACTTATTTGTGAAGGGAAATCATATATAACATGCGAAACTATTCCGAAGGGAAAATATTTTTGAAAAATAATTCATTGTGAAAAATCAATTTTTCATTCTTGAGACTTATTTTATTTTACTAAATTTCAGTGATGGATCTGTTGAAGACATTAAATATCTTAAGGATCAGATAATTTTATGTGGACTTTCAATGATACATGTTTCCATTTACATTTTAGGGGTCTATTGAGTTTTTATTTCCAAACTATGTTTTAATTTAGAAACTATTTAATATTTTATAAAAAAATTATTTAATTATAATTCATTGCATTGTTTTATGGAAATGAGTGTTCTTGTTGTTTAAATGATAAAAATATTTATTTCCTTTTTTCTATTTTATATAATGAATTAATTTACAATAAATTTTTTAGAATTATTAAATATTAAAAACTTATTTCATTATTCTGATTTTTTTTGAAGGTATATGTGATTCATAATTTATAAATGGGAATTTTAATTAAATGTGACCTCAATGAAATGGAATCTAATCTCAATAATGGAATGTGCAATGGAAGCATCTGAATATTTCTAGAGATTCTTGAAAAATGAACCAAGTTGGGAAGTCTCTCAAGTTCATCACACACAACCCAAACAAATATGGACATGGAAGAGCACAATGTATTGGGGTGTTTTTATATTTTTAATTTTATGGAAGAGAGCTATGAAATGAATTCATGGTGATGACTATGTGGATGAGTTTGGAGGTTGGTAATTGTGAAATTTTATTTTACTTAAAATAGGAGAAATATTTCATAATTATGGTGGGGGGACTAACCATTCATCAAGGTAACAAACATCATTTGATATAGAGGAGCTATAATAGAATCTACTGACACATCGATGCATGAGTTCAGAAGAGATTGTGTAAGTGAAATAATGTGATGTCATTAGATAATAATCCTCTTGTCTTCTTCTTTATATCATATATTATTTTATCAAGATGGTTTTATTAAATATTTTGGTATTTTTAATTAACATGTGTAATTGAGAAGATTAGAAAAATTATATCGGATAAATTGAAATAACTTTTACTTATTTTTTAATGAATTTTAAACAAACATGTTTTTTTATCATTTTCTTTAGTGTAATCATTTTATATTCTTAATGATCATATTTCTTACTCCACTACATGAATTGACTGGTGAATATTTGAGGTTATCTTTTACATTTCAATTTGCATCGATGTATATAAATTGAAAATATTATAATTTTTCTTTTCTATGGAAATATTCATCCTCATTTTGAGTTATTTAAGTAATAGCAGTTCTAAGGGGAGTTATCTGGAATTACAATTAATGTAATGAAAATTAAGTATTAAAATTATATTTTCACACATAATTATCTCAATATAGTTAATTCTTTTGAAAGATAAATATTTTAGTCTATAAATTCTGTCCATTCTAGTTTCCCTAATTCTGCAAACTATTAAGACCTAATTTATTTAGATTTTGTTCTAAACATTACTCTCCTTAAACAGTTATTTCACATCATATTGTGCTCTAAATTTTCACCAACTAACATAATTAAATTATTTTTGTTTTTATATATTTTTTTTAATAAAAAAACTTATCCAATTGTGTTATTCAAACCTACACACCATTGTTTAACTAGTTACTATGTTTATATAATTTAAATTTGATTCTAGTCAATGACCTGGGATATCATAGTGCATATACCATTGATATATAGATAGAAATATATTAAAAAAAGGGTATCACTTGATATAAATATACTCATTTAGGTACTCTAGCATCTATTGAATCCTTATCCTAATGGACAACCAAAAAATATTTTATCTTGTAATATTTTCTAGGAAGTGAAGCTATTTAAATTTGATCATGGAATTAATGGATATATCTATAACCAGGAAAGCGATATGTTCTTTTTAATAATAATAATTAATTACATAATAGTATATAAATACTCTTAGATGTTCATTCTTATTAATAATGAGAATAATATTAGTTATCCATATAGGTTATTTAATATAGTGGCACATACATATCCTAAATGGATATTAAATCATTGTTGATGAATATTAATTACATTATAAAAAAATCTCCATATGAATGTAATAGTTTATTGAATTTGGAAACATGGAACACAATTTTATAATCTAGGAAATATCATCAATATTTCCCACAAATATCATCCCATTTAATACTCTTCAAATTCACAACCTGTATAAAACCTTTCTTCATAAACTGGGGAAATGAAACATAAGTAAGGGCGAGGTCATTTACTAAGTAAGTGTAAAAACAAGAGATGTCAATCTATGATCATATAAAAGAATAATATAATAATAAAGGTAAATGATAATTATTAGAATTTGAAATGTTTATACCCAACCTATCATAGATCATAAACTTGAGTCATGGAATAAATATTGGTAGTGCATAAGACATTAATCATTAGCAAATCAATGAACATGGTCCTTGATAGTATACCATTTTCATAAGAAATAGATTTGTAGAATAAACATAATAAATGAAAATATTATTTCAAGGATACCCAATAATACATTACTATCATGTTAGGCTTGGGATAACCACACATTTACCTACATCAGGGTTAGAATGACCTCCAATGTACCCTCTTTCATGATTGGGCTAACCACCAATGTACCCGTCTTTTATGAGGCTTCAAACCTCGGAAGAACACACCACCATGACCACTGGTATCCCTTTTATCATAGTGTAATTTTTTCACTCCCCAAACCATTATAGTGGAATAAGTCCCTTATTAAAACGAGTTCACTCCGAATTCCAACCATATATTACTGAACTGGATTCTCTCCCCTTTCCAGTCCAATTTTATTAAACCAGGTTCACTTCCCATTCCAGTAACATCTTAATAAACTAGGTTCACATCCCATTATAGTATTACCTTACTAAAACAAGTTCACTTCCCTTTCCAATCATGTATATCTCATTAGATATAAATCATTACCTAGTACACAATAGGGAGGTATAGATCCCACCCGTCACCAAATGAAAACCATAGGTATGTGTGAGAAAAGATCATAAAAATTAATCATATAATAACCCATGAAATAAAATTGGAATTATAAAAGTTTCATCATAACATAACCTATGGAAAATAGATATGTTTGATAAAAATTTCATCATAGCATAGCCCATGAAAAGAAGAAGGTTTCATACGATTTGGTATAAACCGTAGAAGAGAAATGGGTTTCATAAACATGAAGACATCAAACATAAACCATTCATAAAAAGAATATGAATGGTATCCTTTGATTTTATAACTATTAATTTATAGGTAACATAAATATATGAAATATTATATGGAAAATTGTTTTTAACAATCATTTATAAAATTTCTCGAGGAAAATATCCTTTCCACTTTTTTTAAAAATATTTTTTTAAAAAATATAAAATATTTTCAAAATCATTTACCATTGAAATAATTTGTTTAAAATATAAAAAATTCCCAAATATTACCGAGAATATTTACATTGAAATGAAATTTTAAAATATATAAGTGATTTTTGATATCATTGATTGTTCATGAATATAGGAAATACAGTTCATTTCATGCATAGTAGAGAACGATATTATTTCCAAATTTTTTATAAAATACAGATCAGAATTTATTTGAAATAAAGTTAAGATTAATTTAAATATATTAATGTTAAAAAATGGGTAAAAAGTTTATTTTAAAAATCTTATGATAATAACAAATAAAATTAAATCTTTTTGGAAAACATGGATTTAGAAGAAAACGGATTTCCAACAGAAGAGAGAAATAAAGTCATGTTTTCATAAAAATAATTTCTCAATTATCATAATTAATAAAGAGTGGAAAATGGTACTATTACATGTGAATAATAAAATAAAAAATAAAATTAAAAATAATTATTGAGAGTTAGATCATTACATTTCAACATTAGAGAATTAATCATAAATAACCTTGATAAATTATGAGATTATGACATAAAATATTTATCAATTTGGTATCATTGAATCATAAAACACATTAATAAATAAAACAATAAAACTCAAGATATCATGAATATGATTTAATTCATTATATTACATATCAAAGGGCCTGTATATACACCTTGTGAAACAATATTGGTGCATAACATGACATGCATCTGAAATAAGGAAAATTGAGAAAAACATTCCCTTAACGATTTGGTAACTTTTGAACCATACACCCCATTAATGAGAGATCCTCTAATGGATATGTAAATTACAATTATTTTATATAGAAAAATAATACAATATAATAATTGGATGTTTATAAGTCACGTTAATCTAATATGTGGTGAATATATCATTTGACTCACAAAAATTAAAAGTGAGACGAAAATTCCTTACCTTAAGTCTTGAATTCCATCATATATTTGAACCTCCGGTATAAAAAATATTAGTTTATAATAATTATATTAAAAAACCTTACTCATATATACTATACCATAAATTATTTTATAATGAATTTTATTACCTATTTATTAACAACTCCATGTAAAAAATATTTTTTAGGTAATATCATCTTTGTTTTTTTTTCATATGTGATTTGCCTTTTCATTTTTGGTCATCTTACTTCAATCATAGTTTCATCATATCTAGAATTTAAAACATGATATATATATATGTCATATATATTCTTAAATAAGTAATTAGTGTAATTCATAATATTTAATGATAAGAAATTATATACATCATTCATGGATATGGTAGGTCGTATAAACAAATGAAAACTGTTTCAATTTTCATATCATATTAAAAGATAGAAAAATATATGGTATATATATATATATATATTATCATTTGATTATACTTTTTATGTCATATATATCACATATTTGTTTTTAAAACCATCCTTAATACATTCAACATACAATGTGAATGAATCACATCGCATCATGAGGCGGTAGTCCAAGGTATATATTAGTGACTCTATCATATTCCCACAAAATGAAATTCATGATGTTACATTTGATATAATAATTATAGATGCATAATAAAATAATATATTTCATATATATCATTTATAAATTATAAATTATTCATTATTATCAACCTTGAAAGATGGAAATGGAAAAACAAAGGACATTGGTTCTTATGGAGGTACTCCATTGTAATCACGAATGATCATTTTGTAACTTGTTTGATGGATGTTTGTGATTTTGTAGGACATAAAGTTAAAATAACAAATTATATGTTATATAACATACTAATATTATTATATAATCATTTTATAATAATAATAGAAGGGTTTTGAGGAATAATTAAAACAAAAATACTCATTGATGAATGTTTACTCTTCTTTAGGTATCCTCTTAGGTTTTCACTAAATCCTCTCTTCGTATGATTTATTCAAAAACTAAGTCTTATAAGATTATTTTATGGATGTTGGGAAGTGATTCAGGAATATATTGGTTGATAAAAATGGTTTCATAGGTGTGAATATGTATGGAGAGTTTATTTTATAGTTGAGGAGGTGTGGTATTCTTTTAAATACTCAAATGTATTCACTATTGGGAGGTAAATATTACCTCAATAGAATCCAAATATGATAATTAATGCCCAATAGGTATGGTATGGTCAATCTAAACACCTAAAAAACAATTAAACACTGGGTTTAAACATTTAATTCCTTAAAATCTAAGTATCCCTATTTTTAACATTTTGGTTTTTTAATATAGTAACTAGTTTTCTAACCATGGAAATTTTTCCTTTAAAAATAAAGTAAGGTGACCCTCATTAGATAATTTAGATTCACAGATTAAAAATATGGAATAAAATTTATAAAATATAAATCATATGTGTGTTTGAAATTAAATTTAATATAAGTTCACATAACATGCAAAAACATCACTTTAACCTTAATTACGCTAACTTAGTTTTTACTATTTAATAGTTAATATAATAATTATAATGGAAAAACTCAACCATGATATACCATAGATGCTATTTATTAATATCTAAAAAAATTGGACGAAAAATTTATTTTTAGTAATTTTAAATCATTTAATAAAATATCATTTTTATAGACAAACATTAATGTCAATTTTGAATTTATTCCTTTAATTTAAATTTTAGAAATATTAATAAAATAATGGAATTCTAATATATTGTTTTTACATATTTTCATTATGATATATGAATCTAAAAAATTAATGTTATATAATAATTCAATTAATATACTTCTCATTTAATATTTTTAGAATAATTTATTTTATTTTATTGTTAACTAAATAATTATTGTGTTGGTGTTTCTTAAGCATTTAAAGTAATTATTTCCTATGAAAAAAATAAAATAAAATATCATGATACTAAAAGTTATTTAGAATTTAAAATTAAATAGATTTTAATGTCCAAGTCTGAAATAAATCCATTAAATAAAATATATATATAATACTTTATGTCATATTACATATTATCATTCTATTTTAACCCCTGATAAAATCATTTTTTTAACTGCATAAATTAATTTTTATATCATTCACTATTTATTTTGGTAAAAAATTATATTGATATTATTTAAAACAATAAATTATTCTCAATTAAAACATGTAGTACGATTTTCCAAATTGTATTCCTTTAATTTGAAAAAATCATTTGAAATCAACCTATTATACGAGATGAGAAAGTGGGGTTTAAGGAGAAAAAGTTTAAAAGACTGATATATTTTTATATCCAAATTCCATAGAAAATTTATTTCAATTAACTCCAGTGGATAAATGGATATAATTTGAATTAATTTTACCCTAATACCATTTAAAAATATAATTTAACTTTATAAATAAATTAAATGAAAATTCATTTTTTAATTATCATTCCATATTTTTAAATATTCATCTTAAATGAATCTTCTCAGAAAAATCACCAAAAATAAACCCAATCTATTTTTGATATTATAATTTAAAAAATATTTTTTAGTTTATCATCTTAATTTTATTAAATTTTCAAAAGTTATTTTTAAAATAACTTCAATATAATAAGGTGACAAAACAGTTTTTTTAGAAAATAATGTTTTCAGCATAAAATTAGGTTTATTATTATCTCTTTTATAGGAAATATTTTAGATTATTTTAAAATTTTTGATTTAATATTATTTATATATATAATTAAAATCACTAAATAAAAGTGATTTGGTTGGTTTATTAATATAAAACACACTTGTACATAAAAAATTATTCATAAAAAAATTCCATTTTATTTTCAAAAGGGTTTTATTTTCATCTCAAATTAATTAGTCAGAATAGAATTATATAAACATTTTCATAACATATTTTCATAATTTATTTAATCCTATTCATACCCTTTATTCCAATAGGTATTTTATAACTATCATATTAAATATTATTATGAAAATAGTATGTCATTTTTGGTTTAAACCCAGTGTTGCATGTAATGAAATATAAACTCATAATTGCGTGTAACAAAATACTAACCTAGTATTGTGTGTAATAAAAGACAAACATGGGGTAAAATATCAAAACAATTAAGTATATATGGAAACAATTCACGAAATCATTGTGTGTTACATTGAACATCTATAATGACGTGAACCTAGATTAGTTTTTCCAAATCATCATCTCTTATGGTGATTTGGTATCAAGTCATATATATCATTTACTATTAATAACCATGGTATTTTTTTGGTGGTAATAAATGATGGATTTCCACCAAGGGTTCTATCCCTACGAACTACATGAAATTTGATGAATATACATTACCATGTTTCGTTAGAAACATGGTGAATTTTTCATATTCAATTAAGACATAGATTCATAGTTAAAAATATTTCATAAATCTTCTTTATTTTTAATATTCACATGCTTGATATCTTCAACGAAAAAATAAATACATTATTCAATGGTTGGACGGTTTTCACTGATCTTTACTATATTAAAGAAATAATTTACATCGTTATCATAATCTTCAGGTAGATAATGATGATCAGAATTGGGGATGGAATTCCAAATCCAATGATCCTATAAATATGATGTCGTAGGTCCCCAAGACATTATATTTTCACTTATAAATATCTTATAAATAATAAAAATTCCATGTATGGGTTAATTGGGAGTTTTTCAACCCTATATTTCAATGGAAACACATCATGTAGATTCTAATATGTAAATGTTATATAGGGTAAATTTTTTATATATGAATAGATGGGAACACACCAAAAAATCGGTCAAGACAGCCATTATAGAGAAGAATATTTTCATGTAATATTAACCACTATTTTTAAGGATAAAGTAACTTCCCATGTTTGACCTTGTTACTTCTATGTGATAGATATGGAGTTTAAAAAACTCCTTTACATAATTTCTCGGGTCATTTCATATGTTTTCCTGTCTATTTAAGCCTTCAACAAATATTGATTTCATTTTTTGTGGTTTATTTGATAATATATTGTTTTTTTGAGTATCAATGTTTCAGGAATTAATATGGTAAATTATATTCTTCACTATAAAAAACTCCCAATTTCTTACAAATATATAACTTCTTGAAAAAATGGTATTAAGAGGGTATGGGCACTTGTTATTGAAGATATAACTTTTCCCATATGAAATTGAAAAGGGTTCTCAAACTAAAAAATATGGTCTCAGTATTATATATGAGATATCATAAGAATGACTTTGAACTAACCTTACCAAATGTATTTTTATACTGTTATAATGGACCTTTATGTTTATATTAGATTGGTTGGATAATTTATTTTTGCTATAGGATTTTGAGGTTCTGAATTGGAATTATTTTAATCTTAGATATGATATCTTATAATTATTGAGAAATATAATATTCATTTAGATTTTTGAATAGGTAGATAAATAAGTCATTGCATTATGAAATTCCTCCTTGTACATGCTCCGAAATAGAGATAATTTTGTGATATTTAGTTAACTCTCTTTTAGCATGATATTTCTCTATAATAGCAACAAATATCTCAAAAATATTTAGGGTTTCAAAGTACCTCAATTATGACCTTCCCATGTTCTTCAGATAAGTGAATGGAAGAAAATATTAATATACTTTTTGTAAAAGTGGTGAAGTGATTCATCACATCATAAAGTTATGAGAAGAGGTTATAATCTCCTACCATAAGAATTCCCTATATATTAATACACAAAGGGTTATATATATTATTAAGATAATGCACCTAGGTAATGTCATGAAGGTTATTATGTTTCCTATGGTCTGGGGAAATTAACTCTTACTAAACATTTTGTTTTTTCAAGAAACTATCTTTTACATAATAAATTTACCTGCTGAGTTAATGAAGTGGGAACATTAGAGGGTCCTAGGTGAACTACCTCTCCTAGTTTTCTTGTTTAATCAATATTATTAATATTTAATTCACATATATTATATGATTAGGGTTACCCTCTAACTCTAACACTTCATTGGGAATAAATGGGATACCCTAGTTCATAAACCTTTTATAATTTATCATGCTTTTATACCAATATAATATTAATGATATAGGTGAATAAGGGACCTCAAATTAGAATTTTTTTTAGAATGAAAAATTCTATGCCCCGAATATTGGTTGAATATGGTCTATATGTATCTAGAGTTCTTATGTAACTATGAGTTTTTATCCTCCTCTTGAACACGTCACTGTTGTTTTTACAAATCACATGAGATTAACAATTAAAGGATACCACTATAAGGGGTTTTGGAGTTACTAAGGTTATGTATAGATGATTTAATAACAACTTAATAATCATTTTTGTGTGATTAAATGACTTCCTTGTTATCTAGTCAATATGCATATATATGCTTCTATTTGGTAACTCCATTAATTCATCATATTCATATTGAATGGTAATAGACATGGATTTTTTGTTTGATTTTAGATTACTAAGATACATAATGATTTTATCCACAATACATTATTAAAATTCTACAATTAAAAATAATTTTTGTACTTTATGTTCCAATATTCTTGGATTGGGGAAATAGTTAGGTTGATCTCTCATCCTTGCTTGCATATTTTTTCTGATCTCCTACATCTTGTTTAAAAAACTTTAGGGTATAAATAAAATACCCATGAGTTTATTTTGGATATAAATATATTAAATTATTCTTTATATTATTTAAATCTTGATTCATTTTATCTTCACACATATCATTTTAGAGTTTGAGCCCTCGAACCAACTCCTATATACATTATGATAAACATGTATTCATTGTAGGTATATTAATAAACTCTATATCACATCATGATTTTTCTTCTATATGAAATATTATGTGACAATGTCTTAATAGTATACATTGCACTAAAATGTCATAGAAGATCCATATTATGATGAGAACCTGGTAGTTTCATGACACTATTCTAGAATATATGTTCTATAACCGAATGATATCATTTGAAGGGAAAAAAATCATACAGGTTATCAGGGGTGTAGACTCACAGGACTTTGCAGCACCATCTCATGGTGTACACCCTTGGTAATGTGTAGGAGGATATTGCGATAACAAGACCTTCCAATAAGAAATCCACATTTATAATTGTCATTGGATGTTCTTATCTGCGGTTGTGTGTATTGGTCCATAGTATTTATGATTATTATTAATGTGTATTATGACTCATGAATATAGATGTATTGGTGAAAAAAGTGATGACTTATGTTCACGGCGAGGTAGGATATATTGGGTTTGTCACAAGTAATACATCATTAATGAATAATACGATAAAGTATTTGTCCCTTCTGTTCCATAAAAGAAGATGATATCTTAGGCCCTTTTATGGAAATGATATAACCTAAATAAGTCCATGGACATGGTGTTCTATAGGTAAGTTCAATTTCCTAGAAGTCAAAGAATGAAAAATCATGCACATGGGTGGATGGAACTTGCATGAAACCCACATGATTAGAGATATTGAGAAAAAGGGACTATATTAAACGGTAAGAATTTGTATGAGATGACATGTCATTAAAACATTAAATTATTTCTCTATCGGTGCCTTGGAGTTTTGATATATGCTAAACATGTAGTTTAGGCTGCTCCACCAAATGATACAAAGAAAGAGACCTAGAGGGTCACACACTAAGTGTATCCAGTATCTCAGTTAAGTAATATATTATTTAAAAATTTGAAGAAAATATTATTCCTAGTTGTACTTTAATAATCATTCATGGAAGTCTGGTCATATTTATTTTGAAACTAGTTATTTGAGAAAATATATTATGGGTAGAATAATTAATAAATATTTATTTTCTATTTAGTGAATATAATATTATATATTTATTGGAAAATAATGTAGTGACATTTATTTAATAAATAAAAAGTCATTATTCAAGGTCTAATAAATATGGTGGAGGATTGGCAGACCAATTTAATGGTCTAGTGAAAAAATAATATTGAATATTATTTGATTAAAGAATAATTAATTTTAACTCACAAGATAAGCTCATTTCATGAAATAATATTGTTATTGTTATTATTTGACATGGATGTTTCTATAGGATTATAAAAATAATTAAGGCACTTGTGAGAATTTTTTATTATTACCATATTGAAATAAATACCTAGTTATATTATTTTATTATTAGCCAAGTTGTATCCAAGGGACACCAATTTGTGTTATTCACAATGAATTGGAGAAAAAATATAAAGCCTATAGATTTCATTCCACTACAAGAATTCTCTCAAGAACGAGAGAAATCATCCTGCAATAGATGAAGGAGAACAATTTGGAAGAAGTTATGAATGCGATCAAAGGCGGACATCACAAGTGTAAGGATCATTTGTGATAGCATACATATAATGCTTAAGTTATATCTATAGATACATGGAACACATATGGATCACCACTAGAGGAATCCTACACATGGATTCTACAATATAATGGTGAAGCACTATATATATGTATCTGGATGCATCACTAATGAAAGAATAACCTTTGAGGTAATTCTTATTTATGTAAATTAATTATAAAAAAAATATGTTTATCCTCTCTCTTGGTTATGAGTTTCTATTCTTATTTTTCTAAATCCATGATTTAATTCTTTGGATACTGGAATTCATCATCATATTAATCCAAGATTGACCATTGATTACAGAAAAATTAATGTTGGGAACCGTTCCTCCCACGATTCTGCTCCACCCAAAACCTACAAGTGTTGTCAGGGATGGAATATTATTGTTTCTAGTTATTTAAATAATTCGTTGATGATTTAAGATTTAATAATTTAGTTTTCCAATTCATGTTTAATAGTTAGTTTTAATCTGAATTATGATAATTTTTCTTCCTATATCATGTATTGGTGATCTAATAGAAACAATTAATTTTTTGATTAAATTTGAATAGAGTAACTCATATAGAAGTGCCAAGGGTTATGTATAGGTAACAAAGTAGTAGATTCCTTGCAGTTAGATCTACACACCATGTAGTTGTGTATAATTCAACAAGAGTAGTTCAAAAGTTACCCAACCCGTGTGCATTAATGACATGTGGTGTAATTAATTCTTACATTGTGTGTTGAACTGGATAGACTGGTGCACAGTACACCATACTACACGTTGTGTGCCCAAATGGTAGGGAGTGCAGTCCCTTTCGAGTCAGGGCTGGGCAGTGTATTCTATACACGACCAACCCACCTGGTGACCATGTAACATGGAGTCAACATGGTGTGTGTCCCACCAGACACATCATGTACTACAAGATTTCCAAAGTATGCCTCACATGCTGAGTCTCTAGGAGTGTACTTTGAATACACAGTGAAGAATGTACACACTATATAGATCAGATCTACACACCACGTACTTTTACCAGTTACTCATATTTAAAAGTTATTATATTATGTAACCCATCAGACATGTACTTATGTTTGAGCATAAAGCTGGGAAATTCCATGTGATAGGTTTGAATAAATATATATATATATACAAATATTTTATTAACATCTACATAATATTCGTTATCTACACATCATGTATGAGTTGTATTACAATTAGTATTCTATGTGAATCCTATATGTCAAAAATAAAATAGTGTATACAAGTATAATACAAGTTGGGTAGTTTTGGAAGGTATTCACCAGGTTACGTCAATGGTACAAATTATGTACACCATTAATTTTAAATGACATTACTAATTTTTTTAAAATTATAATGGATGATAATATCAAGTAAATTCAGAAAAAAGGATTAAGATAAGAGGATTTATTAATTAAATATAATAATTAATCGATTCATGTGTGATTTATCTTAGATAAGAATGATTAAATAATTGAATTCTGGTTTTATTAAATGTATAATTTATTGAATGTATGTGGATGAGCATGAGCTAGACCAGGCCTTTGTACATGATTGGTTTACCTTTTAATTTATTATTAAATTAAATTATTGGCATGATTTCATTCTCTCCTCCTTAATATGCAGGGCCTTAATTCCCATGGTTTCTTTTATATAATCCCATTTTTACCTCTCACCTACGTGTGAGTAAAATAATATGTAACGGATTGAGCTCCAAAGCTAGTGGAGGTGGTTCAAGTTCGGATGGGATGGAAAACCAATCCAAGGATATACAAAGGTAAATCGGTGGAAAGCTGTAAACATGAAACTAATTGGTTCAAGGTGTTTCTCCCCTAGGCCAGTGGTTAGTTTATGAACTGCTAGATAAACGAACCATTAGAACAAGATCATGATCTTACCCTTTATTTTATTTCTGACAGTTGTATGGTTATTAAATATAGATTTTTCATTATGATCACATAATTAATGAATTAACAAGCATGCAATATGGAACTAAAATAAACTGGATTATGCAGAAATATTATATAATACATGGTTAATACCTTAATCTTATCCCACTTAATATTAACAAGCATGTGAAAAGATAATAAATGGAAATATAAGCATAAAGGATAAAATCTATAAACAAAATATTAAGTTGGTATAACCTTCCATTACTCTGGTTAGAATTGAACCATAGTTCAAAGTTCATAACCAGCCAAAGTTAGGGTGCTTTAAATTATCAAGTAATTCTAATTTAAGTTTTGGGTTAACTTGACTTAGTTTACATCAAGTTTTGACTATCAAAGTAGGACATAGTGTAACTGAGAGGAAAAGGTTGAGGAAATCCAAAATTAAGTGTTTTAGTATTGGGGAGTCCACTCAACAGATCAAGGAGCTATGAGTTAATGTAGTTGGCATTTGGAATTTTTACCTAAAACCTTTGAAATATCTTGACCACAAACATTTTGGGAAATGTGAAGGGAAATATGGATCCTTACCACTTGAATTTCCAAACAATAGGATATTATGAATCCAATGGAGAGGGTTATTGGGTGTCAGTAAAATAGCAGGAAACAAATGATTATTTATTTTTCTTAATTTTATTAGATAGTGAACTAAAATTATATTCATATTATTTGTCGAAATGACACTAAAAATGGCGTCAAACATATCATTGTGATCTATACTCAAGAAGGAAAACCTTTTCACTAGAACTAATTTCTAGGAGTGGAAAAGGTGGCTTCAGGTCATCATTATCCAAGAAAGGAAACTATAAGTGATGGAAGAAACATTACCAGTTGCACCTTTAATTGATGTGACTGATGAGGAGCTCTCTTTTTATGGGAAACAAATGAATGATTCTACAAAAGTTATGTGCCTCATGCTATCATTCATGACCAATGATATCTTATAGCAACAAGAAGAAATTGATGCTTATAGCATGATGTCTCCTCACCTTAGGGATCTCTATTAGTTGAAGGTGAGAAAAGAGAGGTTTCTGATCTCAAATTCATTGTTCATCACTAATCTTGGAGAGTCAATGCCAGCTGGACCACATGATGTTAGACGTATTGGCTACATTGAGCATCTGGACATGTTAGGGATTAAATTCCTGGATGAGTTGTATACAGATCTCATACTATCATTACTACCCAATACCTTCTTTAGTTTTATTGTGATTTATAATATGAGAAATAATGAGAAGAGTATATCAAAACTATTTACTTTAATTATATAAGAGGATGAGGTCATGGGGAATGAAAAACCCCTAGGCCTTATGGTGAATAAGAAGAGGAAGGAAAATGAAAAAGGTATTAAGACATACAAATAGTCTAAAGATACTAAGCATTGTATGAACTAGAAGAAGAAGATAAAACGTTATGGAAAAGAAAAAGAGGTAGTATGATTTACATGTGGAAAGTTAGTCCATTGGAAGAGGAACTGCACCCAAAGGCAATGAGAAGCCAAAGGTGCATTCGTTATCAAATGAAATAATTCAATTTATATGCATTGATGATTAGATACAGTTTGTGGTGCTCACATCTGTATTCTAATGTAGGAACCAAGTAAAATACAAAATATTGCTAGAGGAGAGGTGGATCTGTGAGCTACCGATGGTGTGAGGCTAACTTCTCTTACCATTGGTGACTAACACATCACAATGCCAACAAGAATGATTTTTGTTTTACATAGTAGTTGTTATGTACCTATTCATACCAAAAACATAATTTTTATATCTTGCTTGTATACATATTGGTTTATTTTCATGTTCAGAAATAAAAGTTATATCTTTTATAAGGACAACATATGTCGTATATGTTAAATTATAAAAAAAAGTTTTTGAAATTGAAAAGGAATCAAGTTCACATGACATATATAACCCCATTTGTGGTATCAACATCTCGTTCATGTAAAGAAGAAGCATTTTATAAAGCTCTTTCAAGATGGTTATTTATACTCTTTTGAGCTAACACCACTTGAAATATGTCATTGTTTAGAAGGGGAAATGTCCAAACTGCCATTTGGCTGATAGGGTGAAAGGAATACCGAGCATCTAGTATTGGTACACACATATGTGTGAGGACCATTTCCAGTAAATGCTAGAAGTGGATATTCTTACTTCATAACTTTTACTGATGACATGAGTACATATGGCTATATTTACATGATGTGGTATAAGTCCAATTCCTTTTAGATATTCAAGGAATTCAATAATGAAGTAGAGAATCAGCTTGGTAGGAATATAAAGAGGCTTTGATTGGATAGAGGTGGAGAATATCTTAACCAAGAGTTCATCAAATTTCAATGGGATTTAGGGATTCTATCTCAACTCACTCCACCTAATACACCACAGTGTAATGGTGTTAATGAAAGGAGGAACCATACATTGTAAGACACATTAAATTCGATGAAGAGTCATGTAGACATTTCACTATCTTTTTGGGGATATGCATTACAAATTGCGCATACACATTAAAAAAGTACCAAATAATTTAGAAAATGAAATTACCTTCAAGTTATGGAGTGGAAAGAAACTCATTTTTTTGCATACACGTGTATGGGGATGCGAAGAATTTGTTAAATCTTTCTAATGAAAAAAACATGCACCTTGAGGCATGAGGGGTATATTTATTGGGTATCTCAATGAAATAAAGGGATAGTACCTATAAAACCCCTTGGACAATAAAGTAACTATCACCAAACAATATGTCATTCTTAAGAGGGAGCACATCCTAAAAAAGGATATTGGGAAAAAGATTGAATTTAATAAAGTTGATGCTCAAGATACATAGGTGTTGGTATAGGAAAAAGTTCAACAGGTTCCCATGGAAGAAGTAGTTCTTGAAATACACATACTACATAGGAGTGTAGGATAGGTAAGGTAACCATAGAGATATGGTTTTCTTATCACCAAGGCTGGTGAATCAACATTGTTGGACAATGATGAACCCCTCTCCTACAAGGTGGAAGTAGAGAGAACAAAAGATGTAAGATTGCTAGAAGTTATGAATTTAGAAATGGATTTCATGTATCAAAACCATGTTTGGGTTCTGGTCAATGTGCTAGTTAATGTAAATCCTATTGGGTGTAAATGGGTATTCAAGAGGAAACTGGACATTGAAGGTAAGTAAGTACCTATAAAGAAAGGCTCGTTGATAACAGTTTTAAATAGCATCAGGGGATTGACTACGACGAAGTATTTTATCCAGTTTCCATTTTTATATCTACCATAATCATATTTTCCCCAGTAGCTTACCGTGACTATGACATTGGGAAGATGGATGTAAAAACTTCATTCCTTAATGGGAACCTTCAGGAAGATTTCTATATGACATAACCAGAATATTTTGTTGCACTAGGTAATGCCAAAAGGGTTTTAAATTTGCAGAGGTCCATTAATGGATTGAATCAAGAATCCAAGTAAATGAATATTTGATTCAATGAGGATATAAGGGAATTTGTTTTCATTAAAAATGAGTGTGATCTATGTGTTTACAAAAGGTTTAATGGGAATGTGGTCGTTATCCTAGTTGTATATGTTGACAAAAAATTACTTATTGGAAATGACATACCAGTCTTACAGTCAGTTAATGACAGGTTGAACATGTGCTTATCCATTAAGGACTTAAGCGAAACAACCTATATTCCAGGGAGCAATATCATTTGTTATATATACAAGAGGATACTTGGACTAAGTCAAAGTACATATATTGACCAGATATTAAAGAGATTTTGTATAGAGAAATCGAAGAGGGGTTTGGTTCTAGTGTTTCATGGAATATATCTTTCTATGAAATCATGTCCCCATACACAACAGGAGATAGATAGAATGAGTAAGATCTCACACTATTCAGCAATGGAATCTATCATGTATTACATGGTATGTATTGGACATGATGTTTCCTACGCACTGATAATTGTTGGAATATATCAATAAGATCTTGGAGAACAACACTGTAATGATGTTAAGACTATCCTTATGTATCTTAGAAGAAATAAGGATATGTTCTAGGTGTATGAAGGAGACGAGGAGCTTTTCATTATAGGGTATGCTGATTCTAATTTTCAGACAGCTGATAATGATCTAAATTCACAATCAGGATATGTTTTCTATCTCAATAGAGGAGTTATGAGATGGAAGATTTCAAAGCATTCAGTTGTAGTAGATTCTATAGTGGAGTCCAATTACATAGTATATTATGATGCATACAAGGAATATGTCTGAATTTAGAACTTTTTCTAGGATATTGTTGTGCTACCTTACAGTAAAGACCTTATCCCATTGTATTGTGATAATACTGCAGTGGTGGCTCTTGCATAATAGCTAAGGTCACATCAATAGACATAGAATATACTCCTGAAGTATCACCTCTTGAGGTATTTTCATCATATGAGTGAATTTTCAGTGAGTTGAGTATCTATGGAAGAGAATGATGTGGACCCCTTGACTAAATTCCTATCTCCGTAGAAGCATGAGTATCATGTGAGAGATTTTGGACTAAAGGTTTTTAGTATATGGATCTACTACAAGTGGGAGTCTCTTGGAGTTGGTTCCCTAGATCCAACCTATACGTACTTTATAATAAACATGTATTAATTAGATAGATATGAATAAAGGCATTATCACATCATTATTTTTCATCATCATTAAATTGTATGTGATAATGTCCTAATATTAGCTGTCATACTAAAAGTTCATAGCGGATTGCTGCTATGATGAGTACCTAGAGGTGTCATGACAATATTCTTGAATATATGTTCTATAACCAGATTATATCATTTGAATGGGAACAAATGATATAGGCTATCTCGGGTGGAGACTCATAGGACTTTGAGAACCTTGTCATGGTGTACTCCCTTGGTAATTTCCAATAGGATATTATGAGAATGAGAATTGCTAGTATAAAACCCACATTTATAAGTGTCATTGGATGTTCCTATATGCAGACATCTATATTAGTCTTTAGAGTTTAAGATTATTATTAATGGAAATTGAGACTCACACAGTTATATGTATTGGAGAAAACATTAACCACATATGTTTGCGGTGTGGTAGGATATGTTGGGTGTGTCATGAGTAATACTAAATTAATGAAACATTTGAGAAAGGATTGGTCCCTTATCTTCCATAATGAAAGTGGATATCTCAGGCCCTATGAGGGAAATGATATACCCAAAATAAATCTATGGTCATGGTGTTTTATAGGCAAGTTCAATTTCTAGGAAGTCAAAGAAAGAGGAATCAAGACCATGGTTTCATGGTACTTGCATGAAACCCACTTGATTGGATATATTGAGATAAATGGATTATATTACACGATAATAATTAGTATGAGGTGACATGTCATTGCGGGATTATGTTCTTTCTCTATGGGGAACATGGTGTGTTTCTAGATGCTTACATTGGACTTTAGTCTACTCTACCTAATGAAACCAAGAAAGAGGCCTAGAGGGTCACATACTATGTGTATCCAGTATCCCAGTTAAATAATATATTTTTTCACAAGTTGAATAAATATTAATCATGATTTTAATTTAATAATTATTCATGGATGTCAGAATTTATTTATCTCAACACTAGTTATTCGAGAACATATATTATGGGAGGAATAATTAATAAATATTTATATTCTATTTAGTGAATATAATATTTATATATTTATTGGTGAATAATGCAGTGATATTTATTTAATAAATAAATCGTCATTATTCAAGGTTTAATAAATATTATGGAACATTGGAGAACCAATTTAATTATATAGCGAGAAATAATAGTATTGAATATTTTTTAATTCAATAATATTTAATTATAACTTACAAGAAAAGTTCTTGTTAGGAAAGAATACTATTGTTGTTATTATCATACATGGGGGGTTTCCCTAGGATTAATATAATACTTAAGGCACTTTTGAAAATTATTTATTATTACCCTAGTGAATTAAATACCTGGTTATATTATTGTCTTATTATCTAAGATCTAATGAAGAGAATACAATTGGTGTTGTGAAAAACTAATTGGAGAAAAGATCTCAAATCTATAGAGTTCATTCCTCTCAAAGAACACTCCCATGAACGAGAGTAATCCTACTCCACCGAATCAAGGAGAACACTTTGGAATAGGTTCTCTAGGTGATCAAAGGCAGACATTTCAAGCACAAGGATCTTACATGTTAGAACTTAGAGACTCCTTCAGTAATGTCTGGAGATACATGGAACATGTGAAAATCACTACTAGGGGAATCCTACACTTGGATTCCCCAATGCAAGGGCGGTGCACTGAAAATATGTGATCAGACTCATCAATGAAGAAATAATAACCATATAGGTAATTATTATTTAATTAAATTAATTATAAACAAAATATGTTGATCCCATATTTTGATTCTAGGGTTTTATTATTATTTTTCCAAATCCATGATTCAATTCCATTGATATTGGTGTTCATCATCATATTGATCCCATACTGATCATTGATTATGAAAAAATTAAAGTTGGGAACCATCCCACCCATGCTTCTGCTGTGCCTGAAACCTACATATCTAGCCTGTTTTAAGTATGATGTCTAGATCTCTATAATAGAGTTCAAGGAGGTATATCTATTAGATACCTAATCCGTTTATGTTTTAATACTATAGAAACTATATGTTGGAGAGTGATAATGGTTTTACCTACCTTCTTAAGCCTTCATGTTATATCTTGAGGTACTTGTTTAGATTTTAGTCAAGGCCATCATAAATAATTCTCTATACATTATGTTATTTCTATGAATTATCAATATCAATAATGTATTACTGGAAAAAACATTTAACATCTATTTTTTTACCTTCCAACATTAGTAATAAAGAGTAATTAAAAAAGAAAATTTTATAGTGGCACATTCCAATTCAATTTTTATAGACCGAATTCAAAACCCCATCTAAAAGGTGGAATATCAAAGGGTTTCAATGTAATTTCATATTAAAACCATTGTTTAAATCTTTCATTCTATAATTTCAACATCAATTATTTATAAAATGGATGCGGGAAGTCCTTATTGAAGGCTTATTATGTCATTTTATGCTAAAACCAACATTGAAATCCATCAAGGATGCCTTTCCATTCTAGATTTATAAAAACACACGTGGAAAGATGAATTTGTTTAAAATATATTTTAAAAAACACAATCCTATTCCTAAAAACTGAAATAAAAAACTAACACTAGTAAAAAATAGTTGAAATAGAAAAATATAATAAAAACACATTGAGAAATTTTAAAACATTTTTTATAAACATACATCAATATGAAACTAAAACTGCGAATTAGTGAAACATAAAAAATATTCTGAAAATAAAATTGGAAGGTGTTTTGTTTTTATTGAGTTATAAAGATAAAAAATATAAAAAAACATACAAAATTATGTATTATGAATTTAAAATTAACATATTTGTATATATTATGAGTTTTATAATAAAACTAACATATTTAAAATATTTTATTGATCTTGTCATCCTTATCTCATGAATGAAATGTAAAACATAATATCCACATTTAGCACTACATTATTGATCATGAAATTGTGTTTAAGGAACAAAATATTAAAAATGAAAATAATTGATATGTAAGAAAAAAGACTTAACTGATATAAACTTTATCTACCTCAACATTTACTTATTCAATTTTTTTTGTTCCGCTATTGAAGAGTGATCCCTATTGAACCCAATCCACAATGTATTTTTATTTACAAATATTAATTATCAATACCACTTTAAAATAAAAAAACTATGACTAAATAAAAAAATTAATATAATAAAAATTACTACTTTTACAACTTGTTAAATATTCTTCGAACACCACCCAATAAAAAGCATAACCAATATTCTCTAAATTATTTTGTAAAAAACATGAATAACATCCAATTTACACTAAAATATAATAAATTAATCATTAATAATAATATAATGAATATTGAAAAATTAATATATATTTGTTCTTACCCATCAAGGAACTGAAAAAACCAAAATCTAATCTAATTTTTTTAATATTTTATATTCATATTCAATTATGGATTCTTAGTTAAAGTATGTCATGTCAGTTAAAATGTATTATTTGTTTATAAAACCATTAATAGAAGTGAAATTTTATTGAATTCAAATAGTGTAGAGATACATTAACAACCAAGGATTTTCATAAATGGATATTACATATTTTTAGATGAATTTTCAATACATTACAAAAAGACATGTCTAACATGAAAATGAGAGTATGTGAATATGAGCGTAAAATTCTACCTTAACAATTCATTATAAACCTAGGAAAGAAGCATAATAAAGGTTAAGATTAGATGCTCAGTAAGGGTAAAAAGGAAGATGAAAAATCCTAACATGAAAATGAGAGTATGTGAATATGAGCATAAAATTTTAAAACCACACCTTGTATATCAATAACATCAATCTTGAGTCCTAAAGTAATAAGGGTTAGAAGTTCATAAGACATTGATCATAACAAAATCAAGTAAAATGAGCCACGAGATCATAATATTTGAATAAGAAAAAGATATGGGGAAAACACATAATCCTAGGAAAACTTTTGTCAAAGTTACTGAAAAAGGCATTCATAACATGTTAGGCTTTAGAAAAAAGCCTATGTACCAACTTCGGGCTTCAGTTCACTAATCATGTACCCGATATTTTGGAATAGGTATAACCACCTATACCCTATTTTCTAGGCTTGTTCTAACCAAAATTGAATCATCCTTTTCAGGTTTAGGCTAACCACCTATATACCCTTTCATCTCATAGAACATTAATCGTTACCTAATGAATTTGATATAGATATATGTCCAACCCATAAAATAATAAAAAACACATATATGAGTGACATAAGATCGTAAAACATTCATCATACCATAACCCATGAAACAAAAATAGGTTTCATAATCATTTCATTTTATCTTAACCTTTATAAAAGATACATGTTTCAAAATAATTTATTTGTTTCATCATATCAAAACCCATAAAAATAAATAATATTCATAATATTTTTATCATGTTATACCTATGGAAGAGAAGTGGGTTCCATAAACATCATGTATTCATAAACAAAAACCATTCATATAAATAATACTAATGACATCCTTGTATCATAATACCAATATAGAATATGTAACCTCAAAGTATTTAATCTTAGTTGGAGAAGTATTTTGAAATAAAAATCACATGTAATGTTTCAAAAGTAAAATTACCCTTCATTGAAAATAAATCTTTAAAGAAAAATACATTTTCAATTTTTTTTATTTCAAAATAAAATTTAAAACTTATAAATATTTCCTTAAATAAAGTAGAAATCATGATGGTTTGAAATTTATTCATTCCCCACATGTTAAAACAATGATTCCTTTCACATTTTCAGTAAAATCCAAACATACATAGTTTTTGAAAACGACATACAAATTTATTTTATAACATTTTGTAAAAATTTAAACAAGGGTGAAAAGTTATTTTATAGATTAACTTAATAGAAATTTTAAAAATATTTTTCATAAATTTTTAGAAAACATGTTTTTGTATATAAAATGGATTTCGACAGAAAATAAAAATAACAACTACTTTTCAAAAAAAAAACACTATTGAACTCTTGACTACAGAAAGATTGTAAAATGAATTATAAACATGTATTCCATATAAATTACTAGTGTATAATAAAATAAATTATTTTCTTGAGATATGGATCATGATATTCTATCTTCAGAAACATAACAATAAAAAATCCCAATAAATAATGAGATTGTAACGTAAAATATTTATCAGTTGGTTAACTTTGAAACATAAGACCAATGAAGTAATATAATTAAATTAAACTTAAAATATCATGAATATAAATAAATTGATGATATTAGATTTCAAATAGTCTGTATATACACCTCTTAAAAGAATATAGGTTCATAACATAACTATATGTCTCAAAAAAGCAAATTGAGATGAAATCCCTTACTAATTTGATGAAATTTTAACTATAAACCCCATAAAAGAGATATCCACGAAAGTATATTTAAATGAAAATAATTTTTAGTAGAATAATCATAAAATAAATTAATAGGAAGTATATATACCACATAAAAGAAACATATGATGAATATGGTATTTTTCTCATAGAAAATAATAGTGAGACAGAAATCCCATACAACTTTTGTAATCCTATAAATCATAAGCCACAATAAAGAATAACATAAAATGTAACATATAATATCATTAAAATTATTATATTCATGATATATCAAGTCCAAGGGGTAGTATATATACCACAAAAAATAAATTGTTGTTGAATATGCACATATCTCCCATAAATATAAGAGAAACTTGATATCCATTTTTTTAAGTGTCATCTTCCTTTGTACAAGTTTAAAAATCTTATATAATAAATATATGTTTATTATAAATTTATTTTAGAACCATAATTATATATATCAATCCATATATGATTTATTTATTTCCTTTTATTTTCCATTTATTAAAAATTCCATGTTAAATTCACATTCTGGGTAATAATAATTGTTTGTCATTTGTATTTTTATTTTTTCCACATAATTGTATCATGATTTAATATTATAAATAATTATAACCATGATATAAAAATCATATATATCCATTATATATGTATTTAGGGTAATATATAAAATTTAGTAATAGAAAATGAAAGAAACTATTTGTGGAGATGATAGGTCATACGTACGCATGAATGTTGGTTATATTTTCTTGTGAGATTAAAGGAAATAAAGTTAAAATATATGATATAATTATAGAATAATTTTAATATCATATATATCACATATTTTAATTAAACTCGTCTTTATTACCTTCCATGTAAAGGATGAACCAATCATGTCACTTCACGTGGCGGTAGTCTGTCGTACACTCAAGAGACCTTATCATATTCCCAAAAAATGGAAAGTATGAATGCATGTGTAATATTATAATTTATGAACCATAATAATATCCTAAATATCATAAAAAATAGTAAATCCATTATTATTTTCAACTTTGATAAGTTGTAATGAAAAAATGAATGACATCAGTTCGCGAGGTGGTAGTCTACAATACACACGAATGCTAATTTCAAAACACATATGATTGCAGTGGATATGGTTTTAGGTCATGACTGTAACATATAAAATCTAATTATATTAAAGTTAATAATTTTATTATATCATCAAGTTATAATACAAATTTATATAGGTGGATAAATAAAAAATCACTAATTGATGAATGTTACATCTTCTTCAGGTATCCTCCTTAGGATTTCACTAAAAGCCTTCCTAAGTTTTATTATATAAATAATAATTTTTCTATGATGAGAGGATAAAATTTGGGAAATTATTTTGTATGTTCATAACTAAACAAAGGTTTTGAATTTGAGAATAATGGGGGGATATGTGTGGCCTTTTATAAGTGATGAAGGTGGCGCACTTGTATGTTTTTAAAAGAAAAAATGTAACCATGATTTTCAGACATAAAAAAGGGTCCCAATTTCTCAAATTAAAACCATAGACATTATAAAATTTATATAAGGCCAAAAAATAGATTTTATACAAGTGTATAAGTCATTTTAACCCTTATATGTTTTTTAGAACCCTTGGTAAACCCATTTTTATCTTAACCATGATAATTAATTTTTACTATTTTTAGTATTCATTTTTGTCAAAAATATTTGTTTGAACTTATTAAATAATATAAATTATTATAATTACAAATATTGAACCCATTTTTCCAAATTAAATTCACATAATTAAAAAAATATAATTGAAAATTAATCTCATAGACAACACGAGAATGTGGGTTTCTAATGGGTAAATATTCGAAACACTGAAATGTTTTTATCTATAAATTTAATAATAAATGGATTAAAATTATATAAATTTGATTAATGGATGTATAATTGAACTAATTTTACTTTAATCATATTTAAAAATATAAATTACCTTTATAAATAAATTAAACAAAGTGGTTGATTTCAATTAAAAGTTACTATTTTTCACTAATAATTGATAAAATGAATCTTTTCAGAGAAATACTAAACATTATAGATAAGTTAATTTTTATATTATTATTTTAAAAATGATTTCTATATTTTCAAATTAATTTTATACAATTTTAAAAAATCATTTTTAAAATAATTTTGTAAAAAATGAGATGAAACTGTTTTTTAGAAAAATACAGTTTTAAGAGTAATATTAGATTTATTCTTATATATTGTATAGAAAAAAAATAAGATTCCTATTAAGAAGTTTATTTAATATATAATATATAAATTTTATCAAAACAATTCACCAATATTTCCCATTTAATTTATTGATGTAAAACATGTGTGTTTTAATAATAATTGTTTTTTAGAAAAAGATTTCCTTTATTTTGAGATAGTTTTTATTTCCATTTTATAATTTATTGGTCACTACAGAGTTCACTTTTTATACATTTTTAAACCATAAATATATTTACTGAATATTATTTATACCCAACATTTCCAAGACTAGGTTATAACTATCATATTAAATATATAATATTTTAATAATATGTCACATTTTATTTAAACATAGTGTTACATGTAACACAATATAAGCTCAGTGCTGCATGTAACACAACCAAAACTCAGTGGTTCTTGTAACCCATGATAAAATCAATGTTTCATGTAATTTAATATAAACTTGATATTGTGTGTAACAGAACCAAAACTCAATAATTCATGTATCAAAATCCAAACTCGATGTTGTGTGTATTGAAATATAAACTCATTATTGTGAGTAAAACAACCAAAACTCCGTTTTTAATTTAACAAAAAATGTCCAAAATATTAAATTCATTTTCAAAATTTATATTTCAGAGAGTCTCATTGTATTATAGATACCTTATTATAAAAGTAATTAATTAAGTTAATAAACCATAAGTTTTCTTAATGAAAAATAATAAAAATTTTAAATTTACATACATGGATATAAACTCTAATATAGGTACACTAACCTAATAAAAATTTACAAAATCTATGATTATATTTCTAAAAATATTAAATTTATAATTTTGAAAACATATATATAATGTAATCAGAAAATACTAACAATTTTTTATTACAAAAAATGTGATAACATTATTTCATTATGATATTCCAGAAAGTATATGATGGAATTATAACCATATATGATTTCATATACACCTAAATAATTTGTGTGTAAGAAAATATTATAAGCAGTTTCAAATATAATAGTATGTAAAAAATCAAAAATAATGCATACCACATATGTCGCCTAAAGGAAAAGATTAGCTAGATAATGTAGAAAATGCAAACTAATTTATCTAACTACGGATGGATCCTCATCATGAAATGAAAATGGATAAGTTGAATCAATAATAGCATGTACCACTTCTCTTACCTAACCCAAATACATAATATAATGGAGTACATATTCCCACAGATGATGTATAATTATATATTCTAAAATTCATACATGGGGATCCCCAACATAAAACTCGCAATAAATTGTTTGGTCAAAATGATGAGATGGTGGATCTAGGTAGGTAGTTAGCTTATGTATCATCATTTATGCAAGAATAGTCAAAAAAAGATTATTTAACTTTATCCTATATCAAATTATTCAAGTGTCAATGACTATCCTTAAAATTGTCTATTTCTCCCCTATATTCCTCCTCCATAAATGTCACACTAGGGGCATGTTAAAACATTTAAAAAAATTGATACCCTCTTTATACTCTATGGTGTAATAGAGGTGTTCTGAATTTCCTAAAATAGTGGAAACAATATTGATCCTACCCTGAGGGATAATATTCCCTTCTCTCATTTTATCCTGAAGGGAATCTTGTTGTAATATTCCCAAATGTACTATTAGTAAAAAAAATTAAAAAAATGTGACATTGTTTAAATGTATCAATTAATTATACACAATATTTTTAGTTACAAACTTTCTTAGATCTGTAATAAACTACCCCATTTTTTCATTCCTGGCCTTTTCAATTTTATTAAAATGGTAGGTGAAGGATGGTAAAGGGGAAACATCTTTAGGGAAATAACTTAACAAGGATCTTAATTCATTAAATTTTTAAATAATAATATAATTCTCTAATAAAATATAACCTCCATATGAAATTTTATTAGGGTATAAATTGCGAAACTCTATATCTTGGTAGGTTTTAAAATGGTCTTATTATATAAGATAAAAATATAGGATATAAGTTAATTTAAATTAATTAAAAAATATTCAATACTTAATTTAAATTATTTAAAGCTATCTTAATTATTATAAATAGATTCAAAACTAAATAATTATAAATATGTTTATTAAAAAGAAAAAAACACATATAATTTTTTTATCAAACAACAAAACACACCGTAATGGATTCCTCCAATCGACTGGATACAAAATTCAATAATGTATCCCTATCTATAAAATCAAACATAAATCAAGGATATCTGTTATGTTTACTCTCAAAAATATAAAATGAAGTCTACTCAAGCACATGAGCCTCAACCCAGTTGGTGAGGACACTTAAGTGCATCCAGGTGACCCAGGATCAAATATAGCCAGAGGCATAATTTCTGGGGTACTGTAGAAGTACTGTAGGAGTACTATAGTAGGAAATGTGCAGTACTATAGCAGTAAATGTAGTGGGAACTGTAGCAGACACTGTTTGGCATTATGGTAGCTAGGAATTTGCCCCTGTTTGGGCCTTCAGGGCACCTATTTGGTCCCTAAGTCCTTTAAGGCCTTTGGGCTACCCAAGACTTTGGGTTAGTAAGGCCTTCGGGCCACCTCAAGGGATTCGGGCCACCTTAAGTGTAGATGAAAACCATAAAACCTACACGGAACAAGCTCTATTAGAGGATGAGTAGGGAACATTCACCATAGTAGAAGCTACACGGATTGCAATAATGAGAGGGTATGGAACTTGCCATCGGGAAAAGCCTGTGCATGCACAGGATAGCCTAGCCGAATAGCCATGCAAAGGTGGAGAGCTGATTTACGATGAAGATGCTAGGGCGGAGAAGTTCTAAGTACTTAGTCTGGGTTGTATGTAATGGTTGAAGCCTACGAGCAGTGAATTCCTCTAAGGCCTACGATCTAATTAATACTTACACCTACGGGCCTTGTAAGGGTTCCACCTCACCCCTTGAAAGGTGAATTATCAATAAATCAATAAAAAATGAAGGCCTTCAGGCCATTGGATGTGAAAAGTCGAATTAATAGTAAAATCTATCCATATTGATTCCAAAAAGGATAGAAATTTTTTCTTAATTCCTTTTGTCTCTTGAAATCTAAATATCCTCCATAATTTAAGTGATAATATATGTTCAAAATTATAATAATTAAACAATTGGAAAAAAAGTTTATAAATTTTATGATTATGGAATCCCATAACATATCTTCCCCTAATTGGATGATGATCCACTAATTAAAGAATAATATACTTATCCTACTCTATCTCTTCATATACATGTAATTTCTTAACTGCATGGGATGTGAGATAGTTGTGTTTTCGTTCTCATCAAAGTAAATTATCACCCTCTTTTCTCCATATTCGATTGAAGGTTTTGCTAAATGTGTAACTCCATGCCTTCCATTTTCACATACCTTCTTCTCTAGAGAAGAAGAAAAACTCCATAGAATTTTATGAAACATATGTTTAATTTCATTAAATAATTTAATTACTATAATAACACATGTGCTACTTTAACAAAGGTATGGGTACCTAAATTTGATAAAAATTAAATAAATTAAATAAATAAAAAATTTATTTTTTATAATAGAAAAAATGGATGATTTATTTTTTAAGGAAAATAATTGTATCTAAAACTAATGTATATAAAAATTAAAAATATAAGTTTTAGAAATTTTTATCATCTTCAAATTTAAAATTTTATGTACATTTATTTTTCTAGAAATAAATAAATTTTATAAGTAAAAAATGAAATTTATCATAATATGAATAGTATTATAAATATATTTTTTAATAAAATAATATAATTAAAGAAAACATACTAGAAAATGTTCAATAGCACATGATGTGTTTGTTTTCAACACAACATATCTAAATGAAAGTGAAATACTTTTATAAATTGGCTCGGAACTTAAGATTTGGTTCATAGTTCTTTTAGAAGAATGTTTGGTTTCTTGAAGAATCATTGAAATATGAAATCTCTATAGAATTACAATGATAACATGGGCACTTTCTTTTCTTTTAAAGGGTGTCATAATTTTCTTGAGGAGGATTTTGAGTTATCTCATACATCTATTATAGAAGCATTTGTATAGGATGCGATCCTAGGATTGAATATTTTTATGCCAAAAACACTATTTATCATCAATCACTGTTCCAAGCATGAAGACTAATCTATTTTAGAGATGCTTCCTTATGGTTCATTTCCATTATTTACGATTGTTTCTTATGATCATGGAGAGAAGGTACTCTTTAGATGTAGTTATATCTTTCCTGATGGATGGATTCTATAGAAAGATTTTGGATGGTGGCTTTCCATGATTCAATTTTCTATGATATTTATTGTTTTTTTTCTGGTGGAGGTAGATACATCTCTCTCATTGACTTTATATTTCTTTTCTATGATCTTCAGCATACTATTATTGTTATTATAAGTGTATATCATGTTTTTGAACATGATTTTTGGCGACATTGAAATGATTTGTTGATGCTTGATCAGTGTTGGAGACTTCTTCTATTCGGCTACTAATTTTCTACAATGATATCTTAGTCTTCCCCTTATTATGGAGTTCTTCTATAGGTTGGTGTTAGGAAGCTTCATTCATGCTTTTTTTTAAACTTGAACATTTGTTTTTTTCTTGGAAATCTTACTTTATAATCCCCTCAATCCCCTATTAGTGTAATCCCTTTACACCTCATTCCTATATTGTTACATTTTATTTTAATAATTTCCTTGGTTCATGAATTGGGTGATGAATTCATGTCACCACTTTTATAGAAAATAAATATTATTATCATCCAAATTACTTTTCCCCCTAGAAAAAAATACAGCACTATTCATTTGATAGGTAAACAATAGAAAATATTTTTTTCCCAAGAATCACATAATAAATGATTCCACCTTGTATCTAAGTCTTTCCAAATAAAAAAGTGTAAATTAATACTCATCATGTTTCACACCACTATCATAGTCAACTCTATAACACATAAATATTTTTACCCGAAATTTAGTATAATTAATCTATCATATATCCTCAATAACTATAAAATACGATGATAATGCAGAAATTGTTTTTTATTACAAGCACTCAAAAAATGAAATGCTTTAGTGACAACCATTAATCCACTATTTCAAATATTATTTTTTAATTCTGATTTTTTAAATGTTTATCCATTAATATAAAAACCATACAACATGATCACATAAACACATGGACCCCCTACAAACTATTTATGTTTTTGGTTTGTATAAATGAATGTTTATTTTCTTCTTAAAATGATGAAACAAATGTGTTTTTATGTTCATTCATCGACCAACTTTCATTTAATCTCAAATAATATACATTCAATATAGCAATATGGTATGATATATATGGTTCAACATCACCTGTGTTGTTAAAAACATATTAATGTGCACACATTACTTCAACATGTGGAATTAAACTTATATTTAATCCATGAATCCCTTCACTATCAATAACTATATTCAAATATTGAGAGAGAGAGAGAGAAGCATGATCCACCTCATAAAAATTATTAGTGAAAAACTCAATTACCTCTTTCAATATATATTCTTGACCAATAGAGGTCTCTTATAAATATAGATTCTTAACATATACCTTCAAAATTTTCATATATTTTTCAAATGGATACATCCAATGTAAATAAATAGGCCCACATATTAATATTTCTAACTCCAAGTGAATCTACATATAAACTGTTATATCAAAAACTGATGATGGAAAATACATTTCTATTTTAAAATGTATAATAGAAACACCCTTCTCTGACACATCTCAAAAATGAGGAATTATGAAATTTCTAAAAATTGAATTTAAAAAGTAACACAACCCAATTATATAGTTTTAGAGAACTATAAGCAATATGATTCATAATGTAACAAGTAGCAGTGGTTGCATCAATATATAATAGTCATGGAATTTCATACATATTAAATTTAAATAATTTAATGACATAATTTATTTTTAAAATATAAAGAAATTGAACTATTTACTTTAATACAATGATAGAATTGATAAAAGACTATCTTCTCATAATTTATTTAAGTGTGAAAATAAAAAGGAAAATATGTTTTGTTTCATTTCATTAGGGAAATGAACCCCAAATTTATTCTCGTGGTTATCAATTCCATTCTTTATTACAATATATATTTTCTCATTTCCATTTAAATTTAACAATATTTCAAATTAGAATATCACTAATTTCCTTCTTTACAAGAATAAAATCAATGCAATATTTTACATAAAAAATTTCAATATGATAGATTGAATAAAATGGATCATTTCTTCAATATATTTGGTTAATGGATATAACATCCTTTATTTCCAAATGTGGAATAAATGTTTTTCACCTCATTATAATAATCTTTAATTGAAAATTATTTTGGGGTAGAATAATAAAAATGAAAATGTTAAATTCGTTTTTCAATCCTTAATAAGCGCAATCCATTAGAACAAATATCTAATATACCATATATTTTATTTTTCTTCCATTATAAAATTGATGATATGAAATCCCCTCTTCCCAAATTGGACAAGATTTAAATACATAAACACTATATCAAAATATGTTTCCATTTTTTTGAAATTCATTTATAGTGAACATTATTATAGAATGAAAAACAAAATACTATTTCTTGTATGCATCAAATAATTTAACAGCCATCCCCTATTTAAATTTCAAATATTTAATCAATCGAAATAGATGAGAATCTTTATAATTTCAAAGATATTTAAATACAAACATTATCAAACTCACTGTCCCATAATTACTATTTATACATATCTAGGGGAGATATTGTATTCAACCAAAAAAAAAGACATTATCTATGTTAGCTACTCAGAATTTGATATGGAGTCATTCCATCAGTGCATAAACCCATTCTATGTTTTCTAAATTTGATTCCAAAATTAGAAATTTGTAATAAAATATTTTAGATTTTGGTGAATCAGTAGTAAAATATAGGTTTCCATTAGATTTTACAAAATTTGTATTCTATATTATACTATTTCATTAATTGAATTTTCAATAAGATACTTCAATCAAAAAATTATTAGAAGATACCATATTTATTTTGAGGGAGGTTTGGTTCATGTTCTTTAGAATGAATCATGGCTAGAGTTGTCATCCATTTTATATCATGATGTCTCATATTTAAGATATTTTAATAAACATTCATTTTACCTATTATAAATAACATTGTCTTTAGGTAACACATGAATTTTTTTATACCATAATACCCTTTTACATCATATTGTTTTCCCTCATAATTTGAATATTGATGCCAATTTCATTCTAGAAGAATCCCTTCTAAATATTTAAGAAACATAATGACAATATTATTAGTCCATACATGTCTCTCATTCATATTTACTAATCTGAGAACAATTAATAACACTGTAAATTTAGTAAAAACATGGAATAATGGTTTATCTTTATCTTTATATATTAATTAAATACTTTTTTATCAATGGTTTCAATGCCAAAACATGAATTATTTCTTTAAGATGATCCACTATATGATGTCGAACATCTTCACTATCATTCTATCATGACTTGTTGGTTATATCACCATTCCAGATACAGTGTGTATAATTATGACTAAAACCATATAAAATCTATAGCTTTGGATTTCTCTATTCCACAATAAACTTATATATAAAATTTTCATACAAGAATATATAATTAAATATTCTCTTTTAATATTTAGTATATCAAATTCCATGAAAAAATCATCCCCTTTCTCATATTTATCGATATTTATTCATGATTTTGTATAATTATGATTCAATAATTATAAAAAAATCACAATATAATTATTTAATATGTTATCACATATAAATATTTAAGCACATATATAAACAAACCAAAAAATGAAATATAATCATATATATGAAAATTTAAACATGCATAAATTTGTCAAAAATAATTTGTATCTTAAAAACTATTTTTAATTAAAACAATGCATCGCAAAAAATTATTGAAATTAATTATAATAGATAAATTTATAAAATAAAATAAAATTGGAGGAAATAATATTTAATCTAGAAAAATTAAAACGATAAAAAACATAAATTTTAACAATTGAAATTAAAATACCTATAATTTTTTTTAAACCCACCATGATTTTATAATCAAAAAAATTTATAACATTAATGAAATATTGAAAAATAATAATAATTGGAAATAAGATGCATACAAACAATTTAATTGATAAATTCAATTTACAACTAATAGATAATTAATTTATCTTCCAAAATAAAAAAATATAATATTTGAAAATGTAAAATAGAACCTGAATTCTAATGAACTTACTTAAATATTGTTGTAATAACATGAATGCTGCAATATAGAAGGTGAATTTTTGAAAAATTAAGAATAAAAAATAATGATCATAAATCATGAAAATGGTTGTTTGTTGAGTGGACAAGGGTTTATCTAGACTAAATAATGTTTTAGGAAATTGAGGAAGGATGAAGGATATAATATTGATGAGTAAAAATGTGACAAGATGATCAAAATCAATTGAAAATAATGAATGATCCTGGTCAGGTATCGTTAAGAGTCAAGAGATCAAGGGTTTCAAATATATTGGCTAAAAAATGAGGGTTGAAGGGTTCCATGTTTAATTTTAAACACTTTTAATATAATTTTCAATAAAAATGATGTTAAAAGTTTCCCAATTTATATTTAACATTGGGTTCTAAAACTTTTACCTTAAAACTATAATGAAAAATCCTCTTTTCCTACTATAGATAGAACTTATATTTGACTAACATTGAGGTTAAATCATTATTAACATTATTCATATATATTTATAATAAATACTATTTTGGGAGATATATTTCTTGGGATTACATCATGAACCTCTATCATTTGATGACATTCATAACTCTCAAATTATAACACTTTTTATAGTTGTACATGTCACACAGTCTCTTATTTCTCAATATTGATATACACATATAAAATAATTGTTAGGGTAAATATTCCCAAGAAGATATTTAACTTTTTACCAAGCTATTATACCACAAAACAAAAAACCTTAGTGTGTTTTGATGAATCATTTCCCCCTATTTTCATAGGGGTCCCTTGTAGTATACTATACATGGAGAAGAAATTTGTGTGGGGATAATTTGTTTCACCCATATCATTAAGGAATGAGAAGATATAGTACACTAATAGAATTGAAGGTTGTACCTACAATTCAAAACTGTTGGTATATGCTGGTGAATTGTTGGTCTAGCCTATACCAACGGTTCTCCAAACCGTTGGCTATAGTGATGTTAGGAAATACATATACCAACGGTTCATAAAAAACCATTAGTATATATTGATCTGGATTTCATTTTAACCAATGGTTATAAAACCATTGGTATAAACCACCCCCCCCCCCAATTATCAATCCCATAGTAGCCCCACCGTGCCCATAGAACCCACAATCCATTGATAAAATTATAAATAGAACCTATAATGAAACCAAAAGAATACCCTCATCAAACAGAACCTACAATAAATGAAAAAAAACTCCAAACAAATATAACTTACAATGAAACCAACAAAGCATCTATAAATATACACAAACCAATACAAAAATGATGATAACATATGAAATAAATTGATTCATTCAACTATTGATAAAAAGAATCACAAATATTCATTCAAAAATACCTAAAATGTTATAAATATTTGTCGAAAATGTAATGGATCAATATGTCCCTCATCAGCATTACTATCTTCATTTTCATACATAGCCCCATACTTGTCCTCACCCTCATTGTCATCCTCAACCTCATCCTCACCCTATTTCTCACTATCATCCTCACCATATTCCTTACTGTCATCCTCGCCATCTCCATATCTAAGAACATAATCATCTTGACCACCACTAAGACTAATTCTCAGGGAACTATATAACATATTTATCGTATGCATCACAAGTCATGGAGGTCTCTGATGGAAGTTGTGGAAATAAATCTTCCATCAAATTCATAAGTTCAATTTTTTTCTTTTGATTTTGTTCTTCCACATATATAAACATTTATTTAGCCTTTTCTACCATATCCCCAGCTTGTGACGGTTGTGCATTTTATTTTTCCAACTCGGTACTACCAAAAATAGAACCCAATGTGGTCCAATACTTCATCGAGACAATACTCTTCCCTGGTTGACATCAAAATCTTCTATGGTGCTCATATCCAAAAAAACTATTGTATGTGATCATTTAGCCCAAAGGTGTCAGTTTCCTATATATCAAGGGCCTATAAAGAACACTATTACAAATATAAAATGACTATTAGGTTACAAAATATATATTTAAATTTGAAATCAATAATGTAAAAATTTCAATCTACTGTTTTGTTAGTTCATTTATCATTCTTACATCTTTTTTTCTATTTGAGAAAAATAAATTTGCTCGAGGCACAAATCCTTCAAAATTATGAACCTCCCCCTCTATAATGAAATTGAATGTAGAAAACCATAATTGGTAATAGGTTACTGATAATTAATTTCATAACTAAAATAAAATGTATATTAAATCTAAATGAAGCTGAAAAGAAAAATATATGGTAGAGTAGTTATAAATGAGTTGTAATGAATGGGTTATCAGTTGTTATAACATATATATATGGGAATAAGTCATCATTGTAATCATTAAAATGGTGGTTGTGTGATCACCTTAACTAATGATAAAATGATCATGTATTTCTATAACATAAAGGAATATGCATGAGTGTATTATCATCACTGTAATAATGTCTATTACATAAATGAATTATGTTTTGGTATGATTTAATAATAAATATTAAATTCCCTAAGCAATCATTTAAAAATTTTAAATTTATTACTTGAGTTATTTTTATTTAATTATCCAAGTGAATTTTTTTTCTCCACCACATGAGGTGCTAGAGTTATTTGGAATCCCTCATTCTATTACTGCGATCTAAATCCTAACTAAAAGAATTATTTTTCACTATTTTTTTAATTGTTTCATCTTAATGATCTAAAGGACTATTAAGATTAATTTCCTCCTCATACCAAAATTATAATAAGTCAAATAAGTACATTAGAATAAATAGATAAATAATATATGTATAATTTTTTCAAGGGGTGGGCTATATAGAATCTTGATTTACATTATAGAATCATCCAATGAGTATTAGTGTGTAGGTTGAGTATTTCTCTACCATGGGTGTTCTGTACCTAAGATTATTTCCACGGGAAGTGACTTCTGTATAGGTTACTCTTATATCTATCAAATATATAGTGTTTTATGTATATTTTGTTTTAAATAATCACATATTCAAGTGTTCAATTTTTTTATTACAAAAACATATGATCAATTCTGGGTTCCCATTGGTCTACAAAATATAGAAAATAGTTTCAATGTCATGAGATAACATGGTGTGATTGGAACTGGTTAATCTGGATAGATATTGTATTTCTAAATCTTTAGTTACTTAATTTTTATGCTTATTAATTATAATTTTTCTAATAAACCTAATGGATATTTCAAAATTCATATGATTGATTTACTCTAATAATGTTTAAGGTATTATCAATTTTTATTATTATGTCACTTTATATTCTATAATTTAATTTTTGTACATTAATATTTATAAAATATGTTAGTATATTTTTCATGAATTTTGTTTCATACCCTAAGGTTTTAATGATTCTATCCCTAAATATTTTAAAAGGATGTGGCCACAATATTGTAGTTCCCTTTCCTATTAAAATAATGGACTTTTAATAACGCGAGTGGGATTTCCAAATGGTAATACACTCCAATATAAAATAATTTTCCATAACCCCTCAGGATATATTTAATTTTTAAATGTTTAATAAAATATTTATAAAGCTATTGTAGATGAGTTTGAGGTGTGCAGTATGTCTAATAGTCATAAAATCAAGACAAAACACCATATTTGTTGATGATATCATTATATACTAGCTATGAAACATACACTACTGGCACTATATTTTTTCACAATCATTTCAAAATAAAACCCAAAATATAATAACATAAATGAAAAAGAGTATTATCAAGATTTATCATATATTATAGAGCCATACATGTTAAATAATTATTCAAATATTCATATATCATGTATAAATATTTAAATGCACTGTAAATCATAATATAAATATCATAAAAAACATTTCTTCTTTAAAATATACCAATACAAACATCTTTTTATTTCTATAAACTCATCTCAAAAACAATGATCTATTTCTAGAAGTCTTCATATGCATCTCTTGTGAATAACACTGCTCACCAAATCTAGATACATGGTATGAATCTATACCACCCACTCGCTATGACTATGCCAACACCACACTCAAACCCAGAAATATTTCATCACACCTTGGAAGCCTCATTATTTTTTCTAACAAACACAGTAGATAATTTCTAAATAGATAGTGTTTATGTTCATACTAACCGTAAAATTCGATTACATGTGATAGTGATAGTTATAAACTCACTACACCAACATACCTGGAAAACCCGTGAGGGATTCAGTAGTACAGTTCCATCTATTTCCACAAACTCTTGAAAGATAACCCACAATTAGAATCAATGATGCATTTCTTACATGTGAATTTCATATTCAAAAATAATAAAATGAAAACCTTAAGGGACGAGATATTTAAATGTATTGGGAATGAAATTAAATGCTCTGGATAGAAAAATCAATCTCGTCATAAGATTTAAATCATTTCAAACTCACCAGTTTTAAGTAAAAGAAAATAAATAACATGAACTAGGGAAGGATTTTCAGCTAGGAAGAAGAGGAGAGACCAGTAGAGAAAAATGTGGATTAATTCCAAAATAAGGAGGGTGCGTCACATGGTGTATTGGTGAAAATTATATCCCCAACAATTAAGGAAACCAATGGGATAACCTAAAATAAAATTCTATATCCCAATGGTCCAAAAATATTATTAGGATGGGACCCCCAATACCAACGGTTTTTGAAAATTTTTGGTATTTGGGTGTTGGTATATACTCCCATTCTAGTAGTGGTAGAAAATATTTGGTAGATTAGGACACAAGTCCACCCACTATAGGTTAAATAATCTTTAGTGGTAAACCACTATACCTGAGACTATTAATTCTAAAAACTAGATTGTTAGGGTTCTAATTGTTTCTAATTTTGATGCCTCTACCTGCATTAGAATATTCATAGGATGGATAACCAAAAAATAATATTGATAATGAATCAAGGGGGGTCTATTTTGATTTTCCACTAGGGGGAATTATCTAGGTAGGATGGGGTGGCCTTGGACTATTTATGTGGCATGAATCTTCCATCATGGGTCAAGAGACTTAATCCTATTGTGGTAGGTTATCCAATAGATGTGGGGAAAAATATCTTTAAAACATTCCACTAAATATATTTTATAAAAGAAATTAATTTTTATTCTACTAGTGACATTTTATTTTAAATTATATCCTGGTGATTCTATAGTTTTAAAAAAATATCAATGATAAATTACGGGGGATTATTAATTTTGGATAGTATAGTTTAATTGATTATTTTATATAATATATTTTTCATTTGAGAATATAATTTTATTGGGGTACCCTATTACCCATTATTTCGTTTGATTTTGTGTGTGAACCATATATTAATTTATTTCAAACCACACCATATTTAAATATAGCAGGTTTTCACTATTTGTTTCATTGTCAGTGTCACATTAGGATATATCAAAAGTTCTAACTGTAATGAAATTCATCAAAGTGAACGACACTAGAACCAATACATTATATTCATATATATAGTATTTGGTTCAACATATTTTTGAGTAATATTTTAGGGTTTCTTAATCGTAATATTTATTAATGATTTGCTGAAGGTCCTTTATGGATTTCAAATCCCTATTTTCTTTTTCCTCATTGCTCAATTTTTATTAAAAATATAGAGTGTTGGACTCATTATTGAAATTAATTTTAATAGAATTTATTCAAATGAACATCTATTATAGGCCAAGTGTAGGGGGTTACTTAATGGTGATTGAAGAGATTACCCCAACGTTGAAAATATTTAATTCAAAAAACATTCTTCGATAATGTTTTTGGACACATCTTTATTGGTTTTAATGATATAAGATGACGGTTAATATAAAAAATTACCTTTTTTATATGATGGGTTTTTCTCTATGATTCTATCATTTTATAAATTTTTTCATATTGACCTCACACATTAAAAGGTTCTAGAAATTTTTAATTTTTGTGTTACTAATGTTCCCATTTTTTTTCCGAAAACTAGTATATGAGAGACTATTGCAAAAGATATCCTTGACATGATGATCATTAGCCACTTTGGGTAAGTATATTGTTCACCATTTGAGTAGTTTCATGAAAAACTCTCAAATGGATGATAATAATTTATGTTTTGATTCAATTTCAGAAAAACCCCTTGTAATGGGAAGTGGAAACCAAATCAAGCATAAAGGTAAATCATAACGGGGAATATTGTTCATTCAGGATAGAACCATAATCAATTAGAATATTTTATTCTATGTATAAGGCCCCAGCCTTAAACCTTACTTAATCTTGAGTTATTACAAGATTACACATTGAGGATCTTTTCAGGTTTAGAGTTTCAGAGAATTAGATCATGAATCTTGCATTACATTCCACATTTAAACAAAGTGGTTACATAAAAGACAGTATTAATTCTTCCAATCAACGGAAACATATTGAAAATAAAACATGGATTCTTTATTGACACATCCTTGACACTATCATCACATCATGTACCTTTCCCTTGACCTGTGAAAAACATTTCAAAAACTTGGGATGAGCATAAAAAGCTCAGTAAGGGTTATAAAAATATGGAAAGGAAACATGAGTTCATATATACATAAGAATGAAGTCATACTTTACCCATAAAACATAGGCACTTTAACATACCTCATCTAACCATGAATAAATCATAGAAAGCATAAGACATAAAGGTAACTTCATGCATTCATAACATTCTTACGTAGGGAGTAACCCTCTTGGTTACGTTTAGAATACCCATCACAGTATATTCCCTAAATCTCTTCAGAGAAACCTTAACGTTTCACTCCTTCGCGTTACCCAATGCATTGGAGAGCTATATCAGGCTCACCCGCCCTTAGCTTATCACGGAACCACCCATTTTCATAACAATTCCCAAGAACCATAACATAAACGTATCACATAAAACATGCATAAAGGAAACATAACATTTCCACCTTTCAATCACAATATAACATTTTAGTATATTGAAATAATGAATCCATTCAAAAAGAAACCATTTCCAAAACCATTTAAAATAAAAGTAAAACATGGTATTTATTTTTCTTTTAAAAAAAAGGTATGGCTTGTAGAGGAAGCCGAAACTCAAATAATGGCCACGGCGGCGGAGAAGTCATTGTCACCGCATACGTATGACAAAAACATTCCCTTTTGTCATTTTGTAAAATGCTTCGTATAAAAAGATTCCTTTTGGATAAACGTAATAGTCAAATGGGTTTATACACCGTATAAAAGAAAGTTGTGTATAAAACAAAATATGCCTCAATGAAAGGAGATTGAGACGAATTCCCTTACAAAGATGGTATCCTTGGTTTAAGGACAAATCAATTACATAATTATGTGTGACAAACGAATACACCAAATATAAGTCGATATTAAGTGTAAAATAATCAAAGGTCATTCACACATATTCAAGGATGACATATTCAATAACTACATGTTGAACCCAAAGAAATTGAAATTGGGTTAAGAAGTTCCCTTGACAGCCTAACGACGTCACATCAAAATGAGTTGATGAGAGATAAAAAAAGGGTATATCATCACTTGGACATAAAATTTACATCAATAAGGATATATGAGGACATATCCCAACATAACAATATGTAAATTAAAAGACCCAACAAAAGAAGTCTTTTAAAAAGAGGAGGGTGAAAGGTTCCCTTACCAACATGGGTATCTTTCGAAACATACACCTCGTGAAAGAAGGACAATACAACATTGATGTAAATACTCATAAAAGAAAGTATATTACACAATGAGTAAAATAATGGGCAGTACATACACCAATCAAAGGAAATTGTGGCAAATGTAGCATAAATATCACGGGAATAAAAGTGAGATGAAAAATCCCTTACGAAAACTCAGCAGCCTAACGACGCCACATAAAACTTACAAAAATGGGTTGATGAGATCAAATAGGGTATATGATCATATTAACATAAATTTTATAGAAATAGGAAAATAAAATAACATCCCCCAACATAAAAAAGAGGAGCTTAAAAGAAGTGACATAAATGAGAGTACTTAAAAAGAAAGAGAGAGGTTAGATCTCTTACGAAAATTCAACAGCCTAACGGCGCCACTCAAAACTTCCCAAAATGGATTGATGAGAGAGAATATGGTCTCTCATCACATGAACATAAAAATTACAGTAAGATTAATATAAAATAACATCACAATAACAAGAAATACGATCTTTAAAAGGAATGACATAAAAGAGTGTACTTAAAAAGAAAGAGAGGAGTAAGATCCCTTACCTCAAGTCCAACTTGTCTTGTTCGTTTCATTATATTCCTGAATAATAAACTTTGGTCAATTAATAATTGCCTAAGTACCTCCTTTATAGAATATTATTCAGTTCATATCACATATTATAATGTTATAATAATTGTTTAATAATGTTAGTTCATATCAGACGTTTTTGCTGATGTTTGGTACATGAGTCAAAGATGAACTTGTTTGAAAAAAGATTGCCCATGTAGTTATAAGTAAATAATTTCCAGAATAGTATTAATGATTAAAATATCATATATATACAGTAAATATTCATTTCATACTATTCCATATCATTTGGAGATAAAAAACGAAAAGCACCGTTCATGGAGACGGTAGGCCGTACGTATGCATGAACGCTACTTTCATTTTTTGTCATATTAATGGAATTAAAACAAAATGAGAGAGATATATATATGTTATAATTCCAGGATGATATTCATAATTTTTATGTAATATATTACATATATATCCATTATATATATATACTTATAGTATTACATAACATTTTGAGATAAGAAATGAAATGTACCGTTCATGGAGACGGTAAGCCGTACGTACGCATGAACGCTACTTCCATTTCTATTTCAAATTTAATGGAATTAAAACATAATGATACATAATAGTATTTTAATTCTAGTATGGTATCATATATAATATCATTAAATATATCCTTTATACGTACCACATATGGTATTAACGAATCAAATCACTTTGAGGGGGCGGTAGTCTGCACTTCCTTAAATGAAGATATCGCGTTTACCCATAATGGAAACCATAAAGGTATGCCCAAAATGAAAAATAAATAATCTTAAGGAAATCATTAACATATTATATATCATATATAAATATATTGTCATCTTAATGGCCACCTTTTAAGGTGTTAAAAGAATGTTGAACAATCATCGTTTCGGGAGGCCGCAATTCGCTAACCACACAAATAGTATGTTCTTTAACCATTAGATGTAGGTGTGTGAAAGTGTAGCTAGAATCCTTCTTATAAAAGCATCCTAGTATATTGATGATACTGTATTTTTTACAAAAGAAATGAATAAAAAGAGTTTAGGGGGTTGGAGAATCAAAATAAAACAAAAGTACTCAAGTGAAGACATTACCATAAAATCGGGTAACTCCCTTTGGTTTGAGCTCAAAGGCTTCCTTGGGAAGACTTATGCACAAAGTGAGGCTTCAATGAGTAAGATAGGGAAGTGGAGAGATAAAATAGGAAGAGTTTGGCCGAGCCTAATGCTTTGGGAGTGTGGGTAAGGAGGTAGGGGTGGGGGCCTTTTATAAGAGGAGAGGAGGGGCACTCTTGTAAAGTTACAAAATGTTACTTTATTTTCAAAAGAGTATCGGATTTTAAAGGTCCCACATTGATGTATTTCGAGGCTAAGGTGATAAGGGTTCGAAATCCACTCATCCAATAGGTTTTGGACATGTGTAGGTCTTAGATATTACATTATCTTTCCATTTTATTTAAATTGTTAAATAATGAGGTCATCGATGCATCATCATGATGTCATAAATAATTTCATTTATTTAAAGTCTAAAAATTATAAAAAAATACTATGATGTAGGAAATATTTTTATCTTTTCAATTAATATTTATAGTAATAAATATGATTTGTATAACCCCATGTAAAAAGTTTTTTAGTAAAACATTTCATGTTTGTCTCATTTTTACTTTAACTTTAAATAAAAAGATATTAATTTCATTTTCCAACCAAAGTGGCTTCATGGGGTCCCCAAGTTGACCCATGGGTTGTCTTTGTCGGCCATGACACATCCAATGAGGTTAGGACATGTGTCAAGTTCATTTCATATTATTAAAACATTATTTTTACCTTAAACTACACTAATTACCTCTAATCGCGATTAAAAACTTAATAAGTTACTATTCACCAAAAAATTATTTTTATCCCATTGAACCACATTTTACTTCTTAATGACAACCATGTCTGTCGGATTTTTGAAATTCAAGACACAAAGGTGGCAAAATTTCATTTAAACGGAAAAATCAGTTTTTATAAGTACCACTTAGTGGTTTCACTATTCATCAAAAATTGAAGTTTTTCAGAAAAATCCCAAAAATTCACCCTAATCTATATTTGATATTCCGAATTCAAAAATGAAGTCCATTTTACAAAATTCAAAACATATAAGTCATTAATTAATTTAATAATTAATTCCCGCTGTCAGAGAAAATAGCGTGTTTTTATGAAATAATAAGTATCAAAAGATTGACACTAGTTTAAGTCTGATTTCAAAGTGAAATTAATTTCAACGACCACTATTGGATTAAATGGTAAAAATATATTCTAATTCCACTTTGAAACCAATTCAAATGATAATCTAATCATATAAATAAATTATATTAAAAAGAGGTTTTGAATTAAAATACAACATTTTACACTATTCATTAAAAAAATGAACTTTATCGGAAAGATACCAAAAATTTACACAAAGTAAATTTTGATGTCCCAATTCTTAAGAAGAGTTTTATTTGGTCCAAAAGGATGTATAAGAGTGAAAAAAAACTATATTTAATGATGGTTCTCCATCAAAAGGCGATAAGTGAACCTTTAGTGAAAACTAGGGCATATACGCCTAAAATCAAATTATTTCCGTATTTTATGCCTTTATCTTTTATTGGATAAATGTAAAAACATTAAAAAACATATATAATAATATTTTAGTTATTTCTATCCATTCCTGCCAATACAATGGCTACATGTTAACTACCATTTAAAATAATATTATTTTATTATTAGAGTGCAACGTAAGATTCCCAAGAAACTCGTTGTTGCGTGTTGGGTACGCCATCGAGCATAGCATCCACTTTAAAGTAATATTAATACTTTATTCACAAATATGGATAAATATGAAAATTTCATATTCTTTATTTACCTGGGGTGTTACACTATGAATCATTGAAATGATTGGAAATTTACTCTACATTTTTTCCCCATATATCATCAATTGAAATAATTAGATCATTAATTTCATACTCTTGATGAACTTATCAATTCTAATTTTCATTTCATTAAAATACTACCTTAAGCTATGGGAATGAGAATCAATTCATTTAAATTATTCATTGATTTTAACTTTCAATGTTATATCCCTTATCCCAAATTTGATCTTCCTTTGAAACTTTTATTGAAAAAACCTATGATTCCATTTCCGTCTTATTTTGAATAGTAGGATAACAGTGGGATAACTGGAATCTATAAATTCCCCCATGATTCTTGGTGTCCCTCCACTCTTAATCTAAATAAAGTTGGTTCCTATCAATACAAGGACAGATTCCTTCCCCAAATCTATAATTTTTTTCCATATCATTAGCTTATAATTAAAAAATTTTATCCTTTTAAGATAATTATCTACCTCCTCATTCCAAATTAAATTTATCATTTTATTCTAACATAACTATATTCTCTCAGAAAATCATTTCCATTTAAACTTTTTCCCTAATGTCTTTATGTTTTGAAGTAATAAATTTAAGATTCTATGATCCAACACATATTCCATCTCATTATACTTCTATTCCTTCCTATTTTATGATTTAGAAATACATTTCTTGTTATATGGTATCTCTTTAATAGACCCATTGTAGGGATATTTATCATGTCAAATTAGACCAAGATCGTTCCTTGTCAATCTAGTTAACATTGATTTGGGTACACTAGAGTATTCCTTCCAACATTTTTTATCCTATCATTGTTAGTTAGATACATCCAAATTCTTAATATTCCCCATTAAATATTATTCACACGTGAATGAAATAACTCTATAGAATAGCTACATTATTCACACTCAAAGGATTCCTATCCAGATTCCTTAAGTAATCAATATATTGAAGGCATATCTTGATTATCCTTTAGAGAAGTTTTATTCTTCTTTGTAATTAACATAGGGGATTCCCATCCTTAAGGAACTTAACTGTTCCTGAAAACAACACCTATGATCTTAAATCTATTATGAAACCTTACTTATGAACATGTCCTATACTCATCATTATCATCATAGGAAGGTGTTGTTTGTTTCTACACTAAAGATATGCATTAAGGACAATAATACCCACACTCGCATGTCCTTAGGGCATAGGGAGTGAGAAACAAATTTCTAATATTCATTCTTATAATCTATTAGGAACCATTTCCTGTATCTAGATTATGGGGCGAACCCAAGGATAGATCCTCACCAATAATAGGGGACACATTCTTCCTACTTACATTGTATTCATATACATTAAAAGATAAAGATCCTTAAAAATTAAAAGATTCAATACTATACACAAGATCATAAGAATTCATACTAGTAGAATAACTTGATGTGAGTTTTCTAAATGCACAATTATTACACAACCAATGGAAATAGGTGGCTGATAAGTAGCTTATGATTTCCTCGATGAAGATACCCCTAAACCAGAGTCAAGGATCCTAAAGGATACTTTATAATACATTAAACATAACATTATTTTTCAAGAGCTTAATTAGTATCTTCCTGTAGAGATTCATGATAACATTTAGAGAGGAAATCACCAAAAAGAAAAATATGAAAAATAGAATCCAACCAATGATTACAACAAGACCTATTACTTCCAAAGAATCTCTTACTCTATCTTAATGCCAATGCAATCCAATGAGGGATTTGAAACATTGAATTTAATGAAAAATCTATCATATATGGTGATAAAAAATTAATGATTCTTATTATCATCACATAACAAATGACACACCACATTTTTTATCAAACTGAGGATCACCATGTACTTGAATTGAAGAGTTATTGTTGGGAGGAAAATCCAAATCACCATAGGGGGATGATTTAAATTCAATTTAAAATATAAAGGACAATAGAATAGTGATAAATGGAATCCATTTCATTTAGTAATATTAATATCCAAGGTAGAGATTATGTCTTCCTCATAAGAAAATCAAAGAAAAAAATATGCGAGTTTAGAATATTGATAATTTCCCTTCCTTTAAAAGCCAATAATATGACATGTACATATAAAAATCACTTAATGATGGAAGATAATTAGAAAATCATGCTACTATGTGTATGTTTAGAAGCACATAAGAATTCATGAACTCCAATTAAGAAACAAATAGCTTGGGTACATCATCTTATCAAGAATAGACTTTAGGGAAAACCTCAATTTCAAGAAATATATAAATAATAACTATATTGGTGAGAGAAATGAATGGTCAGTGCTAATGTGTTAGAAGAGTCCTGATAAGTCCCTTCCCCTCCCTAGTAAGATGGTTGAGATGGGTGGCCATTCAACCTAATCTGTCCCACAATGAGGGACCAAAGATCTCTCATGGATAAAAAATAAGTTCATTAACATTGTCTACAATAAATATGTATTAATTTTTTCAAGAGTATCTCTTATGATATTTGGGGATTGTCAAGACTTATATAGAAAACTGATTAGTGTTTTCACCCCCCACAATTTAGATTGGAAATTGTAACGGTGTTTCAATCTAATTTATGTGGTAATTACATTGAAGGATCTTGGTTCAATATCTCTAAGTCCCCATGACAATAAATGAAACATGATAAGTTTAGTTTAATATGCTTCTAATTTTATCTTATGTGTAAATGGGAAGACTTTTCATTAACACTTTGATTAATTTTCCAAATTTATTTCCCCAAAAATGTGTCATAGGTGATCATGATATTTTCAAGGAATTCGGTTCTATGCTATTAGTATGGCTTCAAGACCAGTATTCTAATATTGTTCAACAAGTGAATTTATATGATATACATATCCAATATTAGGAATACATCAATTATAAATAATTTATAACATCACACATAGATTATAATAGAAGAAATATGTAAATTATTATTTCAATATATTTAGAATAATGTATTGGTGGGTGGAAGAAGCCTTTTATATAACTATTATTTCAACTCCATCAAATTTATATAACTTGTTTTACATGTCTGAATCATCTCCAAAAGGGACTCACATTACTATTTGGACCACACCAAATGTTTTTTGAAAAAATAATTAAGTGGGACCACTTTAACCATAACATTTTTAGATTTTCATATATTCAAAATATATTGTTTAAGAGAATATTAAGACAATTGAATTTGTGTATATAATGAGTGATATAAGATTCTATCAATAATTGATTTTTTTAGAATATTCAAGCTCTAAATTTAAAATTATATCTCAATAAGTGTCCATTTTTTCAGTAAATTTATTATATACCAACACTCTGATAGAATCTCTTGTTAGTTTTAGTGTTTGATTTATTTTTGGGCTATTATTGTGTAAAGGACTGCTAAGAACATTGCCTTTATTCTTGTATCCTTAGGAATGGATGTACTTGGAGTGGAGGGTAACATATGTTTTTCTTTGAATATGTACTTATTAAGGGTCTTTGGGATGTTAGGAATACTTAACTCTTATATAATTAACCTAATTAATCAAGGGTTCTGTGAAAAAGTGGTTGGTGTATAAGTGTCAATTATATTCCCTCAAAAATGTTAAACTTATGCCTTATGGATATAATGAGTTCTTAATTTTTTATTGAATCTAGGGTTTAACTCATATTTTTGGGTATATCACCATGTTTGGGTTCTTCTTAATTATCCTATAGAAGACATTTGTATTGGAGGATGACTTCATCCGGGGATGGATAACAATGCAAATTTATTTATTGATTATTGTGAGGATCTCAATATTAGTTGATTTCTTTTTTGGGGGAGAAACACCAGGGTTTCTGATTTCTCTACCACTGGGTGGACCTTCATGGAGGTTTGTTTCTTCAGCATAGGCAAGTTATATATGGGGGACTCATTGGTGACTTTTTGTACAACCATGGGGTGGAGCTCTATAATATTAATTTTATCCCGAATTATGGTATCATCAACATGAGTTAACACATGTCTTACCATAAGGATTAACAAACTAATGAATCAATTATTTATCCTAGGAAGGGCCTCTATAATATTTAGATATTATATCATAGTGAATACCTCTATTTCAATTTTCAACAAAACTCCCATGGGGAATATGTCTATGGTGGATGACTACATCATCAGAGATATGACCTCAATGTTAATTATTTCTCTGATAGGGGTTGTGTTAGCTAGGTGGACTACAAATAACATCCAATTTATAGTTGAATAGTTGGGACAATTTCCACTTAATGGAAATTTTAAGGAACAAATGTTCTGTAATATAGTGATATCTAAAATTAGTCAGACCCCACCTAGATAATTACTATGTAAAACATGAATGAATCATACATTCTATTTTACTTCCTAAATATATCATTAAAATGAATTGTTTCTCTCATAAAAGATACTCCTAAAGATGATATATATATAAATTTGAGTATCCTTCCCACAGTATTCTCTCTTATATAGAGTTTCCCTTAGTGTATTTATCACTTCAATGTTTTTCTATATTGTAGACCAATTTTGGGTCATTTTATTCTAAGTCTACATTCCGACCAATGTTTTCAACATTTAGTAGTTAAGGTGTTTCATGGAAATAATCAGGCCTTAATACACTATATAGATATGGTTATCATTGTACTAAAACATGTATATGTGACTCACACATGTTTAATCAGAGGCAGTATACACTTATTTCCCAATTTATTTCCCATATAATAATATTTTTTTATTCATTATTCTTTAGCCACCGAGGGAGGTGGTGGGTTGCATTATATGGGAATCCCTGAGTAAACTAAAAATTAATTTAGAATCACAAATATAGATACAATATCAATCTATCTCAATCAATGGTGAATGATATCATAATGTATTTAAAATTTCTTGTATCTATTATTTTTCATCCACCAACATTGTATCTCACCTTATTAGTTGGAAAATGAAGTTTCATAGGTAGTAAGTTCTAAAATTAATAATAAAAATCATATTATCATCCTTTAAGAGATGTGGTAATTTGGTTATATGGGCCACAATAATATAATAACCCATTAATTTAGTATAAAAAATGGAGATACAAAATTAATGTATCTCTTTAAATATTGAAGAATTTCACTATAGGATTACTATTTCTTTCTTAATTTTTTTTCATCCAACCCCATGACATATCCCCTTATTAATATGAAAGAGAAGTTTATTAGGATGTATGTTCTATAATTTATAAGATGAAATAATCTTCCATTCATAAAATATCCTATTATCTTGATATTTATTTCATTATTAATTTAAAACAAATTCATTAAATCCTTACAAGTATAATAGTTATGGTCAAATTTTAATTACATCACCCGTTGCCTTTTTTGGGATAATCATTTTAATGATAGTAGCCAACTAATACTTTTGTATTTGGGTAACTTTATAAAATTCATACTTTATACACTCATGGAAGAAGGAATCACATTCCAGTGTCTATAGGGAGGCATGGATCCATTATGGTTTTAAAAAAACAGCACACTATAATCTGAGTCAATTAAGGATATAGAAAAACATAATGCTACATTTCAAATCTATATTGAAATTTAAATGTTTTTTCATTAATTTCATGTTATCCATAGTGATAAAATACTAATTTATATATTAATTATTTAATGAAATATGTATTATTATTCAAGAGTCAAATGACACTTATAAAGGTTAATGGTTACATTAGAGTTTAATTATCACCAAGAGGATGATATGTTAGGATAGTTTTTAGTATAATATTGGATTAATGAAGGTAAAAATTATGTTTAATTTTGTATAAGAACATAAAATTTTATAGTATTATATAATTCAAAATAAGAAAGAAAAATCTCATTTTAAATTATAATTAAATATTCTAAGGCTGAATTTCATGTTTGAGTTTGATTTCATTATGGAATAAAAAATATTTTGATGGAGGGAGTAGTTGTAATGATATTGGTTGTGAATGGAAATAATGTTTCTTATATATCATTATTGTGGGAATTATAATCCATGCATTTCATGGGTCAAAATTTAATGATATGTGATAAATGAATGGAATTCAATCTTAGTAATCATGGTCTATAATATAGTGTTATGAAATATATAATATCACAAATTTTAAATCCATATGAGTAGGGAAATTAAAAAAAAATTGTAAATTAGTATTTAAATATAAATATATGTACATGGTTGTACAATTTACACTAAATTTGTATCAAATGGATGGTTATTACAAAGATTCATTCTATATATCAAGGGAGTAAAACTCTTCATAGAAACTGGTAGCTAGACCGGTGGGTCACATGGCCCGAAGCACATATCCCCATATGATAGAGGCTGCCGACTAGTAATGAGGGTCTCATGAGGTGATAGTGGGGAGACTATAACCTAATATTAGAGTGGAACAATGGTGGAATCAAAATAATTAGTAGATAACACCAGAAGTAGTAAATAATAATGAAAAAGTAGGAATAATTTTTTTTGTAAAACTGAAGAAAAGTGGACAACACTAGTTTATAAAATAGATGAATTCATGAAGGAAAGAAGTAAATAATAAATCATGATTTAAAATAAAGTACATAAATAATGGAAAGACATAAAATCCTTATGAGTGATATCCATAAAAATACTGAACTCCATCTCAGTTCATTTATCCTAACTCCAAAGTACAAGAAATATATTAATCATCTTAGATCATGTAAATACGATGTCTACTCAGATATCAAGGGCCCTTGAGTAGGGTTTGAGATATAAATATTAATAGGCCAACACCCATGATGTCTATTCCTATCCAGATAGTGCAACATAATTAAAATATTGTGCATGTATATAGAATAATAAAAAGAATAATTAAACATCACCCATCCTAGTTTCTATGGGAATTCCGATCGCTATACCTGCTTCGACCCTTGGAAGGAGACTAAAAGTGTAACTACTTTATTAATTAATTATTACAAGTTTATAAATAAGTCACATGTTTGGAATAATAAGGGTTCAAAGATGTAACAATTAAACCTGTGATGATATTTTATAATGAAGTTCCATGGAAATAACCATGGAAACATAGACCTCAAGGGTCACCAACTCAGTAATGAATGTTGTCTGGCTAAGGTTAAGAGTTTAATCCAAGGATCATAGTCAAATCCATTCTACAATAAGATGCCTACCAAGTCCAAGGTGTTAATCTAAGGTAAAAAAGGGCTATGCAATGACTGGCCCTGATGGGATTTAACCATGGAACATACTTTTCAATGTTGGATCTAATAAGTATATCCAAGTTATCTTGTAAAGGGGAAAGAGTGTAATGTAAAGAGAATCATCTAACTTATTTCACAATAAACTGCCTACCTAGTCCAAGGATTTCATCCAAGTTAAATGGGGATAAGAAATGACTGGGCTTGATAGACTTTAACCGTGGAACTTACTTGTCAGTGATGGATCCAAGGAGTGTATCCAAGGAATCCTGTAGTTATACATTATGGATCCTATGGTGTCATACTGGGCATCCAAGGTTAGATAAGGATCAAGTTCTAGGTGGGTCTCAACCTAAGAAAGTTGTATCCTTGATTTAGGAATGGCGTCCTCGAGTTCTCAATGCATTCCCTAGGGAATCCAAAGTGATATCTAGTCAGACCATTCATATTTGGATAATGATGTCATATATAATGGATAAGGTTCAATCCATTACCTCTAATTATTGTGAAAAATAAAATTGGTCACGCAATGATTTAATCTACTTATGGAATTTCCAACAATCAAGCTTCACTCTGCTACCTTCCATTAACACGGTAAAGGGTGCTATGGACATGCGACCTATTCTCCACTTACATTTAATAAATCCAAGTCATATACTTAGTATACAATCCAATTTTTATTTAACATTTAATTATCACATTGAAGAACTTTCCTTAGGTAGGTCACATGGTGAGGATACATGGTACTTTCCAGTATGTAATTAAAAATATAATTCAAACAATTTAATATAGAAAAGCTTACCCAGAGAATGGTCAAACCATGGCACACCCAAATGGTTGCTCAACTTTTTCAAAACACTAAAAAAAATATTTTGGAAAAACATCCTTCATGGATTATTTGAATCTGAAAACTAGACCAAGCCCTTAGACAATGCCTTGGTTATTTAATAATTTAATAGGGAACCTTATTTTCTAATTCCATTAGGGACCATTTCCTAAACATTCCATACTTCAAATTTAACATCAAGTCATAAAGAAATATTAGTACAACAATCCAAGAAATCATAAAAGTATAATACCTACATTTATATTGAAGATAGTGCACCTCTGTTAGAGGGGATTTATTATAAAATCATGATATTTTGTATCACACAAATCATTTATTATTCTTATATTTTAAATCATGAGAACTACTAAATTCACATTTAATAAGAATTTAATCTAAATACTTCACAATATAAATTAAAATCTAACAAAAGTGGAGTAATAAATTAATTAATGCACTTATTAAATTTGATAACATAGAAAGGGGACCTACCTCAAAGAGGACACAAAATACTAGCCATAAACTTAGTCACCTCGAAGATTAATCAGTATCCACTTTGAACAACTCCAAACATGAACACACATAACTTAATATATATATATATATCGCTCTCATAAACCAATGCATGTATTCCTCATTCCATGAGGGAATATGTACATGGAAGATATATATATACACACACACACACACACACACACACACACACATATATATATACACACAAAAACCTAAGTAAATCTATGTGGTCCAATAAAGTTGGAAAAAATACACTACACATTATATCTGAGGCCCATAAATTACCAAACTCCCTAATTTAAAAAGGAGAAATAGGAAGAACAGATGGAAACCCTTACCCCTAATCGACAGTGGTGAGCCAAAAACAATCCAAACCACTTATCCTTAGTGGAAGTTGTCAAAATCTTCATAAATGGGTCCTGAGAGACCCTTCAACCAACCTATTATACAAAATAAAATCGAAAAACGACATTAGACCTAAACCCTAGGGTTGGATGAGCTGCTTAGGGTAACAAAGAGACAAAATCTCAACTGTAAACTAAGAGGATAATGGAGGGGAAGTCCTATGAGGATGATTTGAACAACAATCATGAAGAAATCCGATAGAGATGGAAATTAGAGAGGGATTCATGGAGAGGGGGTCACACACCTTAGGATTTCAGCCGAAGGGGGTTACCAAGGAGGGGGTATCCTACTTGGTAGGGATAAAGGGAGTGAATACCCTTTAGGGTTTCCTTAAAATGATATTTAAAACTCACAATAATAATAAGAAGAATGATAATAATAATAGACAAAATAATAATAATATTATTACTACTAAACATTCCTTTATTATTTTTTATTCACCCATTAATATCATTTAACTAATTTTTTTTTTAACTTTTAATTTTATTAATTTCAATTTTAAAGATATAGTATCATTCACAGTGTTGGCCACATTTTTTGGAAACTCATGCACCAACTATGCTCTCACTACTAGACATATAGTGCACCCCTATGGGTTGGCCACACATTTAACCAAACTGTTTTCCAACAGTGCTCACAACCTCTGTCCACCTTCATTATCCTACATTGTTAGCTGTAGAGGGCCTCATGATTTCAGATAAACCATTTGCCTATATCAGGCCACCCAAGCCTATGGTTTTGGAGCCCATCACTCAAGAAACTCAATAATCCCTCTAAGGGATCTCTTGGGACTTCAGAATGTCTAAAAATAAGGCGTTAATGTGTTATAACAATATAAATTAAGTTCCAAAGCTTGGTTTTAAATTTTACTCTTCCTATAAATGAAACTTTTCAAAATCCATTTGAATTTTATCCTGTTCAAAAACAGAAAACTCTATAATATCCCCATGTTTGATCTTATCATCCCAGAGAATCCTTCAAGAAACAACTAAAACATTACTCATGACGTCTCATTTGAACTATCATGTTATGTTTATTACTCCCAACACACATTTAATCATTAATTAAATCATCAAAACCAAATCCTATGCTTGCTTTCCAATCAAAACACCAAAACAGATCTTACATGAGTCTGTTAAGATAGAGATATTATCACGTCATCATCTCGATAAACCTCTAATAGATGGTGCTCCTCACCGTAGGTATTAACTTAGGTAATGGTCCAATTCCAAGCCATGGTACCTACATAATCAGAATTTTTGTAAGAATCACACCTCTAAGTTTCCAAAAGACACTCCATATGTGATTTAATTAAAAATAAATAGTCAAATCCTGATTGACCTAACAGAAACTTATCATTAAAGCTTTCTGATAGGTCCACAAGGCTGAATACCCTAAGAGGGGGGGGGGTGAATCAGGGTACGACTAATTTAAAATTGAAGCCCGTTCTGATCTTGTTTCGCTGTTACGCAAAACACTCTTCTCTCTTTTCCTGTTGCACAATATAAACAGAAAGTAAAGCAAGCACAGGACACAACAATTTTACTTGGTTCACCGCTAAGGGCTACGTCCAAGGAGAATACGCCGACAGGTTTCCGGTCGTACCCAATTCCACTATACTTCACTAGCTGTGGATTACAAAGTTCAGGCTAGATCGCTTATATGCCCAAGCTCACTGCCTTTAAAAAGTTTCGGGTCAGCTCACTGCTTTCCCAAGGGTCACTCCCTATTTCTCTCTCTCTGGCTCACTGCCGGTGGAGAGGATCACCTACTTCTTCTTCCTAAGATCTCTGCTCCAGAAGGGAATCCACTCACAGTTTATAGACCTGCAGGTCTCTTCATTTGCATGAAATAATGTATCTTCAACTGTTGATAGATGCTCTATTGAATTCCAACTTTCATCCACTGATGAATACCTATTTGCCCCTGAACACTGGGCAATTCCTTTTGGAAACTCCTTCGCAAAGTACCCTACTTCGCGAAGCTCCCAATTTCGCGAAGCTCAAACAAGCCTTCGCGAAGCTCCTGCCTTTTCGCGAAGCTCTCTCGCAAAGCTCTCTCGCAAAGAACTCCCGCGAAGCTCAACTCGTTGCAAAGAAACTTCTCTCATGAAGCTCACTGAGCCAACACGGAGCACACAACTTTTGCGGAGCTACAATAGCTGCCGCAAAGCTCCTCTTTCGCGAAGCACATTGGCTCCGTTAACTACCTTCGCAAAATGAGAGCAAATGATCTTCTCTGAAAAATCTATCTACTTCTCTCGAGGGGGTCGGCCTCTATTTATAGGCGATTCCACCGACCCTCGGCCCTTCCGCGCGAAGTCAACACCACGTCATCTCAAATCGCAAAGCTCTAATGTTTCCGTCGGAATTCTGTCCAAATCGCAAAGCACCTCGGCAAGTTTCCATTCGCAGAGCTTGATGTAATTGAGAAGCATCACCGTCAACATTCCTTCGCGCCTTCGTCGTGAAGCTCTCTCGCAAATCCCTTCACCACCGCGATGCGCTTCAGCCTCTGCCGTTCGCGAAACTTGAAGTAATCGTGATGACTCACCGCCTCCATTCTTCTGGTCTTCACGATTTCCAAACGATGAATCCTATCTTCGCGAAATTCATGCCTTTTCCATATTAAATTATGATCTTCATGGAAATCCTATTTTCGCGATGCTCACTAAACTATAAATTTTGGACCCCAAAAATTTGGCAAACACTGGGAAACGAAACCACCTTGTACTTCTCTTTTGTACCGCCTCCAGATCATCCTTTACTTTGTCATCGTTCTTTGTTAACAAGGATTGTCAATAACTTCTTGGGAACTTGACAATTCTCCATGGAAACCTGCTTTGTCAACAAACACAATCAACCCAAAAATACTGCATTGTTACCTTGAGGGGTTTTTTCCCAACAATATCCCCCTTTTGGGTTTGTTGAAAACTCTTCACAACTCTGCTCAGAAAGATTTTCTTCACTTTGATACCTCACTAGGTCTTCTTCCAGACGCTACCACCATTCACCTCTTGCGATTATGATAGTATTCAAGGAATCACTTAACACGTACTCTAATCCCACATGAGAAATGCTCGACATGAGAAACAAGAGTAGTATGAAAAGTTCATCAATGAATCACTTCATGTAAAACACCAATTGTCGATTCCAACCTGATACCAATTCTTAAATTGATACCATTTGTTGAACCACACTGATCCCAATTGGTGATAGCTGGACACTTTCTCTCACCATTCCAACACCACTGTTCTGCTTTTATCACGTCCCTCAGCTTTCGTGATATCTCTGCTTTGATCGATCACTTCTAGCATTGTCAGATTTAAAAATCTCCCCCTTTCTCATTTCTCCCACTATCTGGCTGCTCCACTGGTCAGCTTCTCCCCGTATCTGTCATGATTTCTTAAATAGCCACACTGTCTCCCCCTTGAACAATCACTATTTTATACCCCTTTGTCAATGAACCCAAATGTCACTCCTTTGTAGTCTGTAACATAGTAGAGAACACATATCAACATATTAGGGAAAAACATATCATACCTCAGGGAGATGGGGAGGGGGTGGGTCCTGCACCCACACTATTTCAAGTGTGGGGAATCGACTGAACTCCCAGAGCCAGTCGATGCCTTTCAAAATATTCCTTGGGTAGGGCCTTTGTCATAATGTCTGCAACCTGTAGCTCTGTAGGCACATACTCTAACTTCACAATTCCCTACTCAACCTTCTCCTGGATGAAATGATATTTGATCTCAATGTGCTTTGTCCTTGAGTGATGAACTGGATTATTGCTAAGATTTATAGCACTTGAGTTATCACACTGGATTCCGATCGGAGACTTCACGTCAACTCCCATATCTTCAAGCTGCTGCTTCATCCATAATAATTGTGTGCATGCTTGAGTGGCCGCAATATACTCAGCTTCTGCAGTGCTCAATGAGATGCAATCTTGCTTCTTGCTAAGCCAAGAAATACACAATCCACCAAGATAGAATGCACCACCAGATGTTGATTTTCTATCATCTACTGATCTGGCCCAGTCTGCATCAGTATATCCCAATAACTCTATCTGAGATTTGGTGCTATACGTCAAGTCGAAGTCCACAGTTCCCTTGATATACCGAAGTATTCTTTTTTACTGCAAGCATGTGGATCTCCTTGGGATTACTCTGATATCTCGTTGCTTGGCATGTGTAGAAAACAATATCAGGCCTTTTTGTAGTCAAGTACAACAAACTTCCAATAATATTCCTGTATTCTGTGATATTAACTGCCTTCCCATCTGCATATTTCGATAATTTCATCAAGGTGGCAACCGGAGTCTTCATCTCCTTGGAATTATCCATTCCAAACCTTCTTAAAACCTCCTTGGCCTATTTGGATTGAGAAATAAAAGTTCCATTCCTTCCTTGTGTCACCTATAGACCAAGGAAAAATGTTAGCTCTCCAATCATTGACATTTCAAACTCATTTTTCATGAATTCGGAAAACTGTCTGCAATGAGCTTCATCTGATCCGCCAATGATTATGTCATCGACATACACTGGCACCATAATCCTTTGATTACTGTCGTTGCTGAAGTAAAGATTGTAATCAACTCCTCCATGCTGGAAACCAAGCTTCTTCAAGTACTGATCAAGCCTTGAGTACCATGCCCTTGGTGCTTGTTTCAGCCCATACAACGCCTTCTTCAGCCTGCAAACTTTGTTCTCATCCTCATGAATTAGAAAAGCATCTGGCTACTCAATATACACCTCCTCTTCCAGAACACCATTCAAGAATGAATATTTGACATCCATCTAGAACACTTTGAACTTCCTTTGCACTGCGATGACTAGGAATAATCTTATTGTCTCCAACCTTGCAACCGGTGAAAATGTCTCATCAACATCTATTCCCTCGATCTGGGAGTACCCCTTGCACACTAGACGTGCTTTGTTCTGAATAACTATGCCATCTTCATTTATCTTATTGCGATAGACCCATTTGGTCCCAATGACATTCTTGTCTGCTGGCCTCGAAACAATCTCCTCTGTCTGGTTCTTCTCAATTTGATCAAGCTCTTCATTCAAAGCCTGAACCCAGTTTTCATCTTCAGCTGCATCGGAAAAACATTTCGGCTCCACTTGAGATAAAAACGATGTTTGCTGTAATGATTTCATTCTTCGAGTCTGAACTGAAGCTATCTGATCACCAATGGTATTTTTCCTATCAATTTCATCTCGACTCTTTGGCTTCCTTGCAGATACAATCTTGACACTTTCTTGTTCATCATCAGTATCTTCTTCTGAGTCAGCCTCTTCCACTTCTACTCCCCCTGTGTTGCTTACCTCATCATCACTTTCATCCAGAAACTGTTCAATGGGTCGTTGAGCAGTCTGTTCATTTTCGACTACAGTGACATCATTGCTCTCAACAAATTTTTCCAGCCTCTTGTTGAAGCATTTATAGGCTTTGCTTTTCCCTGAATAGCCAAGGAATATCCCTTCATCTCCTCGTACCTCAAACTTCCTATGATGTTCTTTGTTGAGAATGAAACACTTACTTCCAAATATTCGAAATTACTTCAACGTTGGGTTCTTTCCATACCACAATTCATACGGAGTCTTTCCTTGCTTCGGACATAACAGGGACCTGTTTGAAACATAGACCGATGTCAAAACTGCTTGCTTCCAAAATTTCTCTTATAGGTCCTTATCAATAAGCATTGTTCTGGCCATATTGTTGATGATCCTATTTCTCTTTTCAACCCCTCCATTCTATTGGGGAGTTCTTATTGATGAAACTTGATGCCTTATCCCATGTTTCTCGAGATAGTTTTCAACCAGACTGTTTGTAAATTCCGTACCGTTATCAGTACGAAACTTCAGAATTTTCTGCCCAAGCATCTTTTCCGATTCCCTCCTGTATTTCTTTATGAAACTAAACACCTTTGTCTTATGGTTAATGATGAATACCCAGGATATTCTGCTATAGTCATCAATGAAAAGAACATAGTACATTTTCCCATCTATAGCTCGTGGTGAGATAGGTCCACATACATCAGCATGCACCAATTCGAGCACTCCGGTTGCTTTTTGTTCCTTTGGTCTGTATGTCTTCATGATGATCTTCCCTTGTTGACAAGCATCACACGTATGAGTGCGATCACGTGATATTTTGGGAAGGTCACTAGTAGCATCACAATTTACCAGATCTTCCATAGATGGTTGACATAGATGACCAAGTCGCTTATGCCACAGCTAATTTACTTCTTCTCTGGATAAAAGGCATGAATCTTCTTCCCCGCCTACCAGGTAAAGATTTCCCTTTGTTCATTTTCCCTATAGAATTCCTATTCCATATTTTCCTTTAACAATACCCATCTTCTTGGTAAATAGGATAGAGTTCCCAGAGTCGCATAGTTGACTGACACTAAGCAAATTATGACTGAGACTCTCTACCACCAAGACATCAACATGTCTCATTTCTATGCCCCCAAACTTGGATTTTCCTGAGCCAAAAATCTTCAGGCCTTCATCATTTCCAAATTTGAAAACTCCTTCTTTGTCATATTTTATGCCTGTAACCAGATCCTTGTTGCCTGTCATGTGGGTTGTGAAACCACTATCAAGGATCCACACACCAGAACGATCTGATGCTTTAAGGGAAATTTCAGCAACTACGACCTTCTCAATTTTCTTCTTCCTGGTCTATACTTTTTCTTTCATACTCGGCATGGATTGAGGATTCTGTTCTTTCTCAGAGTATGATGGACCAGCTCCATCTTGCAAAACTGCAAATCTGTTCTGAACTTTTAACTCACTTGTCGGTTTACTTATCTGCTACTTGCGAACATTTTGGTTTTTCTTTGGCACATTTTTATGAATGGTCGGAGTGCAGTACCTAGCCATGTATCCAAATCCTCCGCACCAAAAATAGCGTCCTTCAAAATATGTTCTGGAAAACCATTCTCTGTTTGGCTGCCATCTCTGTTCTTGTTCCCTTCGATATCTTTTGGCTATGGAATACACATACTGTGAATGTCCCATCTTTCCAGAACAATAACACCTGATATAAGGTGCATTAATTCATGTTACTTCAGAACTACGAGTTTCCCCTTGGGATCTCAGAGTATTCTGATTCTACTTTGTGCTCAAATCCACTTTCAATCTCGGGATAGGTGCTTACGGTCTAACTTCAACTGCCACATATTTTTGTTTCTGATTAAGCCATGAATCAGCCTTAACTTCTGAGTTCAATTGCTGTTTCTTTCCTGCTGAACTACTAGGCTCTTCTTTCTTCTTTTCAGTCTTCGTAACGACCTGATTTCCCAGTAATGTGTTGGGATTCAAAGATTTTTCCTGGTCTTTAACTTTTCTCCGTAGGCCGACAACTTCCTCTTCAAGCTCTTCAATACGCTTGACATGATCTTTCACTTTTCGACTCAAGAAATAAATCTCCCTTTTCTTCTCTTTCATCTTGAGCTTATGCTCATCAAACTTTTCTGTGCGCTCTGGCCTAGAAGACTTAAGATTTTCAATTTCTTTCTCAAGATCAGACTTCTCTTCTTCTTATTGTTGCATGTAGAGTTTGTCATCACGTACTATCTTGTTGTATTTCTTTGTTTTTGCTCGCCAAACATCTATCTCTTCAAGAGATGCTTCTAATTCAGCTTCCATGTCAACTATCCCTTCAATTTATTCTTCTTCTTCCTCATTTTCGGTTTCTTTATTTTCTTGAGCACTACTGTCAACAACCACCATCGCATTTTGTCCACGATATTTGCAGTTTTCTATCTCTTCAACTTCTTCACCCTCAGACTCAGTTGAACTGTCTATTTCTTGTGAAAGAAGATTCTTCTTCTTAAAGAAATTTTTCTTGAACTGCTTCTTCCCTTTCACATAGGCTGAAGATTTTTTCATGGGAATCTCAACTTCATCTTCATCGCTTTCTTCTTGAATCTTTTTGGGGCATCTTGCAGTAAGATGACCGCCCTTTCCACATCGGAAGCATGCTAGTGGAAGTTTACCTTTAAACATTCCTTTTCCTCTTTGCAGATTTGAAGAAAGGAACGACATCACCTCATCTGACTCTTATTCCTCCATAGAATCTTCAATAGTGAGCCTCTTCATGGCCTTAAATGCCACATCTTTGGATTTCCCCTTTTCCACAGCATCGTTGTCATCATTTATCATTTCATATGCAACAAGAGTGCTGTGTAAGTTATTCAATGTCAGCTCTTTCGGATCTTTATCTTCCAAAACAGAATCATTCGGATTGAACCGAGGTGGAAGCTTTCTCAAGATGCGCTTTACGATTTTAATGTCTTCGATAATTTCTCCAAGACCCCTCATGTCTTCTACCATAGCATTTACCCTGTTAAATAATGCATCAACAGACTCATTCGGGTTCATTCTCAGATCTTCATACTTGTTCCACAACACTTGCAGCTTTTCCTCTCTGAATTTTGTATCCCCTTAATAAATATTCAAAAGCTTTTCCCACATGTCATGTGACGTTTTTCATGACATCACCTTTATATATATGGGATTAGAGAGGGATCCCCCTAAGGCATTGATTGCTTTGGAATCAGCATCCAACTCTTTGTGCTCAGCTTCTGATAATGCACCACTAGTAATATCAGCTGTGATACCATGCATAGCTGCTGAAAACACCTCCATTCCCAAAGATCCGAAATAATGTTGCATTCGATTCTTCCATATCTGAAAATTACATCCGTCGAAGATTGGAATCCTTCTATGATTAGTGACCTCCATTTGACAGAAGAACAACTTTCAACCTTCGCTCTAATACCAATTGATAGGTCCACAAGGCTGAATACACTAAGAGGGGGGGATGAATCAGGGTATGACTAATTTAAAATTGAAGCCCGTTCTGATCTTGTTTCACTGTTACACAAAACACTCTTCTCTCTTTTCCTGTTGCACAATATAAACAGAAAGTAAAACAAGCACAGGACACAACAATTTTACTTGGTTCACCACTAAGGGCTATTTCCAAGGAGCATACGCCGACAGGTTGCCGATCGTACCAAATTCCACTATACTTCACTAGCTATGGATTACAATGTTCGGGCTTGATCACTTCTATGCCCAGGCTCACTGCCTTTACAAATTTTAGGGTTAGCTCACTACTTTCCCAAGGGTCACTCCCTGTTTCTATCCCTCTGGCTCACTGCCGGTAGAGAGGATCACCTACTTCCTCTTCTTAAGATCACTGCTCCAGAAGGGAATCCACTCACAGTTTATAGACCTTTAGGTCTCTTCATTTGCATGAAATAATGTATCTTCAACTGTTGATAGATGCTCTGTTGAAGTCCAACTTTCATCCACTGATAAATACCACTTTTCCCCTGAACACTGGGCAATTCCTTTTGGAAACTCCTTTGCAAAGTACACTACTTTGCGAAGCTCCCAATTTCGCGAAGCTCAAACAAGCCTTCGCGAAGCTCCTACCTTTTCGCGAAGCTCTCTTGTGAAGATCTCTTGCGAAGAACTCCCGCGAAGCTCAACTCGTTGCAAAGCAACTTCTCTTGCGAAGCTCACTGAGCCAATGCGGAGCACACAACTTTCGCGGAGCTAAAATATCCACCGCGAAGCTCTTCTTTCGCGAAGCACACTGGCTCCGCGAACTACCTTCGCAAAACGAGAGCAAATGGTCTTCTCTGAAAAATCTCTCTACTTCTCTCGAGGGGGTCGGCCTCTATTTATAGGCGATTCCACTGACCCTCGACCCTTCCGCGCGAAGTCAACGCCACGTTATCTCAAATCGCGAAGCTCCAAAGTTTCCGCTGGAATTCTGTCCAAATCGCGAAGCACCTCGGCAATTTTCCATTCACGGAGCTTGACGTAATCACGAAGCATCACCGTCAACATTCCTTCGCGCCTTCACCGCGAAGCTCCCTCGCAAAGCCCTTCACCACCACGATGCGCTTCAGCCTCTGCCGTTCGTGAAGCTTGACGTAATCGTGAAGACTCACCGCCTCCATTATTCTGGTCTTCGCGATTTCGAAACCATGAATCCTATCTTGGTGAAATTCATACCTTTTCCATATTAAATTATGATCTTCATGGAAATACTATTTTCACGATGCTCACTAAACTCCAAATTTTGGACCCCAAAAATTTGGCAAACACTGGGAAACAGCGCCACCTTGTACTTCTCTTTTGTACCGCCTCCAGATCATCATTTCCTTTGTCATCGTTCTTTGTTAACAAGGTTTTTCAATAACTTCTTGGGAACTCGACAATTCTCCATGGAAACATGCTTTGTCAACAAACACAATCAACCCAAAATACTACAATGTTACCTTGAGGGATTTTTTCCCAACACTTTCTTAGAAGACACTGATGACCTTAAAACATCACTCAAATTAACTTGATAAATTGATTTAAACGGTTCCTTAGGACCGTAAAAATTGAACTAAAAGAAGAGAGTAATAGTCAATCTACATTTCTGACTTATCTCAAAGATGCCTCACTTAGAAGTCCAACACATTTCCAGTAGAACCGCAATGCCTTCCTCCAAGGAATATTGCATTTACAACAATTTTTTCACCGAATCCCATAACAGACACCCAATGATGCTTTATAGGTCAAACCATAACCTGTTCATTTATGCTAGAGTTTTAGGAACTATTACATGGTGTTTCACACTCTATTTTACAAAGAAAACGTTTGTAAAAGCCCAAAACATCCACAGTTTAACATTAACTGAGCCATGCGTGGAATCCTCCTGGTGGTCAAGTCAAAAGAAATGGTTGGAGTTCATGAATTTGACTGAAAAGTTCCAACATGGGAACCCAAAAAATCCTAAAACTTACCAAGACTAGATAAGAACCATGTGTCAATGTGAAACACTGAGAAAACTCACCCAAAAATCTCAATAGAATAAAGATTTATCATGGACTAAGACCAACGCTCTCTTAGTGCATCAAGGGTAAAGTCAAGATAGGGAGAATGTGGGTGTTTATGAAAAATTACACTACGTGGAAATTGATTATTACCATGAAGGTTCAAGATAATTTAATAATATCAGTGATGAAGTGATCGGTATGACTTTCAACCAACCATACACGCCCAACAATAAACAAATTTTCACTGCCGAGTAAGCATCGACATGATTTTAGACATAAAAGCCTCAAGAAAATTCAATTGTAACTGACCATTGACAAATGGTATTACACAGTTTGTTAATTATACTTGGAAGTTCACAAGTTTTTCAAAACCTACATGACACTCACCATCTTAGGAGTCTCATAGTCATTAATTGATAATAAGATAAACTGGCTATTCAAAAGCATGATAATACAAAAACACATTAATCATATGTGTGTCTGTCCTCCAAGCCATGCTTAGGTATATCAAATCATACCAATAAAGCCAAAACAATGAGACCAGCATGTCAAAACACATGATTTTTTAAAAACTACACCCCAAGAATTGGGATGAACTGGATTCCTTATTTCTTTGGTCACCCTACTTCGAGATGTTATGAGACTATACTCAACATCACACTAGAATTATTTTATAGTCATGTTACCTCATATGACAATTATCATAGACGACACCATGACTAGTCATCCATTACTAAGAAGAAGAAATGGTCAAATGACATATGAAGTAGCCGACCATGACTGAGGCATGTCATACTGATTGAAAATGAGAATCAATCACTTCTCACACCCATAACAGTGAAAAAGAAACCATGACCACCCATCAGAGCAAGGATTTCGTTGGAAAATGAAAGTCCTACTCGGGACAATAGAACCTAATGTTAGAAAGGTCACAACACTAGAAAGGAATTTAAATTCTAAGGGTTCTACCTACCATAATCTACCTCCTTATGAAAAATGGCGACCCTATCATTAGGTCATTCCAACTAAAGTTATCATCTCAAAATCCAATCATCAATCCATTTCTAAAGAAACAACACCTACGGAAAACACTCAAGCTTATGTTCTTACAAAACTCAATGTGAAACTTTAACTACACTTAAACTAGAATTCTAAACAGAGGAAACCACTATGGGCACCATTTCCAATCCCTTTATATTTAATCACATTTAATATTTTAATCATTTAAAAGATTTAATCGAAACAACAAGTGTCATTTTATAAAATGAAAAATCAAGGTACTTGATTTTTAACAAATTACACAAGGGAAAAAGGTAGTATATAAAACTTCATTTTCCATGTTAAACATTCATATAAATCCCATATTTATTAGGAAATTGAAAAAAAATTCCTTTCTAACATGGTCCATTTTTACATTTTATAAGGAAACCAATTTTATTTTAGATAAAAATTAATTATCCTTTACATCTATAAGCATTTCAAACATAACATGGTCATTACATTTAATATGAGTTGTCATTTCCCAATTCATGAAGCACACATACACTCCATAAATTGAAAATTAGCTCCCATTTATAAAAAATAACTACAATTCAGAATTTAGCATGCTAAAAAATGATGGTCCAGTTATATTGGTGGCAATCTACCAACATATAAAGCACCCACACACCTTATATTTTGGAACTTGTCTACAATTTAAAAACCAATTTACCATTTCATTTAATTTTTAATATCCATTTAAAATATTTCTAATACACATGTTACATTTTCCAACTTATAAGGCACCTATACTCCTTACAACTGAAAATGGGCTCTCTTTATAATTGAAAATAATAAATTTAGCCAATGAAACCAATTTCATATTTATAACAATGTAAACCATGTCACCAAAAGATTATAATAAATAACATTGATATAACACATAAGCATGGAATAACAATAACTAATTATTTTATACAGGCAAGAATGCTAAGAATTATCTAAACATGGTACAAAATTTAGCATAACGTATCACTCAAGTCACACAGTCAAATCCGCAAGCAAACTAAAATGCAACTACATGGCATGGAACATGCATGAAATTTAAAAACCAATGTACCTAATAAAATGAATTTAATGAAAATTACATTCCATACCTATCCATGGGTAAAAATACCATAAACTGATAAATCAATAAGTATAATAAATTACACTAGTCACTCATGGTGAAATCATATCAACTATAACGTCAACAGTATGAACAAAAATTCCTAGCCCTTGACACTTGGTCATTTTCCATAAATGAGGAGATGAGTCCCAATAATGAATATCAACCAAGTGAAGACACATTACTAGTATCATTTATAGAAACCCAAAATAGTAATACAAAGAAAAGTAAATCACCTATAATACAACATTGTAACTTCCCCACCCGACATACCATTAAACTGGTAGCCGGAATGGGGTCCAATATCCTCAAATGCATCTCCCCATATACCATAGGCTTCCTACTAGTATATAGGGTCTCAAGAGGTGATATTGGGTAGACTATACCCTCTTATAATAGTGACATAATGGTGGAATTAGAATAATTTGCAGATATTAGCAGAAATAGTAAATAGAAATGACAAAGTAGTATAAGACAGATTTTGTATAACTGAACAAAAGTGGCCAACAATCATTTATAAAATAGATGATTGGATGATAGAAAGTAGTAAAAAATAAAAAATTATTTACAATATAGTAATAAAATAAAGGAAATACAGAAAATCCCCCTGAGTGATCTCCATGAGAATCTCAAGCTTCAACTCGGTCCTTTTCTCCCAACTCCCAGGTACATGAAATACAACAATCAGCCATGATCATGAAAATATAAGGTCTACTTAGGTACCAAGGGTACCTGAGTAGGGTGTGAGATATAAATCTTAGTAGGCCATCACCCGCATTGTCTAACCCAATCCAAAGAGGTCAATATAATTTAAACCTTCTATAGGTATACAGAATAATAATAAACAGAATAAATAAATATAACCTATCCATGTTCCTATAGAACACCATAAGGATATACCAACTTCATCCCTTGGATGGAATATGAACATGTAACTACATTATTAATTAATTATTACCATTTTATAAATAAGTCACTTGTTTTCAATAATAAAGTGTCCAATATGTAACAAGGAAACCTTTGATGATATTTAATAATGAAGTTCCAAGGTAATAACCAAGGAAACGTAGACCTCAAGGGTTTCCAACTCAATAATGTCTATATCCTGGATAAGGGTATGATTGTAATCCAAATATCATAGTCAAATTCATCCCACAATAATATGGATACTGATTATAAAGAGTTCATCGAAGGTAAACCAAGGAAATGAAATGTTTGGGCCCGATGGGTTTTAACCATGGAATGTACTTGTAAATGCTAAATCCAAGGAGTGTATCCAAAAAATCCTTTAAAGTGGTAACAGTTTAATATAAGGATATTCAACCAAGTAATTCTACAAAAAGAATCCTATAGAGTCCAAAGTGTTTATCAATGTCAAACGGGGCTAAGAAATGACTGGGCATGATGGGATTTAACCATGGCTCCTAATTTTCAGTACTGGATACAAAGAGTGTATCCAAAGAATCCTGTAGTTCTAAATGAGGGATCCTATAGTGTTATACCGAGCATTATGGTTATACATGGACTAGGTTATAGGTGGGTCTCATCCAAAAAAAGACATATCCTTGTTTTTGGAATGGGGTGCTTGAGTGCTCAAGGCATTCCATTGGGACTCCAAGTCAAGATCAAGTCAGGCCATTCCAATTTTGATAATAAATTAATTTATATTTTATAAGGTTCAATCCATTACCTTTCATTAGTGTGGAAATTATTATTTTCTATGTTACCATTTAATCCATTTAATGCATTTAAATAAACAAATGTTCATTCTTATACCTTCTATTAACATGGTATGTGGTGATATAGGCATGAAACATATTATACACTTACATTTAATACGACCAAGTCATATAATTAGTATACATGCCAATTTCCATACTGAATTTAATTATCACATTGAATCACTTACCTTTGGTGGGTCAAGTGGTGAGTGTACATAGTACTTACTATTATGAACTTCACAAGATTAGTCAAACCATTTAATATAGAAAAGTTTACCCTTATAATGGTCAAAACCACACACACCCAAATGGTGGATCAACCTTTTAAAAACACCGAAACAACAATTATGTGAGAACATCCTACACGGATAATTTCAATCTAAAAACTAGGCCAATAACATAGATAGTTCATTGGATCTTTAATCATTTAAATAGGAACTCCATTTTCTAATACAATTAGGGTCCATGACCTATACATTCCATTTTTAAAACATAAAATCAAGGCATAACGAAATATCAATATAGTAAGCCTAGAAATCATAAAAGTCTAATCAGAAATTTTTAGCTAGAAGATATTACACCTCTTTTGGATGGGTTTAATTATAAAATCACGATATTTCATATCACACAAATTACTTAATATGTTTAGAAGTTAAATCATGAAACATTATAAATTAACATTTAAGAGTAATTTAATCTAAAGACATCACTATATAAATTAAAATCCAATAAAAGTACAGTATGAAATTAATTAATGCATTTATAAAATTGGAGAACTTAGAAAGGGGCCCTACCTCAAAGAGGAGACAAAAGCCTAGCCATAAACTTAGGTACCAAAAAACATTATTAGTGGCCACTCTGAACTTCTCCACACATGCATGCACATACCTTCATATAAATAAATAAGTATATATATATATATATATCTTAACCCAATGCATATATTTACTATTCCAAGAGGGAATATGTACATGGAAGATACATATATAATCATATATATACATACCTAAGTATATGTGTGAATGCCTTCAAAGATGACCAAAACCCACTACACATTATACCCGAGACCCATAAATTACTAAACATCCAAATTTAAAAATGAGAAACAATAAGAATGGAAGGAAAACCTTACCTCGAATCGATGGCAGTGATCCAAAAAAATCTGAACCACTTCGCCTTTGAATTTGGGTTTTGGAATCCACATGAACAGGTCCTGAGAGACACTTCTCACAACCTATAATCAATAGAAAACCAGAAAATGACATTATCCATGAACCCTTGGTTCGGCCGAGCTGTGTAGGGCGATGGGGAGACCGAATCTTGGATGGAAATAGGGAGGATATGGGATAGGAAGGCTTATAATGAATATCCAAACATGAATCATGAATAAAGTTGGTGGAGATGGTGATTGGAGAGGGAGCCATGGAGAGGGGGTTATGCGCCTATGGTGTTTGACCAATGGGGGTTCCCAGGGACAGGGTATCATGCTTGGTAGGGAGAAAGGGAGAGACTCGCCTTTAGATTTTCCGTAAAACATAAATTAAATCTTATAATAATTACAATAATTACTACAAAAACAACAAAATAAATATTATTTTTTAATATTATTATTACCATTAAAAATTACTTTATCATTTCTTATTTTCCCATTAATCTCATTTTACTAATTTTATTTTTAACTTTTAATTTAATTAATTTCAATTTTAAATAGAGGGTATCGTGCATGGTTTGGACCACATAGTTGGTAACTCGTGCACCAATCGTGAAACCTCTACTAGACACCTGGGGTACCCCTCATGAGATGAAAACATGGTTAACCAAACCATGTGTCACTTAAGCGTACAACCTCTGTCTACCTACATTAGCCCACACAGTTAGATGCAGAGGTCCGTACAGTTTTACACAAACCGTGTGCCTCTATCAGACCATCCAAGCCTAATGTTTCAGAGCCCGGTGCTCCCTAAACTCAATGATATCTCTGAGTGATTTCTTTTCCATTTACACATGTCCAAAAACAACACGTTAAATTGTTCAAACACTCAGAATTAAGTTCTAAGGATTGGTTTTAAATTCAACACATCTAGTAAATGAAGAAGTTAAAAATACCTTGGATTTTTCTCCATTTAAAAAACACAAAACTCTAAATTTTTCTTACATAGATTATTTCTATATATCAAGGGAGTAACACTCTTCCTTAATAAATGTGTCTGGTAGTCTTAATTCATAAAATAAAAAGTATTATTATATTTTACACCATGAGGGAAATATAGTGTACCTTACCATCTAAGATCACATGATAAAGAACAGTACCATGTTGTTCTTGGTTATAATATTTTAATATATCCTTATAACTAAAGTTCATATGACATGGAACTATATTATGTTTTTTAGGTTTATAAAACATGGTTCATCATGTGATAATGGTTAGGGTCTTATGGTATAGGCTATGTGTTGCACATAAGAAATAATGTCATGAGGGGAATTTATATCCTCACAGAAGATCCATACTGATAGAAAGTAGATTGAATGAAATATTATCGACACTCATATAGAGACTTTCAAGGGAGAATAATAGTTAGTGTGACATAAATTTTTTAATTAATAGATATATGTGGATTTCACATAATATGATTTGGTCTAGTTCAAAATAATATATATTTTTAAGCCTTAGTGATTAAATTGGTTAAGTAAAACTACATTCTAGGTGGTAAGATCTACTATTAAATTACTCAGACAATAATTGAATATTGAATTCATATGGTCTTGTGTAAGATGGTTGTATTAGTTATCCAATAAAGAGGGATTTTCATAGGTAATAACCTCAATGAAACTTTTATACTAAGGATAAAGCAACTTATAAGAAGAATCACTATATTTTATGAGGACACATAAGAATAATTGTCTAAATTCTCTATGATTGATGAAAATGGTGAAAATTGAAAGATTGGAAAATTTGGTAAAAACCATGTGAAATAATCCTCTTTTTTGATGGGGGAGGGGGAGAATTTTATTCACTAAACTAGATTTGGAATTGCTTTAAAAACATAAACATTTCCAATATATATATATTAAACCACATCAAAGAGATCATTCATTAAAGTAAAAATGATGAAAATTCCAAATGACACCATTTTCCCCATATTCCTCATATATTTATTTTTAAATCACTCAAGAAATCTTATAATCATATCAAATAATTATAAATTCAAAATTTGATAAACATGTGGTACTCCCTTGATTCATGAATCTTGGCCTTACTATTATAAAAAAGTGATGTCAAAAGATCCTTTAATATGTAATGATTTTTGGTGTAAAAATCTTCGAACATGGTTCACACTATGATCTCTTATAAGACCTTATTCCATAGTTAACATTTAGGAAGGTGTGTTGAGGTATGACCTTGATGATCATATATCTAGAATCCTAAAATTTTGAAAACAGTTTCACTACCTTTATACTAACATATTGAATAATTTTTATGTAACTTAAATGTTTCATCCTATTGAATTCAAAATAAAACCGCAACATCTAAATTCTGGAATAAGTTCTATTTCATATAAAATAATGAATCCAATTTGAAACCGTTTTGTATGAATAATTTTTTTTTCCCTTATCATGCCGCCCAATGTATGCATGTTCATCACCCAAAATTAAATCAAGGAAGAGCGAATATATATAAAACATGGTGATTAACCCATAAATTTATAAATATCATCAGATAAATTATTAAATGATATACATAATTTAACGTTTCATGGTTTACTCTAAAACATTAAAACTTTAAAAATTACAAATTTCTTCATCATAAATATGTTCTAAACCATTATAAGAATTATGTGAAAAGTTTATCATCTCTTTTTGACTTATTTGGTCAATGCATAAATTAGAAGAAACATATAAGAGAATTTTAGACATTATATCCCAAACAATCCAAACATACTTGAGTATATTCTTCCTCTTCAATTTATTATGTTTTCATAAATAAGATATTTTGGCCTCAACTTTTTCCCCTATTGGTTTTCTTGTCAACCAATGAATCAAGCATAAATCATAAATATATAAATCTCTAAAATTATGAATTATTTAATGATAATATTTCTATTTATATACATCTCATTGATATGAATTATATTATTACAAAAAAAGAAAATTTCATATTAATTAACAATACAACCAAATTCTGTAAAAATAGTGAGAATATTAAATAATTATACGACTCTTAGAAATTATATTTTAATCGGTAAATTAACAAGATACATCAGAAGAATTAATTTATTAAACAAGAAAAATTAAAAAAAAATCACTGTTATCCATATAAAATAACCAACATTACTCACTATACCAATTAAAAAAATCAGCCCCTATAGAACTAAAAAATTTCCCCAATCAAATTGAACCATTTTCTATACTGACTAATTATTTAGAGATATTATTTATAATAAAAACACTGCCTTTAGAAAAAATGTCATAATTTTTTTATAAATACCAATTGACATGTGTTTAACATTATTCCTATTCTCATACACAACAATCACATCAAAACAATTCAATTCAAAAACTCACATATTCTGAACACACTTATGTGCATTAGATTTATATCTTCACAAACACACACACACACACACTCTCTCTATATTACGAAAACAAAATGAAATCACATGTTTACACACATAACAAACACATTTATGGTAAATTCACAACTTCCCCTTTAATAATTTCACCAAAATATATTCTCCCCTTTTATAGAGAAACATATTACATTAGATTTATTTAATTATATATCCCCTTATAAAATATAATAAAATAACTATATGAAGACCAAAAACATACCTATACCTAAAATGATATGAATTTGAATTCAAATCATCAATTTCTATATATGAAATGTTAATTTAAGAAATATTTTTATAAATATAACAAGAAGTAGTTATGCTAATGGAAAAAATATAACTTCAATATTCCTTTCTCTACCCATTCCTACACAAATTATAACATGATATAAATATTTTTTGATAAAGAGTGATAAATTATACATGTTTTATCTTCCTGTGCACTTATTTTTTCAATATACTAAATATAGAATCTTTACTTCAATGGTGAGGTCTTCAAACTGAGTCTCCATCTATATCAACTACATTAAAACCCAAGTCATATCCATATATTTCTAATTCAATATACATAGAGTAAACCATTTTTAAATTTTGACATTACATTAAATACTCATTTATTTTGAAGAACACTCCACCCAATTGTGAAATTTTTATCATAAAAACCTCAAGTACACTCTATATTGGAATATATAAAAATATAATGGTTTTATTCAATGTAACACAAAAGATGAAAGTTAGTAGTACCATTGATAAATGATAATACTATATTTTTGTTAATTAGTGATATTTTATTGGTGTAATTTCATATTTACCAGACAATGAAATGGAATTAATGATTTATAGTCTTAAAGTAGTTTTGTACAGCAAATATCATTAAGGTTTTTGAACTCTGATTTATTTACTTCCTTAATATTATCATCCCTTAAAAACCTTCTCACTACCATGGAAGTATAAATGTCCATTGAATATCCTAATAATAATTAATAGTTAATGATCATATATCTCTTGATAAAAAATCATTTCAAAGAGTGATTTGTTGAATAAAGAAGTATTTAATCTTTCCAATAATTGATATCATAATAAATATCAAAAATTGTGTATAAAATTTTATTTAAGTGAATTTATAATTACAGGAAAAAATAATATCATTGATATAAAAAATGGAAATGATTGTATTCATTGACTAATATTTTATTAATCATTGTATTAAATTTATTCCTTTTCAGATTCTAGTGACTTAAAACATGTATAAATATTTTATTAACATGATCTAAAGAATTTAATAAAAGCATATAAAGCATTCTTGAACTAAAAAATATAAATATTAATCACAAAATAATAATGAAGAGGTTCATTAGAAACCTTTTCATAAGAAATTTATTTAATGACACCATCTTAGAATCCATTTTGAATATATTGTGACTCCATTTAGTAGTGATAGAAGATAATATTATTATAGCTTATCTATTTCCAACATGATCTAATTTATCATAAAATTAAACTCATTAAAATTAAGTATGAATCATGTAATGTAATCTCACCCTTTTCATGTGCACATTAGGTAATTTATTTATTTTAATATGATACACCCACTTTGTTTCAATAATATATTTTTTATCTTAAACTTATAACCATACCCAATTATTTTTATCAGTATAATCCAACAATATATTATTTTATTATATTGAATTTTTGGTCTTCAATATTTATTATGGTTCAATAGTTAAAATTGATAAATCAAAGAGGTATGTGATATTATCCCTAAATATATTCTTTTTTAATAATTTTTATTTCAATATCAAGTCATGTTATGGGCCTCTATATAATTTACTTGTTATGGAAAAACAAAATCACTTTACTCATATTGACATTAACATATGAATAATCTTCAACACACTAATCTTTACCTAGAATTACATTATACTATGAAATACCAATGTTTTGTTAAACTAAATCAATCCTTTCTATTTCACGTTCCATAGGATTATTATTCTTTCCATAATCATTAATATATTATTAAAATACATGTCAATATATGTAATAGAAAACATTTCATGATCCCATTCTTCAACTATGGTAATATCTTCTATTTGATGAATATCTCAATAATATTACCTTAACACCATGATGCTTAGATTTTAAAAAATTAAATACTTATCATAAAGGATATAACAAATTTTGAATATTCTTAAATACATCAATAAGGTGGTATTATTTTTATATATTTAATAAATAGAAATCAATAAATTTGGTTGAAAATAAAGGTGGTATTTAATATAAAACTATTGTGTTATAGAGTTTTTGATATACTATACACATACAAAATTTTATATTTCTTGAAATAATCTTCAAACCTTCAACCTATATAATTTTCCCTATTATTCAATCAAAATTGCATCACTAGAAAATTGTAATCCTCCCCTATACTATTTATAAAACTATAAAACCAATTTATCCCCACTTGACATTGTTTCTTATGTGCGATGAATGTTATATATGGTGTGTGAAACGTAATACATGACACATGATATCACTAAAGCATTTATAGACAAAGGATTTCATGTTATCAATTCTGATTTTGATGCATAATGTCCCCATGTATGTTCTATGGCGACATGGACCTATATTATTAAGGAAAAAACCCATTGTGACATTACCAGTAATTCTTTGGGTTATGAAATTTCAGGAGGATGTCAGTTGGGGCTCAGATCAACCTTTTTGGGGAATTATTTCCTGTTATGGCACTCTCAATTATAATTAATATATTTTAATGAGTCCTTCACAAATCCCAATTCTAAAATTCTTACTATATATCAATTTATTGATCAAAACCATGAAATGATGTGAAATTGTTTATATATCATAGATTCTCCATCATTATTTACATGTTTATTCAATGTTTAAAGTTACACAGTTGGTAAATCTAGATATTATCACAATCCAGGCCTGTGATAGTTGTTTTTGACTTGGGATTTAAACATGAGAGGGGCTTTCTATGTATCCCTATAAATGGAATTTGAAACCAAGCGGTTTGGGGACTCTTAATGGAGAAAATCATAGCATGTATGTGCATGTGATAAGGACCATAGTGGTGAATTTTGTATTTATTCATTCATGACCATGTAAAGTACCTTCTAAATTCAATCATCAAAGACCAAAGGGATATTGGGATTTAACATCAATGAGGAATCCTATATTTTATTGTTAATAGTAATCATAACCCATGTTGTTTCAGTTGAATATTTTATGGTCATATGAAATGATGTTACCATATTGTTTAACATCATATGGTGAGAATTTATGCAATGCAGTTTAAAATCATAAATCTAGTTATTTTAAGTAAAAGGTTTAAACAGTTTTTTAGGGAATACATAAAAATGAAACATTCTTGTTCACCTCATAATTAATATAGCCCATTAAGAGAGGATTTGATCTCATAAAATATTGCCCTCTGAGATCTGATTAGAACACATGTAATAAGGTTCATTGAGGGATGATGTCTCACAAGAAATATTGATATTTGAGAAATGATTAACTCCTAGAGAATATATACCATTGAAAAATCCATTCACTGAAGATATAAATTTATAAAGATAATTTTGGGAATACACATGGGAAATAGATACATGGACTGGTTGGGGTTTTCATCAATCATAGGGACAAAAAATTCATATACTTCCAAATGATTCATAGTTGTATTAAGGATGGAAGACTAGACTTATTTAGAATATGGCCTTAATAGAAAATGGTTGGGGCCTATGTTGGGGATACCTAGGCTATGCCTAGTAGAAACATGCTTGGATTCTTCTCTAAGCTTCCTAACTTGGAAGGTGAGTTGGGTGAAGGTTGACCTTTATGGACTACAACTAGTTGGTGGGCCTTTTAAAATTTTAGGATCATTGTCTATAAAAATGGTGTCTACCTAGGTTATAGGTTGATTGGGTGATAAATACATGATATACAAATTGGGTTCCATGATATGATGGAGGCCTCACTTGTATCCTTATGGTAGGCCCCTCTTTATTAATATATTACATGATCATGAATACCCTAAGAGTTATACCTGTCTGAATGTAAAACTCAAAAAATTCTTGTTACCAAGGTAATAAAATTGTGACTAGAATATCACATGTCTATATAATATGGTCATGCATTATAAGAGGATGTAGAGGTTTCCCATATAATTATTCACCTAGGTATGAGATTTGGGTAAGATTGGAAACTAGGTAAATGTCTTGGGAAAGGGTGGTGAATATGTAGGAGAACTAAGTAGAAGATGTTCCCATGTTTGAGGACCTACATAACATGGAGCATTTGTGAGGTACCTAGGAAAAGTATCTCCCTAATAGGGTTTTTGGGCCATGGTTCTCCCTTATATAGAGAGAAGGGTGAATGTTTTTTCTAGATACAGGTTAAGGATATTATGGAACCCTTCTAGAAGGAATGTGTGATGGTTATTTGAAGTATAGAGGTCTGTGTGAAATAAACCTATATTAAATAGTAGGGAGAAGGTCATAAGAGTTGGTGAAGGACCCTAGAACACCCTGAGAGGGGAAGGGTGAATCAGGGTGCTAACTTTTTCTTTTAAACTGATGGATCTTGTTACCACATTGGTAGGAACCTATTAAACCTACCTGAAGAGGAAGTGCAGAAACAAAAAACAATCAAATGCAAAGAAATGACACAAAAATTATTACTTGGTTCACCACTAAGGGCTACATCCAAGGAGAATATTATGATAATGTGTTATTCGTACCAAAAACCACTAATCTTCACAAGTTGTGGATTACAATAGTTTAGCACAGTTGCTTTTTTCCTAACACACTACCTTTACAAGGTTTTATGAATAGCACACTACATCCCTTGGATCACTTCCACAGACTCCCCCTTTCTCACTATGCTGGAAGAATCTTCACTCAGTTTATCAACTTGAAGGTTGCTTCAATGATTTAGTAAAAAATCATGAATCCTCAATAGTAAATTGATGCTCTATTGAAGTCCTTTTATCACCCATAGATGTAAATTAATTCCCCACACACTGATAGGTTATGGTAATTAATTCTACAAACTGATTTGGTCAATTTTTAGGCTTCCTTGGGTGTTCTGCATACCACTTCACCTCCTTCACATACTGAGTAGTAGGTATAGTTTGCAGATCACCTCATCCACAAACCACTATTGTTTCTGCATGCCATCTAGCTCCTTCATGAAATTCCTTACCCTGTGTACTATCTTACTCAACGTACTGCTCAGCTCCTCTATATATTGTCCTGCTCTGCGTACTTCCTTGATCTGTCACATACTGTGAGAGCCTCCTCTGCAAACCTAAATCTCTTTTTTAGACTGTTTCCCTTACATGGATAGTTCTCTCAGTGTAATGTATTCTCCTCTGTGAACCAATTCAGACTTCACCATAATTCCTTTTGAAAATTTATTCTCCATTATTCTTGTCAACAAAGGGGATTACTACTCCTTAAATAATCACATAACTCCACAAATTTCACTAATTCTATTTACCCAAATTTTCACTGTGAGACAATATTCATTGTATACTAAACTCCATATGCATATTTTTAGCCTCCACCACATACTTCTCTTGTTTTGAAAACCACAGAAGTCCAAAAAACCTTTAACATTCTGTGTACCATACGCCTTCACTGTGAACCATCACAACAAACTATTTTCTATCCTACACACTGCTCCGCATACTGTTCCCACTATGAGGCATGCAACTATGAACCATTACTGAAACATGGTACATAGTCCATGTTCCAAGGAATGAGGTTACCATAGTTTTCCAATTTTCTTTTTCATTTCTCATACCATTCACTTATTCGTTTTCCAACATCAAACTCCAGATTTTGAGGCCCAAAAATTTTTCAAACATTGCAAAACTGTGCCACCATCAATAATTCTTATGGATTGAATTGTATTTTCCCTTTCCATGAAATCTCCATGATCATCCATTAGATGAATGAAAAAAAACAAACCATACTCCATTTATATAAATGAACAGACTTGGTTAAAACAATCTCTCCACTTTGAGTTTGTTAGAAATATGAAGTTAAATTCAATAGAGCACCAGTCACAATCAAAACCTGAGATGCAAGAACCAACTCATCCAACAATCTATGTATACATGAGAAATTATCGTTGTATAAAACAATATAAAAGACATGAATTGTATTCTCATTTTTTTGAAGGAACTCTCACTCTACTTCCTTATGAAACCAAATTGTTTTCTCCCTTCAAATTCTCCCTATTGAAATTATCCATTTTCCTATAACTAGCATTGAATTTATCAATTTCTCCCCATGACACCAAATTGTTTTATCCTTTCCCATTAACTCCATTGAAATTATTCATTTTTATGAAACTAGCATTGAATTAATAAATTTATTCTCCATTGTAAATAATCCCAAAAACCATTATTTGAATAATGTAGAGCTTAGAAAATAACTCCCCCTGGATTGTATCTCGGCCATAAACCAACATCATTTCAACAAACAGATTAACACAGTTAAAAAAATTGGGGAGAAGGGAATTTCCTAACCCCCTTATGTAATAGAAGGTGGTTGAACACCAAGTTTCAACCAATGTTTCTCAAACACAGCCACTGACAGTGGCTTGGTCATAATGTTAGCCACTTGCTCATCGGTTCCCACATGGTTCATTTTGAGCATGCCTTGTTAAATTTTTTCCTTGATTATGTGATATATGATTTTAATATGTTTCATATGAGAATGATTAACATGATTACTTGTAAGATAAATTTCACTCTTTTTATCACAATAAATCACCAATGGTTGTTTCACCACATCATCATTGTCAGTCAGTTGCTTCTTCGTCCAAATTAACTAAGTGCACGCCTTGGTAGAGGATATATATTCAGATTTTACAGTAATAAGATAATAACCTTACTATTTATTTCATAACCAGCCCACACATTTCTTCCCAATATAGAATTCTCCACCACTGGTAGACTTTCTATCCACTACATCTCCAGCCCAGTCAGCATCAGAAATATCAGATAGTTCACTATCTCTTCCTACAGCAAAGTATAGCCCATAATTAAGCATACCTTGAATGTATATCATGATTATTTTCAATTCCTCCATATGTTCTTCCTTTGGATTACTCTAAAAGAGGGCTGCAAGGAAAGTTGAAAAGATAATATCGGGCCATCTCTCCATCTGGTAAAGTAGGCTTCCAATGATTCTTCTTTACATGGTGGGATCCCCAAAAGTCCCTTCCACATGCTTTTGGAGATTTGATCCAACTGCAATTAGAGTGGAAATTAGTTTGGAATCATGCATATTGAATTTATTAAGCTGATCTCTTGAATACGTTTCCTGAGAAATAAAATTTTAATCCATCTTCTAAAGTACCTGCAAGCCTAAAAAGTATGCGAGTTCACCAATCATGGACATTTCAAATTCTGATTTCAGGTGATTGGAAAACTCATCCACTGATCCTTGTCTTCTTCCAACAAAAAATAATACCATCCACGTTTACCAATACCATGAACTGATCCTTTTGAGAATTCATCACTTAGGAATTGTGATCTACTCATATTTTAAACTAAATCTTTCTTAGATAACAGTACAACCAGGAGTACCATGCCTATGGTGCTTATTTTAGGCCATAAAGAGCATTATTTAATTTGGAAACCATTAGTTAATCATTGAAAAGAAAGAACCCCATGGTTTGTTCAATGTAGATTTTTTTACCAATACTCCATATAAGAATTCTATGTTGATTTCCATTTGATACAATTTATAACCTCTTAGGATTGCCATGGAAAGAAATATCCTGATTGACTCCAGTCTCACTATTGAAGGAAATGTCTCCTCAATATCAATGCCTTCGATTTGTGAATATCCCTTATAGACTAAGAACACCGTATTTCTGATCACATTTCCATGTTCATAAAATATTTTATTGAAAATCACCTTTGTATCAATAACATTATAATCTTCAGGTCCTTTAACAAGATCCCATGTCTAATTTTTGTCAATCAGATCTACCTCTTCATTCATTTATTTAAACCATGACTAATATTTTATAGACTCTTTAAATAAAGATGGTTCCACAACTGATAGAAATACAGATTGTGCATTATTCCTCATTCTCCTTTTCTATGTAGGTGCATTCTGATCCCTCATAATGTTGGTCTGATCAATCTCTGCTCATCAATTTCTCTTTTGAGGTTCAACCAAATTCTCTCCATCTATGACTTCTTATTATGATTTTTATTAAGATTCAACATCATGATGTGACTCCTAGGTGTTTTTTACACCTTCCTCTACCTATTTATTAACATTTTTCCATGTTCACATTCTTCCTCATTTTCTATCACATCAGTATAATAATTCCTTGAATCATTCGTGTTTTTCTCTCCAATGATCTTAACATCACTACTTTCCAAAATTCTTCCAAATAACTTATTGAAACACATGTAGGATTTTCTATTAATTGACTATCCATGAAATATTTCTTCTTCTGCATTGTCTCCATACTTCCATTGATTTACTTATTTTGTTCGGATGAAACATTTTCTTCTAGAAACACAAAAATATTTCCAAATGGATTCCTTCCATCCCACAATTCATATGGTGTCTTTGTCTCACCCATATATATACCAATTCAATTTTGAATATACAATGTATATTTTAATACATATTTCTAGTAATTTCAAGGAATAATACTCCCAATCAGCATAGTTCTGGCCATATTGTTTAGCTGTCGATTCCTACGCTCAACAACTCCATTTTACTGTAGAGTTCTAACAGATGCCACCTCATGTTGAATCCCATGCTTCTCTAGGTAATTTTCAAATTAAATGGACATGTATTCCCCTCCATTTTTAGACTGTATGACTTTGATCTTCTATCTTGTATCATTATCGATGATTTTTTTATAGGTTTTCATGAAATCAATCACTTGTCGCTTCCTGTGTATAACAATAACACATGCCATTCTAATATAATAATCTATGAAAAGAACAAATTATTTTTCTACCTATGTTTCAATAAAATTTATTAGGACACATACATCTGCATGGATGAGGTTAAGGAGATTAGATTCTCTTTTATTCTTTGGTTAGTAGGCACAAAAAACCAGATTCCCTCACATGCAAGCATCATAGGTCTTTTCTCATTCACACTTCAGATTAGGTATATCCATGACTATCTTCATCATAGATATATTTTCCATGTCTTTATGATTGATGTTCCCCAATATTCAATTCTATAAGTTGTTTTCCTCTTAAAATGTTAAGTAGAAAATGTTATCTTTTCTATCAACTTGATATAAGTTTCAATCTATTATACATCCTTTCATGAGAGAATTCCCTAGATTTCCTCTTATAGTACATCCATTCTGATTGAATGTCACTATAAAACCTGAGTCACATATTTCACTCACACTAAAAAGATTGTGACTCAGACCTTCCATGTAAAGGACATCAAATTTCTTCATCTCTCTATTAGTTAGCTCAGTACTTCCACTGCCTTTGATCTTTAAAGAACCATCGTTACCAAACCTCACTATTCCATAGACCATTTTATTGGAATTCCTTAATAGATCTGCATTTACCATCATATGGGATGAACATTTACTATCAATAATCCAAGTGTTGTTGTTCTTGGTATCTTTGAGAGTGACTTCTTCAAAGTTGGATTTCTTAATTATCTTATTTTCTTTCCATGAGATATTGGATTGAGTGTAGGAAACTGATGGCCTTTAAATTTTATCTTCCCTATACACAAGTTCATCATATTCGTTATCTTCTTACAAAGAAGAAAACCTTTTGGAAATAACAACACAATCTGGCTAACGAGTATTGTCCTATCTCTGAGAATCGTTAGAATTCCACCTATCTTACCTCTTCCTGCAATACACAACATTATGACCTAAGTTAGATCCGTGAAAACAATATCTATAGGAATTATTTTTTTTACAAGATATAGGATATGAATATTTTATCCTTTGTTGAACAAACATCTCTTCCCCATTTATATAGATCCTTTCCTCTTCACAATATTACATGGTATGGCCCATATAGCCATATAATTGAAATTTCATAAGTTGAAATGTCTTCTCATTATGATTATTTCTCATATCTCTTTACATTGGCACAATGTTTGGATACTTATCATTTCATGATACCTAAGGATAGTGTTCAGTTATTATTTAATATTGAATTGAGGATTTCTTTTTTAAAACTTTAGGTAACATTTCATCATGACCCACTTTCAACTTTCCTTTATTCTGACTACCATTATTTGTAGAATTTTATGTTTTATCATCACAACTGATTCCACTGTTTCCCATGCATGCGGGTCTTTAGTCATTCAAATATTTTTCAACTCTATCAGAACCACACTTAGCTCTTGCTAGAAACTTAGCATGTGAGAATTTTACAAATTGTATTTTCTTTATTTCTTATTTTTAATTTGATTCACTTTTTAGTTTACTTCTCAAAGTAGAAAATTCTTCCTCTATACCCTCAATAGTCTTGGATTTATCTTCTAGTCTAGAGTTAAGGTAATTGATAAAATTTCCCTATTATTTAATTATAAGTACATTTCCACAACATCTTCTATGCTTTCATGTATTGATGACTCCACTTTCAATAATTTCTCCAGTCATTCAATTTTCTCTTCAAGATAATCAACATATTCTGGTGACTCTTCCACAATTATTTTCCACTCATTGCATCTCTTACATTGATTTTTAATCTTACCAAAATAATCATTAAGTTGAAACTTGGGATTGGAATCTATGGTAAACCGATTATCACCAACCTTATCTTTTGATGGTTATTGTTTTCCAATTATAGCCATCAAGGAATCATGGTTCCTAGCTTTGAATTCTTCTTCCTCAAAGAGTTCATTTTCATCATCTTCTTCTATACAAAGAAAACTCTTTCGATGAAATATAATTCCCGATTTGAAGTCTTTATTTTTTAAAAACCTTTTCTAAGGCTTTTGAATGTCTCCATATTTTCTTTATTTCTCATTGAAATTTCTTGGGAAATGAGAGGTAATGTTCCCAACTTTTCCACAATGAAAAAAATCCAGAGGTAGCTTTTCTTCAAATTTACATTTTCCCTTCTTGAGTTTCTTGGCAATGAGAGAAAGAAAATATTTTTCTTCATAAGCTTCATCAACACAATCTCCTTAAATTTCCAGTTTGTATGTCACTTTGAATTCCATTTCCTTTCTAACAAGAGTGGTTGCATCTTCTAGTTTGGCTCTTAACTCATATGCCACTAGGCTGCTCAAAAGATCATCAAGAGAATGTTTAGAAAGATCCTTTCTTCAAGATCTAAAACTATTTAATTATAATGGGGAGGAAGACTTATAAATATTTTCTTTACAATACCAATGTCTTTAATATATTATCCAAGCCCTTGAATTTCTCATACAACTTCAGTATTTCAATTGAAGAAAGAATCTACTTTTTCATTAGGGTGCATCATCAGATCATCAAACCTGATGTGTAAAACATGAAGTTTCGCCTCCTTCACTTTTTTGTCACATTCATAAATATTCTATAGTTTCTCCCACAAAGAATTTTCTGACATATACTTCATCAACTTATGATATATTTAATTATAAAGAGCTACAGTTAAGTCATTCTATGCTTTAGCATCAATATCCATCATTTTCCTATCTGTATCAGTCATAGATAGACCGGTTAGATTAGTGACCTATATTCCTTGTGACGTGAAAAAATTACATCCATTATAAGAGATATTAGATGATATATTATCCTATTATTCCATATCTGAAAGTTACCTTTATCAAAAATGGAACCCCCTTGACATTAAATGTACTATCCATGTATGAAAAATAGGACAGATTGAACACCATAAGCCTATGGGTCTGATACCACTTGAAGGACCCCAGAGCACCGTGATAGGAGAGGGTTGAATTAGGGTGCTAATATTTTCGTTTAAACTGATTGATCTATTTTCCACGTTGGTAGGAACCTGTTAAAACTGACTGAAGAGGAACTACAAAAAATAAACAATCACATGCAAAGCAATGACACAACAATTTTACTTGGTTCACCACTAAGGGCTACCTCTAAAGAGCATATTACAATACTGTCTTGGTTGTACCAAAAAACACTAATCTTTACATGTAGTTGATTACTAGAGTTTAGAACAATCACTTTGTGCCAGACACACTAACTTTACATAGTTTTAGGGATAGAACACTGCATCCCTCGAATCACTTCCGATGACTCCCCCTTTATCACTACATTGGTAGAATCATCACTCAGTTTATCGACTTTAAGGTTGCTTTAATGGTTTAGAATTAAATCATTCATCCTCAATAGAAAATTGATGATCTATTGAAATCACTTTATCACCCACAGATGTAATTTACTTTCTCACATGCTGATAAGTTATGGTAATTAATTTCATAAACTGACTTGCTCAATTATTAGGATTCCTTGGGTTTTCCACGTACCACTTCACCTCCTCTATGTACTGAGTAGCATGTATGGTTTGCAGATCACCTCCAAGGTGTACCAATTCTGTTTCTGCGTGCTATGTAGCTCCTTTGTGAACTACCCTGCTCTACGTACTGCTATACTCTACATATTTCTTAGTTCCTCTACTTACTGTCCTTCTCTACATACTGCTTTGATCCACTGTGTACTGCAAGAGCTTCCTCTGCAAACTGCACTCTCTTCTGTGGGCTTTTACCCTTACGCAGATGGTTCTCTCCACATACCTTATTTTCTGCCGCAAACCACTTCAGACATCATTGGAATTCTTTCTGAAATTTTAATCTCCAATATTTATTGTCAACAAAAGGGATTATTACTCCTTAAATAGGCACATAAATCCAAAATTTTGCTAATATGATTTACCTAAATTTTCAATGCGGGACAATATTCACGGTGTAATAAACTCCATCTACAATGTTAGCCTCCTCCACGTACCGACTCTGTTTCACGAAGCGCAACAACCCTGTGAACCTTCATCATTCTACGTACTGAACACCTTCACCATGAGCTATTGCTGCAAAATTTCTTTGGTTCTGTGCACCACTCCACATACCATTACCGCTTCCAAGAACATGACCACAAACCATTCCCAGAACATGGTACACAGTCCATGTTCTGAGGTATGTGGTTACCTTATTTTTCACATTCTCCTTGTCATTTATCATACAATTCTGTTAGTCCCACAAGGCCAAATACCCTGGGGGGGGGGTGAATCGGGGTATGACAAGTTTAAACCTCTTCCCCTTTGGATATTGTTTTTCTATTAAGAAAAACTCTCTTCACTATCTTTCCCAAAGAAAATTATAAACAAAAATTAAATCAAGCACAGGAGACAACAATTTTTACTTGGTTCACCATCACTTGGATACATCCATGGAGCATACACCAACGATGTGATGACGTACCAAATCCACTATAATTATATTTTTGTTTACAAAGTTTGGAGTGGACTCATTGTCCCTCCTCGTTTACAACCACTCACTATATGAAAGCTCACTGCTCTCTCAACTGAAGTGGGCTCACTACTTCTTCTGAATATCCACTCACATTTAAAGACATGCAGGTTCCATCATTATAAAAAATGAATGCATATTTTTCTATATGTAGATGCTCTATTGACATCCAATTTTCACCCTCAGATGAATCTCACTTTGCACCGAAGGTACCAAGAAATTCTCTAACTTTTTTGTATCCCTAGAGTGACTGGCGTGCTTCTCTAGGCATGGCATTCTTCTTTATGCTTTGGCATGCTTCTCCAAGCCTGGAATGCGAGTGTCGCCTAACCACTTACATGAAACTCCCTACTCTAACTTAGAACTTGGGAAACTCACACCCTTTTATGCCCAAACCAATATTGGCATGCAATTATCAAATGGTGGGCAACTTCTGAATAACCTTATACTTGTGCGACCACACCACCACTTGCATGACCAAACCACATGCGTTAATAGAGCTTGAATTTTTATTCTAAGTGTTGATATTCATTGTTAATGAAGAGGGGTAGCCCTCTATTTATAGGAATTTTGGGTACCCTGAGCGCCGGCATGCAAATCTCCTCCCAGCGCGCAAGTCCAGCCGCCCTAGTCTGTGTCGGCCTAGTCACCTTACATGCGCAAACCAAAACATTGGCTCCCCTCTTTCCTTTTCCAGATTTTTAGGTTATGATCATGAAAAAAATATTTCGCACAACTTTCCAAGACTCCAACACACCGGCACACATGTACTTTTTCCAAAAACAATTTTCTTTATTTTTTGATTTTGAGGCCCAAAAATTTGACAAACACTAGAAAACGACGCCACCTAATATCTGTTCTTTTTGTACCTCTTCTAGATCATCCATTCCTTGGTTGAGGTTCCTCTATCAATAATGTATTGTCACCAATAGCTCTTGAACCCAAAAAATCACCATGAAATCCCCCTTTGTCAACAAAATGAACATCGTGGTTTGCTTTGTCCACAAACACAACATGGAGACCCACTTTGTTAACAAACACAATCACCTAAAAAGAGCTTCAATGATGCCTTGAGGGATATTTTCCCAAAAAATTCACTACTTAATTTTCCAACATCATACTCTTAATTTTGAGGCCCAAATTTTTTTCAATCACTAGGAAATTGAAACACCTTCAATACTGCTTAAATATCGAACTGTATGATCCCTTTCCTTGGAATCTCACTAAACATCTATTAGAGGATTGAAAAAAAAACACAAACCATACTTCATTTATAGAAAATAAAATCTTTTGTTCAAATATTTGGGAGGTAAGGGAATATTGTATCTTAATTTTATAGGAAGGGGAGAATAATTACTCTATTAGATATTTAAGGTTATGTTTCTCCGTATTTGGACCTCCCAGGGTTACTTGGTTCTATTTCTATCAGGTGTAAAATTCATGGTGTGAGTTGGGTGAGTGGATCCTTAGTGTGGGGAAGTCTTAAGAACTTGTCTACAAGCATGTTTGTCTATTTTATATCTTTTTATGGGTCCCTATAACCTATTACATGAAGATTATATAGAAGGTAGTATTTCATAATGATTATGGTATTTACTTCTTCAGAATGTGCAATTAACCTTCATTTTAATTAAATCCCTTAGGTATTGTCAAAATCAAGCTACATAATGGAGTTGGGTGTACCTTTGCACATGGAGATGATTCTTTTCTCATATTAATCTCTCTCTTATGTGTATATCTATAATAATAAAGAACCCCTTCGTTTATTTATAAGAAGATATAGGGAGTAGAGTGAAAACATGATGGTCCTTATAAGTTTTTTTCACAAGAACGAGTTTGTGAATGTTGAGCACATAGGTGAACTCATGAAATTGAGTTATTTGAAGGGGGTATTTCTAGATTGAACTTCTAAAAATGGGGAATATTTGTAAACCTTTTTTAATTTAATCGGTTTCTTGGACATAATCACATATACCTTGGCTCCTGGATGAGTATGTGTATGAGAATTTCATATCTGTGTGAGACTGAAATTTGGGAAAACTAATTCCAACTTCGAATAGCCAGAACCTTTGATCCATAAGTTTTATTTGGAAGATCAAGGAATACAATAAAATAAAATAAAATAACATTTCAAATTTCTATTGTTTTCCCTGCTATCTTATGTTTTAAAATCCAAAAAAGTATCTATGAGATCCTCAAAATGGGTTTTACAATCCAAAAACAAAATTCATCAGTAATGGATTAAATACATGGCCTACTTCAATTGGGAGGTTCTCACCCCCACATAACTAGTCTAGGTAATTTTTTTGATGAATCGATATCCCTTAGTTTGTGATAAATCATGAGATGCATAGAGATATCATTTTTTCAAACTCCATGTACAAGGACACTTCTTTCTTTTCACTTGATTTTTTATCTTTTAATGAAGGTGGTATCATTTTTGTGTGGTAAATTATGCTGAAAACATTTGTTGGTTCCAACAAACATACATGAAATAAACATAATACATGTGATCCTATAAAAAATAAATATTAGGATATTATACATACCTGAAATAAAAAATTTATTCTCATTATTCCACATATAAAAGAATGAATCAATTTTAATGGTTCAATGGTTTGTATTTCCATTTTTAAATATGGATAATTAACTATATTCCATTTATGACATATACAATACATCGAACATTTATTTCTATTAAAAATATTAACATATTAAACTACCTTTTATTAAGTCATTTTAATCATGTACACATGTCCAATGTGACCAACTATTCAATAACAAAAATTACTTTCTTTATTCAGAATCTAATAGAATGTGTTTTCAGAATCACTCACTTAAATTGTGTTACCTATAATTAAATTCATCTAAAAACAATTTCACAACCACAAGTTTGTGTGTTTGATTTGTTGATATTAGCTATTGGATATATTAACCATGTATTAAGGGTGATATTATTAGGTATGGTGATGAATGTATAAGGATTGTTGACATTATCATTTATAGTTAGAGAGTTTCTAGATTGTTATAGATGATCTGGATAAGTGGTTCCCAAGAAATCCCTTAAAGAGATATTAAAATATACCCCATTATATTTCCACTTATAAAGGGCATGGAATGTGAATAATTTGAGGGAATGTTATATTTTTTAGTATACAAGCATAACTAGTTTTGAGAGACAATATGTGAGTTTATTCAAGGATATCTAGAAATAGAGGAAGTGTTAGAAGTGTTGGAAATGTTTGGAAGTTGGTCCTGAAGTATGATGTGTTCTAATGGAAATATACAAGTTATCAGGTTAGAGTTTTGCTAACTGGATATCTTATAATTAATGAAATTGATGTCAAGAAGATAATAATACAATATATTTATAATATGATAATCAAATGATGTTATAGTTTGAAGATACTTAATAATATATTGGGTTTTTTTGGTAGTCCAAAAGTTATTTTCTGAAGATTATAATATATTTAGGATGTTTTAAAGTCATTATAAAGGAATAATATTATGAGTCGATTTATGTACATTTATCAAGGTCTCATGAATAATGTTAATATATATGACCCTGATATTTTAGAAAAAAATTAATTACATTTATTTTCTTTGATATTATCTGTTACAAGAGACACTGGGTTTTAATGAAACACAATATACTATTAACAATATTATTTAAAAAATGGCCATTATGAAATATATATTTAATTAATTGTAAAAAGAGGAATTTTTTTTAATTATATTTAATTTTTTTAGATAAAAAAATATATTTTAAAATATGTGGTTAATTTTTACTAATGTCTTTATATTTTTTTAAAATACATTTTTCTTAAAAAATTGTTTTTATTGATTTTAAAAAATAGGCCTAAGTTTTGAAACTTTTATAAAATTTATTTTAAAATAATATCTATATTTTTTGAGTCAATATTTTAAAATTATTTTAGGCTTAATTTTCGATAATTTTATGAAAAGATTAATTTTTTGATAAAGAGTAAACAAGTAGTGATTTTATTTAAAAATGCCTTTTGTTTAAAGATTTTTTATATTCCATTTTATTTTAACATATATTTAAAAGTAATATTGGTTAAATTTTAAATTTATTAACCCAATTTAGTTCATTGGAATCCATTTAAAATAGAATTTTAATATTAAAACATTCTATATATATGAAAAGTTTCACATTGGAAAACCCCTTTTCATAACGCCAATGTGTTTAATTTTAAAATAAATAGTTACACTTTGGATAATTGAATTTGGTAAAATGGATTCCATATTATTAACCATAATAAAAAATATTATTTAATATAGTAAATTTAATTTTATATCAAAATTAATAATAAAAACATTAGAAATTAATTACGGCAGTTAATATAAAAATGGGGTCTGGCGTGTCACATGCACATTATTGTTAAAATTAATTTTTCCAAAAAATATGAATTTTATTTAATAAAATAGTTTTAATATTTATAATAATTTAATATAAATTATATAACAATACTCATTTTATTTTTATGATTAAGGTATAAATAACATAGGTAAATACTTAAAATACTGGTTACTTTGGTGAAAAATAAAATGATAATATTATGAAAACTTAAAGGATAAAGAATAACATATTAAAAAAATTATTGGATATGTGTATCAAACATATATTCCATATAATCCTTTAATTATAAATTTTTTATATACTTTGGGTGACAGTTGATTACAACTATTGAATAGTTTTGGCTATTTTGAAAAATATCACTTCTCACATATAAATGGGAACTTAATCCCCTCACATATTCACACCTCCTAATACACATGGATAGTGAAACTTCTACGAAAATATCTCCCTAAAATATTCATAAAAATTCTCTAACTACTTTTTATCCAAAAATACTGACTATTAGGTCCCTAATAAGAGATCCAAAGGTGGTTGTTCTAGGCGAAGGTAATTGTCTTCCCTAAAATCATTCTTTTTTGACCTCTTATCTTACCACCTACACTCATGTTGTAAGAACTCGGTTTTTGTCTATAAATGACTTTGGAATATTCTTTATTTTATTCCAGAGTAGCGCCTTCAGACGGCATGCAATTCCGAGCCCCGATGTGGCCGGAATTAAATTTTCAGTGTGTTCACACTGGGCACGCCAAATAAATGGGATAACTCATAAACAGTGCTTCAGATCCTAAATCTGAGTGTACTAATGGGTCTGTAATGGGGTGTTTACCCTAGGAACGACATAAAACATGTCGGTGCGGGACGTTTGGACCCCTCGTTCACTTCTTGAACGTTAAACGGATAATTAAAATAATTAATTTATTCGTTTAATGGTTAAAAACACGTATCTCTTAAAAGATTGATTGGATGGAAAAAATTACGGCCCCGTTGAGTCCGTAACATGTCGTTTACCCTAGTAGGGGTGTAAGTTTTGCGGGCGCGGGTCGTCTGTGAAAAATGTCCCCAGGGGCGTTTTTGTAATTTGGCGGCCTCGGGCGTTGAGTTTTATAACTATTGAACGGGGCCTCAGATTAAAATTATGAGACCGCCGTTGTGCTCGGGAGGTGGTATGTACCCTAGGTGCGACCTAACATTCATTGCGTTTGGGGTTACAAACGCGGATTTAATTTGGGTTGAGTTTTAATTAATTAAGGGATTAATTAATTTCCCTTATTTAACACCATCATCCCCTTCCTCCCCTTGTAATCCCCCTGGAAAAACCCAGCTTCCCTCTCAACCTCCTCCTCCTCCTCCTCTTCCTCCGATCAATGTGGAAGCAATGACGGTGAAGCGCAGATCCACCGAGAAGCTTCGGGCTACGCCCCTGCAGGTAGGAGTTTACGTTTTGCATTTTAATTTCTGCACTCTTATTTAATTCTCAATTTTATGCATTTAATTTCTGTCCAATTGTCAATAGAAGACCATATTTTTGTAGATCCCGATTTGATCTTTCCAACGGTTCTTTCGGATCAAAATTCCGAGACTCGGCGAGTCCGTGGTGGTCCGTTGAAGTTCCGGTGGTTTTGGAGCTTTCCGGCCGGATTTGGGGGTTCCAGAGGTGGTCCGGCGAGCTCCAGCGGTGGCGACGAGCTCCAACGGCAGCGGTGAGCTCTAGTGGCAGCGACAGGATTCAACGGAAGTGCGGGTTTCGGCTCAAGCGGCGACGGGCTTCGGGTCAAGCAGGCGGCGGCGCTCGGGGCATCAAGTGGCGGGCGCAGCCCGCGCGGGGGGGGGGGGGGGGGGGGGGTGGACTGGTTTCGCGGCGCGCGACCCCGCGGGGGAGACCGAGACTTGATTCCAGCGGGTCTCTGCATGGAAAAGAGACTGGCCGCAAAGGCCGATCGGCGGAACTGTGGACCGCAGGTTCATAGCTAGCCCGTGCGGCTGAGCCGCGGGCCGGCGCATCGAGCCGGGCCGGCCGATCCAGCCCAAGGGGATTCGTCCCCTCGACTTCGGACGCCCGTAATTTTCATTACAGGTGTCCGTTTTGTGTGACGTCTGTGGAAACGTACTCAAGGAGTCGAGTCGAAGCTTTTGAGATGGTCTCGAAGATTTTTAATTCCTGAAACGAGGGGCCTTGGGGGTGCGACACACCTTTAAGTAGTTTGGCGTTTTTCTATGGGGTTTTGTTTTGGGTGGCGCAGACACATCCGATGTTCCTTTTGAGTGTCGTCAACAGCGTTGTGACCCTGGAGTCAAGACGGAGATTGCCAAGGGGTTTTCGGGCGTTGAAGCCGGAGTTGATACATGGGCCCCATGGCCTATCTTTCGAGTTGGAAACAGTTTTTTGCAAATTTTTCATTGGACGTTCGTTCGGGGCGTGCGAGTAGTCGATGTTGGGTATTTTTCTGAGGGCATTGCATTGGCGTAGTCTTCCCGCTTTGATTCCGCACACTGGTGCAGGCCCCGCAATGACCGTTTTGGGAGTTGACGGGGATTTCCAGCTTTATCACTAGGTGTCCGTTTTGGACAAGTGAATAGTCCATCTTGTTTACTTTTTCGAGAGGATCGCAATGGTGTGATCCGTTCGTTGCGCTTCGGGACCGGGATGGGGTCCCACGTATAATCACTCATGTGCGGTACGGTGAAATGCATCTTTTTCTTCGGATATCCATTACAATCAAGTGAGCAGTCCTTTTGACGTGTCTTCCGGAGGGGATCACAGTGGTACGATGTTCCCGACTATTTTCGGGGCCAAGGCTCAAGACCACGGGACGCCGTTCGGGCGTAAAGCAGTGTCAGATGACTTTTCCGTCGGATATCTATTGGAAGCGAGTAAGTAGTCAATCTCGCATTTTTTCCGTGAGGATTACAACGGTGTAATCTGTTCAGGCGACTAGGGCCTCTTACGCGATCTTACTAAATGTGGAAATATGAAGGGTGCTCAGGTGGCAGTTATTTTTGCTGTGTTCGGGAGCGAACCCTTGGCGTGAGATCACATGCACTCCCGTGTGAGTGAAGTAAATGTTTTAAGAGATGTAGTTGGTCATGCCAGGGCCGATGAGGTGGTAAGTTGGAGTTGTTATGCTTACGCACTTCGTGTTGACGTTGAGTGCCGTGTGCACGTCGGCCTTGGGGCTGGAGACATGGTATACTATGGGAGTATACAGGAATGCTTGGAGGTACATGTGGTTGGTTGTAATTGAGAACGTTTGTGTGCTTAGTTGGAGTTGAATTGGGGTCACACGTTGTGTGGGACCCATGTGCGTGTCATGTTCTGATTTGCGTACTCTTGATCTCTCACGGCGTAGAGGGTCCCTTTGTTCTCGTTTGTTGACCAGAAGGGTTGAGTTTCCCCTGGTTCAGTTCTCGTTTGTTAACCAGCAGGGTTGAGTTTCCCCCTGGCCTTGTTCATGATGGTTTCGACTAGCAGGGTTGACAGGTTTTCCCCAGGTTCTGTTCTTGATGGTTTGGCTGGCAGAGTTGCTTCGTGTTCCCTGGTAGATTTCTTGTGGAACTCAGTGTGAACAAAACTTTACGCGGGCACCGATTATCTACCCAGGAGGTTATTTCCAATAGGGATGTCCAGAGCAGTTTTGGTTTTACCCTCCAGCGGGGCTGGGCAGTGGGTTTCTCATCACCTTCTTCGGGTTTACCCTCCAGCAGAGACAAGGCAGTGAGTTGCTCATCTCCTTCTTCGGGTTTACCTTCCACCAGAGATTGGGCAGTGGGTTTCTCATCGCCTTTTTCGGGTTTACCCTCCAGCGGGGCTGGGCAGTGGGTTGCTCATTGACTTCTTCCAGGTCTACCCTCCAGTAGAGACTGGGCAGTGGGTCGCATGTCCACTTCTTCCAGGTCTACCCTCCAGCAGGGCTGGGCAGTGGGTCGCTTGTCGACTTGTTCTGGGTTTACCCTTCACCAGGGATAGGCAGTGGGTTGCCTGATGATGTATTAGGGTTTACCCTTCAGAAGGGTTGGGCAGTGGGTCACCTAATGATGTATTAGGGTTTACCCTCCAGCAGGTCTAGGAAGTGGGTCACCTGTTGTCATTTCAGACTTAGGACTTCTTATGAGGCTAGTCAGTGACTTTTCTCCATGACTACCGGAGCAGGACCCTCGGTTGTACGAGTTAGTGATGTGACAGCTTGACTTTGAGGACCTCTCAATCATGTGACAGTGATGAGGTGTGGTTTGAATTTCCCCCAAAACTCTCAAGTACGAGGGGCACTTTCCCCACCGAGACGCGTCCTTGTGACGCGACCTAAAACTATGTGGGAGGGTCAATGCCTCCCAAAGGGGATAGTGTCAAGGTGCGGTGATTTGAGCCCCTTGACTTGCAGTTCGGGGAATACGTGCAGGATGTTGGGCATCGATGGTGTTTACTATTAGTACTGTTGGCTACTCACTTTCTTGGGTTGAGCTACGGGACAGAGATCTCCTTAAGATCTTGTTTGGGTTTCTTGACAGAGTATATATATATGTATACCTTGTTCCAGTACCCACTCCTTGGTTTTTGGTTACTCTCATTCCAAGAGAGGCGAAGACGCACAGGGTATGCCATGTGCTTTCTGTGTCTAGCTTCTCGTGGTTGGATGAGTCTACTCTCCTTCTATAGGTAGCGAATACTCGACGGTAAGTTCATATTCTCACTGTTTCTAGATCCTTGTGTATGAAAGAGTCTACCTCCTTTCTCTTGTTGGGTTGAGAAGCACTCTCTACTGTTACTCTTCTGCACTCTCTCTATTGTACTACTTTACTATTCCCTATTCGATCTACTGATCACCCTTCGGTACCTCCTTTGTTTCTCCCTCAAGCCTTCGGGGTATCCTACTGAGTATTTTTACTCACCCCTGCTTGGGCTTTGCCCGCACTTGGTGTGCCCTTGCAGATGACAGACAGGTTGGTCTTGACTTCAGCGGAGCTTAGGAGTTTGGGAGCTTGGACCGCGTGTGGTGGTCGGAGTCGAGTTCCAGGTGGGGGACCCTTCTAGCTTTTTTTCTTTTGTTTACCTGTTACCGGGTTGTGGCACCTTTTTCGGTTGGGCATGTGTTTGCCCCTTTCCTTTTTCTTTTCAATTTACCTTGAGCACTTGCTTTGTACTGTTTAGAGGTCGATGCACATTTGTGGTTTATTTATAGCAGTTAGTACTTTACTTTTCCTTTTACTCTGCAATTTTTCATTGAGTGGACTGTGTGTGTGTGTGTGTGGTCAGGTACTTTGGAAAAGGCCTCCCCAAGTTGTTTAGCCTTCGGCGCTTGTCGCCAGCCCCTAGCCTATAGAGGCGGGCTTGGGGTAGCTGCGGCTCGAGCCCGGGTAGGGTCGGGTTGTGACACATGTATTAATAATTCCTAATTAATAACAATAGTATCTTCTACATACTATGGTGTAATTATTTTTATTTCATAACCTATTTAGATTTCAAGTTCTATCAAATGGGAAACAAAACTGTCGATTGGTTGAAAGGTGGACTATAAACTCATGAACTGATGTAATTCATTTTCCATAATAAACTCTAAAAAATAGATTAATCATTTTATTTATCATATTTTAAAACTATTTATGACATAATTATATTTATATAATTATAATAACATATATTCTTTCCTATATTCAATTTTATGGGAATACGATTACGTCGCTCGGGTGTATGGCAGACTACCACCACATGAGGTGATGTGATTTGTTTATCAGATGAACATTACAAGGAAGGTAATAAGGATATATCTAATTAATAAATGTGATATATATATGAAATTATAATTCATGTTTAATGTTTTCATATCATTTACCTTCTCTTCATTCAACCTGTTGAGAAAATGGATATAGTGTTCATGCGTACATATGGCCTACCATCTTTGTGAATGGTGTACTTCATTTCCTATCTATAACTTTTATGGACTAAACTAAGTAAATATATAATGAATATAAATAATATTAATATAATGGTAAAAAAATTATTACGGAACCATGATCAATGTAAAAGGACTAAAAATACCAAACCAAAACATACTTGGAAAACACAATAGTTAATACAAGAAACAAGATTTTAAGATGTAAATTATAAATAAATGGGTAAAAAACGTTTGTATGTAAATCCAATACAATATTATATGTATGAGTATTTTTCTTTTAAAGATGTATAATTAACCTATATTTTTTTATAAAGGATGTTCAAATGTGTATGAGGGATTTTGAGACTTAAGTTAAGGGATTTTGTCTAAAATTGTATCATTTGAGACAAATATTATGTTATGCACCTATCTTATTTCATGAGGTACCTATATAGTCAATTTTAGATGTCATATAATTAATTTTTTCTCTACCATTATATTTAATGTTTCGTTTAATTTTAAACTTTCATCGGTCTTATGATTTATAAGTTACTAATGCAGGTAAGGTGTTTTGTTCTCACTTTTTTTGTATTGAATACATGCCTTGGAAACAAATTGTTTCTTCTGTGTGGTGTAAATAATACACATGAATGTATTTTATAATTATTTTAGTTAAATTATGGGATATACATATCCATCTAATTATATTTCATTCATGGGTATTATAATTAGAAATATACCAAAGTGGTAATGTTTTTGGGATACAATCTCATTGTTTATCAGTTCTGTTTATGATTATGCCTATAATGATAAGATATTATTATCCATCTCTAAAAAAACACAATAATTTTAATATAAAATGATCATTCCATGAATATAAAATTTTCCCTTCATTTTCCATTCTTTATGTACTCAATTTCCTAAATGATATTTTTTAAGGACAACCAGTTTTGTTTATCCCTTCAATCCAAAATCCTTTTTCTAAATCCTTTTTCTAAAATATCCAAGAAATTTTTACAATTTTTGTTTAAATAGTTTTTTAACCATTACTATATTATTTTAAATTGTTTTAAAATAAATATTCTAGTTGTTTTTTGGAATGATGATCTTTATAATTTTATTGAAATGTGATAAGAATTATTATTTTAACATGTACAACATGAAAGATATTTTACACCACCCATACCACTAAATGTTTTAAAGATTAATTTATATATATTAGGGGATTGGGGGTAAAATTACATTAAACAAAAACACCACACACACACGGGATGGAAACACTGACCATAACTCTCCAGGGGATAACCCACACATCAACCCATATTTATTCAGTACATAGCCCAAAGGCATAGTGGGATTGAATCTCATTATGTTGACCAAAGACCCAAAATTTAGCCCCAAGACCTAGTGTAGCATCATGACTACATCATGTATATATTAACACCTACCTATTTCATGCCTGTGTCACCACCTGTCTATATCTTGTCTGCGTCACTGCCTTCTTACATCATGCCTACGTCACCACTTGCCAGCAAAAATTCGCTCCCAGCTGGATTTGAACCTGGGTATGATGTAGAATCATTTGGAAACTCTACCACTAAGTCTCACCCCAACTATAAAAATTTTATATGTGTAACAAGGTATTTATGGGTACCACACCATGCACGTTCAAGATTCATTTACATGTTTCCAATAGTATATTTATAGATAATGATTCCAACAAAAAATTTAAATTATAGTTTTAAAATGTTATTTTAAAAGTGGATATTTTATTTTCATCAAGATATGTTCCATGTGATCTTTAAAATCATTTTATATCTAATAATTAACTTGGGATATAATCAAATTATTCACTCCTTATTATTTCAATCAATGGTTTATGTTTATGATTAATAGATTAGTATAAAACTCATTTATGTTTTTCACATGTTATTCTATGATGAAATGACGAAATGTTAATGAACCCCATTTCTTTTCCATGGGTTCTCTTATGAATAAATTCTAATAAACCACATTTATTTTCAAGGGTTTTGATATTTCCAATGTTTTATTATCATATAGAACACATATGTAAGGATTCTATTATTTGATGGTGGTTATGTTAAAACCAAGGATTTTTGTAGTGTTATAAAAAATGTTGGTGGGACCTATATCTCACTTTGATGCATTAGGTAATGAATAATGTTATATGAGCTCAAAGGTTATACAAGAGGTTATACTAAGCCCAAAAAATTGGGTGCATAGGAGGCTATCCCATTTCTGAAAAAATGGTATATAGGAGGTTATCTCAAGCCTAAAGTAAGTGCAAGGTTGGTCTGCCAACTAGTAACATTACATGAATGTATTGGTGTGTATATTTGACATAATATTTTATATTCTTATGGGTTTTCCACAAATCTATGTCTTATGATAGTGTTATGATCTGATAGATCATATATTTGATTCTATTATGATTCATATATTAGGAACATCCATGAATCATGTTTATGATCTTTGATGTAATGGGTATATCTTTCAAATGTTATCCTCATGTTATCATACCCTTATGCCCATGTTATGTTGATATCACCCTTGTTTTCCCTTACTGGTCATTTGAGCTCACCCTTTCCAATGTTTCCTTTCCCTAGATCAAGAAGAAAGGTATTATGTATGATATTTCTAGGAATGGTTTTAATTATCAATAATATGGAGGGATATGATATTACTCATTTATCAACTAGTTGTTTATGTATCTGTGTTTATATAGGAAATATCCTCATATGATTCTATAATGTATAATTTTATTGTGTAATTAATATTCCTCTATTAGGATGTGATATATGTGTTTTATAATTTTTGGCCTTTACATGATATATTCTAATATGATAATTTTTTTCCAAATTATAGGAGTAGTTTTCCTATGGATTTAAAAGTGACTAGGATGATATGTAGGATTCATCTTGGCCACACTCAAATTTTTATTTAACACCTTATAGAATCAATCTATATGAGTCAATGTTTTTCATATTTGTACAAACATATGAATTAGATATGGCATATTGTACATAATATTAATTATTCATAGTTTATGAAAAAAAACATAACTTCCCTATATATGTAAGTGTCACTTGTACCATACATTATATATTATGCCTATCAAAAGGTGAAATGTTTTCAAATTCATGATAATATTTAATGTACATTTCATGCATATGTAAGAATAACCAGATCCCACTCTATAAAAATGAAAAATTACATGTTTATATAAAAATACCTCAACCAAACATGAAGTTATCTTCTGAAGAATATAATAGTTGTTAATTATTTAGCGATATGTTATGATTAAGAGTAAACTAGATAATACATAATTATTATTCCTTTTAAACGATATTAAATATCTAAAAGTTGAATTTATGGAAGATATATTTCAAATACAATACCATATTTTATTCTTCCATGTATTAAATTTGATGATGAAAACTATAATTATCCATGATTCATGTTATTGATTGTTTAGTCAAGAATATTGATAAATAATGAGATTTCACATTTTGAATTGAAATATCATGCCATGATTCGATTTTACAAAATATGAAATTGGATCAATTGTTGGAAAATTTCTCACTTCGTTTTTCATGATATATAACTCTCATGATAATGTTTTACACTATAACCCAACTACTTTATAAATACATAAATACATGGATAATTTATATGTACCCATGTATTTATGGTATATTTCAAGAATTATATTCCAAAGACATTTGGAATAACAAATGATGAAATATTCCATAGGGATAAAATGAGAATTATGGAGGGGATAAACAGTTTTAAATTGAGGATTATGAACATATTTTAATATAGAAACATTCATAAGTGATTAATAATCAAAAAAAGAGTAATATAAGAAGAGATAAAAGGGTTCATGATAGTATTTTCATTAGAATAAAACCTTAAGTTAAAGAAGGTAAGTGAAGAGAAGGTGAGAGGGAGAGAGAACCCACACTTTGATCATTGAGAAAATTCGTTTTATTGAATAATTAATGTGGATGAAATTGAAACAATATGATATATTTCTGAGTCAAATGAGATGTAGAGAAAATATTATTTTAAATTGTGTTGGAGAAGAAGTTGAAACCAAGTACATTGACTTATCTTGTTATGAATGAGGTTGGATGATATTGATTTTTTTGGATTCAGGACAGAATATGGTATTTTACACATGAATAAATTTTATTATGAAATAATGGAAGGAAAATAAAAATTAATTTCACAAAAACATCTAAATAAAAATTAAGAATATAAAAAATTATAATTCTAGTATGGAAATATATTTGACTGGAATATTTCTAATACTATTGTTGAAGACATAATTTCTGTCATTATAAAAAGTATTTAATCCATCTGGATTGATGAAGAAGTGCAATGTGATCTTGTAAGTCCATAGTGAATCTATCAATATATGAGGATAAATTTAATCAATTTTAATATTTTTATCATGGATATACCCTAATTTCTATAAAATAAATAAATCATTACATAATAAGTGTACCAAATCTACTCTTATATATCAAAAGTTTCTACCAAATCTCCACCTTTCTATCGTAAATTAATCTTACACATGGGCCTAGTGACCCATGCATGCATAATGAGGAATAAATAATTTTTTAGTATGAACTCCAAGTAGAAACCTTTACTTACCGCATTCATTTTCTGATATTTTATTCGATAAATCTCCGAACAAAATTTTAAAATACAAGGACAATCCTTTTAAACTTTACTATATTCTAGAAATTTTCATGGATGAATTTTATATATAAGAAAAATAAATATAACAACCATAGGAAAAATATTCCTCATATTTACAACATTTTCAACATGTTGAAATATAATTTCATTACATATGAATCATTGATAAAATTTCATAAATCTGTTCAAAACCATATTCTTCTAGAATATCATTAAAATTATATGAATTTATTATATACATAAGAAAACAACATCAAGAGGTCAAAACAAAACCCATGTTATTTATATTATTATTAAAACTATCTCATCCTTTAATTATATTCATCAATATATATTCAATTATTATCTTATATACCTAAATTTGTTTAATTATGTATATACAATTTTTACAACTTTATCCAAATAACATCAAAATTTTAAAGGTAGAAACTAATCAAAAAGAAAATCAGTTATCCTTGAAAACTAGATATTCCAAGGCACTACAAATATAATATCCCATAAAATTATTCACATTCCATGTCATTAATAGGTGAAAATATCAAGACATCTCTTTACAAATATCCACAAGTGGTTCCATATACACCACTTATCTGGATCTTCTATGCCCATTTAAAGACCCAAGTCCCATAAATTATATAATAATGAATCATTATATAACAATCACCAAGTCGTATAATATAACCCTTAATTCAATTTTTACATATTATTAATATAATATCAAAATATCCAACACTCTACCTATTGGATAAATTCCCCACCCCCTTAGATCCCATTGACAATATAATCATATTTATGATACAATGAAATTGCTCACATCCTTCTCATTTTCTATCCCTTTCTAAATTAAATTTAAATGGTTTTTCAATACAAATATTATTTTTCAAAAATTCTCTAATTATAATAGAATCCTAAAGGGGTAACTGCATTGATATACCCCCTTTGATCTATAAAACAATTGTTCTTGTTTTTCAATGATCCTATTAAGGTTATTTTTATGGAATTTAGATTACCCTCGCCTCTTGAGAAGTAAGATTTATTGAGATTGTTCTCCCATTTTCAGTTATTTCACATCATATTTGGAATTGGGATCTCCCAATCACTTTAAAAAATATATTGTAATTGATATCCCACTTGAAACCACTAGATTATATCCACACAAAAAATTTAGACCAACTATTTTAATTTTAACATTAAAAACACTTGACTATTTCAACAACTTCATAATATCCTCTTATGACTAACCATTTAATACATTTATCTACTTTAGAAATTTAGACACTTCTTTATATTTTTTTTATAGTTCCATTTACTCTTTTACTAATATTGATTCTCCATATTTTAAATTTTACAATTGACTCCACTTCTTGGATCAAATCATTAAATATTTTATTTTTTCATGCTCTAAAACATTGTTGGGTTCTAGTGGCATTCAACTAAATTTTTTTTATTAATATAATTATCCACTTTTAATTAAATCATTAAAAAATATTTTTAGCCGACTGATTTGAAACTTAGTGTAGTAAATGTGGGTTTTAGCCAAAAATAACAATGTTTTCTTTCTTATTACAAAATTATTTGAACATATGAAACTTGAGGATTTATGGTTTTAGACACATATTCCAATATTCCCAATAATATTTTCATAGAACCATAATCAAATAAACAATAAGGTTCTAATTGTGTGTTCTATACCACACATTGAACCAAATAAATAAAACATGAAATCTATTAACCTCATTTTTTAAAGAGGTTAATTCAATTTAGATGCGGTTGATTCACTAAGAATAAATAATTTGTAAATTTAAATCCTATGTAAATATAATTCAATTTTTATCATCACACAATTGGGAAGTACTATGTACGTTTTAGTCTAAACCATCAATAAGTATAGTGTTGATTTATTTTATATTTTTGTACCAAATATTTATTTTGCCAAAAAAATGATATTTAGTGATCCATCATTTACAATAGTAATGAAATCCTTATTGGTGTTTTAGAATCTTCAAATTTCTCTTTTGACTTGTCTAGTGAGAAGAACAACAATTGGCCGATATTATAGTTCATTCCATCTAGAATGAATTTAGTGAAAATTCTACCACAATTTTCATCTCATTATATCCATACATAGTCTATAATTCTATGGATTAATTATTCATATTTAGTTATGATAGAAATATAATAAAAACATTATTGATAATATGGGTTTATGGGTTAATCCATCCACAAATTTCGTTAAAATTATAAATTGATTATCTTTTTTCTATTTTAATTGTTCAAATCATCTTTGAACTTGTTTTAAAATATAGGATTAGATACAACCACAAATACATACTTACATATATTTCAAAGTCACTCAAATTTTTTCCATTTATCCATAATTTCTTATCCTTATGAAGAAAACCATCAAGATACCAATAATTCATAAAAAATGATAAATATCTTCATTAATTATTTCTTCACTTGATGTGAAATACTTATTGGATTTTCATGTTAAGTCATTGGTCTTGAATCCATTATTTGAATCACAATTATGATGCATGATAAACATATCATAATATAATGTGAATAGTTTTCTAATAACTTTATTTTCACCATAAAAAAATTATTCATATTGAAAATTCCAAATGAAATCATTCATTTCATTTTGTTTTTTAAATGAAATTTTATTGATTTACTGGGAAAATGTTTTAAAATAAATAAATGATTTTTTTGGCATAAGATAATATATTTTAATATCATAAGACTAAATATATTTTTTATAATGAATCATAAGTCATATGAATGTATAGAATAAAAATTCACACTCTATATGGTCTATCCTTGAAGTTAGTCGGTTCACCATCATATTCCATTCCCTCTAGTGATAAAAAAAATAAAGTCTTACTATGGAAATTTACAAAACACTAAATATCCCTACACTTTGGATAATCTTATAATTTATCTTATAGGTTCCAATATATTATGAATCAATTGATCAAAGTTTTTTAATATTAATATGATTTATAAATTTACATGATAATTGAAAATTCATTCCACTAATCTTTGAACTTCCATAGACTACATGGATTGACTTTTCAAAATCAATCACAAACTTATTTGGATGATCATCATCCACCAACACCATTTACATGAGTAATTTAATGATCATTTTATTTTAAATTATTTTTCAACTCTCGTTCATCATTTACATTCTTTTATATATGTTGTGAAACCTTCAATCTTTGAAATTCCTTTTCAAAAATTATTTTTCTCCTTGAATTTTCTCATCCTCATTTATTACATAAGGTTTATTCAAAAACTGATTTGTCTTTTTGTCAAATTTATAAATCACTAAAAAAATTATATCAATTATTATTCCTAAATAAACTCAATTTGTTTATGTATTTATTATACATTACTAGATAAATACTCTATTTTTTTAGAAAAAACAATATTTCCTCGTGAAAGTTTTGTGTTGAACCAAATTCACATTAACTATCATTATATTATTCCTCTACCATTTAGGTTAAAAAATATTTTCTATGTTTTTTATGACTTTAATTCAATTAATTCTGATTTATCATTTTATTTATGTAATTTTATTGTTTTATTCAATGGAATCCTTCTTTATGACTCACAATATTCGTCATATTAATCATGTTTCCCCTTAGGATTATTAGTTCTAAAGTTATCAATTATTCTATAATTAAAACATTTTAATGGAAATAGTGGTGACCCAGGCATTTTATACAAATATATTACATCATTTTAGATGAATATTCATTAGATCACATAACAATACATGCGCTATAAATACAAAAGGATTAGTGACTTTGGAGACTAGAGAAATTAACATATTATTCCATTAAAGATCTATAACATCTTCTATAATTTTCATCTCACATAGTATGTCATGACATGTCTTAGTGGGGCCTGCACCGTGACTCCCTAAGCACACCTCCAATAGGCCAGGGGCTGGTGACTAGCACCGAGTACGCATATCACTAACATGGGATGCATTGCCTATGTACCTATACACATACACACACATCTCCAAGCCCACAAATACTACAAAGTAAAATCCACCATGGAACAAAATGCATGCATACAACTAAACCCAACCAATAGAGTACAATAGAAGTGAAGTGCGAAAAGTAAACTGCGCTAGAATACAAACCCACCAAAAGAAAGTTTCTAAAAACTAAAAAGTCCATCCTTTAAGAAAAAAGGGGTACTAGAACTGTTTCTCATATCCGTAGGAACACTTAAACTTGAATGGAACTCATAAATCTTGGTCCAGGTTTGGTCTGCCCTAGAATCTGTCAAAAGGCCGCTCATCTGCATAAGACACGACACATGTGGGAAAAGCCCGTGCAGGGGTGAGTATAACAATACTCAGTAGGGGACCCTAAAAACCACAATGAAATACACAAAGTAAAGGTACAGTCATCTCTACACGGTATATGTCTACTGAACATATAGAAAGAGTAACGCATCCAGATATACTCCAGACCCAGACCCATAGTCTACAATGACCGCATTCCCACACCATGGATTTAGTTTGAAGATTCCATAAAAAACTCATTTGGGAGAAAACACCCCACATGTATGATAGGTCTGATGATGTCCGTCTGAGAAGTATTTTTCATCGGGAAAATCCATGAGAGAGATAGATACACTGATAGATCTGAATAGAGAACAGATACACTCATTCCAGGAGAACACACTCCTGAGTCGAAATAGATCACGATATATAGAAGAGGATCCCTACTAAGGCCTTGGCGGATACCTTGACTCATACAGATTCCACCAACTATGTAGAGGATCGATGTCTTTTAGGATAGGCCACATCAATATCTGACTCCACCTAGGGTCATGAATGGATAGAGTATCTCACTCTGGGCCTCTCGAAGGGATACCTGGCTCTATCTCAGAGAGTCTTACTGAAGGGATCATACTATTGTGGATATAAATTATACCAGAAATTTAGGGGAATGAGAATAGAGGAACTAACCTAAAAGAGACATGTCCATGTAATGGTGGAAAAGAACATCAAGCCATATATATAAAGGTACACATCATGTAGAAGGGATCACATATTGTTTCCCTTGACTCTGGGTACTGCCCTTGTACAACGACATGAGTCTGGAGAAAATCTCGTGTAAAAACATATATACATGGAGTATAAAAAGGTTCACACCTTGTGTCTAAGTATATGTAGTCTGCTCTATGTACGTTGGCCATGTGCCCATACACAACATCAACCTGTGTGTCCTAGTTCGTGTACTGTTACACGAGGTGGTCTGTATATCCGACTAGGTCGGGCTGTGTGGTGGAGTACATGTTGTGTACTCCACCCCATGTCTGTGTATCTACCAAGATACACGTTGGGTCTGCGTATGGACCAACATGCCATGTGACAATAGTCACACGTCGTGTATACGCTTCATGTCGCCCGAAACTCCAGCCACTGATGGGTGGGATCCACCCACCATGTTCTCCTAAAAGCACGATGTGTCCTTCACCGTATGTAGTGAATAAACCCTAGATACTTCCATGCTAGTCCCACATGGCATGTTCTTCGGAATACAAGTCGTGTTCATCAGGATTTTCTAGAAATCACCGTTCTTCATCACCACACCCCATTGCTCTTTTGGTATTTGATCCATCAAATTTATCTCCTCAAAACTCAATATTCTAAGTCTCACTACTATTCCATCAATGTATCAGGAGGTTTTTGGGGTATGATCATCCCTGAAAACCCATTTCGATCATCTACGTGATGAATATTTGAAGAAAACTTTCATCTGAACCATGATGATTCGTCTTCCACCATCGCCATCTCACCTCCATTGAGTCATCATGATGTTAAATCTATAGTTTGGGATCATTTAATTGCATAAAAGACATGCAATGATCCATTGTTCATAACCCTATGAAAAACACGAAGAACATGGGGTTTAAAAAGGGGGAAGAAATCCAGAAGAAATTTGAGGAATGAACCTCCTTCGTCATTCGTCATGATGTTGATCTGCTCTCGTTAGTAGGATTAAATATAGAAAATCAAAACAATGAATTAAATCCAATATGGATTCATTCCCCAAAATAAACCAATAAAAACCTCCTGTAGGAACGCACAATCCATGGGTCAACCTATTTGTGGGTTGATCCAAATTCATTGTTTAATCCTAAATCAGGGAAAAGAATAATCGAAATAACAATACCTACCTCGATCGTTGAGGATGAGGGAGCTTGGTTGTCGGTAGGGATTCAATCTTTCTTTACGATGATCCACATGTCAATGTTTGTCAACATTCATCAAGAATTCTCCTTGGGTGGATCCTCTACAAAGCTCCAGAGGATTCTAGGGATTTTTCCAGGGTTATGAGCCTAACCCTTGGATCATTCTCATTTAAAATAAAATAATCATTGCTACATTATGGAAAAATTTAAAATAAAATAAATTATTAATCTATTTAATTTTAATTAAAATGTCCAAAAACTAACTCCTTCAGCTAACCTATGTTGGTCGATGTTAGGCCCTGCATAAGGTAAAGTTGCTACTTTAAATGCAATGGTGCCCTCAGATTTCTGATCCAGGAACCTTTTTAAATGTTATTCCACTTTTTCCGGAAAACCGCTCCCACAAACTATTTGGAGTTTAATTTATTTCAAACTTTTATTCTAGGCACTATGAGCCTAGGAATCACATGCCATCACAATTCCTATTCTTGAAATGGTTCCATATCATATTTAAAAATAATACCTGGAAAAAATGAGACATTACATTCTCCCTACCTTAGGGATTTACATCCAAGAAATCAAAAGCAAAAGAGGGATACTGAAAAAGATGAGGGTACTAGGTACAAATCTAAGCCACCATCTCCCATTTTATCTCTTGAAGATTACTGTTCTATCACCAGACATGCATCAATGGAATTGCTCACCCAAAAAGGATCCTCTCCCACCAAAACTCGACCTCCACCAAGTACTTCGTGAATGTCTATCCATCCTCGATGTCCAACACACCCCATTTGATGACATGTGATGGATCATGCACGTACCTACTCAACTGTGAGGCATAGAAGACGTCGTGTACTTGGTGAAACTGTGGCGGTAGACCAAGGTGGTATGCCACCTCACAAACTCTACACATTATCTGAAAAGGTCTAATGAACCTCAGAGACAACTTTTCACCTGACCAAATATCTGCAACCCACTTCGAGGTGAGACCTGAAAGAAGACATGGTCTCCCTCCTCAAACTCTATAGGTCTCCTCCTTCTATTATCATAATACTTCTTCCATCTCTGTGCATTCTTCATCCACTTCAGGATGACATGCACATTCTCAGTGGTAGCTCACACCAGCTCTAGACCCATGACTACTTACTCTCCAGGATCGGTCTAGTAGTAGGGTGACCTGTAGGGTTGCCTGTATAAGTCCTCAAATGGTGTCATGCCAATGGTGGAGTGGTAGCTGATATTTTAAGAAAACTACACCAGCGGTAGGTGGTCCTCCCAATTGTGAAAAATACCAAAATACAGGCCCAGAAAATATCCTCTAGAACCTAGATGGTCCTCTCTATATTACCATTGGTATGGGGATGGAACACCGTGCTCAAGCATTGCTAAGTTCCAAAAGCCTCCTTAAATCCCTTACATAACCATGATGTGAAGCACATGTCCCAATCCATGACTACTATCAAAGGGAATCCATGAATACCAACTATATCTGGCACATAAAGGCATCCCAAGCTCTCTATGGTACTCTGCTCCATGATAACTCAGAAGTGGGCTGACTTGGTGAGCCGGTCAACGATCACCCAGATCGAATCATGTCACCTGGACATTAGTGGTAAGACCATCATGAAGTCCATAAATATTACATCCCGATTCCACTCTGGCACTTCCATTAGGTGATTAACCCAGTTGAAACTTGGTGCGCAATGTTCACTTGCTAGCATGTAAGACACCGAGAAACAAAATCTGATATTGCCTTCTTCATACCTGTCCAGCAAAACAGAAACAAGAGATCCTTGTAAATTTTTGATACTCCCAGATGTATATCCAATGGAGATTTGTAAAAGTACCTTAGAACCTCCTCTCAAAATTCCACTAGAACAATTGTGCACCCTATGAAATGGACTACATGCTCCCTACCTTGCGAATATCCATCATGATCATGTCCTATGGATAACTGAGCATGTAAAATCTCTTAGTTGATATACATTTGTTGCACCTCCATAACTCACTGTAAGAGTGGATGGGTGACATCCATTAACTATAGATATGATGCATTATCTCCACCAACAAAGTATAACTTTAGAGAGTAAAACTTCTCTCACACCTCGCTCAGCAGCTGTAAACATGATCTCCTTCTAAGAGAATCTTCCCCAACGTTCCGCTTTCCAGGATTATATATGATCTCGAAGTCATAAACATGGAGTAACTTTAGCAATCTACTATTCCTCAAATTCAGATCCTTCTTTGAGAATATATACTTGACGATATTGTGGTCGGAGTAGATGATAAACCATTATCCTATTAGGAAGTGTCTCCGCATCTTCAATGTGAATACTACTGTGGCCAATTCAAGATCATGGGTCACGTAGTTCTGCCCGTGTGGCCTTAGCTGGTGCAAACCATAAGAAATCACCAGCTATCTATGCATCGGGACACAACCATGCTTGGTCCCTAATTCATCACAAAAAACTACAAACCTGACACCCTCCTCTAGAAATCTCAAGATCGGTGCACTCGTCAAACTCTGCCTCAACTGGAAAGCCTGCTTTCACTTCTACAACCATACAAAAGTTTTCCCCTTCTGAGTTAAGGCTGTAATTGGTGCTATTATCTAGGAGAAATTAGAGATAAATCTCTAGTAGTATCCTGCGAGCCCAAGTAAGCTTTGTGCCTCTATCACACTCCGGGGTGGATCCCATGCTAGCACCGCCTCGACCTTTGTTGGGTCCACTACTACTCCATCTGTTGAGATAACATTTCCCAGAAAGTGGACCTTCAATATCTATAAATGAAACTTTGAGTGCTTCCCATAAATCTGTTGCTATCGTAGTATGTCTAGAACCATCCGTAAGTGTCTCGCGTGCTCCTCCTCTGACATCGAGTACAGAAGGATGTCGTTGATGAGTACCACTAAGAACCGGTCTAGGTACGACAAGAAGATCTATTTCATAAGTCCCATATATAATGTTGGAGAGTTTGTCATGAAGAAAGGCATCACCAAGTACTTTTAGTGACCGTAGTGGCATCTAAAACTAGTCTTTGGTATATCCTCATCCCGTACACCTAACTAGTGGTAACCCGATCAAAGGTCAACCTTCAAGAGCCATTTCTCCCCTCTCAGCAGATCAAAGAGGTCTTCGATCCTTTGCATTGGATACTTGTTCTTCCCTGTTACCTAATTCAGGTGCCTATAATCCACCAACTACCTCAAACTCCCTTCGGCATTCTTGGAAAACAAAATTGGGGATTCCCAGGGTGAAACATTGGGTCTTACGAATCCCTTACTCTGTAAATCCTCCAAATTTACCCTCATATCGCAAGATTTTTCAGGAGCCATCCAAAACACTGGTGAGGATATCAGTGTCGTCCTAGGGTGTAAGTAAATGAAGAAGTCAATCTCCTGGCGGGGAGGTAATCCTCAAACATCTTCGGAAAATACATTCTAATACTCATTCACTACTGCAGGGAACTAGATGTTCAAAAAATCTACTACTCCAAGGGTAAGGTTAGCCAACTCATGAGTGATCAGTTATACCATCCTATTCATGAGCCCATTCTGTGCTACCCAGGTTTCCCTTTCATCAAAAAAGTAAAACATCATCCCTTCGCTGCAGACACACCACACTCTTTGCCTAAAGTAGTCAATCTGGGCATGGACCGATGATAACCAATCTATACCAAGAATGACATTATAAGGAATCGATGCTGCAACCAAGTGGTTACAAATAAAACTCTCACATCTAAGGAAAATATCACACTAGCTACAATGATGCATGATCATTGAGTCTTCTCCCAAAGGTTTCTCCAAGAATATGGGTTGAGTCAATGGCTTTATCAGAATCTCAAGGATTTGGACAATACTTGTAGAGAGGAAAGAATGACCAGAACCTGTGTCTATGAGTATGGAAGCAAATTTAGAAATGACACATATCGTACAACAGATCATTCAAGGTGTCCCTAGGTCATATGCCTTGACTACATGAAGTTGTCCCTTCCCATATCCCCCAGCTCCCTAATCTTGGTGTGGACCTTCTTGGGGTGGTGGTGGAAGTAGATTAAATCATCTGAAACCACTTGTATCTCTCCCTACTCCTATGCCACGTCTCTCACCTGGAAGGTCTACCGTCCTCAACCTTTGCCTCTGCCTTAGTGGTCCATCCACCACCTCCCTATCATCAGCTCGACGGGTTAGAAAATCTCTAGAGATATGTCCTCTACCATCGCACGAGTATCATTGCCTCACTCTAGGATGACTGGATCCATACTAGGAGACCTAGACTGTCGTTCCCATGTTCTAGGTCCTCCCGTGATGTCTCCAATGTTCTTATCCATGTGCCTGACATCGGATCCATGCTTTAGAGGTGTCCAAAAATGTCTACCTACTAATGACTGCCACTGGTAGTCTCTCCTCCGCCAAGAATCTCTCGATCACCAAGTCCCACCCGAGTACTCCAATATAAGTTGAAATGCATAGAGGCACGAAAATAGCTTGGATTTACTTCCGTAGACTTCACTCAAAGGTATGCGGTCTAATGTACTGATCCTTGAAAATATCCATTGAGTACCTAGTGAGGTTTGTGAACCTTGATGAATAGTCATCAACCGTCAAACTTCCCTTCTAGAGCTGAAGAATCTCCTGGATATGCACTTATCTTAGCATAACTGGATATAAATCCTCCCTAAAGAGTCACCTAAACTCCCTCTATGAAACAGTCTCCTCGTCGTGAGTCTGTGTGGTATGAATCCACCATTGTACTACTGAAACCTAAAGAATTATCCCTCCAAGCACCACCATCCAGTCTTCAGGTGTCCTCACTAGATGGAAAAATCTATTCACAACCTCAAGCCAGTCCTCAGCCACCTAAGGGTCAGGATCTCCTTAGAAACTGAGGGGTCTCTTTCTCTGAAACTCAAGGAGCACACTCAGCCTACACTCACCATCTATCGGTACTAAAGGTACCAAATTCTCCTCCACTAGTGGTGGTATAGTAGGTGCACCACCTGGAGGTAACACATGGGGATCTTTTCCCTATATTGAAGCATCATCACTGAGGGGGTCATCCTCATGATTGAGCTGCTGAATCCTAGCGGGTATGCATCATAGAGGCATCCTGTAAGGAAACAACATGTACCACGGTCAATGAGTATATATGGATAGATGAAACAAAGGATATGGAAAACACCACACATTTCTATATGATGCATATACCATTATTTAATTTACCCACAACTAGTGTTTTCATGCACCAAGTCAAAAAGCATGTTATTAGTGTCCAGGTGTATGGATACGTCAGACGCCTACACCAATACTGGAGTCTCTAGCCTGAAAGCTAAACCCATAACACCTGTCACTATTTCACTAAATCAATCTCACAGACTCTTGGTCCTAAGGTATAACCGACCAACTATGATATAACTTTGTCACGACCAGTCCTAGTGGGGTCCACGCTGTGACTCCCCAAGCCTGCCTCCAATAGGCCAGGGGATGTTGACTAGAACCACATAGCCATATCAAAAACTTGGGTGGTATTGCCTAAGTACCTATACACACACACACACACATACACACCTCCATGCTGAAAAATACGGAATAGTAAAAGCCGCCTAGGATCAAAATGCATTCATACAACAAAACTCATATAACAGAGTACAACGAAAGTAAAGTACAGAAAGTAAACAGGTCCAAAATACAGTCCCACCAAAAGAAAAGTGTTTTCAAATAAAAAATTTCAACTTATATGAGAAAAGAGGTACTAGGAATGCTACTAATTACTGTAGGAACACTTTATCATGCATGGAACCCATAAAACATGGTCCGGCCCTGGTCTTCCCTGGACTTCGTCAAAAGGCTTCTCATTTACACAATACATGACATGTGTGGGAAAAGACCATACAAAGGTGAGTATAACAATACTCAGTAGGGAACCCCAAAAAACACTAAGAAATACACAAAGTAAGGTACAATCAACTCTACAAAGTATATGTCTACTGAACATATAGCAATAGAAACAAATTCAGATATACTTGAGACCCAGACCCATAGTCTACAACAACCTCATGCCCACAGTAGGGATTCAGTTTGAAGATTCTACAAAGCACTCGTATGAGAGAACTCAATCCATGAGTTTTATATCTCTGATGATGTCTGTACGAGAAGTAATATTCATCGTGAAAATCCATGAGAGAGATAGGTGAACTGATAACTATGAAGAGAGAAAAAATACACTCATTCCTGGAGAAGACACTCCTGAGAGGGAAAAGATCACAATACATGGATGAGGATTACTACCAATGCCTTAGCATATACCACGACTCATCCAGATTCCACCTTCTATGTAAAGGATTGGCATCCTATAGGAGGTCACATCAATACCTAACTCTGTCTAGGGTCAAGAATGGATAAAGGATCTCACTCCAAGCCTCTCAGAGGGATACCTAACTCTATCCCGAAGAGTCCTACTAAAGGGATCATAATCTTTTGAATGGAGACAATACCTGTCTGTTTGGGAAATGAGAAAAGGGGCACTAACCCAAAGAAAAAAATGTCCAAGGAATGGTGGACAAGAAGATCAATCCATGTATAGAAATTTACATGACATGTATAAGGGATCACACTATGTGTCCCTCAACTCCGGGTACTTCCTGTGTACAAGGACCTAAGTCTAAAGAACATGTTATATAAAAATGTATATACACAATGTGTAGGATGAATCACACACTGTTTCTAAGTATTAGGGGTTAGTTCCATGTATGTTGGCCATGTGCCCGTACCCGACTACAACCCATGTGTCCCAGACCATGTACCGGTACATGGGGAAGTCCATGTATCTAGATAGTTCTAGTTGTATGGTGGAGTACATGTCGTGTACTTCATCTTGTCTTTGTTTATCTCCCGAGATACATGTCAGGTATTCATAATGACCCACATGCTGTGTGGAAATGACCACAAGACGTGCTACTCTTCCTGTAGCCCGAAACTCTAGCCACCACTAGGTGGGGTCCACAATTCATTTCCTCTGGGTAACATGCTCTATCCTTCACTATGTGTAGTTTGGAAACCCAAGCCCCTTCCATGATGGTCCCAAAAGGCATGTTCTTTGAAATACATGACGTGTTCATTTGGATTTTCCAAAAATCAATGTTCTTCATCACCGCACCCCAGTGCTCTTCCAGTATTCGATATTTCCATACCATCTTCATGAAACTAAATATTATAGGCCCCCACTATACCATGAAAATATCAAGAGGTTTCAGAGGTTTTATCGGCCTCGAAAACTCATTTTGAACATCCGCGTGAAGAACAGTTGAAGAATAATTTATTCTGAACTCTGTAGATTCATCTGTCTCCATCTCCATCACACCTCTATTGAGTTTTCATGATGTCATATATCCAATTAGGTTTCATTTCATTATGAAACTGATGCGGAATGATTCGTTTTTCATAACCCTGTGAAGAACGCAGAGAACACATGGTTAAAAAAAGGGGGAAGAAATCCAGAAGTAATTCGAGGAACAAACCTCTGTCATCGTTCATCACGGTATTGATCCTCTCCTATTAGTAGAATAAAACAATGAAAATAAAAACAATGAATTAAATCTAGAATGGATTCATTACCCCAAATAACCGGATAAAACCCTCTAGTAAGAACACATGATCCACATGTCAACCTATTTGTGGGTTGATCTGCATTTTCCATTTAATCCCAGAATGGGGAAAATAATAATCAAAATAACAACCCCTACCTCAATCATCAACGAAGAGGGAGATTGGTCATCGGTCAAGATTCAATCTCACTGTTTGACGATCCATACATCACCGTTTATCAGTATTCATCAAGAATTCTCCAAGGGTGGATCCTCTTCAAAGCTCCAGAAGATTCTAGGGGGGTTTCTAGGGTTATGAGTCTAAACCTGGGCTCATTATCATTTAAAACAAAATAAGTGTCGCTTCATTATAGAAACATTTAAAATAAAATAAATTATTAATTATTTTATTTTATTTTATTTCATTTAAAACTTCCAAAAACAACCTCCTACAGCTGACCCACACCAGTCGATGTTAGGCCCCATCTAAGGTAAAGTCACTGCTCTAAACTCAATGGTGCCCTTATATTTTTTATCTGGACACACGTTTAAAATTTATTCAACTTTTTTAGGAAAACTATTCATATGTGCTATTTAGAGTTTAATTTATTTCAATAATTTATTTCCAGGACTCGAGGCCTCTTAATTTCATGCCATTATAAAACCTGGTCTAGAAATAATTCCATATAATATTTAAAAATAATACACTGAAAATCCGAGAAATTACATAGTACTCTTGTCAAGATTACCCTTCTTAAAACCATTCTTCATAACCAGGGAAATAAAGAATCATAAGTTAATGTGAGCTAAAATTCTCTGTAAGAGTAAACATATGATATATCAATAAATTATTATTTTTTATCTTAAAATAAGAATAAGGGTATGAGAGCATGAAAATAACTTATGAAACTCATAAACAATCTATCAAAAAAATTAATTACGAACAATTTCCCTATGGTATTTCATAATAAATTAACTAATTAATAAATTTGATAAATCATCAATAATAAATCATAAGCATGAGAAAATATCATGATCGTATGACATATGATTTTTTAGTAGATATAGGAATAGAAAATTCCTTATGTAATCATGGATATATAACAAGACTATCATGGTGGATTGGATTCACACTACTCTTCTATTATTTCCTTAGTCAAAGTTCACTCCCAATATTATATTATTGGAAATAATCCCTATATAAACTAGTTCTACTCCCCATTCTAGTCCTTACTATCTCATGAGGTATTCATCATTACCCAATCTATTAGAGAGATATATAATTTTGGACCCACCCATAAAATAATGAAAATGATACACATGTGTTCCAAAAAATAATAAAACATTCACTATATCATAATACCATAAATCATAGAATGAAAATGGATTTCATATATATTTTATCATTCCATAATTTCAAAACTCATGGAATATAAATAGGTTTCATGAAGGTTTCATCATAAATTAATTAACTTGTGGGTATGAAATGAGCTTCATAAAATCATCCTTAAATAATCATCATTAGAAGCTCTCTAGAGAAATAAAGTATATGGTATAAAAGGATCATATCCCTGGTGAATTATAACAAACTATAAAGGTTGTTTTCAAAGATTAAAAATACTTCTACAAGAACATTCTTACTTTTTTTTCAAAGATGAAAAAAAAAATTTCATTTGAAAAAAGTTTGACTTAAAATTACCAGAATATTGAGAAAATTATTTTATTTGAAAATAACCATAGAAAAGAATAAATTAATCTTTTAAAAAATATTTCTCATGATATAAAGAAAATATGTCTACACTGTTTATATTAAACGATAATATTCATGTTTCACATTTACAATAAGTAAAAAATTACTTGTTTGAATTTTTTATTAAATATATTCATCTAAAACAACTGTAAATAAAGAAAACTTTTATGAAAATTAAATTTTTAAATAAATTCTTCTATATGTAAAAAAATTCTTAAAACATTATTGAATAGCATGGATACGAACAAAAAAGTTATATTACTAAATAATAAATAAGGACTACTTTTCTTTAGAAATGTATTCTTGATAATTTTATGTAACAAGGTGAGGAAAATCGTAATAATGCATAAAAATAAAAAATTACAACTAGATGATAAGAAAATAGAAGGTATTTTAAGGATAATGTCTATATAATTTCCTTTAAGTGACATTTAATATAGACAATCCTGAATGGAAAAATTATTGTAACATAAAACCTTACCACATTGGTAACATTTGAATCAAAAAACCCTGAATGAAATAAAATCAAATTAAACATTAAAGAAAATTAATATAAATTAATTTATGATATACCATATCAAATAAGATATAAATACCCCCCATTGTAGAAAAAGTAATGAACATGGAATATATCTCCTTGGATAAAAAGTGAGAAGAGAAGCACTAACTTCAAGTCACCTCTTTCTATATACGCATTAAAATGTCCAATTTATTAAATATATATATATTTTAAATATATTATAGAAAAATATTCCTATAGAAAAAACTATGTATCTTTTTTATTATTTAAAATAATCAGTTTTTATCTTTTTTATGAAAATTAATATTCGAGTGAAAGCTTGTATGCATTCCATACTTGTTTGGGTTCGATGGTTATGATAACTGCACCATGGTCAAAGTTTCATAAGATAAAAGTTCTTAATACTAACATAATTATCGTATTTATTCATCATACAATCTTTTACAAACATTCATATAAATTTTTAAGGAAAATTAATTACATCACATTATGGAGATGGTAGTCCGTACGTACGCACGAGTGATGTTTACACTTTTTGATAGATGGAATGAAATAATGTTAAATAATAATTTGTCTTTATGGAATAATTATGATGTCATAAAAATATTATATATTTATTAAATATATCATTATTACCATCCATTTAAGGAAGGAATAAAAAACGAACCACAACGCTTTGTGGTGGTGATCTACAGGTAGGCATGAGTGACACTGTCGTTTTCCAGTAGATGAATGGGTAAGAAGGTAGATAAGGTATTATAATTAAAGAATAATAATTTTATAATAAATATACAATTTAAAAATTAAATCCAGCATAATAAGAAACTATGAAATACTATTATAAAAAATTAAGTACATCAATTTGTGAAGAGGTAGTCTAGACGTATGCATGAACGATGCATTAGTTTCCCATTTGATATAGAATGGGTAAGTAAATGTTTCAGAAAAACAAAATAATATCTAAGTTTATTTATGATACTGAATTTATTATGTTATTATAAACACAAAATTTGTATAGATGGTTGATAAATTAATAAAATTAAAAGTACTTAATTAAGAGTTCTAACTCTTCATTTTGATACATAATTTAGATTACACCTTAAGCTTTGAAAAGATGGTATTATAGTCCATAAGGGATATCTAGTAAGGGGTTGGGATATTTGGAAGGTATATTTATAGTTATTGGATGATATAAGAGGCTTTAGAAGTTCTAGGATGAGAAGATAGGTCTCATCCTTTTAAAAGGGAGGGAGAGAGACACTTGTAAATTTTTAAAGGATTAAAACCTATTAATGTCCTACAAAAGGAAAATGGATTAAAAAAGAATGATCTTAAAAATAAGTTGTTATAGTGTTGAAAAAGTTCATATAAATGATATTTAGACAATATTTTAGTTAATTGTAACTATTATCTATTTAGTTTATCCCCTCATTAAACCCATATACCCATTAACATAATAATGATTTTTTAACCGAAATAATTATTCATAAATACATTAACCATATTATATAATATTAATTAATATTATTAAAAAGATGGAATCCAATTTATGAAATTATAAATATATATGTGGAAAATATTAATTTTAAAATAAGTGTACAAATCATGACAAAACCGTCTTTTGAACAAATGCATTTTTAAGTATATAATTTTTTTTAACTCCATTCCTTTATATGTAAAAAAATTAAATGAATGTTAATTGTTGAATAAATAATTTATTTAATTTAATTAAATAATAAATATTAATTAATTTAATTTATTATTATAATGAAACATTTTCTGCATGAAAATAATTATTTATAAAAGTTTCTATTTTTACCTACTCACGATGTTTTCCATTTATATAAAAAGTATAACCAATTATTTCATTTTATTCATGGGTAAAAAAAATTCATTATATTCTTATTCCTATTAATACACTTAAATAAAGAGTTAATGTGATAAGCATCAAATTAAATAAAAAATTTAGTTGTATATCATGGTTTGTTTAAAATCAATATTAACTGTAAAGAAAAAAGCCAAGGAAATTAAAATTATATAAATAGAAATATATATTAAAATATGTAAGTGTTACATTTTACCATCCTACAATAATTTCTCCCTAAAATTTCCATCACCATGATCCAAACAAATAATGATACATATTCCACATCACATCCTTCGGTTCTCATGAACTTCTTGAAATTTATGGTTTTACCACAAAACATTGACTAGGGGAGTGGTCTTTTTCCATATAAAATTATCTATATAATATAGAATCTCTATTTTTTTACTCATAAGAGAGATCATGCTCCAGTGATATGACCTCTGAGTTTAATTGATGCGAAGGTTCAGGTATATACTGTCTTAATATAGATACATGGTCCATATCTTAAATATGGGAGAGATTTTTGGGAATTTAGATGCATTATGAAACATTATTGATATAAACAATAATTATAAAGGATATAATGTATCTATGTATCATATTAACTATCCTTCCAAATAAAATAACCTTTTTTCTAAGGATATATTTGAAGAAATACATTCTCTCCTACTTCAAACTCTAGATCCTGTTAATGATTATTTATATAACGTTTCTATTAACATTGACTTGTCTAGATGTGATTTTGGATGGAACTAAAAATCTATACCATTTCCCAAAATATTTCATGTCTCAATAACTTCAATTATCTATATAAATTCTAACATGTTGTATTTTTTGACTTCTTTCTATTGGGGGATTTGTAATGATCCATCAAAATGATCATGTGAAAAATATTATTTACAAAAAATTCAAAAAATGGAATTTTTTAATCCCAACTACTTTTGAAATACATTGAATAGGGTCTCTAAATATCCTATATGGTTTTTAATGTCCCTCTTATATTGACTATATATCTTTGGATGTTATTTAGTTTTAATGTTCAACTCTACAATAAATTATTGTTAAATACTTCCCTAGAATGTTGATTTAGTCCTATGATCCTGATCAGATGTAGTATAATGTAGTACTCCATGAAACCTTACCACTTAATTAATATCCTAGAAATTATATCATGAGATAAATATTAACTAATGGTAATGAAATGTGTTAATTATTTAAGGAAATTAATTGTATCCCAAATAGCTTTATGCCTTTTGGATATTTTTGGGAGTCTTGCAATTAAATCTCAGGCAATGTTTTCCCATTTCAATTAATGTATAAGTAATGGTTCTAACACCAAATTAGAATTTTTGGTCTCAGCCTTTACTTTTTTTTATACAAGGAATTGATATAGATACTCTACAATATCGTTTTTTATATTATCCCACCACAATTAATCTTTCATATATTTATAACTCTTCATACTTCTCATATGAGTATTGAAAAATAAACTAAAAACTATTTCCAAGTTATTCTTCATGTAGTGTCTTCATCAGACAAAAAATTCATTCTGAAACATTTTCCTTTCTTACTAATCATTTTTAAAATTATGAACATTCTCTGAATAAATTTTTAGTTCAGCATCCTCCCTTCATGCCTCCTTAATCTTTAGATGGATGGATAGTTAAACATTCAGTTGGGAAAGTTATTATATATCCATATTCTTTATGATTTTATGATCCATTTTCATTAAAATCTAAATTTTGGATCTCTTTTGATCCTCTTCTTGGAATAACTAGCATGGTATTTGTTAGTCCAAGCAGTGAAAACCTTGTTTTCCCTCATAGGGTGATAATGTATAGAGAAGTAAAAATAATTAATCATTTTGACCATTTACTTGGAGGAATATTCAAATATTTCTTTTCGAATATATATTTCATGATCTTATAATATATATAGATCAAAATTTTTACCAAACATACAATCCTTCTATATTTTCAATGAAACAATTTATGTGGCCAAATCCAAATAATGGTTTGAGAAATTTTTCTCAAGAATTTTCAATTCTCTCAAGGAAAAATTTAACACAATATCATTATTAATAAGTATTCATCCCAATTTCGTCTTTTATATTTCATTTTAGATCAGAAACGCTTATCCACTTAAAGTTAGTGTAAGTATAGGTTCATTGACTAAAATTCTTTCCAATTCCTTATAAATTTTACCCACATTCGTATGTTTGATGGAACTTACCCTCTTTGACTCAACATGGTTTAAAAAATAGATATTCATGAAAAATTATCCAAACTATAATCATAAGTATACATTAAACCCAATAAATATAAGGATTTCGGGTACCATGGTTTGTCTGGGCCATTATCCAACAATATCTTCCTTTGAAAAATCCACTGATATACTCTCGCTTGAGATTATATGACCCCATAATGAATCTTTTTATAGAAGAAACTAACACTTGGTGAATTTATTAAATATATTCTCCTTAATTTATGTATTTAATACAATCCTCAAATGATCATTAGGGTCTTCCATTATCTTAGAATATATAATAATATCACCTATAAATACAACCAAAAACTGATAAAGGTAATCTCAAAAGTCCCTATTCATTAAATCCATGAATATAACATGGGAATTTGTAATTAAAAATATAATTACTATATATTTATAATTCAAATACCTCATAAGAAAGGTTTTCTTCAATATATACTTCTTTTTGAAACTCAATTAATAATATCCAAAATGATTTTTATTCATGGAAAATTATTTATATCAGTATAGTTGATCAAATAACTCATAAACACAAACTAAAAGATACTTATTATTGGTTGTACTCTTGTAATTATTTTTATAATGAATTTAAATAAACATTTACCCATATTTACTATTAATAAAAGGAACAGTTGTGCCCCATGGTGACATAGTAGGGACGATAAATCACTTATCAAGATTCTCCTGGAGTTTCTTCTTCAATTTTTAAAAACTAATTGCGGTCATTCTATACAGAGTCATTGAAATATATGTAGCACTATGTCTAAGTTGTAGTTATAAATAAACATCACAACTATGGGGGAATTATAGGAAATATTTTATGAAATATACGAATATAAACTAGAAAAAATTAAAAGAATATCTATATTTAGTTTCTTTCCAACCATTTTAGAAATTTTTTTCTTAGGAATATGTATTAATATCCTTATAGTGAAAGTAACTTCCATTAGATGTAAATATTAATCATCAAAACAAAATACAATTATATGATGATTTGTAAAATAAAATGAAACTTCCATTCCTCAATTATTGATATTGAAACCTTATAAATAAAGATAATACATTCCCAAAATAACATCATATTTAACTAGGGGGAGAATCAAATTAATTAAACAAAATAAATTCCCATAAATATTTATTAGGGATAAGCTATAGACAAGAGATATGATCATCATACACTTAATATTTTTTAATAAAAACTCAAAATCTAATCATTGAGGATATAAAATAAAAATCCTAGATACCCTTCATTGTATAATGGAATTTATATTACTAATCCCAAATAAAATAGTTCCATATTTTGGTGTTCCAATTACCAACCCAACTTAATCATTTTATCTTTTATCCATTACTAAATCAAAAATAGTAACCATGACCATCAAGCAATGTTAAACAAATTCATCAATCATATAATAATAAAATATTTTCTATGATGCCCCAAATTAGGACACCATGTTTTGATCAATGAAACTTTGAATTCATCTCATGCCATTAAATTTTATTATAGGTTGTCATAGATTAGATCATCTCATTCATTATAATAGTTTATAAAGAAATTTGGAATTAATCTTTGAATATCCCATGAGATTTTATAGCCATGTGTGTGGTCTTAGGATAACTTGTCTTGCACCTATGAGAATTGAGTTAATACCCAATCCACCACTTTTAATGTTTTTACCCCTACCTGCATCAATTTCATAGCCACATCGACATTCTAATATCCATAGAGGAAATTATTTTCTATGAAAATCATACATCCTCTATTTAAAAAAAGCTTCAGGTTGTTATCCTATATAGATATTTACCTAGAAGTTTTTGAATAATGTTCTTTAATACAAATATAAAAATAATAATTAAACCCTACTATGATAAAAATTGAGGTGACCTGAGCATTTCATACATATATATTGCATTTCTTAGAAGAATATTCAATACATCACATAACAATAAAATACCCTAGAATCCTAAAATTTTAATGTATTTAATGTCAAGATGCATTATCATTTATCCCACAATTTTCTTCTCACATAGTAAACTTCATTGACATTCACAAAATAAAACCTTTCCTCATAGCCTAGGGAATCAGGGAACAAATGAACGGGTGAGTTTAGATAATTGGTAAGGGTAAACATATGAGATATAAATCAACGGTGATAAGTGAACATAAGATAAGTAAAGGGGTGTAAGAATATGAAAATTAATTATTTAAATCATAACAAATAAGTCAAATTTCATTAATCACAAATCATAGAATAATCCATTATCATAAAAACATACATATTTTATTAGTTTATGGAATCATCAATAATTATTAATTAGCCGTGATAAAATTTATTAATGATAAGAACTAAGTTTTTTGAATAAAAATAATCATAAATAATCATTTCCATAGTCAAGGAACAATACCAAGACTATCATAGGGGATTAGGTTCAGTCCTCATAATATCATTTCCTCAGTAAAGGTTCAATAACAAGAATGTCTTATTGGAAATTTTATTTTACCTTAAATGGGTTCACTCCCCATTTTAGTCCTTATTATATCATGATATATCCTTATTTACCCAATTCATTAGATGGATATATAATTTGGGGACCGCCCATCACATAATGAAAACCATACATATGCGTGACACTAAATTATAAAAAAAATTATTATATCATCATATCATAACCCATGGAATGGAGACATGTAATAAAAACATTTCATTATTTCATCATAGCATAACATATAGAAAATAATATGGTCTCATAAAGGTTTCATCACAGCATAATTAAATCATGGTAAATAAATTAGTTTCAAATAATTAACCTTACATTTTCATCATCATAAGTAATCTAGATAAACACTGTGGTTTGTATCATTAGATCATATCCCTACTAAATCATAAAAATACTTCAAATGTGTTAACACTAAGGAAAAATAATTATAAATGAAAATTCACAACATTATTTGGAAAAATATTATATTATTATTTTATTTTAAAAACATTTTAACTTCATATTCCAAGATTATTGTGAAGAAATATATTCTTTTAAAACAACCATTGAATTATATAATGTTATATTAAAAGAAAAGAGTGGTAATGATGATGTTAAAATCTATTCATGCTATAAATGTTAAATGATGACATTTTTTTCACACTTTTTCTAAAATATAAAGACAACTTTTTTCTTAAAAAAATGCATTCAAAATATTCCATAATACCTTTCTAAATAATATAAAAGTTAATAAAAATGTCATTTCTAAAGAATTTAAAGTATATATAAAAACATATATTTTTTAAATGAATGGATATGGAGGATAATTTTCAATAAACAAATATGAAATATTGTAAAAATTTGTTTAGAAATATTTACTCAATAATTTAAAGTAAAAATGAATGTAACATAGAACTAATACATAAATATTCTAGAAAAAAACAAGAAGAGGAAAATATATGGGTTTTAAAGGATAATACCCATATCATTTGTAACGCCCTATATTGAGATATAGTATGTGAAAATTATGTTTTTATAAAACAAAAATTAAATGAAAATTTTAATATTTCATTGTCCAAAAATTATAATTTGAAAGGATGAATACCAATTTTGATTGTAGTAGCTCAAAATTGGCCTAGAAATAATTTTTGAAAATTTCCCTTAGAAAACATCATTAATGAATAATTGAAAATATATATTTTAACTATTTATTTATATAATTATAATAATTAATTATAATTTGTGGAATTTACAATTTATTTACTATCAACTAGATAATGATAAAGATATTATTATTTGGAGTTAAAAATTGATATTTTTTGGAAAAATATTTTTTAGACTCGTGTCTTCTATTTTAATTAATTAATATATTATTTACTGATAAAGGATTGAAATTAAATTTAATGAATTTATATGTATATAAATTTAGTTACATATTCTAATTATTTTAAGTCATATATTTAACAAACTTTCATCTTATGTTTGAAAAACGAGTTTCTTGAAAGTTTGTTTCTTCGATACGTTTGGGGGATACTTTTTAAATTAAAATATGGTACTTCTAAGATTTGAATTTAAAAATTTAGATTCCATATTAGGAATCAAAATAATTAATATTATTTAATAAGAACAATTATTTCTGGGTCCTAATTAATAGTAAAATCATTAAGAATTAATTACCATGGTTAAGGGAAAATTGGTTTATCATGGGTTTAATCATTAAAGATAAGGACCAACATGACCTAAATACATTATAAAACCCCATTTGATGGTTTTATTTAGACCATATAATTTTAAAATTTAAATACTATCCATTTTAGATCCATATTTATAGGAAAGTGACATTTCATTATAGAATAACATTGAAACATTAGTAGTGTACCACTCATCTCAATTATAAAAGGAAACCTCTTTCCCTCACTTATTCACACCTTTAAATCCATTTATATTGAAAGAATATACCAAAATATCACTCAAAAATCATTATATGCATATATTGGTGATTTTCATTCCAAAATACTAACTGTACGGTCTTTAATAAGAGATTTAAAGGTTGTTTTTCTAAGAAATGCTTATTTTCTTCCCCAAGCTCTATCTTTTTTTACATATTATTTTACCACATTTAATCATTTCTTAATACATAAAATATGATAAAAATTGTATCTACCATTTAAAGGGATGTTATTATGTTATGAAGTAATATTTATTTATCTCCTTATAAATCAAATGGTAAAGACATTTCTCATGTGTATGGAAGACTATAGCCTCATGAACTAATGAAAATTGTTTTCCATCACCAACTCACTTAGATAGTAATTATAATAAAAACTATGAATATATATGATAATTATGACATAATATTTTTTATTTAATTTTAATATTCCACTAACTTCCTTACCCTTTCACCAATTAATGAATGATAACTTCACTTGTGTGTACGTATGATCAACCGTCTCCATGAATTAATCTGATTCATTTTCCATGATCAATTTTTTTGAATGATTTTAAAGATATATATAATGAAAATATACGATATTTATAACATCATTATCATTTTGGTATTATGAAACTATATCACATTCACAAAAACTAATGCTTCCATGATAAAAAACCCCGAGGAAATGTAATAGATAACACAAGAAATAGTGGTAATAATGAATTATTATTAAAAGAACAAGTAATAAGATATTAAAAACAAATAATATATGAAATTATAAAAATGACTGCTGTTTTTTATAACTTAATAAAATATCTGAAGCCACGGTACAAGATGATAAATCATGTTCATTTAAACAGAAATGTGAGGTAAGGGATTTCATCTCATTTCCAATTCCATTAAGACATTAATTTTATTAAGAAACTAAATACTATTATATAGTGTACATATTTACCCTTTAATATATTTAACTTGAGATAATATTTATTCATGATGATTAATGTCTCAATTCTTGTTTATTATTTCATGGGGTTACAACTTAAATTTTTTCAAATTGGTAAGAATATATTTTATAATATCACTTTATTTTGCAGTTGATTTAATTTAAATAGAAGGAATTTTAAAATTTATTCTTCACAAGCTCCAATCATTTCCATATCATATACATATTTAAGGAGTTTGCATTTTTTCTTCTATTTTTCCTCTATATTTTATTGAATCAAGAAAATAAATGTTTAAAAGGAAATGTGTTTTTATTTCTATTTTAATTAGGTATATTTTTATTCCATGTCCATAATATTCAAAATTATTTTAAAAAGGTCCATTAATTTATTCAAATGATTAATTAAGTTCATTTTTGGTTTTAATTTAATTTTTTAAAAAGATATTAAATGAATAATAATATTATTTTATAAAAGTCACATTTTCTAATATATTTATAAAAAAAATCGAAAGGAATGTTTTTTAATGTATATATAAATAATTAACCTCCCTAATTCCATAACCATTTTTTTTAAAATTTTCATATTCTATATGTTTTAAATTTCAATAAAAATAAAACTCTTTAATGAAATCTTATGTTAATATTTATCTTCTATTATCATTATTTTTGTAAAGGAAATTTTCTTATTGAAAAACCTATATTTTTAATAAACCGATGGTCATCACTTATTAATTTTGTGGTTGTTAACTTTCTATTGAAACATTAAATTTCTTATGATCACTATAAATTAAATTTATCTTATCTATCTATATTCTATCTGTTATTTATATTTTTTATTCCTAAACTCCATACCATTTTTATATATTGTGTTTTATTATAAAATTTATTTTACTAACTATGGAAATTTTTTATAATTATATATTCTTTACTAAATATAGATATTTATTGATAAGACATATGGTTTATGAATTTAATTAATCATTCAATAAATGACTAATGCATTGGATATGCTGTAACTTGTGGGGAATGATTGTAGATATCCCCTTGATGCATCGACATTTCTCATGATACAAATTAATTGTCCAAATTAAATGGGTTTTGGGAGGTATACCAACCAATATATTACACTATATTGGCAGAATGTATTGATATTATAGATATCATGAGGTCTGAGATCCTAACATACAATATTAATAATTACCATCATTGAGAATTCATTTATAATTACTGATGATATTTGTTCATTGAAGTAATCGATGGATGAATTTTGTGCTCAAATTATTTATTAAATTGAATGTGTTTTTTAATTTACATTTATATGTTGATTATTCTTTATTTTCTCATTAAATATTCCATTGTATGAAACCATTAATGAGCATTTGAGATCACCCTTATTTTGTTTCATTTCCTCGAGACATGGAGATGAATTACTTGAATAAATTTCAAGAACATCAAACATTCACCTTTCTAATAATTTATTTACAATATAAAATGGGTATCATGTATGTATTTGGATCTCCAAGGCTAATAAATTTATCATTGATTTATTATTAAAACACTCATATATATTCCAATTTAGTATCATAACTACATGCTATGGGTTACTAGATTCAGGGTTTATATAGTTGGTTTTAGATTAATATTAGTAGAATCCTAAGGAACTAGATTTAGGAAAATATATGTTAGGAAAAATAAACCTATGATTGACTTTGAAGATACATCTAATTGTAGAATAAATTCATATTTTTAATGTATATATTATGTCTTTTTCATATCAGTAAATCCATATCTTGACACTAAAAGTGGACATGGTTTTGGAACTCATGCAGTTGTGGGTAATAACCCTAAAAAAATTAGTTTTAGTACATATTGACCATTATTATATTAAATGGTGATTGTTCCCTTATTGTACACCAGGTTTGACACTCTCATGGGATATGCTTTAATTAACAAAAAAACTCTTACCAAACCTTTATGAAGGATTTGAAAATATTTTTATCATTTAAATATATTCCCGTTGAAACCAAGTTTATGATTATAAGATTAAAAATTATTGAATTAGGAATTTATATTAAGAGTTACACCAGATTTATAATTATAGATTATTCTTTAAAAATCATAATTTTAGGAAATAATTTAGTATATTATATTTTTTAGAAATGGTTCCTAGATGAAATATTGGTATCAGCACTAATGGTTAATGTTGAAATCTCCCTTCTCAATAAGTCAACAAATCGGGTTTTGGAAAGGATCATATCATGGATATATCATGGTATCATAATTAAGATGTGGTGAATATAAATTCTTAAATGGAGAAACCCCTTTTTTCATAGAATGATTCTCCAAGTTTGGACCGCATCATGCAATAGAAGCCCCCATTATGTAGTGGGACTACTAATCCGGTGGTAGCTGAGCAATGTATTATGTCCCTTGAAAATATATTTTTGGCCTTGGGATGTGATGAAAAGGAAAAGGTTATACTGTAATTATATTTTCTCAAAGGTTATTCCGATCAATGTAAGTAATTTATCCAAAATACTTTGGAGAAAGATAAAATAGAACATATGGAATGAAAGTATTTTAAATCTATATTTTTTAAAAAATATTTACCTCATCATTTATGAAATGAAAATATGAAAACGTTTATAATATTAACAAATAATAAAGAAGAAATATTTATGGAATTTTTGGATACCTTTAAAATACTATCCAAGTAAGATAAGAATTCTATTTGCAATGAAGAATTCACGATTAACCATTTATTTGATTGGATTAGGCTATGTATCTGAAGAGAATTTAATTCTCAAACATTTTCGTCATATGATGATATTTTTTTTATACCATAAAAAATGAGAAGGGATATTCTAGATCTTATATATTTAAGATGTATCAAAAGAATACAATTTTTTCTAAACCCCATGAAAAAGAGAATTCATTAAAGAAGAATAATAAAATGAAGAAATGTATATCATATTAAAATTGTAGAAATAATCATCTTGGAAAAACCTAAATTTCATGGGTTTGTGTTACAATTGTAGACACCAGGGTCATATAGATCATGAATGTAAGGGAGATAAAGAGTCCACTACTATCCATTTCATCAACTATAATGAAATTTGGAATTATTCAATCCAATCTTCCACGAGTCAAGGCAATATACCATAGAAGAGGCCAAGGAAAGAAGGATTAGCTTGTGGGATTACTACAAGTATTGTTAATGTTCTAAAATATGTGGTGGTAGTTAATTTAATAATATAATAAAATTTATCTAATATTGTTTTCATTCTAGATCCCCACAAACTTCTATATACCCCATGTTTTCCACGAAGATAAAATATTTCCCAAGATCTTTAATAATGGAGTTTTCAATCCAAACTCATAGTAGAAATCTGAAAATTATAAAGATGCGCCACAATTTTCCAATTATGACACATAATTTTGACCTATTATTGGATATTTTTATTATAACAATGGTTGAATTTGATATAATATTTAGCATGGAGTGGAATTAAAAATAGTATACAATACATTTTGCAAGGAGAGGGAAATTATTATTTTTGACAAAGATGTGGAATTACATATTTTTTAGAATAGAGATATCATCGTCTGATGCATGTCTAGATCCACCCCCAATAAATATTTTAATGAGATTCTCGAGGAAGAAGAAAAATGGTACATGTATATATTGTATACATTTTTTATATTAAAATGCTTTACTTTTGGTGATTTTATGATTAATTATTTTCTATGAATCTATTGTTTTGTTCATATGGGGTTGGATTCTATTATTTATTAAAAAATAGAAAAAGGAAAAAATGACCATAATTTAAAATTATTTATGACTTCCCATGATGTTTGATATATGTAGAACACTGTTGAGGGTCAAAAGTGAAGAACCAGGGTAAAATAGAGCTTCTTGGGCTAGAGATACATGATTCATGTACTAGATGTGAAGTGATTATAGTTCATGAAAAAAAATTTAGGAGACCTAGATAGATTCATGGTGTGACTTCATGTTTCACATTGTGAAATTTGTATTTAGGCTTAGAATTTTTAGATTTTTAAACCATCCATCAGGGGATTCCTCCATTGTTTCAAGTCACAAACACATTCCATGAAAGTTATTTAACAAATTGTAAGAGGAGAAAAAGGTTATTCAATCTCAAAAATCAGCACATGTCTTTATTTCAGTGAATTAAATTGATTTTAAACTATGTCTTCATACTTTTTATGTCTTGAAATAAGTTAAGGATGTGAACTTCTTATCTACTTGAATCATATATACCAGAAAAAAATGAATTTTGATGGGAGCTTGGAATTTATTAATTCACCCACACACAACATATATATCTAAGAGCTCATAGATATATGGATGATGGATATTAGATAATAGTGTGTGACTATGGTGCTCTATTACTACTATTATTCTCCACCACCATTCTTGATTTGGTATCCATGATACTTTTCCTCGTCATGTTTATAATGAGCAAGTAGTTCTTTCTCTATTGGGTGATGTGACTATAGGGGGAGTGTTTTTTATGGATTATTTCTATTTTATATTCATGATTTATATTGTTGAAACCATGTTTGTAAGTTACAATTCTATTTCTTTTTGATATTTCATGACCATTGTCATGAGACTTAAAGAGTATAATTTTATTACATTAATTAATTTCCCTAGTTCAAGTATGATCATAGTTAAATCCTAGGTGGATATGTTTAAATATATTTTTTTATTCCAATTACCATACCGAAACTAAGAATTTGACCATACCAATGTTCTGGTTATTTGATTAGTGTAGGGTACCCAGAAAAGGGATCTCTAAAGTCCCAATTTCAATGAAAAATTATGAATGAATACATAATAATTGTAATACATGGCACACAAACCTAAAAATCACTAAACCTATCATACTATATAAATTGACATCATGGAAAATAGGTTTTCAACTCTCCTTATCTTGAGTTAGTCAAATAATAGAATTTTAAATTCTTTTATTTAATTTAGAGCATATGGATCCTCTTTGTGGGTTAAATACTTGGTCTTATTGATTAATACATTTTTATTTCAGTTGTATGGGTTTTATAAATTATTATACTTATATATCCCTATAAGAAATTAATAATTCCCTATGGGTTTTCAAATTTTTATTTTGTTTTATCGGATGGTTTAAGTATGGTTTATTTAATTTGTAATTTAAATAATTTTTTTTATTTTATATATATATTTTTTATTTTTTGTTCATGTGGAGATATCTTTTGAGGTCCAAATACATTACATGAATACTCTTATCATTGGATATAAAAAGTGGATTATCTTTCATACAAACAAGATTTGGATATCACCAAATGATATATGAGAAATGTATAGGATGAGGTCAAAAAATATTAGTACACAATGGAAGGATAAGTTTCAAGACTACAGCTACATAAGAACACACTTATGGATTATGATAGACCCTTTGGTATGGTAATTGATCCAAGAATTATGTTTCCTCTAGTAGTCAAACTACACTTTGATAAAAAAAGTAGCTATCATCTAGTTGATATCAAACTAAATTACATTTTTTGAACTGCTGTATGAGGATCCTTACATGAATATATGGTGTTTTCTTAAACTATATGATAATTTTCAATTTAATAATGTTCCCAAGGGCTTTTCAAGGATAATATTATTTAGATATACTCTTAAAAAAATATATAATTCATTCAAATCCTACAATATCATTCCATCACTATATGTGATGGGCTTATGAGAAATTTCTTGACCCAATTATTTACACCGTCTAAATAAATGAAAATCAAGGTCAAAATGTAAAATTTCAATAACTTTTATGGTGATTCCATTTAATGTTATTAAGAAATGTTTATATATTTAAATAAAAAATTCCCTCATCATTGTATAGAAAATTCATTATGGATTCAAATATTTTATAACAGTGAGTCACAAGTAAACAGGTCCATTTTGGATGCTGCATATGGAGGATCACTGATGAGAAAGTCACTTATGGAATGTTACATTCTAATGGATGAGATAGCCAGTAATAAATTTCAATGGTAGAAAAATACCACCTAGATGAGTGGGGTGAAAATGGTGGACAATAGCTGGATGGATGCTCAAATGGAGTCTCTGACTAAAATTATTGATGATATGATACCTCTGCATAACACCCAAGGTATGTATAAAGTAGATGCAAATTATTTATATTATAATAGAAAAATAAATTTTAGGGGTATAATAATTAATAGCTGCAGGATCAAGGGTACCAAAAAGGACATAAGTATTTTCGTAACAAGCACTAAAGGTTCAATCCCCTTTAATCTAGATGAAAACCATGAAGGAAATGTTTTTCATGTTCATGACCATGGTTGGGGATGTAATAACATAATTGAAGGAAGAATCAAGGAATATATAGGATGGATTGTTTAATTTTGAGATTCTTGTAATTCATATCAATGAAAATCTTAGATTGAGTCTGAGAGGTGTATTACTAGAAAATAAAAATGTGCACCCATGGGAAGATGCTAAAATAATAACACTGTGAATTGAAAAATTCACCTAGGATAACTTTGATCCAATAACAAATATCATGAATAGTTGGTTGATAAATATTTAAAAGAGATAAAAATGAATAATAAGGATAAATTTGTAGAATAAAAATCAGTGGAAAAACCACCATCATGAAAATCATGACTACCTTTCCCAGAGAATATGATGCAAGACAAGATGGAAGCGCAAAAGATCAATTTATTAAACAATTTATAAAATTAAAATGAAAATTTATATTGTAGAAGACCTTGAAAACATTCCAAAATACCTTAACTTCATGAAATTGATGATGATGACCAAAAGAAAGATGGAAGAGGTCAAAACAATATCACTCTCAAGAGAATTATTTATTGTAGTCCCAAAGGACCGACCCAAGAAATATAAGATCCATGTTGTTTTTAAATCCATAAATTTAATTGTTTTAATGAATTTGGATCCAATTTATGTGATTTAGTTTCTTAACTCAATATCAGGTCATAAAACACCTTTAAAAATAGGATTAGAAAGACTAAATCTCATCATAGTTTCATTTCAAATGTCTTATTGAATAATGAAATTAACAAGATGACTAGTTGGAGAAATTTTAATAAAAGCCAACATGTTTATATTTCCCACCGTGTTCTTCAGGTTTGATATGAAATAAGAGAGTACACCTATTATTCATTGAAGAGTTTTTGTTGAAACTGGAAGTGCACTGATCAAAATGAAATGTGGTGAGGTTTTTTTGAGTATAGGTAGTGAAAAAATATGTTTCAACATCCATCAGGAAATGGTAAATGGTGATGTGAAAGAGGATAATCAGTTTGGAGAAAAGAAAATACTTGAAGCTAAGGAAATTGTTGATATTGAAGAATTTCACGAGGTAGCTATTATTATTCAAGAGAAAACTATAATTGAAAGTACTAATAACAATAAAGAGGGGCTGACGTTTCAGACCACTAATGTCGATCGAGAAAATGAATCAACCATGTTCAATAAGGTAAAAATATGTATGGATGGTATGGGGACTTCCATTTATTTTTTCTAGATTAAGGAATATATTATAGATCAGCCTAATGGATATCAAGAAAGTGTTAATGGAAGGAATAATTAAGGTTTTTAGAGAGGAAGAAAAGAGGTTGGCCTACATGGTCATGTCATAATAGAGACCATTAGTGGACCATGTCCAGGAAAAAGATTCACAAACATCGATATCCTGATCTAAAATGGTATGCTGAAAGTTTGAACCAATGATGGTAAACAAACGTTCTTCTAGGAGGTATATATTTTTTAGAATTTTTTATTATTTTATATTTTTATATGCACACGTGAACACTCTAGAAAATCATTTGAAATTCATTGACCACAAAAACAAAATTAGTAAGCATTTTTTTATTTTATTAGACCATCAATGCCCTATTAGTTAGCATGATATGATGTTTCAGAATGAATACATGTCGTGAACCCCATTTAAATCATGAATTCAAGGAAATGAAATTCATTAAAACCCTTCACATCATGAATCTGTTGTAAGTAAAACCATTACATGCAAATTTTAAGCATCATTGTATAGGGGAGTAACCATTTCAATTCAATAATTTTATTCCTTATTTCCCAAATGAAATTTAGATATTTAAAATGAAAATTACACGACCTTCCTTGATTCTTTCTTAAATCAATTGATCTTAGAGACATAAATTACCAAGGATAATTACCAGAAAATAAAATTAAATATCATTGTCATAAAAATTTGATAAGAAAATAGTGAGAATAATTAGTAGGGATAAACATGTGGTATTGGGTTTAGGAACTCCAAATTTAGAGAGAATGTTATTTTTTAGAAATGAAATGTTTCTGAGATTTAGTCAGGCCTTCAATTTCAAGTTTTGGAATTAATTTCTTAAATTATTCATATACATTTCTAGTGGTGATTGTCCCAACCATTCATCTCATTCTCAATAAATCTAGGGAGATAAATATTTATCATTCATTATATCGTATATTTCTTGATAGACTCAAGAATGTTCTCTTCCAAAACATTCATGGAATCTTTTCCAGACTATGAAAGAATATAATCACTTTTAATATGATCAAGGCATATGTTGTTTAACACTTTATTATTGGAACCACCTTTAATTGATCCTTTCTAATTCTGTAGAATCCATGGGCATCCTTTTTAAAAAATGAATAAATTTACAAAACTAATGTATCCATTTCTACCTACCTCGAAATTTATTGTGCGATTTTTAAAATAATAAGTTTACTAGAGAGTTTTTCATATTGTAGGTCAGGATATACTACATTGAGGAGATTTGTCAAGGGGTTTTTCATTGTTATTTTGGTATAGTACATGATATTTTTCATTTTTCCCATTATTTTCCACTCTTTATAAAAAATAAATTAAATTTTAAAAATAAATTGGGTTGTGTCTTGGGATCATCAAAAACCGCCATTTTTAGATCAATGATCTTTTGATCGTATGTGGGTAGATGGTGGATGTGATATTGGTCTTAAATAGAGTTTCTATAAAAGTACATAAATAATTCACAAGAAAGGTTGATTCATTCATTGTGTTTAAATTTTTCCATGATCCAATATTGATCTTTTTGGGGAGAAGAAAGTGATAAAAATTGTAAGGGGATATTTTTATTGAGATTATCTTTTGATATCATTAAAAATAATTTAATTTCAGACCTCAATTTTGAGCTTTATTTTTTTCACATCATTACCCACACACCCTAAATCCTCAGAGATGTTTGAATAAAATTGAAATACCTCATGATTAATTATCATCTCTACCTTTAAATGATAGAGACGTTAAATTCCTTGAAATATTATAGTAAGTGATATGTTATTGAGATATGTGCTAAACTCTTTTTACAATTTTACTACGATGATGATTAAAAAATCATTATGAGAAAAATTGAAAATATAATTCTTGTTAATAATAAATTAAAAAATGGAAATGTATAAAAGAAATAAATTGATAATTTCTTATGTCAAAAATTAAAATACTTGATTTTTTATTTCATTAAGAAATGAGTTATTAATGAATTTTACGAATTACAAATTCAAAAAAAAATTTCCCATTCGATACATTTCTTTTTTTACATTGAATTTATACAATGATTGGGTTAACGTACTTTGTAATAAGTTGAGATTAAATCCTTAAGGAAAAGTATGAACTCATATTTCAGGGATTTGATATGTGTATTTGTTATATAAATTTTTATATTAAAATAAATTAATTTTCATGATTTTAATATTAATTATTTTATATACATATAATGTTTTGATTTTATTGGTCAGGATACTATTCATTATTTAAAAAATGACAAACATCGACCAATAGTTCTACTTAAAGATGACTTCCCCCGATGTTGGAGATATATGGAACACTTTTGCGGTCAAAAGTGAAGAATTCAGGAGAAATAGTGATTCTAGAGCTGCAAGTAGATGATTCACATCGTGAATCATATACAATATGTGAAGTGATACAAGTTGTAAAGTTATTATAGGTTTTGAACGAAATCAAACGAGTCCTAAATACTTTAATGCCATGAATTCATGTTTCATGTCGTGTTTTTTGTTTTCTAGTTATAGAATTTCAATATTTTGTAGATGACCATCGAGGACTTATGTTGAGTTTTATGTTGCCTCCACATTCCATGAAAAAGGGTTAAACACTTTTTAAGTGGTTGTAGTAAAGTTTAATGACGCTTTCAACTAAATATGTAAATTATTTCAAAGAAGAAAATTGATTTGGATCCCTTCCATAGTAATTTTCACATCTTGAAATGAGTAAGGGATGTGAAATTATTATCTGTTGGAATTATATAATGTTGAATGAGGGTATTTTGATGGTGGCTTATGTGTTCATTATTTCATCTAGACACAATATATATGTTTGGGATCTTGGAGATACATTAAAAAATACTACCATAGATGATTTTGAGACTTCATATACCTATTACCACTATTATTCTTCACTGCTATTCTTCTCTGGGTACCCATTTTACTCATCTTCAAGATGTTTAGCATGAGAAATTAGTTCTTTATATGAATGGTAAATATATTGTGAGGGATATGTTAGATATAGATTATTTCTATTTTGTATTCATGATTTATATTCATTCAACCCTATTTATTACTTCCAATTCTCTTTCTATTTGAAATTTCATGGACATTGTAATGTGACTTAAATACTATTTTTTTATTACACCAATTAATTGACCATAATTTTATATAATCATTTCTCAATTGAAGGCTGTTATGTTTAAATATGGTTTTTGGATTCCTAATCATACACCTGAACCAAGTAGTTGACCATACCAACAGTCTGGTTAAAGGATTAGTGTAAGGCACCCAGACCAAAGATCCATAAATACCCAATTCTAACACCAAATTACGAATGAACATATATTCAATTAAATCCCTTGCATGAGAACCTAAACATTACTGAACCCAACATGATCCATCAATTTACTTCAATCCCCAGTCTGTTTTCATATCTCTCTCTCTATAAATTGTCAAACAATTTCATTTTAAATTTCTTTAATTACTTAAGAGAATACAGACCATCCATGTGGGTTCAACACTGTTCTTAATTTTTAGTTAGGTTGTATGAGTTTTTAAATTATACAACTTTTTGAATCCATATATGAAATCAATGATGTGACGCAGGATATCAATAAAATATATAGATGGAGAAGTTAGTCATTAAATTTAGGATATACCTATTGTGTAAGAATACATATTGGTATTTATTTAGAAATTATTTATAAGTCCACTAGAGCATATAGTTAATTTTTCTATTTATTTAATCCCCAGTGCAAGACCTATATCAAAGACTCCCTATAGAATGGCCACTATGGAATTAGTGGAGTTGAAGAAAAAACTAGAGGTGTTTTGTGATATGGGATTTATTCACTATAGTGTTTCACCATGGGGACCTAATTATTTTCATTAAGAATAAAAATGGAAACATAATGTTTTTCATTTATTATAGGAAAATAAATACTATTATGATAAAGAAAAATTATCATCTACCTCACATTGATGACTTATTTTATTAACTTCATAGAGTTCAATATTTTTCAAATACTGACATTTTATTTGAGTATCATCAACTAGGATTAAAGAAGAAAGATATTCTAAATAAATAATTTCTAATGAGGTATGAAAATTTTGAGTCTATAATAATTTCATTTGGATTGATAGATATCCCATCCAATTTTAATGATATAATGTATAAATTATTTAATTAATATCTTGATAATGTCATTGTGGTATTCCTTGAAATAATCATGGTGTATTCAAATATATATGAGGTCCATGAGAATCACTTTCAGATCATTAATAAAACTCTTAGCAAAAAATGGTTATATTGTAAATTTTGAATGTCTGAATTATAGCATCATGAAGTTTAGTTTCCTTTCCATATTTTCTCCAAGGATGGAATCATAGATGATCCTACAAAAGAAAATAAAGTACATGACTGTCCTTCACCAATTAAACTAACTAAGTTATATAGTTTCATTGGTTTGTATGGGTACTATCGGTGATCGATTTGGAATTTTTTCTAATTGGATTACCCATTACCCAATCTTACACATAAATGGGTTAAGATAGAATGTAAAATGGAATGTGAAGAATATTATGAATAATTGGGGAGGATATTGGGAAATGATCTTATTTTGAATCTATAATCAAGAAATAAAGGTATTTTCATATATATCTATTCATAAATGTAGGGACTTGGTTGTTTAATTATTTGTAATTATAAAGTTATTTAATATTCATTATGACATTTAAATAATATTGAATATAAATATCCAACCCATGATCTTGAGTTGGTACCTATAATAAATTATTTGAAGATATAGATGCTTTATCATAATGGTGATTGATAAGAGATATACATAAAACATAAGAGACAAAAATAAATTTTATAATATAAATATAACAAAATGAGGAAAATAAAATGGATCGTGTTTCTCAGGGGTTTTGATTTATCAATATAGTACCAACAAGGGGAGGAAAAAGGTATTGGATGCATTGAGCATGAAATATCATGGTTTTTTGATCAAAATAAGGATGTATAGTAATCCTATATTCCTGGATCTAGTAAATATGGATATGGGAATTATAAAGGAAGGGTATAAATCACTAATTTTTCAAATTACATCCAAAACATATTTATTACAAAATATATAAAGTTACCAATATAATGATGAGGTGTTTCAAAGGAAAATTAATGTCGTGAATGATGGGAAGTTGAAAAAATTATTTTTGTGAAGATGGTGTTCTGAAATTTGGAATAAGATGATGTTTTTCATATATTTTTTTTTCTAAAAAGGAACTCTTGGATGAAGCTCATAGTTTTAATTTCTCTATACACCATAGTATCAAAAATATGTATAAGTATTTGAGAGAAAATTTTCCACTGGATTACATGAGGTGGAATGTTTTTGAATATATATGAAGATTCTTGGTTTATCAATAGGTGAAGGATGAGAGACAAAATCCTAGAGTATTCATGTAACCTCTTCCCATACCTATATTGAAATAGGATGATACTAATATGGAATTAATCATCTTACTACCAAATAATCATAGCAAGTATGATGCAATATTTTTTATTGTTGATCACCTTACCAAATCTCCACCTTTATTAGCTAAAAGAAAGGAATTACCTCTTGATAAACATGAATGGATTTTAAATAATGAATATAAAAAGAAATATTGGGGCACCTATTTCAATGGTTATAGATCATGATCATGATTTACATCAAAATTTCTGAAGAGTATTCATATTTCCCTAGATACTGAGGTTTATTTGATCACCACCAACCATTATCAAAGAAATGTATGTTTTGAATTGACTATAGAAACATTAGAAGAAATGTTGAGGTCATGATAAAATTAAATTAATGTAAAGTAGGATTATTACTTATCTTTAGTAGATCTTTTCTTTGATAATAGTTTCCCTTTAAGTATTCAAATCATTCGGTATGAAGTATTGTATGGAAAGAGATGTCATACTATAGCATGTTTAGACCATGTTAGTAAAAAGAAAATTAAATGTCTAAAACTTGTTGAGGAGAAAAATAAAAAGTAAAATACTATTTATAATCATATTAAATCATCTTAAAAAATAAAAAGTTTTATTCCAAAAAAAAATATAGGAAATATTTGTAATTTCAAGTGGAAAATCATGTTTTTATAAAAGTATCTCCATTGAAGGTTCTATATGAAATGGAATATTAGAATCATGTACATTGAATCATTTTGAAATTATAGAATAAATTGGAGTAATTAATTACCATTTTTAAATTCTACCGAGCCTCTCTAAAGTACATTATCTATTCTATGTGTAATTTATATGGAAATAAAATTTAGAACCAATGCATGTACTCACCTCTGGGGAAGTAGAATTAAAACCTGATCTATTATATTTTAATAACCCCATCAAGATTATTGAAACTATATATAAAGTATTTAGGAATATAAAGACTCCAATTTTAATGTTACTTGGAGAAATCATAAAATTCAATAAGCAACATGGGAAGTGGATGATGTTATGAAGAAGAATCATACTTGTTAATTTTAAATTGATATCCATGAAATTTGTGAGGATATTTTTTGGGGGGGATGATATGAAATAAAATATTAAACTATATAAATTAAACATTCTATTTTAATAAAAATATAACACAATGAAACTTTTAATATTTCATGCCATGAAAATTCTAATGTGATAGGATGAATATTGATTTTGAACTTTCTAGAATGAATTTTGGAAATTTTCACTTCAAAATAATATTTTATGAATAACTAAGTCACCAATACTTATCTATTCCTAATTTTATTTAAAATAATTTATTATATATTTATAAATAAGAATTTATTGACTATAACCTTTATATAGGTAACGATAATATCATTTAGAGGTAAAAAGGGATATTTTCTAGACATATTTTTTAAGGCAAGATGTCTTTGTATTTTAGTTAATTAAAATAATATTTAAGGATAAATTATTTAATTGATGTCTATAGATTATATATGAAAATATCTGAAATTAATTCCATGTATTGAGTATTACAGGTCATATAGTTAATATAAGATAATTTTATGCTTGAAAAATAAATTTCATAGGAAACCATTTTTTTGACATATTTTTTCCATTATTTTTAAATTAAATTCTCCCACTTATATAAATATATTTTTATAAAATAGTTAAAATACTTGGAATAATAATAATCAATACTAGGTAATATGTTAAAGTTAATTTTTGGTAATAATGAATTGTAAAAGTATTAAAAATTAATTACCATGGTTAAGGTAAAAACACGTTTGTTAGGGATTAATCTATAATGATAAGGGTAAAAATAACCTAAAATATTTCAAAAAACTAACTGGTTGGATTTATGTAAAACATATACTTATCCCCTTAAAATATGAAACTTTTCAAAGACATATATACAAGAATGCTACATAATATTATTGAGAAACATTGGAAAATTACAATTGTGACACTCACTTCAATTATAAAAGTGCACCTCCACCACTCATTTTTATTCCTCTCAAGACATTTATTTAAACCAAAATTAAAACGATATCTCCCCAACATTTATATTCACATTATATATGTTATTATATTCCCAAAATTCCAACCTTATAGTCCTTAATAATAGATCCAATGTAGGTTCTTCTAAATAAAGGTATTTTCCATCACCGAGATCGTTCATTTTACTTATTATTTTACCATCATTAATTATGAATTAGCATTTAAAATATGATAAAAATGTATATAACATATAATTAGATGTTATTATGTTAATTTAAGAATATTTATCCATATCCTTCTCCATAAAAAGGTAAATAAAACTGTTTCTCATGTGTACGAAGGACAACCACCTCGCTAACCTGTGTAATTTGTTTTCCATCACTGAATCACTTTTATAATCATAATTTTCATGACCCACACATCAAACTACCAAGTTAGAACTAAATCCTAACAATTGATCATAAATAAATAGTGTAGGGGACATCTTTTCCTAACTGTACTCAACAGACGTGGGATCTTCAACACCATTAGAGGACCCACTCCACACTACTACTAGAAGTCAATGTTGTTCTACTCCAATGATGAGGACACACACCAAGGAATGAAAGGGGATTAATACTCAATAAAAATAGGAACCAAATCTTATTAAACAGTGGATTATCATTCTATGGTTATAGGAACCACACTCTAGTACAATAGTGGAGTATTACTCTATGAGTACGATAACTATGGGGGACCTACACCCTAACATGACAAGAGAGTATAGACCCTAGGCTAGAGGAACCTCTCCTAGGTATGAAAGAGGACTACTTAAAAAATGGGAACAATACATATGGAGGAACCACGCCCTGGAACGACATGGGAGTTTGGACTCCAAGGATATAGGACCCTCTCCCTTACATGAAAGTGGAGGACCCACTCTAACTATAAACATATTGAGTACTCATGACCTGATATGGAATGGAAGTACCGACTACACAGATAAAGGACCCACGCCCTTTTAAAATAGGGGAGTACCTACTCTATGTGGCCAATGAGTATAGAGGGGCCACACATTGGAATGGTAAGGGAGAACTATCTCCATCTACAATAATGATACTAGGAACCTGTGTACTAGTTTGATAGAGGAGTAACATCCTGAGAGAACTACCATATGGGTAGAGAACATGTACCCACAAAATGGGGAGTCTTATCTCTACCACAATAGAGAGGTAAGGGAAACTCACACCCTGAAGCAATCTCTCTCAATGAACCACATCGATCTACAACATTAGTCAAGAGTCACTGAAGGGGGCATCAAGATTATGATACCTCACATCGATACATAGCCACGAGTAGGGGAACCATGCCCGATACAACAAGAGGATCACCACTCTAATTTCCTAAATAGTTTAGGATAGCCACATCCTAAGAGGATAGGTAATGGTATCGACTATGACATCAACCTAGTGATTAGACCTGATCATTACCCAAGGTTAACCACTAGTACTTCAACATCAAGATCAAAACATGCCACATCATATCTCATAGCCCACTATGGAGGCTACCATCATGTTCTACATGAAAAAATGATTAGGATAGGGTTATCAGAAGCCTAAATTTATGTTCCAATGGAGGAGATATGGAAGGTGGAATATCTCAAGAATATCCCAAGAAATGTACACGACATGTACTAGGGTCCACACGACCTGTGATCCCACCCAAGCACCTAGATGTGTCTCCTATTTAGACTAATTATATTGCCATTTAGGAAAACATGGTGAGTATAGCTCATACACGGCATGTCCTACCTCACCTAGAGATGATTAATTTTCACACCGATGGAGCAAGAATGTCTCTCATACAATATTTACCACCATGTACACAACATTTCCAAGTTATAAATCTACACAGCCATGTCATTTTATCATGCTTATGTCCAGTACCCCATGCCCATGTACATTGGACGTTTACTATCATAGACTCATGTAATGTTACCCAGCTACCCAATCCGTGTCCTCTAGCCACACTAAATGGGGTCACTACACAGTGTGTGACCCCAGTACATGGCGTGTAGTCCCTGAATTTTATCTTCCATGAAAGGGGAGGACACATGGCATGTTTCACTGGTTTACACATCCTGTATATGGGAATTTCCATGTGAGTTTCCTGAATCATCCCAGGTTTCCCTGAAACCTATAGATCGACATATAATGGACCACTATAAATCATAATAGGGATCTAGAGACATAAAAACACATAATTGAGGGGATCAAGAAAAATCTAAAATATCCCTTCCTAAAAGGTTAAATTTCGAAGTTTTGGGTCGAAAATGATTCCCGAATCAGGATTCCCCTTGATTTGATGATGATCAACACCACGAACAATGATCATCATCACCTTGTTGCTTCGATTCCTATCGAGTTTATCTATCAGCCAAATGGGGAGAGGAGAATATTATTCTCCTCTTACATTTTGTACAATAAAGATGTAAGGGGTATGTATAATTGATTTAATTAAATTAAATCCATTAAATCTATTTTTAACAACCTTCTGCCAACTCGCCTCCACTTGAACACACAACACCTAAAAATTTTATGTTTCAACTAGGGTAAACATAACTTTCTAAACATAACCAGGGTATCAGAATTCCTTTATGAGACTACAATCAATGGTTATTTGAGTTTTTAAGAGAAATTTTACATGTGTGAAATAGTATATTTAATATTTTTCATATCACTACATCGACACTCTTCGGTCCCCAAAATCCCATGACAACTCAACACTTGGATTTGGAAATATCCTTCGAAATACTCCAATATATTACTGTTCAAAACACAAGTCATTAAATTTATCCCACCTTAAGAATTTTTTTCCTCAAAAAGAAAATTCCTAGCCACATCAAAAAGATATTAAGTTATCCACTAGAACTCCCATGCCAGTGAGCTCACCATGATTTCTTGTGATACATACAAGAACACATTCAGTGGAACCAAGCTGGACAAACTAGACTCACATCCAGATCAACCCATGTCCACATCACGAAACAAGGGTCACATGCCTCCTTATATATGATAGGTGTAAATAACCAAACACCACATTCCATCTACAGTCATAGGATCTAGTGGACACTACCTTGATAACCTAAAACGGATTCTAACATAACCTCTCAGTTGACACCACCCTTAGATGAACTGCATCTAGACCTCCTCAAGATTATGGAATTGAATTTAGATTTAGAGAATGTGAGGGATCTAATGAACAAAACATGGATTCCCAAGGGTAATCATTAAATCTTACCAAACCCTTTGTCTGTGAAACTCCGATTGTAACATGGTTCACTAAACTTGAAATATCACTACACCCACAAGTGTAATTATAATAGAGCATGGATTGTAGAAAAACTATCCACACTAATAAAAAATAATAGGTTCTAACTATGCATCTACAGAATGTTTCTATACAAGGATCTCTCTCCACTAGGGCTCACAAACATAAGGGCTAAGTAGAAAATCATCACTATCAATTCCAAGAATAACTTTCAAACTCAAGCACACAACCTCTCCATGAACAAAAAATTATAAGGAAATCATCCAATATACATGGATAATATCTTCTTTGGGTGGGGCTGACTCTACAACATGGTTTTCCTCGCATCAAAAAATGCTTCTTGGTGGGGAAGGTGTCTCTCTTCCTCGTGAGTCCATGACTATATCAGACTGCACCACATCCACCTCGAACTTCTAACATAAAAAGCATATTCCAAGAACATGAGGGCACTAATTAATAACAAATGTCTACCAAATTATCACACCAGGTATTACTACAACATCTTTTTGTAACATACCAACCCATCATATGGCCCTGAACATAGAAGTTAGAGAGGCTCATCCACTAAAACATCATGCTATCAACTTTTAGTGGCGCATACTTTCCCTCATGGTGTTACTCACGTAAACAATGAATTTCTATGGGGGGAAGGATACCTCTTCCTTGTGAATTCAAAGCTACATCGAACAACATAGACACATGGTTTTATCAATTCCCCAAGTCACCCTAGTTAAACCTCAAGCAAGAAATGAAAATAAAAGAGTACCTCAAAATAGTTTCAAAAACATTTCTACTGCATAAAGTAGAAAGGATATAGAGAGTACTTATATTCATACTTGGAGCTCCTGGGCCAAAGGCCTATATGGACTATAGTTGCCATCTCCCCCATCATCTATCTCCATGGGCCTGGCATGGACCACCAAGGGGTGGTGGTGGAAACACCTCAAACTTCCTTCCACCTTCTATTCCTCTCCCATCTCCTCTTACACATCAATAATCATGCAATCCTCTTTTCACTAAAAATTTCCTATAACAAGAAAACTCGTTAACCATCTCCCCCTAAATAGCACAACAATTTGAATAATCTCTACCATGATGCTGCCATCCTTCAAAAGCATAATAGTGCCTCTCCTACAACTAACCTAATCCTCATACAAGTCCTATTTTACATTCCCATATGCCTGAGTCTGAATATGGGTATGCTTCCTCCCCCATGATCCTGGCATCTACCATCTACTAGATGTTTTAGATGCCTCATCTTTGTGGCAACCACTATATAACACATTGTCCTATATATCCATTGTGAATCTATTTTTTACTAGATCTCACTTGAGTACCCCCACATAAGAGGGAACGAACAAGGATTAAACACCTTCCTTGATGTCTTTACGGAATCATTACTCAATTGCCAGAGCTCTAAATAATGGTACATGGAGTATCTCAAAAGTTCTATGATCCTCATTGAGTTCTATTATAAGGTCATTATACTCTGCTAAAGCAGTGGGAGATCCTAGGTATGCTTGGATCTCAATGTGGCTGGATATAAATCTTCATGGAAGAGATACTCAAAATCTTCCAATGTGAGATTCACCTCGTAGTGGGTATGTGTCACCAGACTCCTCCATCATGCCGAAATACCCTACTGAAGGCTCTCTTCTAGGACTACCAACAGACCGGAATTTGTCCTCATAAGGTGGAAAAAAAATTTCATTTCCCCAAGATAGTCATTATCTTCCATGGTGTATAGATCACCCTAATACCTTATATGTACCTTTCTCTTAAACCCATGCAATGCACTCTGCATGCATGCATACATGGCTTGAACTTCCAGCACAACCATCTACTTAATGGGTGGTGACTGAATAAGAAGAACACCTAGAGGTATAGCCTCAAAACCAATTCCATGCATTAAAGCCTCTTCATGGGTAATATCTTCATCACAATACTAGCATGGAACCTTTTCTAGATGTCTTCACGGTGGAATCCCAAAATAGGATCAAGATACAACACATTAAAAGAGCATATCTAGGGAGATGACACAATAAGGACAAGGAAAAAACAAAAAGGTCCTATAATTCATGTACCATAATTTCCCTACCACCAGTGCCTTAATGTACCAAGTCAAATATCATGTTATTAGAGTAATTTTAAATGGATACGTTATCCACCATATCAACACTATAACCTATGGCCTGAGAGATGAACACACAATTTCCTAACACAATCATTTTGAAAACCAAACCAATCTCATGATACTGCGGTCCCAAATTGAAACCCACTCTGATACCACTATATCACAACCTGACCTAATTGGGCCCAAGATGAAACTACCCAAGCCCACCTTCAATTGTCCGGGGGATGCTGACTAGCGTCAAGTAGGAATATCACATAGATTGAAGTCCTTTTCCGAAGGTACCTATACACATGCACACACAAACACCTCCATCAAACAGTGAATAAATATAAAATATATATACTAAAATGAATCTATAAATTTATCTTAGGACATTGTATAACAAAATAACTTAATGATTAAAAGGGAAAAACACATACCCACCAAAAACTGTAAAAATTTCAAACCTGCTAAGGAGGAGGGGGTTACTGTCAAATGAAACTGGTAGAAAGATCCTCGGACCAGCTACAGTAAACACCTCATCTAGTTTATCTCACTAATAAAATCTTGTATCGCGTCCTTTAAGGACTCTATAGAAAGGCATGTGTTTTTCACAAGACACAACACGTGTGAGAAAATCGTATGCAGGGGTGAATATAGAATTACTCAATATGAGCCCCAAAAAAAGAAACAAAAATGAAGCAACCTAAAGACAAAAATATATTCGACCTAGCTAGAGGGAACCCAATAAAGATAGAGTCTCCATATAGAAACATCATGGTCTATACATGACTACTCAGATTAGTACAAAATGGATGTCTTCCCAGACAAGTGAATACACGATAAGGACTCTAAGAAACACTAAGATATACTCATCTCAGACTCCAAGCATCATGAGATTATGACCTCACAGTCACCTATAAGATTATACTCACGGCACTAAATGTAACAAATAACTAAGAAAACACACTCCATGAAATCAACCACCCTAGATAGAACCCTTCTGAGAGATAAAATCCTTTAGGAATCACTTTAACAATTCTTGATGGTGCGTTTGAGAGAGAAATCTCAATCAAGAACAACTCACTATGTCAAAATATAGTTCCAAGCACTAGAGGTCCTACCAACACTAACATATACCCTGTGGAAGGTCATACTAACCAAAGTGGAGAGGCCCAACCCCCACCACTATACATAGTTGAGGGATCACTTCTCCATTATATGAGTCACGTGAATCCTCTCTAATAAGAGATAATGAAGGGACTTGCAGTTCGGCACTTCCCCATAGCCAAGTGAGTAGTATCTCCTAACCATATTGTGAAACATATATCACTCCAGTATGGAGTGGCCTACACCTTAAACCATTGAGTGAGAACTAACGCCTAACCATGTATTATACAAAACTAGTGGAGGTTCCTACTCATTGTAACTATACACAACATTTGAGGGAGGTACAAATCGAATGGAGAACTTGTCCTCCCCCCCCCCCACTACTCAAATATGGAGGAGTACTACTCCATCGATGAGGAACTGCAGTCTAGCACAATATAAGAGTACTACTCAATAAATATAGGATCATCACCCTAAAATTATAGGGGATCACCAAACATTGGTTAGAGGACCCTCGCCCTAGTAAAATAGAGGAGTACCACTCTACAGTATGATCACTATAGGGGATCTGCACCCTGACAGAAAAGGGGAGTAATAACCCCAGGATAGAGGCCCCAATCCTTAGTATGATACTGGAGAACCAATTTTTTTGGAACAATAGGTATGAAGGACCCACACCTTGGAACGAATGGGGAGTTCTGACTCCAAGGATAGAGGACTAGCTCCCTAACATGATAGGGGAGCACCCACTCTATCTATACACATATGTAGAACACATGACCTGACATGGTAAGGGACTTCTAACTTCATAGATAGAGGAAACACACCCTTTTCCAATAGGGAAGGACCTAGTCTATCAGGAGAATGAGTATAGAGGGCCCACACCTCAGAATGGTAGGGGATCACTATCTACAACTACAAAAATGAGACTGGATACCTTCTCTCTGGTTCAATAGAGGAGTAACATCCATGTGAGAACTACCAAATGAATATAGAACTCATACCCACACCATTGGGAGTCTTGACTCTACCATAAAATAGAGGTAATGGAAACATGTGCGCTGATTCCATAGGGGTGCACCTGTCCGACCGCCTCTCTCAAATAACCACATCATTCTACAACATTAGTCAAGCATAGTTAAAGGAATAATACAACATATAATAACTCACATCACAACAAGACCACGAGTATGTGACCTTCACCCTGATACAATAGTAGGGAACTGCTCTACCATCCTAATGTGTCTAGGTACCCACATCCTAATAAGATAGGGAAATGTACCGACACTAATGTCAACCTTGAGATCAACCCTAATCGCTGCCCAAGGTTAAGCATATCTACCATAGTTTCATTCTTGAAAAATTCCACATTGTATCTTATAGGTCTCTATGGAGGACACCATCATGTTATATATGACAAACTACATAGGATAAGCTACTCGAAGTCATGAATATGAGTTTCGAAGTATGAGAGAGGAAAGTTGAAAGATATCAAGAAGATCCCTAGAAAATTACAAAATGTGAACTACAGTCCACACATCTTTTAAACCCACCCATAAACCTGGTTGTGTCTCATGTTTATATATATTGTCTAGAGATATAGGAAAAATGGCATGTATAGACCGTACATGATGTTTCCTACATCACCTTACCCCCATCCATGTTCTTCATCGACACAGCTAGGCAAGGTATCATGGCATGTACCATTGGTTACATGGTGTTTCCAAGATAAATGACCACTTCATCATGTCGTTTACTCATGCCTATATCCATCACCACATGCTCATGTACTTTGGACATGTACTTTCAGTTGGTCATTTAATGTTACATGGATACCCCTTCTGTGTCCTATGTGCACACAACATGGGATCACTACATGGCTTGTGACCGCGGTACATGTTATGTAGTCTCCAATGATCATATTATCTGAATGGGAAGAACACGTAGAATACCTCACTATTTTACGTGTTGTGTATATGGGAATTCGAACAGGAATATCCCTATGAGTTTCTTGAATCACCTTGGTTTCTCTTGAAACCAAAAAATCAAACTAAAAAGGATCTCTAGCTATCATAATTGGAAACTAAAACCATAACACAATGAATAATAAATGGGATAAGGAACAAAAAAAATATTCCTACCTCAAGGGTGAAATTTTGATGCTTGTAGTAAAAAATAATTCCTAGATTATGTTTCTCCTTGATCTAATGTCGATCGGCACAATGAATAGAGATCGATATCCCCTCATCTCTTTGATTCGACTTGATTTCATCTGTCAGTCAATGGGGGATATGAGAGGGTTTTCCTCCACATGTGACATGTGAACCAAAGGGGAAGGTTGGTAGGTTTAAATTATTTTATTAAATTAAATCAATTATCTCCATTTTTATCACTCCACTACTAACTTTCCTAAGAATGAACACCCCACATTGACAAATTTTATGTCGTGGCTAGGGTAAACATAGTGTTTTGAACTCAACCATAGTATTAGAATTCTGATCTGAGTCTCTGATCGGGATTTGTTTTATGTTTCAAGAGAAAATTAATTCACGTGAAATAATATAATTAATATTTTTAATATCATTATTACAAGGCCCTCCGGGCCCCAGAATCCCATACTGGAAAAACACCAGGCTTCAGAAAAATTCATAGAAATATCCAAAGTCTTACATGTAAAAACATGATTCATTATTATAATGTTGGAACCAATGAATTTTTATGATATTTATGAAATAATATTTATTATAAACATTTATTATATCATCTAACTCCTTAACATTTAACCTAATAATGGAATGACAACATCACTCTTGTGTAAGTATGGCCTATCGTCTACTCGAAGCGATGAGATTCATTTTATGTGTTCAAATTTTAGAATGATTAAAAAATGTATATAATGAAAATATATGATATTCATAACACTAATACAACTATAAAACTAATCAAACTATATATTTTTTATAAAAACTATAATTTACATGATAAAACATGCATGAGAAAACGAAGTAGTTAACTCTTGAAACAATAGTAATAATGAAATATTATTCCCAAATTGTTGATATGATGTTATGAGTGGATCATATAGGATATTATGAATGTTAATATGGTTACGGTATAAATTAAAAACATTTTTAAACCATTATATAGAAGGTTATGTCATGTTAAACTAAATGAAAGTGTGAGTTAAAGGATTTCATCTCCTTTTTCATTCTATTAAGACATATTAGTAATTATGAACCTAATCACTATTATGTGGTGAATATAACAACCATTTATATATTTAATTCAAATACCTATTTATTAGTTTTTATTAATTTTCTATTTCATGTTTATTCATTCAAGGAGAAAAAATTTAAATGTTGACAAATAGGTAAGAATATATTTTACAATCTCACTTTCTTTTGGGATTGATTTTATTTTTATTAAAGGAATAGTATCATTTGTACTTTATAATATTTGATATTTCTCTTTTAATCTAGATATTTAATGAGTTTCCATTCTTTCTTCCAAGTATTAATTTTCTTGATACTTCAATGTTTCAAATAATTTTTTCAAATAAAAATTGATTTTATTTCACTGTTAATCGGGTATATTTTTCACCTATGTCCCTAATTTTCAGAATTGTTTAAAAAAAGTCATTATATTTTCTCAAATGATTTATTAATTATTTTATTTATTATAATTGATTTTTTAAAAAAAATTAAATATATATTTCTATTTTTTTTAAATGGCTATTTTTAACTTTATTTTTTAAAACATGAAAGCAATGTTGTTTTATAAATATAAAGATAATGAAAATCCCCACCAATGTAACCATTTGTTTTAAAATTTTATTAATATATACATTATTAGATATGTTAAAAAGAAAAAACTTCAATCAAATCATATTTTAATATTTCACTTAAAGTTTCAATGTTTCTTCCTAAGAACAAGATTTGATTACAAGGGATATATTCCTGAGAAACTAATGGATATCCCTTTTCTATTATTAATTTTTTGGTCATTAACTTTCTATTGAAACATTAAATTTATTGTGATCATTATGAATTATATTTCTCTTAAATATAAAATTTCAATTTATCTTGGATATGATTATTATATAAATCTTATACCATATTTATATGAAATGATTTATTATGAAAGTAATTTGACTGATGTCGGAAAATATAGATAATTTTTTTCATTAATGAAAACAAATATTTATTGATAATTAATATTTTTTATGAATTGAATTGATCATTAAATATATAAGGGTTTTATTGGAAATGTAGTGATGGTTAGGTCCCAGTAATATATATCCCTTGGATGCATCAATAGGTATTAGGGGTCAAATTAGTTGACCAAATTAAATATGTTTTTAGTGTATACCTACCAATTCGTTAAACAATCTTGGAACAAGGTATTGATGGTATCAATATAATGATTTCCAAAATAATTATATCTAATATTAATACATTACTTTATTTATAATATCCTTATTATTATACATGAGATTTTTTTCATTGATATTATTCATGGATGGGTTTTTTCTCATGTTATTGATTAAATATCATTTGATTTTAGTTATTTACCTTTCCATATTGATTTTGCCTTATATATTCACGATAACATCCACTATAAGTAACAATTTCTAAAAAAATTAATGAAACGTAATTTTTTTCCTTTCCTAGTTTTATAAATAGGGATTCTTTGAATGATTTTTATGGATGAATATCATTCACATTTGTCATATTTTATTCCCAATGTAAAATGGATATCATGTATGTATCTGGATCTCTATGAATACTGAAATAATCAGTTATTTGGGATTATAACCATGGTATCTTTTCCAATGTAATAAATTAACCTACATATATGGGTTTCTATAGTTGGGGTTGTTACATAATACCCCTTAATGGAAATTTAGCATCGGAAATCCGAAAAAGAAATGATGTTTGACATAAAACTTTTCCTATTTTAACTTTTGAATCACAACACCAGGAAGTAAATTACATCAAATTACTCTTTAAATACCACGAATATAATTGAATTTATTATATATCTAATAAAAGGGTTATTATATACACAAAAATAATGAAAATGTGGTGGCTAGAGAATATATCACTTGGAAATAAAAGTGAGATGTGAAAACATTATCACAATTAGCATCTTTATTCTTATGTGTTAAAATATTTCAAAAAATATATATATATTTATTATACATATATTACAAAAAAAATATTCATATAAAAAAAATACTTTCCATTCTTTTATAATTTTCACCTATCATTTTATTAATAATATTTCTATTAAAGTTAACATTCTGGTAAAAACTAGTCAGTTTTCCATGTATGTTTCAGTTCGATGGTTTCAATGAATTTATATTATTCATGTAATGATCATCTCAATAATATTAATCATTAAATAAGAATCATATTAATTCATTATATTTAGTTTTATAATCCTTCATAAAAAAATTTTACGAAAAATGAGCTACATCAGTTCGTAGAGATGGTAGTCTATATATACACACTAGAGATGCTTACACCATTCGATGACTGTAAAACATAATGTTAAAAATTAATTAACATTTAAATAATAATAATTATATCCTTAGTTTTTTTAATTCATTTAATCTAGCCTTATTAAAAACCATTTAAATCATAAAAGAAAAACGAATCACATAGCTTTGTGGATGTGGAAGTCCACACATACGCAAAAGTGATGTTATAATTTTTCAATAGATGGAATGGTAAAAAGGTATATAAAGTATTATAATTATACATTCATAATTATTTCTTAAATAAAATATATAAATATTTATTCTATCACTATAACCAAAAATTAATGATGGTGATGAAAACAAATGAGATCACCATGCGAGGTAGAAGTCTGTATGTACTTGTGAATGATGTTTTCCTTTCCCAAGTGATAGAGAAAGAGATGAATATAAGTTGTTCCATAAAAATAATAAAATATTATTATATTTGTGATAATTTTTTAATCATGTTATTATGGATATAATATGTTTATAGATAGTGAAAGAAGAAATAACATTGACAGTACCCAATTTGGAGATTCACTTCATTGAGAAACCTCCATTAACTTACTCCACAATCCTTGAAAAGATGGTATTATAATAATTAAAGGTTCAATAGGAAATGGGGTGGTATTTTGGGAAATTTTTTTCCAAGACATGTCTTCTCTTAGAGTTTCTTGATGTTTGAGGAATAGAGGATAAGGTTTTACGTTTTATAGGGGAGGGAGAGTATACACTTGGAAATTTTTAAAAGATTAAAATATATTAATGTCTTACTCATTTAAAATGGATCCAAAATTACTCATAGTATAATATTAGATGACTTAAGAATTAAATATTATAATTAAATGTTATTTATATATGTTTTTAGTTCATTTAAACCATTCTCTTTTGTGTAACACCTATTTATCCTCTTTTAACCTTTACCACATTAATGAATTTTTACCATGGTTACTATTATTAAAGTAAAAATTTTAAGTTTAACATATTAGATAATATTATCCACCATGAATTAAATTATATAAACAATTTTATCATTCTCAAATTCTATAATTGGTAGAAATATTTTTAAAATAAAAATATAAATCATAACAAAACAATTTTTACCAAAAATGAATTTTTTAACATTAAACAGAATTTACCTTTATTCCATTGCATGAAAAAAATATTAGATGAATGAAAAAAATTTATTTAGTACATATATATAAATTACATTAAATTAAATCATAAATAGTAGTTTTATTTTATCAATATAAAAACACATTACATGTATAAAAACCATTTTTTAGAAAAGCATCTCTTTTTCCACCGAATGCTATTATTTTCATTTATATGAAATTGATAACAAATGAATTATTTTTATAAAAGGGAAAAAATATATTAATGTTTTTATTATTATTGGTATCACTATATCCATCTTCTTGGTGACAATGATGAAATTAAATAATAACAAATCAATAATATATCATTGTTTGTTTAAACTTCGTGTTGCATGTAAAACAAGTTATCAATGAAATTTAATTTATATAAACATAATTGTATAATAAAATTTCATGGTGTTAAATAACCCTTAAAAAAATGTTGCATTTATATATTTTTTTTTGAGATAAGTGGCATGATTTTTTTAAACTTTTCCCTAATTTATTCATCTGAAATAGAAGGGTCATTATCTTCTTGGTATCATTACATTTATTCTCATTATTTAATTATATAAACGAAATTTATTTTCACTCTAATTTATCTAATGTGAAGTATATCTTCCAATAACCACATAAATTATTAATATAATATTGAATTAATGTAGTGGGAATTAATTCAAATAATGATATTTAAGTTGCTAAACATCTGTGTCAAACCATTCCTTGAAAATTAATTTATATTCTAGAATTCAATAAATGTTTTTAGATTATCTCTAAAATATAATTTAGGATTAATTAAATATTCACTAGTGATAAATTCATCAAACATTTATTTTTCAAACATTAATTGTGATTTTATTTGGCCTTTCCAAATTTTAATTCATTATTAATATTCTATAACCAATACTTGAAACATATTACAATCTTGTTTTCTATGACTTTACTAAAATAATTTTCCAAATGTGATGTTAATATTATATTTCATTCATAGAAATAATTCTCAATAATCTTTCTATGAAATTCTATCATTATAATACCTACCAAATTATAAGTCAAACAATTATATATAATATCAATCACATCGAGACACAATTATACTAATGATAGTAAATTTATCTCCTTTTAAATATTTTAATTTCCACATAAAATGTGTCAATCCATTTACTATTCATTGAATTTGTATAATATATTATAGAAATAAAATTTAAAACTAAAAATTCCTCTAAATAATACAAAACACACTAAACACTTAAAATAAAACAACCAAGTGAAATGTCGACTAGTCTAATTCTAATTAAGGAACACCTAGTTTAAGAGATCAAAAAAAGAATTGGTGAGGGTACAGGGAAATCTATGAATGAATTTTTTCTTTAATAATTTTATAGTCCTCAGTTAAAAAATAATTAATAAAAAAAATTAATTAATAACCTATGTCAAAAGATTTTATTTATGTTATAAAATAGAATAACAAGTATATAAAAATCGTTTACTTGATTCATCGATAAAAAATGAATGGATGTATCCTTTTTATATCCTAACAATACACATGTCCATGGGATATAATATAAAAATATAAAAAATATAAATGGTTATAGTATGATCTTGAACTCATTTTATGTGTGCTCTCAATTTTTGGAAGTTATTTTTCATAAATAGCATGATAAGATAAATTCAATAATCACATAAAATTTTCTCCAATAATTTTTTATCCTAGAAAACTACTATATATCATTATGTATTCACTTACTAAAACAATACATTATTGTGAACTTGTTGTTAAAAGAAACATTGATCATTTAATAAAATCAGAATGAAGGTATAGAGGATATCATTTTGCAATATACCTCTATAAATAGATGTTTTTTATAGAAAACCATAGAGAATTTCAAGAATTAAATATTAATCATCAATGGGAGATTAAATTTTTATTATTTTTCTTATTATTGAGAATTTATTGAAAGATATATTTTTACCATAAATATATAATTTTCCATGAGGTCATGATAGTTTGGCATTCTACCATGACAGAAATAAAAAATTCACATTAAATTTATCACCCTGAAAAAAGGGAATTGAAGAGTAAAGGCCCAAAAATATTGAATTATGTTCAAATTAATACAATAGGCCATAAAATAGAATAAGGGAAATGATCATGGAGGATAGAAAATATGAAATTATTTCTTTTTTTATACGATTGTTTTTTATTATGATTCATTAAGGTGCATCAATTTTTGGATAAAAAATTCCATACTGATGATAAAATAAAATTCAATGAAACATTTCTCTATTGTTTCTGAAAAATAAATTATTATTGAAATCAAACTCTAAATGTTTTATAATTCATTTATTGTTTATATATTTTTATTAATATAATTATAAAATTGGTTTATAATTATCTTCCTATTGAGAAGTTCTATGAAATTTAATTCAATTGGAGGAATAAGATCTTTCTTCAAGGATAAATTTTCATATTCAAAAAATATTAATGTTGGTTTCATATGGTATTAACCTATAGTAAAAAAGTCCTAATTGTATTTAAGTAGGGATATAAAACATAGAACTAGAACAACCTCATATATCACTTCATTTAAAATTATATAAGGCCCAATTAAGATTCCTTATTAGACTCTTATCAAGAATTTATCGTAATGATTCTATATAATGAAAATTTCATCTAATTAAATGAAACATTTCTTAATAATAAATCCCAAAAATAAGGAATATATAATATTAACTATGTAAATATTAAATAAATCAATTTCTAATAAAATCTTACTATGTTTATATATTATTTGAAAATATTTAAGATCCAAAAAACAAAGATAATTCAAATGTCAGTATACATGGAAACACCATACACAATATACATAAGTTATAGAATAACAACAAACCAACTCTTTGGGACCCTTATTCCCCTTAAAAACCTTATAATCTCCTAAAATGATCAACGAATATGAACCATCAAGGGAACCATTTATCCATTACCTACAAAAGGGGAAATAATACAACAAACATGCCACAATGGGTGTTTGTAGGTTGTAAAACAATCCTGAAAAGATATCCATAGAAATTTATAAAATTAATTTTATAATTTAATACAAAAAAACTAACTTGGAAACAAATATAATAAAATAAAATAATTATATGTTCATCATAAGGGAAAAATAACATTTTTTAAAATTCTTGTTTTTTTAAAAACAACAATTATTTGATTAAAACAATCTATACTTTTATTTGTTCTTTATGAAATTAATTAAAAAACATGAAAAAATATAGAATAAGAAATATTATTTATTTATTTTATAAAGAATGATCTAGATTTAGTAAATAAGAGATATAAAAATGAACCTTATGTTTTTATTGTTCCTATAAAAAAACATTCACTATTTATACAATGTATGAACAAAATATGGAATAGAATAATGAAAACCAAAAGTAAACATGTAAATCATATAAAAAACTATTTTCATTATAACCTAATCAGAAACATCAATCATATAAAAATGTCATATAAATAATGGAAAATAGTATATAAAGTATCGCTAAAGAGGAAATATTGGAACTCACTATACATGTCCATTATAACATATTATGACGATATCTAAATAGTAACATACTATAAACTACCCTCATTAGCCTTTCTTACCTACAACCCTATAGATGGAAAAGGAACTAATCTATGAGACACTAGTAAGTTTATAATCCTAATCTAATGTAGCACTCAACATTTTATTTCCTATATAGCCAACCAAATATTCTCATAAGTTTTATAAACACAAATAAATCTATGTAGCATTATATGAACATACCATCATAAAATATTAATAAAATAAAATTAATTTTTTTAAAAAAAACTCACATCTCACCTCTATTCACCCACTGTAGAAATGATCCCAGTCTCAATGATATCACATCATTCCATGTTTCATCATTATTAATAATATAATTATGAACACCACTAGTAAAAAATTATTATAATAAATAAGGGATAACTAATAAATAAAACCACTATTCTATATCGAAAAAACAATTTTATATCACAAGATAATAGAAATCCATAAAAATTATCATTTTAAAATCAAATATAAATCAAGAAATAATAATTTTGCAAAAATCAATATGATTCAACCCAAACACATCATTTTACACAAGAATAAAATCCAAAACCAAGAAAACACCACATTATAATTCATTGAAAAATAAAAAAACTAATTACATCTAACATTTTTTATACTAAAATATGATATAATTTTTGTTGAACATATGGTATATTCTAAAACATATCATGGTTGAAAATTCCAATTTTATAAAAATCCACTTGTTTTATCATAAACATTAAAAATAATAAGCACAAAACTTCAAATAAAACAAACATATAATCTTATATATTTCATTTTTTATAAGGAAAGTTTATAATAATCGAGTATCCAAGGTTTCAAAAAATAAAATAATAGATATATAAAAATATAGATTAAACCAAAAAAATAAATGTTCCTTCACCAAATAATAATATATTAATGATTATAAAGGGATATATGCACTATTATAAACCAAACACTGTTATTTAAGATTCCAAAATCCATGAAGTAGGACCTCATTGATTTTTAGATATGGAGGAAGTGAAATAATTAAGAAAAACAATATAGGTGAGGTAAGAGAGAAGATGAAATAATTCTCTAATATTTGTTCGATAATTCAAACCCTCAAGATCTCACCATAGATCCAAAAAATAGGGATAAGTGGAGGGGATGTATTTCTGGAGAAATCTCTAGGACGATCATTCTGAATATCAAGAAAACTAAAATAAAAAACATCTATAAAGGAGATACAAATAAAAAAATTATATTTTTATAGGAAAATACATGATCTCTAGGATAACACATAAGATTGTGAAACTTCAACATAACTAAATTTTTAATGTATCATATTTTCCATGTATTATTATTTTTAAATATTATATGGAATTATTTTGAGACTAAGTACAGAAGCCATATATCATTTGAGGCTTGGTGAGCCCAGAATGGTGGTTTGAACCTTTTTAAGTTAAGTGAGTTGGCATGTGTACATTGTTGTGGTAGTTTCCAAATGGATTCTCGGATAAAAAATCTGAGGGAACCATTGCGTTCGGGGTGATGAATTTACCGAATAACGGGCCTACCCTCGACCGGTGTGGGTCGAGGAAAAAAGTTAACTTTCATACGTTTTAAGTAAAATAAAACAAAATAAAATAAATTTAAAAGATTGTTTTATTTTATTTGGAAATGTTCACTGTAGCACAGGGACATGGTAGTTATTTCAATAATTAAGGACACAACATAGTCAATCTAAAACAGAAACAGGGACTCATTAATTCCATAACATAATGGTAGTGACTCAGTGTGACAGACCACTAATACACATTCCCTCATTTTAATGGGTTAACAAAATTTACGTCATTTTCAGAAGATTGATTGAAAATATGGATAATTCTTGGAGATTTGGAGAGAACTATCGACAATGAACAATGGCGATTCAAAAATGTGAATCGCTACACCAACGAAGTTGAAGGATCTTGGCGACGACTATAGCACGATCTCCTCATTAGTGACTGATCCCTCTTTGAGGTAGGGGTTATGTTTTAAATTTTTCCATACTCGTTATTTACCTCAATCGTTTTTTTCCATTTTCAAAATATGACCTTTGGGTGAGTGGGAACCACGCAAAGGCCAGATACCTAAATTGAACATCACCTGCTTACATGATTCAAACAAAAATCCACATTCAAATTTAAAAATTAAAATTTTAAAATTGAAAACCTCAAAACGCGGGAAAAGTGAGCCTCCCGAGAAACCCTACATCAAGGTAAGACACATCACCGGGCCGCCATCATCACATCACTGACCTTATCGTTCCATCACTATCACCGTAGTACCATCATCACATCACCGGCATCGTCGACATCAACGACTCATCACCATCGGCCAATCAGAATCCATCATCGCCGTTGAGGAAAGCCATCATCGTTTTTGTCGACACATATAAACCCACTATCATTTTCGTTTTCATGGTCACCTCCCCACCAGAGATGGCCCGAGAGAAGACAATTCCTCATCGACAACAATCTAAGCGTCCTCACCATTAACCTTCATCCTTGCTGGAAGCACCAAGAAAGCAACCCAGCAGAACCAAAAACCATAAAATCATTGCCTGAGAAAAATCATCACCTCAACGATCAAAAACCTTTAGGAGTCAAGAAACATGCCCTGCTTCCACCTTCAGACCCAGCGGAGGTGTAACGGAGATAGCGGCGAACGAGTCAACCTGGTTCAAGAGTTCTTGTTCTTCAAGCGTTCTTTGTGCAGGTGAATCAGAACGTGTTTTCGGTGCTGATCAGAGGCCTGAAACTAACAGAATTAACTTTGTGATGTTGGGGAAACCTAAACCCTTGAGTTTCATGGTTATTTGGTAGATGAATCGAAGAACGAGGAATCACAGGAGGCACACCGGTGGAGAACGCCAATTCTGGAAAATTTCTAATGAAAATGACGTGTATCCTGAAGAACATGTCGTGTGGGACTGAGTAAGCAGTATCTAGGGTTATGTGAAGCAGGAATTGAGGACATGACATGTTCTCTGAAGAACACAGTGTGTGGGTCCTTAGGCGGGACTCTTCGTGTATCTCAGACGATATAGAGACACATGCTGGAGTAGACGGCTGTGTACTCCACCACATGACTAGACCAGGCCGGTTGCATGGGTTACCCTGTGTACTGGTTACACGGGATGACATACATGAGATGATTGCATGTACAAGAACACGACTCTACATATGAAGTGGACCCCGGTTACTCAGACACGGCGTGTCATCCCCCCTACACACCATGTACTTACCATTCTACATGACATGTTCCCTCTGACTCGGGCCATTACACACGAGCAATACCCAGAGTCGCAATACACAATTTGTGACCCCTTCTACATGCCATGTATATCATGGAAACATGGAATTATCTCCTTGTCCATCGTTCCCCAGACATGTTTTCTTTGGGTTAGTTCCCTTTTTCTCATTCTCCTGAAGGGCAGGTATCATTTCCATCCACTGGAGTATGATCCCTTCAGAAGGGCATTCCAAGATAGACTCAGGTATCTCTCTGAGTGGCCCAGAACGATATCCCCTATCTATTATTGACCCCATATACAGTCTGGTATCAATATGACTAATTCTACAAGCCATTGATCCTCTATCTATCATGTGAATCTAGATGTGTTGCGGTATCTGCCAAGGCCCTGTCAGTGATCCTCACCTATTTATCATGAACCTTTCCCACTCAGGAGTGTTTTCTCTCAGAATGGCTATATCTATCTCTCATGGATATTTCCAATGAACATTACTTCTTAGATGAACATTATCACACCTATCAGACTCATCAAGTGAGTTATCCTAGACAAGTGCTTCATGGAATCTTCAAACAGAACCCCTAGCGTTGGTATGCGGTTGTGTGAATTGTCTCTACACTACGATTTTGAGTTTTGAGTATATCTGGATGTGTTTCTCTTGTTATATGTTTAGTATACATATACTATGTAGAGATGATTGTACCTTTACTTTTTTTTATGTATTTGGGGTTTTTGGTGTCCAATACTAAGTATTTCTATACTCACCCATGCATGGGCTTTGCCCGCACGTATCATGTCTTGTGAAGATGAGCGGGCTTTTGATAAAGTCCGGGGCAGACTAAGACCAGACTAAGATTTATGAGCTCCCTATAGTCAGAGGTGTTCTGAAAACTACAATCAACAGTCCTAGTACCTTTTTGTGCTTACAGGATGGACTTTTTAGTTTGCAGAGTCTTGTTTTTGGTGGGCTTGTATTCTAGTCCAATTTAATTTCCTCACTTTACTTTCCATTGTACTCTGTTGGTTAGTTTTGGTTGTATTCATGAATTTTGTTCCTTGGTGGTTTTTCTACATTTCATCATTTGTTTTCTTGGAGATGTGTGCATGTGTATCAGTACATAGGCAATGCCTCCCGTGTTAGTGATATGCCTACTCAGTTCTTGTCACCAGCCCCAAGCCTATTAAAGGCATGCTTGGGGAGTCACGGTGCAGGCTATATTGGGACGGGTATTTATAGAGTGGTATCAAAGGAAGGTTCTACCTTAGAACCGAGAGTCTATGAGATTTGGTTTGGGGAAACAGTGTTAATTATTTCATGCTCATCTTTCATGCAAGAGACTCTAGTGTTGGTGCGGGTAGAAAACTTATCCATACAATAGGACTCTGGTAACCTATTTTTCATCTCGTTACCTGAAAACACTAGTTGTAGGGAAGTAAAATAATGGTACTTGCATCATATAAGAATGGGTTGTGTTTCCATGTCCTTTGTGTCAGCTATCCAGATATACTAGTTGACCATGGTACATCTTGTTTCCTCACAGGATTCCTTCATGATGTATACCCACTAGGATTCACCAGTGTGATTATGAAGATTCCCCCCACAGTTATGAGGCTAGGATACATGTACTATTTCCCCAGGAATTCCTCTAGGTGGTGCAACTTCTATACCACCACCAGTGGAGCAGCCCGTGGTACCTGCAATACCGACAGACAAGGGGTGCAGGATGAGCGTGCTCCATGAGTTCTAGAGATAGAGACCCCTCTGGCTCAGAGGCGATCCCAACCCTCAGGCTACTGAGAACTTGTTTGAGGTGGTGACTAGAGTTTTATGTCTAGTGAGGAAACTAGTGGACCAGATGGTGATCCTTTGAGTGATCCTTCTTCAGGTTTTAGCGGGACGATGGTTCAGTCTGACCACACAGACTCACAATAAGGAGACTCTTTCATGTATGAAGTTTGAGTGACTCTTTAGAGAGGATTTCCCTCTGGTTATGCTGAGAGAAGTGCATATCCATGATCTTATTCAACTTCAATAGGGAAGTTTGATAGTGGATAAATATTCATTGCAGTTCTCCAACCTCTCCAGGCACTCGATGGATATGGTCATGGATCGGTACTTCAGATCTCAGACCTTTGAGAGAGGTTTACGATGTGACATATGATCTAGTGTCATGCCTCTATGCATTTTGGCTTATGCTGGAGTGCTTGAGCATGCCTTGTTGATCGAGAGCATCTTGTAAGAGAAGAGACAAACAGTGGCAATCAATAGCCAGAAGACAGGTTTAGAGACCTTGGTAGTAGGGAGCCGAGGTTAGGAACATAGTTCTTGATATGGGAAACATCACAAGGGAACCCATGATAGGGGGTCTACAACCCAGGTATCTCAGGCTGGATCTAGTCTGCCTAGGGATAGGCACTGCTACTCGTGAGATGGCCGATGACATCTCCCTAAAGTCTATCCAACCCATCGAGCTGCTGATAAAGGGGTGGTGGATGGACCACTGAGGTAGAGGTAGAGAGTGGAGAAGACAAACCCACCAGGTGGTATACATGGAAGAGGATTAGGGAGAGCTGTAGGTGGTGGCAGATGCTTTGATCTACTTCCAACACCACCCCTAAAATGTCTACACTAGGCTTAGGGAGCTGGGGGATAGGGGTGGGGACAGGTTCATGCGATCGAGGCATATGACCTAGGTACTTCAGGGATGATCCGAGGTGCGTTTTTTATCTTCTCAACCTTATCTTCCATATTTATTGAAACATGTTACAGTCATTCCTTCATTTCCACATGTCTTTTATGAAACCTTGAGATTCCTGTAGAGTTGTTGACTTGACCCTTATGCTTGGAGACACCTATGGGAGGGGATTCAATGATCACAAATCTTTTTAGACAGTGTGATCTTTCCCTTCGATGTGATAGTTTCAGTTGAAACCTCGTGGTGGAAACGTCGAGGCCTCATTTTAAAATTATTGGTATAGATTGGCAATCTTCGGTCCATTCCCACTTTGACTCCTTTAGGCGAAGAGTGTGGTGTGTCCGCAGCGATGGGACAAGGTTTTCCTTTGTCAACGAAAAGGAGAACCAGGTAGCACAGGATGGGATCATGCATAAGAGGGTGCATCTGGTCACTCATGAGTTTGCAAGCCTTACCCTCAGAGCATTAGATTTTGTGAGATTCAAGTTCCCAACAGTTGTGGTGAAGTACGAGGATGTCTTTCCAGAAGATGTTCCAAGACTACCTCCCCATTGGGAGATCAAATTTTGCATCGACTTGTATCCATGGGTGGATTAGATATCCTCAAAAGCATATCTATTGGATCCCACTGAGATTATTGAGCTGGGGGTGCAACTAGAGGATTTGCAGAAGAAGGGGATCGTGAGACCCAAATTTTAACCCTGGGTGGCCCCAGTTTTGTTTGCCAAGAAGGAAGATGGGATTTTGAGGTTGTTTGTAGATTACCGGTGCCTAAACTAGGTGAAGGTGAAGAACAAGTATCCACTATCAAGGATTAAAGACCTTTACGATCAGCTAAGAGGGGAATAGTGGTTCTTGAAGGTTTACCTTTGATTAGGTTACCACCAGTTACGAGTATGGGACAAGGATATACCGAAGACAACATTCAGAAGCAGTTATAGTAACAATAAATACTTGGTGATTACTTTTGAAGTGACGAACACTCCCACAGTGTTTATGAGACTTATAAGCCAGATCATCATGTCGTATTCAGACCGATTCATAGTAGTCTTCATCGATTACATCCTTGTGTACTCGACATCATAGGAGGAGTACATGGGACAACTGCAGTTGGTTCTAGATGTTCTCTGAGAGCATAAGATTTATGGGAAGCTCTCAAAGTGGCAGTTCAGGATTCAATAGGTCCACTTTTTAGGACATTTCATCTTAGAAGATGGAGTAGTTGTGGACAAAGCCAAGGTGGAGGCAGTGTTAGCATGGGAGCCACCTCATAGCAAGACAGAGGGGCGGAGATTTCTTGGGTTGGAAGGATATTAATGGAGATTCATTCTCGATTTCTCCCAGATTTCATCATTTTTGATAGCCTTGACCAGGAAGGGGAAACAATTCAGGTGGATGGAGTAGTGCCAGTAGGCTTTCGAGCAGTCGAGAAAGAGTTTTAAGATCACCCCGATCTTGAGATTGCTGGAGGAGGGTGTCAAATACATAATTTTCTGCAACACATCAGGGATAGGACTTGGTTATGTCCTGCTGCATTGAAAATCGGTGATTTCTTATGGTTCATTATAGATAATTCCTCATGATTAGAACTACGTTACCCATTATCTTGAGTTGGAAGCGGTAGTCTTCGTGTTGAAGATGTGGAAAAACTACCTTATGGGAGAGCATTTTATCATCTAATCTAACCACAAGAGCATCAAATACATCTTCCTATAGAAGGATATAAATATGAGATAGAGGCATTAGATAGAGTTCATCCAGGATTACTATTTTGAGATCATCTAAACTCCCGGGAAGGGGAACAAGTGGGAAGATTCTCTTAGCAGGAGACCGAGATTGCAGTTGTTGAGTGAGGTGATGGAGTATTTGGCCTCATTACAGTTACCCTTCATGGACAGATAGGATGCATCTTACCTTTAGTCAATGGTTGTTTCCCATCCACTCTTACATCCAATTAGGGAGGCAGATCTTGGGGATGTCAACTGTGAAGCTTTATTCGCTCATTTATCCATATGACATGCTGTTGATAGATATTCGCAAGGTGGGGAGCACATTGTTCTTTTTATAGGATGTACAGTCATTCCAGTGGAGTTGTGGGAGGAGGTTATGAGGGAGTTTCACACATCCCCCTTAGCGATACATCCTAGAGTGGAGAAAATGTACTAGGACCTCTAGTGTCAGTTTTGGTGGACATGTATGAAGAAGGCGGTAGCAGAGTTTGTTTCTCGATGCCCTATATGCCAACAGGTGAAGGTTGAACACCATGTTCTAGTAGTGATAGCTTATCCCCTATTTGTTCCAGAGTGGGAGTGGGATGGTATATTAATGGAATTTGTGATAGGATTACCACGAACTTCCAAGGGACATGCTTCCCTATGTGTGATCGTTGACTGAATCACCAAGTAGTCCCACTTCCTAACTATATTGAAGAAGACTTCAATAGATAGCTTCAGATGCCTCCACAAGAAGTAAATAGTTCATCTTCATGGTTTCCCTTTGATGATAGTCTTAGTCCGTGATGCTCGTTTCACCTCTTGGTTGTGGAAGGGACTTGAGGAGGAGTTTGAGACACAACTATGCTTGAGAAAAAAGTTCCATTCCCAAACCGATGGTCAGACAGAGAGGACCATTTTAGGTTCTGAAGGATATGTTTCAGGCCAGTATCTTGTACTTTGGTCATAGTTGGAAAGACCACTTACCATTGGTGGAGTTTTTATACAATAATATCTAACACTCCACCATTGGAATTTTACCGTTTGAGGACTTATATGGGTGACCCTTACGGTCACTACTTTGCTGGACCGACCCCGGAGAGTCAGCACTCTTGGGTCCAGAGTTAGTGAAAGCTACCACAGAGAATGTTAAGATCATATAGGACTGGATGAAGACTACACAAAGCAGGCAGACGTCTTATGCTGATAGGTGAAGAAGACCTCTGGAGTTCGATGAGGGAGACCATGTCTTCCTTTGGGTCTCACCTTGACAAGGGTTCAAAGATTTGGAAAGGTGGCATACCTCTTAGCTCTACCATAATAGTTTCTCTAGGTACATAATGTTTTCCATGTGTCGCAACTGAGGAGGTACATGCACTACCCATTGCACGTCATCGACTGGGGTGTGCTAGACATCGAGGATGGAGTGACCTTTGATGAGTACCTGGTGAAGATCAAGGATAGGCATGAGAGGATCTTTCATGGGTGATCAATTCCCTTGGCGCACATCCGGTGGAAGCACAAGAACCATTAGAAGAGAACATGGGAGAGGGAGGCTCAGATCCGTGCCCAATACCCACATCTTTTTTAGTATCCATTATTTGGGATTTTGGGGGATGCAAAGCCCCAAGGTGGGGAGAATGTAATTTCTCAGGTTTTCTATGTATTATTATTTTCAAATATTATATGTAATTATTTTGAGACCAAGTGCAGAGACGACATGTCATTCCGAGGCCCAGTGAGCCCGAAATGGTGGTTTGAACCTTTTTATGTTAATTGAGTTAGTGTGTGTGTGTGGTTGTGGAAGTTTCAAAAAAGATGCTCGTATCAAAATTTTGAGGGCATCGTGGCATCCGAGATGACCCCTTTACCTAAAAGTGGGTAAAACCTCAACTGGCACGAGTCGAGCAAAAAAGCTAATTTTTGGGCATTCTAAGTAAAATAAAATTAAATAAAATAAAATGAAAAGATTATTTTATTTTATTTAGAAAAGTTTTCTACAGCATAGTGATGGGGATGTTCTTTCGATAATTAATGACAATACATAATCACTCTGAAATAGAAACACTAGAACATTAATGTCGCAATGCAATGGCATCGACTCAGTGTGACATAACACTGAAAAGGGTTCAATATTTTTAATGGTTTAATAGAAATTTCATCATTGGAAGATGATTGAGAGAAACTATAGAGAATTATTGGAGATTTGGAGAGACCTCTTGACAAAGAACGACGATGAATCAAAAGTGTGAATCACTGTGCCAACAGAGTTGAAGGATATCAACAATGACGGTATCGTGATCCCCTCATCAGCGATCGATCCCTCCCCGAGGTTGGGGATAATTTTTAAATTGTTTCTTCTCCATTATTTAAATTAAATAATGATCATGAATCAAACCACAAATTGGTTGACCCGTGAATCATCATTCTTGTGGGAGGGATTTTATTTATCGGGTTCGTTCCTAGGGATTCTTTTGTCATGTTTGGAATATTTTTAATTATCCCCATTTAAACCTTCTAACAAGAGCAGATTAATGATGTGACAAACGATAGTGGATGTTCATTTCTCCTTTTCTGTTTTATTTTTCTTCCTCCCTCTTCCCTATGCACTTTGAATTCTTTGTGGGGATATGAACGAGAAATTGTTGAGCACCCATTTTTGGCACAATGATCACAAAACAGAGATACTCCACCGTTATGATCCAGCGGAGGTGCAACAATGTTAGTGGAGAATGATTCGACATTGTTCGGGAGTTCTCTTTCTTTGAGAGTTCTTCATGCGGGTGAATTAGAATGTGTTTTCGACGCCGATAGGTGTCCCGAAACTGAAAAAATTGGCTTCGTGATGTTGGGGAGACCTGAAACCTTGTGTTTCATGGAAATTAGATGACCAGATCAAAGAACATAGCATTACAGGAGGCGTGTCGGTGGAGAACATCAATTCTTTAAATTTTCCAAGAACACATCATGTATCCTGAAGAACACGCCATGTGGGACCAACTCAGAGGCGGATAGGGTTCCGTGATGTAAGAAGCGACAAAACAATGTGTATTACAAAGAACACATCGTGTGGGTCCTTATGTGGGACTCTCGATGTATCTCAGAAGATACACGGACATGGGGTGGATTACACAACCATGTACTCCACTACATGGCCAAACCAGGCCGGTTGAACGGGTTACCCCGTGTATTGGTTACACAGGAAGACATACATGGGTTGAGGCTATGTACGGGAACACGGCCGCACACATGGAGTAGGCCCTGGTTAATCAGACACTGCATGTGGTCCTCCCTACACACTATGTACTTACCATTCTACATGGCATGTTCCCTCTAACTCGAGATTTTACACACGGGCAGTACCAAGATTCACAAGACATGGAATGTGACCCCTTCCACACATCGTGTATATCTTAGAAACTTGGCATGACATCCTTGTACACTATTACTTGGAAAAGTTTCCTTTAGTTTAGTTACCTTTTTTCTCATTCCCCTAATGATCAGGTATCATCTCCATACATAAGAGTATGATCCATTTAGTAGGACTTTCGGAGATGGAGTCAGGTATCCCTTCAACAGGCCCGGAGTGAGATCTTCTATCTATTATTGAACCTAGGTAGAGTCCAGTATCAAAATTAATAATTCAATAAGAAAACAATCCTCTACCTAGTAAGTGAATCTAGATGAGTTAAGTTATCCTCCAAGGCACATCTAGTGTTCCTTATCAGTGTATCGTGATCTTTTTCCACTCAATAGTGTGTTCTCTCAGAATGAGTGTATCTATATCTCATGGATTTTCCCAAAGAACAATACTTCTTGGACGAACATCATCAAAGCCATCAGACTCTTCAAGTGAGTTCTCCCATATGAGTACTTTGGGGAATCTTCGAACATAACCCCTAGCATTGGTATGCGGTCAGGTGCCTTTTCTCTATACTACGAGTCTGGGTTTTGAGTATATTTGTATGTATTTCTCTTGTTATGTGTTCAGAGGACATATACTATTTAGATTTTATTGTACCTTTACTTTTCATATTGCATTGTGGGTTTCAGGGTCCTTTACTAAGTATTGTTATACTTACCCCTACATGAGCTTTGACCACATGTGTCGTGTCTTGTGCATACGAGCGATCTTTTGATAGAGTCTAGGGTGGACCAAGATCAGATCATGCTTTTTGAGTTCCCTACAGGACTAGGAGTTCCTATAGATACAAGAGGAAGTACCATTACCTATTTCTGCTTATAGGCTAGACATTGTTGTTTGTAGACTCTTGTTTTTTGTGGGCTGGTATTTCGGCCCAATTTACATTCTGCTCATTACTTTACATTGTACTCTGTTGGTTGGGTTTAGTTGTATGCAAGTATTTTTTTTCCTTAGTGTTTTTTTACATTTCATCATTTTTGGGCTTGGATATGTGTGTGTGTGTACATGTACTTAGGAAATGCCTCCCATGTTAGTGGTATGACTACACAGAGCTAGTCACCAGCCCCTGGCCTATTAGAGGTGGGCTTGGGGAGTTGCAGTGCAGGACCCACTGGGACAGGTCGGGAAAAAATTAACCTTCTTCATTTTTTACTTCACTATCTCTAGGACCATGCTCATTAACTCTTAAACCTAGGATGATTTCTAAACATACCCCATTTCCATGAGTTAAACTGAAAAAATATTACACAAACACACACACATAGATGTGACATATAGTGTGTAAAAATTTTCCCCACTATTAAACTTTCTTCCCTTAATAAATTTAATAAAAAATTATACATTACTATAATTAAAATTCCACTTTCCATTTTTTAGAACCCATGCCCTGAACACTTCATGACAATTTACTTATAGATGATAGCATACAGACAAGAGTATTCAGAAACGTACACATCCAATTAAACACATAGAATTGTGATATAAAATTCCACAAGATTATCGAAATTTATGATTTTACCTTCACGAAGATGATTTAAATTCCCTTTGATAAATGATTGAGACTTATAATGGGAGGTGGTGAAACTATTTATAATTTTACTTCTTCATATTAATCTAAGACCACATATAAATTATAGATAGTTAAAATGGTTAAATAGAAGATAGAATTAAATGTTGAAAAGAATAACTATATTTCATTTTCCCATCTTCCAAGATCTAATTTATAAAAATAATACTTATACATCACCCATATAAATGAACTTATATTATTTCATGAGTGTTTTTCATCAAAATGAAGAATAAAAAAAGCACTATTCTTGGGCACCTCCATAATTCTACTATGACACTAAGATAAATTCAAATGTATACATACCTTTCAAACTATATCCCCAATCAAAATCTATATTCCTCTGGGTGAAAATAAACTATATACTTAAGGACCAATTTGATCTTAAATCTTCTTATCAAAGGGAATCATTAAAAAATTTCTCAAAAAAAGCACCAAAAAATCCTTAAAATCTATTTCCACTTTATATAAACACAAAGATTCATAACATAAACTATATTACATAATATTAAAATAAAATAAATTTGTTTCTAAACATATAAATAAAAATGTACTTGTTTCAAACAATGTAATGAAAATAATAGACATAGTGTAATTGTTTCCTCAAACTAATTTCACACTAATTTCTAACTTGTCAATATTATGATATAGTTGAAATATACGACTAAATTTAGAATGAAATAAACGATATTCATCATATAGATGTTATCCATGGATCTAACTTTAATTTATACACTTTTTGTGTGATTATCCATGAGTTTTGATAGACTTGACTTCCCTTGAGAACTATTTAAGAGAATAGATTTTACTTTATGATTCTATTTAAGAATATTTATATAAAACTACTTAAGATACCCCAAAGGGAAAAATAATGACATGTATTAGGGGAATCCATATAAGAAGGTTTTGAATTTATTAGACTAACATATTGATAATACACTATATATATATTCTTTAAGGGGTCTGTACAGGAAGTATGGAGTGATTTATTTACACCCGTTCCACACTTTGATCTATACTAAATAATTTATTTCAATTTAATTGGAATATCAACCTCATGAATACGAGACACAATGGGAAACCCAAATACATTTTTTTTATTTTTAAAATATCATATCAAACATAATGTTCCATTTTATAACTATTTTATAAGAATTTTGGACCAATAAACCCTCTTTTTATCTATGGTTTAGGTAGAGATCTACCTTAGAAAATTGGGTTTTATAAAATTCATTAAGAACTACATTAGGTTAAAGTGGAACTATCTCATTGAAATGTTTAGAATAATAAAACCATATATAATTAATCTTATTAAGACTCAAAAATTATATTTCATTCTCCACATTCACAATCTCAAGGTAATACCAATGAATGAACATGGTCTAGAAATATTCTCTGTAAAACCATCCTATTGTTGATATTATTCATTGGACTCCCACAATCCTAGACATGGTCCCCAGTGCATTAATATAGCGTGTTTTACTTTGAAGAACCATGGATTTTTAGAAAATTGAAAATCCTCTCAATATTCTTTTTCTACTCTATAATCTATAGAAACTCCTTATTACACTATAAGGATTGAAGGGTTTTCTACAAAAACTCATGGGAATAATACATAGATCGATCTAGGAATGAACTTAAAACTATATCTAATGTTTTATTCTAATAATTGGCCAAAAAATGATATTAGTGAAATTATATGTGCTACTTAGTCAATAAACTCATCTAACAAAATCCATCTAACACTCTAATACCCTTTTGTTAACCATACTTATATAATAATAAGAAATTTTAATCTTGATAAAAATAAAACCTAATAGCCGAATTCATGAAATCAAATATAAATCAATTAAACATAATAAATATATTATAAAATACTATTTATATAGAAATATTAATGAATTATATATTTTTATTAAATCTGTAGAATTTGAGAAAACCAACCAAAATATGATTCATATATATTGCAAAAAAGTCTCTTTACATCAAAATTAGATAACAAAACATTGGGATTGTTTTTCTAAAAATAATTTAGATACATTGATGATAGTTTTTAATTGTTATAAAACTATTGAAATAAAAAGTATATATTATTAAAAAATGAAAAAATATTTTTGGTCCTAATAATTTTATAGTAAAATCAATGAAATTTAAGTTAACACATTATATATAACAATTTTATTTTCAAAAAATTGATTCTTGATTTAAAATAAAAAAATATGTTTCCAATATCATCAATACATTAAAAAAATCATTTTATTATTTATATATAAAATAAATAAAATAGTTTTTTTTAATTTTATGGATGAAAAAATAGTAGATTACTCATAGATGTGTGGTATTGTATTCTCAATTCAAAGACATTGGTATTGACTATGAAAAAATTACGATAATTCTCAAATTGTACTTCATGGACAACATACATTATGTGTATCCCAAGAGAAACAATTGTGAAATATTTTTCTTTCCTTTTTTTTACTTTAAACCCTTATAATCTATTAAATAGACATAGATAACTTCAATATAAAACACACAAATCCAAAAATACACATCCCCACTACTGATGGAATCTCGAGGATCCTTACTAAATGTGTGGTTTGGACATATAATCATTAACAAACCCATTTGGTTTATATAATTCATCTTTCATCTACCATATCAAACTAATAAAAAGAGGGATCTAATACCATTATATAATGAATTTTCATGTTTTGGTTTACTATAGTGATGGATATAAATAATTAAATATCATTTTTGATCATGAAAATGTACACTATGTTCATATGACCATTTCTCAAGAATATATATTTCTTGGAGATGAGTATTTGGGTAACTGAATATGTGGTGTAGAATACACTTAATTAATCATTAATTTTTCTAATTTAATTTTAGAAAATATACTTATGATTTTATTCATTTTAAATTTATTATGAAGTTAAATGTTTTATATCTTAATGAAAAAACATTAATGTTGAATGATATTAATAATGATGGGGTAAATATCATTTAAATATTGAATGATTTGAGGAATATTTTAATTTTTTTTTAAATATAAATCCTTATTGGGAAAAAAAACCAATATTTTAATTTCAACTATTAGATATAAATATTTAAGGATTAATCCATATATTATTTAGATTATTCAAAGTGAAATTTAATTTGGAGTCACAACATTGGATGACCAAATTTTTCGTATTTCTAATTTTGTAGAGATCTAAGATACATTTTGGTTAAATATTATTCCACTAGATGAATTAATAATCCATTGAATAACTTTCTATTTAAGGGAAAATATTGTTTGAAGCAATTAAAACATAAATGTATAACCACTTGGAGTGATTTGATATATAAATATTTTTATAAATGTTTAACTCCTTCTAATATTTTGAAATTGAGGAAAAAACGTAAATATTTATAATAGTAGTAAATTGAATCATGTTTTTATTATTTTAAAATATTTCATAAATTTATAGAAAATTTTCTCATCATGGAATAGAATTACTTATTTGAAAAAGTATTTTTATTCCGGATTGATAAAATATTTTATAATATGGTTAACTATTTTATAAGGGGTAGAATTAGTAATAAGATGCCATCTAAGATGTTTTTTTGACTAATAAGTTTCAATTTTTTTTATCTTAATGGTATGTTGAATAAATGACAATATTGAAGAAAAAACGCACCCAACTTTTTGGACTTGCTTTTATGAGAAAAAAGATAGAGTGTCTTAAGGTGATATAATATATTCAATAGAAAATTTATTCAAATGTATTTGATACAATTATATTATAGATATCTATGAACGAAAAATAAAATTATATATTTTAATACAATTCTTACTAATAAGTTGACTCTAATTATAATGCTTGATATTTGTAGGAATTAGGTTTTAAAATAAAAAATATGAACAAAAAGGATATTTACATTTAGAAGAGGAAATAGTATATTCAAATGAAGAAGGGGTTATTATTTATTTCAATGAGATAAATAATGTAAATAAAAGAAGATAAGCCACAAAAAATTAAATGTAATATTCAAAAATTTTAATTTTTTTTTACTAAATTAAGGTTTAATATTCCATTTATAGAACCTTAGAATAATATTTATATATATGATAACATTTTTATGGAGATAATTTTAAGTAATATGAAAGTTGGAGATCCACACATAACAAAATCAAGTGAAGTATTTTTTGTTTCTTTTTTAAAGTAAATTCTCATACACTTCTTTATATTTGGAAAAATACACTAATCCTTGTTAGATGAGGGCCTATGAAACAATAAGGGAATTATGGGATTAGAATGAAATTAATATGTTGAAGAAATTGGTGTTGGATGATCCAAAATCAATTTTAATGAATCTGAAATTTACAGATCAACCTATCATTTATCTGATAGGAATTGTATAAGTTATTTTATAAATGATAAAAAAACAAATTTTCTAATAGCCTTTTATATTTAAGAAAAGGAAGATGATATTATATTTTATTTTATTTTGGTAAAACAATATCAGTAAATTTAAAAAAAATTAATTTATGTTCATATTGGAAGAAGTATTTTTCATTATGGGGATAAAATTATGACACTTTATGACTCAAAAGACTTAAAGAGGAACAATTATATTGATGAATGTGGCCTTGAAAAACAAAAAATAGTAAAAAATTAGATGCAAAATGTAATACCATATAGTGTTAACCATGTATTTGGAATATAAAATCCTTGAACCTAAGATAATTTGTTAAAAATAAAAAAAATGTTCATGGTTAAGGAATACAAGGCCAACAACTCAATGTATAAACTGAGGAAATAAAAAAGCAATGCTTCAAAAACCAACATTACATAGAGTATATTTCTTAAAACCCCACACGATGAGTAGAATAATTTAATCCATAAATTAATCATGTTATGAATGGATTCGTCCTAAAATGCGAAAATAAAATCATCTTATAAACACCACACAACCTGATGTCAATGACCTTCTATATTTTATTTTCAAAAAACATATTGGACTGTTTTAAGTATATCACAACTAATCCAAGATGTACTATATATTGTGGAATAATTTTCATCATAAATCCATTCATAGAGTTGAAAGGTTGATCAACTAAATACTAGCGCATTAAACATTCATGTGATGTATGTATTGTCTCGAAAATACTTTATAAATATTATTGATTTTGATGCTCACAAATACCATTGTTTTTTTATTAATGATATCACTGTATGTTTTTATGGAAATCAATATTCTTTATATTCCATATTTTTTAATTATATTCAAGCTTATTATTCATGTGGAATATTCGTCAATGTGTTTGAAATGCTCTTAAGTGTGTTCTGGGAACATTGTTTATACCGAACATTGATGAACGTATTTTAAGGAACAAACCCTAAATTTTTATTAAACCTTATATTAAAATATCAATCCATGTGTTTAATAAACCATACATTGATAGAAATGTATTGATAAAGAACATTAAATTTGGATTAAACCTAATGTTTGATAAAGAGAAAAAGTATGGTTAAAGAACCCTACATAAGTTTGGAACCTTATGTTTGAGAAGAAAATGTATGGATCATCAACCTTACTTCGGTGATAAACCTAATGTTTTGAACCTTAAATTCAGAGAATGGATGCTATTTAGTTGAACCCTACGTTGGGTTTTTTGTTGTTTTGTGAAGGAACCTTACATTTGAATTTTCAACAATGGAGATCTGAATTTACATTTTTATCAGAGATTCATGCAATGGACTTTGCGGAATATCATGCTGATTTAAATCTCATTTTAGAATGATTCCATGTTCATTATGATTGATTCAAATAATAGTATTAGTTTGATAAATTTCCTCTTATTCTTATGGGAAATTGAAACTACTCTAAGTTGTCTCATGAATATGAATTCTTATGATTTATCGGGCGATTTTCTTGGATCTGGAATTGGAATGTAGCCTCTTTGCTTTATTTATTGTATAGATGTAGTTGTTCTATATATGTGTGTTAGATTAAAAAAATAATATATATTGAGAAATATTATAAGAAACATATTGGAACACATATTTTGTCAATTAAAACTATATTCTTGTGAATATCTTTTAAATATATACTTCAACAATCAGTCAGACTCTATTTTCTACAAAAGAGGATATAGTGGTGATATACGTGTTCTGAATCTAGTTTTTCTATATATCTATTGTTGTAATTTGTTATTGTTTTTATTGAAGGCTTTATTGCAACTAGATCTTTTTAGAACTGCTCTTTCTTGATGAAAATATTTTTTTGAATAATAATATCCATCTATTGTCAGTTGATGTTACAACAGTGAAGTTCAAACTAGAACCTTTTTAATCAATATCTTTTTACTGAGAGTTTCATCTGATCATAATCAGTTTTGATGGAGTATCAAATTCTCAATCTAAGTTGGGATTTTTTGTTTATCTCAAAAAGAACAAAAAAGATCTGTTTTTAGCCTTATTTATAGACATGTCAACTGCCTGCACTCTATTGTGCATTGGTCTTATGATATGAGGACCTAAATAGTGAAATTCACCGAACTCACATAGAGAGTTTTTGGTGGGATGGACTAAGAGATCTTAATGCCACACACCATTATAAATAGAGTTGTTCTATATTTCATTTTTTATTCACTACACGTACATTAATATAGAAGATAAACACTACTTATCCGCATAATCATCTGTAGAAATCAAAAGGAAGAATTTTGAAATATTCAGAAAAGGTTGAAACGACAAAATATACCCCCTATTGTGTATATTTGTTTATTCTTACCTAACAATTAGTATAAGAGGATAGATTTTGGAAAAATCCATTACAGTCTATATTTATAAGTTCTATACAAAGATGAAAATTACTGATCAAATAGAATGAATGTCAATGGTTCAAGCTCCTTATTTCAGTGGTGAAAACTATGGATGATGGAAATTTGGGATGATTATCTACTTAAAGAATATGGGATTCAAAGTATACTCTAATATCATTACTCCATATATAATTCTTGAAAATCCTGCAATGTGGATTTCTACTACAGAGGCAAAGTATGACACAAATCATAAATCTATGAATGATATTATATGTGGTCTTGGATGAGATGAATTCAACCATGTCTCAAAATTTCCTACTACTTATGAAATGTTGAAAACCATTTTAGTTTCCTATGAAGGAACAAGTGATGTAATACAAATGAGATATGCCACAACAAAGCTAAAATTTGATACATTTATAATTTTTGATGGGGAAAGTATCACTCAGATAAATGGAAGGATTATAGGAATTTTTAATAATATTACAGCCTTAGGTGATCTTATAAAACAAGAATATCATGATTTGAAAGTACTAAGGGTACTGCCTACTAAATGGAATGGTGTATCAGCTATAATTCAGCAATAATCACCTATCCAAAATATAATAATGGGAGAATTATTTGTGACATTGATGATGTATGAAGCTGAAATGAAATATGTAGCAAAAGATTATATTATCTTGGTGAAAAAAAGATAATACTTATATAGAGGTGAAATTTCCGAAGTAAAGAAATATAATAAATCAAGAATTCAGAGAATAAAAGAATTCAGATACATATGATTCTGAAATGGAACTGATTCAATTATCTATAAAGTTTATCAAGTTTTATAAGAAGAAAAAGGATTCAAAAAACCCTTCATGTGGGATGAGAATTACTCAAGGTAAGTCAGATGCTACGAATGCAAGAAATTAGGTAATATAAGACCTGAAGTTCCTCATCTAAAAGGGGAAAAGAGAAAGACAAAAAAGACATATAAAAAAAATGTTGATTATGAACATAAATGAAAAAGAGCCATGAAAGATACTTTGAGAGTTTCTGAAGACTCCAATAGTTCATCAAAATATGATTCAGAAAATGAAGAATCAAACATGAAAGAAAATATATGCTTCATTGAAGAAGATAATTAGGTACAAAATTATTATTCATCTAATTCTGATTTTGATTTTGATTTAAGTTATTAAATTGATAAATTTTCTATCTACTACAATGTTCTAGAAGAAAAATATGACTCTTTATTAAAGAAACACAAATATTTAATGAATATTCACTATAATATTTTAGGGGATAGATATTCCTTACCTAAAAAAACATCAATATTTGAATGAGAAATGTGACTCATCTACCACAAACTGTGATGATCATGAAAATATGATTAAAGCATTACATGAAGAATTAGAAACTTACAAAGTTCTGCTCTCATCTTTACCAAGGCAGAAAATATTCTGAATGAAATTCTTGGTAAAAATGTCATTAGAAAGAAAATATTTTTTATAGGATGTAAGGGTGCAAAATCAAAAATATATAAGAATTATTTTTTTCCCAACTCAAAAACTCTTACTTGACATTTTTGTGTAACATAATGTTATATAACAAAAAACTATAACTTAAGAAATCCTAAAATAAATGGAATTAAAAAGTATTTTATTTAAAATATCTTATCTAATGAATTTTTTTTAGCAAGATAGGGGGAAATCCCCTAAAAATTATATAAAAAAGAGTGTTAAGGAGGATGATCAAAAGAAAACATAACAAAATAGTTTCATCAAGCTCCCCCTCCTGGGGGAACAATCTTTTTCCTCATCTTTTCGGAAATTATTCGTTCTTTGTCTCTCCACTCGTTCCATATCTTGATGTTGATACTCCCCCAACCTCTTCCTCTACAATAAAAGTCCTGAATCTCCTTAGCTTGTTGTAATAGTGTGTCCAAATCTTCATCTGATATGTCATCCTGTACCTCCTCCTCCTCCTTCGTCTCTCTCTTTTGGCTTCTAGTTCTTACCTGTTGCCATGTGTCATCCTCCTTATCCTTCTGATGATCGTCATTCCCTAGGCTATGTTTATCCTCCTTTTTAGCTGGAGTGGTCGAGGTAATAACATGTTTCCCTGCTTTTAAAGCCATAGATAGTGTCTCTTGTTGTGAAATTTCCAGTGAATCAATAGCAAATTCAACCTCCCTGACAGTTTCAACTAAAACAGAGGAAACAACATTCCCCAAAGTTCCAGGTGAAGCAGAAGCAACTTCATATTCATGGGCATGTGTGTCTAGCTTTGAAGCTAGAGTGGCCATAGTAGTATCCTACTTCAGAACAATTCCAGCCTCAACTTGAGGCTCTTATCTGATGAAAATGAAATGATATATGGAAAAAAATTAGATCTGGATTCCCAAATCTCTGCTAGCTAACAATGCTAGACCCAAGAGAATATGGGTGCTAAAACAAACCCTTTTTCAAATTTCTATTAATGGAAATAGGTCACAAAAAAAAAGAAATATGGTACATGGATAGTGGATTATCCAGGAATATGAGTGGAAACTCATCAAACATCAGTACAGAGACTCAAATAGATGGTGTGCAAGTCACTTTTGGTGACAATTCCAAAAGAATGATAATTGGGCATGGAACTGTCGGAGATCCAAAAACAGTCTCAATCAACAAAGTAATATATATAGAAGGGCTGAAGCATAACCTGATAAGTATCTCTCAACTCTGTGATGATGAATATCATATTTATTTTTCTACTAGCTCTAGCTCTATATTTAAAGATAAACTTCTTATGTTTATATCACATATAACAGATAATGTGTATACTTTGTATTTAAATTCCTATTATAAACATAAATTTAATTGTTTAACTACTATGATAAATGTATATTGGATATGGGATATGAGGGTTTTTCATTATAATGTTTATGCTTTATATTAATTAGCTAAGAAATAGTTAATTCCTGAGTTATGAAGTCTTAAGTTTGATAGTGAAATATTTTTTGATGGATTCCGAATTAGCAAGCAACAAAAAATCATACTTAAAATCTATTAACAAATTTCCCATATCAAAACCTCTAGAAATTATTCACATGGATCTTTTTAGACCATAAAGAGTAAAAAAAATTGCTGTAAAATTTTATATATATGTTTTAGTTCATGATTATTCTTGATTTACTTGAATTTATTTTCTTAAACTCAAAAGTGACACTTTTACTAATTTTGAAAGTTGATGTAAAATTGTTCAAAATGAAAAACTTTTTTAGATAATATCATTAGTAAGTGATCATTGTTGAAAATTTGAGAATTATGAATTCAATTACTTTTGTTCAAATCTTGGTATTAAGTAGACCATTTCTCCACCAAGAACACCTCAACAAAATGGAATTATTGAAAGAAGAAACAAAACTATTCATGAAATGACTAAGACTATGCTTAATGAATTAAGTCTACCTACCTACTTATGGGGAAAATATGTAAGAACAACATGATATATCATGAATAGGGTTTAAATTTAGAATATTTTCAAAAAGAAACTTTAGGTACGTTTGTATCCCACTGTGGATAGTGGTAGAGGTCAAGTGTGACCTGGATAGCCTATATTCTATTGTTCTTGTTCCCACAAAGAACTGTGGTAGAGGTCTTAGTACCTGGACAGTCTTTGTACTATTGTTTACCCCGATCCAGGGTGTGGATCAAAATTTTTATAAATTGTTTGAGAGAACTAAGTCTTGGTTTGAGACTGAACCTCTTATTTTAAAACTAGTGTGCTTACTTATTTGGTTTTAACCCATATTGAATATTCAGATGATAATTACTTTTAAATTTAAAATGGTTTTAAAGTTACTTTGATAGTTAATATAAAAAGTGTTTATAACTATTGTAAACTAGTAGGTTAGTTTCAAAAGATAAATTAATCTTCTGATTAAATTAACTGAGACCTAATCAATCTTTTGAGAACCTAATCGAACCCTTACAGTCGTAAAAATTCACTACAGTTTAACTTAGTTTTTAATTGGGGTTTTTTAATAGAATTTTTTTTAACAGAAATTTTTAATTGAAACTCAATTCACCCCCCTCTTGAGTATCCACTCTGACCAACATTTGGTATTAGAGGTTTTTTATTTATAAAGGGTTTCCAAATACTCTTTTTTTTTCAACTGTTATTTTAGTTGTATCTTAAAGATCTTAAATTTCTGTTAGTTCTAAATTTTATCTTTTTCAATATATTTTCTAAAATCTTATTATTGATAGTAGATTAGAAGGTGATGCTAAAAACATGGCAACGTTATTTAATGGTGTTAATTATGCTCAGTGGAAGCTTAAAATGAAAATTCATTTAGAGAGTATGGGATTTGACATCTGAACTACTATAGAGACTCAATATAAGATTCTAGAAACTGAAAGAACTACTTGGGATGAAACTACTAAAACTGATTACAATAATAATTGTAAAGCAATGAATGCATTGTACTGTGCTTTGGGTGATGAGGAATTTAATAGAATATCTTCTTGTAAAACTGCTTATTAATTTGGGACACTTTGTCAATTTACCATAAAGGGACAACCAATGTTAAAGAAATGAGACTGAATACATACACTATTAAGTATGAAAATTTTAAAATGAAGTCTGATGAACCTATTTATGATATGTATCTCAGGTTCAATGAGATTTTCAACACTATGAGCTCACTTGGAAAATTTGTTTCTGCAAAGGAGTAGATTATGAGAGTACTATGATGTGTTCCAGAAAGATTGAGAGGCACATCAGTTTCAATAAGAGAATCGTGTGATATAAGTTCACTGCCTATTAAAGAATTAATTGGTAAGTTGATGATGTATGAAGAATAACCGAAGGTAAATAAGGAAGAAGATGATTAACCAAAAAGGAAGTTGGTGTCATTTAAGTCTACTACCTCAAAGAGCAAGGATAAGGAGAAAGTTCGCATACCTACTGAAAACTCAACAAGTGAAAGTTCAGATTCTTACAGTGATGCTAAAATGGATCAAATAGCCAGGAGATTTAAGAAGTTCTACAGGAAGAAGAAATTCTTCATAAAATCAAATTATAAGGGAAAGTATGACAATAAAGGTCATTGGAAGAAGGACTGGAAAAAGTCTGATAGAAGTGATGACATTGTCTGCTATGAATGCAAAAGTAAAGGACATGTGAAAGCATACTGTCCAAAGTTAAATTTCAAGAAGAAATATGACTACAAGGACAACAAGTACAAGAATGATATAAAAGCAACTTGGAGTACTTCAGAAGATAGTTCAATTGATTTTTATTCTACTCCGGATGAAAAATCTCAAAAGGCTAACATGTGTTATATGACAAAAACGTCTGAGTTAACACTGGATACTCCTTTGTTAAATTCTTATTATTCTGGAGTTGATTCTGATTCTGAATCTAAAAACATGACTAGAGAATAGTTATTTGAATACTGTAATATGCTAGAAGAGACATGTAATGAATTAAAGGACAAGTATAAAACCTTAAAGAAACATCATGCCTTGACTAGCTCTGTTAAATCTGCACTTGATATAGAAAAGGAAAAAATGATCAATTACTTAAGGAAAATACTAAACTAAAATTGTCTAATGAGAAATTTAGGAAGGACTTAGAGAAATTCACAAATAGAAAGAATACTCTAACTCAAATGTTAGGAAAATAGGTGGCACCAAAATATACCACTAGAATAGGCTGTCAGCCTGGAAATAGACGTATTACTAAAAGTAGATTTATTCCAAAATCTGGACAGAATGCTACTAGTTCCTGTTCTGGAAATTCATATGCTTCAACTAGTTATTCACATGGCTATAGATTAAATAATGTTTATCTTTATAAATATTTTGAATCTATTAATTATATGAGACCCATTAGAAAAATATGGGTACCTAAAGCTTTGCTTGCTAACCTATCTAGACCCAAGAAAATCTGGGTACCAAAATCATTATCTGTTTAAACTTGTTTTGTAGGAAACTTGCTTGAAAAGTTCCCATAAGAAGGTATGCTACTTGTATAGTGGATGTTTAAGGCATATGACTAGATATTACTCATGCTTCAAGAGTTTAATCAAATTTGATGGAGGTCATGTCACCTTTGGTGATAATTCAAAAGGAAAAATCATCGGCCTAGGCCAGATTGGTAACAATGATTCAATTTTAATTTCCAAAGTTTTATTTTTTGATGGACATAAATATAACCTGTTATGTATTTCTAAGTCGTGTGATGATGGTTTCAATGTTAAATTTGAAAATTATTCTTGTAATGTTTTTAATTATAAAAATATTTTAGTATTTTCTGCCTTGAGAAATGAAAATGTTTATGTTGTTGATTTGAATTACTTGGATAAACAGATCATTACTTGCTTAAATGCTTTTCATAAAGAGTCTTGACTATGGCATGGAATATTATGACACTACAATTTTCATTCACTTAGAAAACTGACTAGGAAAAACATAGTCAGAGACCTACATAAACATGAATTCCCAGCTGATAATGTTTGTAATTCCAGTCAAAAGGGAAAGAAACATAAATTTTCTTTTAAATCAAATAATGAAGTTTCAACTTCTCAACCTCTTGAGTTGGTTCACATGGACTTGTTTGGACCTTCTAGAGTTTCTAGTGTAAATTGGAAGCACTATTTCTATGTCTTAGTAGATGACTATTCTAGGTACACTTGGGTATATTTATTAGCTCACAAAAGTGAATCTTGTTATTACTTTATTAAATACTACAAGTCTGTAGAAAATCTTAGTGGAATTAAGATTAAAACCTTGAGAAGTGATCATGGCCATGAGTTCGAAAATCATGAGTTTGAATCTTATTTCTCACACAATGGCTAGAGTCACAATTTCTCTGCCCCTAGGACACATCAGTAGAATGGTGTAGTAGAAAAATGAAACATAACCCTTCAAGAAATTGCAAGAACTATGCTTAATGAATATGACCTTCCTGTTTACTTTTAGGCTGAAGCTGTAAACACAGAATGTTATATTATAAATAGAGTCATAATTAGACCTGTTCTTAAAAAGAACCCTTATGAGTTGTGGAACCATAGGAAACCTATGGTTAATTACTTCAAAGTTTTTTCGTGAAAAGTTTTTATTCACAATACTAAGGATAATCTTGACAAGTTTGCTTCTAAAAGTGATGAAGGAAATTTTCATGGTTATTCTTTAACTAGTAAAGCTTATAGAGTTTCTTATAAAATAACCAAATGTGTGGGAGAGTCTGTTCAAATCAAGTTTGATGAAAATGATCCACATGAACCCAAATCTTCCATTGAAAATCTTGAAGAAGATTTGTCTGTTTTGAACCTTAATGATGAAATCAATGAACCTGTTGTAAAAACATCCAGTTCTGGAAAATTTCTAGAACCTGTTTCTATAGAAAATGAATCTAGAGAATAACCTGAAATTTTGAGTCCTACCTTTACTAGATCAACTAGGATTCTAAAGAATCCTCCTTTAGATGATGCAGTTGGTAATCTTGATAAAGGGACACAAACTAAAGCTTCTCTAAGAAACCAGGTTGAACATCAATCCTTTCTTTCACAGTTAGAACCTAAAAATGTCAATGATGCAATCAATGATGAATATTTTGTAATGGCTATGCAAGAATAATTAAAACAATTTGAATGAAACAAAGTCTGGGAATTAGTTTATATACCTAAGGACACTTTGACCATAGGCACTAAATGGGTTTTTAGAAAACAATGTTGATGATTCAGGAAATATAGTTAGAAACAAAGCTAGGTTAGTTTCACAAGGATATAGTCAAGAGGAAGGAATATTCTACGAGAAAACATTTACCCCTTTAGCTTGATTAGAAGCTATCAAGATTCTACTTGCCTATGCTGCTCATCTTAATTTCAAGTTATATCAAATGGATGCTAAAAGTACTTTTCTAAATGGTTTTATAGTTAAAGATGTTTTTGTTGAACAACAACCTGGATTTACTAATCCTCATTTTTAAAATCATGTTTTAAATATCTCTAAATATTTATATGGTTTAAAACAAGCTCCACAATCCTGGTATGATAGACTAAGTAAATTTTTTATTTCAAAAGGTTTTTCTAAAGGGATTGTTGATCCAACTCTTTTTATTATAATAATTTCTAAAGATGTTTTGATAGTACAAATCTATGTTGATGACATTATTTTTGGATCTTATAAACATTAATTATGTACTGATTATTCAAAGAGTATGAAAAATGAATTTAAAATGAGCTTTAGGAGAGAACTCAAATATTTTCTTGGATTTCAAGTTTTTCAAAAGGAAAATGGTATAATTTAAAATAAAAGTAAATATACAAAGGATATTTTAAAACATTTTGGTTTAGATAGTATTAAGGAATGTCATACCCCTATGAGTACTATTTTTAAGTTGGATGCTGATGAAACTGGAAAACCAGTGGATCGAACCAACTACAGAGGAATGATTGGAAGTATACTTTACCTTACTGCTAGTCGACCAGACATTATGTTTAGAGTGTGTATGTGTGAAAGATTTCAAGCTAATCCTAAATAATCTCATTTGATTGCTTTTAAAAAAAATTTCAAATACCTTAAACATACTGAAAATTTATGTTTGTTTCGTCCAAAAAGACAATCTTTTGATTTAATCAGTTATTCAGATGCTGACTTTGCTGGTTTCAAGTTAGATAGAAAGAGCACTTCTGGAACATGTCATATTCTAGGTAAGTCCATAGTATCGTGGTGTAGTAAGAAGTAGAATTCTGTTGCATTGTCTACTGCTGAAGCAGAGTACATTTTTGTTGGTAGTTGCTGTGCACAAATTCTGTGGATGAAACATACATTGTTGGATTATGGATATGATTTTAAACATGTATCTATAAACTGTGATACCACGAGTGCAATTAACATCTCTAAGAACCCTGTGGATCACTCTAAGACCAAAAACATTGATTTAAGGCACCAATTTTTGAGAGATCATTACCAAAAGGGTGATATTACTCTTGAATCTATAGGTACTGAAAATCAATTAGCTAACATTTTCAGCCATCCTTTATGTTTGGATGGGTTAATGTACATTAGACATGAATTAGGAATGATAGGCTCTGTCCATTAGAAACCTCACTATTATACCTCACCAGTATGAAACCTCACTATTATACCTCACCAGTATTAAACCTTACTGTTATACCTCACCGGTATGAAACCTCACTGATATACCTCACCGGTATGAAACCTCACCGTTATAACTCACTGGTATGAACCTCACTGTTATACCCCACTGTTAGTGAACCTCGCTGATATACCTCACCACTAGGAATTCTCACCGGTATACCCTTCCGTTAGTATGCGATGTTTTAAACTTTTGTCTTTATCCACTGGAATCTGTATCGACTATATTATATATATTATGTTTTATTTATTTATTTTATGATTCCTAAATGATAAAAACTATGTCTTAGTTACTTCTCAATCCAATGAACTCTCCTCTCTCAAACCTGAATCCTTGAATCCTTGAATCTCACGAGAACCCTAACTTCCTCAATCCAGAGATGGAAAAAACCAAACACCCTACTATCAGAGATGACATTGATGAGCCTAATGTAAAGAAGCAGAAGACATGGCCTGAAGCAAGTAGCGGTGTTAGTAGACCATGGTCGATAAGGCGTCCGGTGAACCCGCATTTACAAAATAGAGATATTATAATTGAGAAAGAGTTATGCGTAGCATGGCTGATGTCTAGTAAATCGTTAGTTCTAGAGGTGCTGTAAGATCAGAAATGGGTAGAATGCTTCTCGAATAACAATGGCCCCTACTATCCGAAGCTAGCAAAACAGTTCTATGAGTTTGTGAGTTTTGAGAAATCTGATGAGGAAAATAGAATGGTTTCATGGGTAAATGGCAAAGAAATATCCTTTTAATCTTTTGAGTGGGCTGAGTACATGAGAGTACCACATGAAGGGGTTTTTGGATATTCATCGAAGACAGTACCACATACAAGTGACATATTTGATTATGAGACTACCTTAGAGGAGCTCACTGGTAGTGGAAAGCAGAGAAAGGTGGTGGCTGCTGAATTGGATGGAGAAAACAGATTATTGTTCAAATTTGTGTAACATGTGCTATGTCCAAGAAGAGATGACTTTGCAAATTTGAGATATTAATATATCTATATGTTACATCTCTTGAGACATGGTGTGAAGGTGAATCTGTGCAGGATGATAATGATTCAAATAGAGTATATGACCAGACCCCAATCAAAGACCAATGTTTTATTCTTTTCCAAGTTGATTTCGGTTATGATTAAATTAAAGGGAGTAGCTGAGTCTCAGGATGAGACAATGGTGGTATGAAACAACTTTTGTATCACAAAAACAGTGTGTTAGTACATGAAGATAATCTAGAACCCATGGAGAGGGGAGTGGGTTATAGATGATAAGAAGTTATATGATAAGTTTAATCTTGTGGATAATCCTTCTAGGCCTAAGGATGTGAGGGATCCAGGTCTAGGACCTGATGAGAAGGATCCACAATATAGTAATGATTTAGAAGAGGAGGATTCCTCAGTAGCAGTTGGAGGAGATCCGGACTTGCCTCCTAGCCCAACTCCTGAAATTGTATGACAAGAAGAGGGAAGTGCTTCTTTGAACCTACCTAGTACAGAAACTGATTTGGGTGTAAGAAATGAAGAGGAAAATGTGGATGAGGAAGACCAGAAAAGATCAGATCATGAATAGGCTTCCCCAGAGAATGAGAAATAAGAAAGAGAATCTGGAACTGAAGCATATGCTTCAGCCACCTTGAGTTTGAGTCATCTGATTGGAAGTTCTATTATGACTTTATAGGTTGTTCTTATTGAAGTTGACAGACCTGCTCATATTTTTGAGGAGCCGCCTACTATTGGAGAAATGGAGATGGTTGTGCAAGATTCTTCTAATGAGGAAGACCAAGTAGATGAGGGTGTTATTGCTGTACAGGAGAATGCACCAGTTGAGTGGGAGCATCCAACCCGATTTGACAGTGTTTCAGTGGCTGTTGCGATTGAAGACTGGGCAGAGGACCCATGATTTGTAGTTTGTGGTTTGGATTACCTAGATTCTGATAATTAGACATCCCTCAGTCGACCAAAAGTTAATTATGATATTCTGTCTGAGATATTACCTGAGAATGTGGTAAAACAAGCTGATCTGGATCAGTTGAAGTCTGATCTTGAGACATCTTTTCTGTAAGAGATAAGAAAAATGGAAGCATCCTTAGTATCATCCATTCAATCAGTTATGAATGACTCAGTGGCCATTATTGTGTCCGAAAGAGCACCTATTGTTGTGTCTGCTAATATAGCCACCTGGGATGACTTAGAATCTTTGATGGCTGAGATGAAAGAGTTTTTGAGTGCTTGTGTTTCCGAGTTAATGAGTCACTTTGTTGAAGAGATGAGCAATATGGAAAAGTCTTTTCAACTATCTCTTGGTTGTAATGTGTCAACCTTTGTGACAGAGATTGTGGATGAAATCACAGCTTTCCAAAATCAGGTTTCTAGCTTGGAAGAGGATGTTGATGTTCTATGGAGATTAGTTGTCTCTTTGGAATCCTATATGAGTTCTAAATCTCATGAAGAAAAGGATTTTTCTTATGTGAAGAGTGTAGTCATCCAAATGGTCTCAGTTTATGAGGAGTTTAAGCATTCCATAGCAAAGCATGTTATCACCCAAGATTCTGTAGTTAAAAATTTTATTAGTTGGCTAAATAAGAGTTTCAAGGAAACTGTGAATTTTTCTAATGGTTCTCTTGCTTTGAGAACTTCAATAGAATTGGATCAGATTAGAGCTTTGATAAAGGAGGATCTTGGTTCAGCTTCAACCAGTAGCTCTGTGGACTCATCTTCCATGACCCAAGTGGTTTCTATCACTAAGAATATAAATAATGTTGTCCAAGATTATATGATAGAAGCTTCTGCTTATCAGAAAAAAGTGAATGATAAGGTAGATTAATATCTCCAAAGGTCCTAAACCAAGAATCATCTCAACAACCATTTCAAGCTTATGTTATAGAACATGAATCTACATCCAGTCAATCAATATTTCAGAGAGAAAGTTAGCAAGCTGAGGTATTTGACTCCAGCTTTGAATAAATTTATGGAAAACAAGGATGATTTCATTTCTACCATGGAGAGAGGAGGGGAAATCATTATGGATTTCAGAAATCTCTTGTTTCCCTTCTTGTATGTTGATGCTCACCCAATGATTTTACCTCCAGCTTTACCAGCCTCTGCCTCTGTTACTTTTCTTGTTCAGATGACACTAGCCTAGGCCATCCGCAGCCTTACTCCTATGATCACTCAGAGAGAAACACAGTACAGGCTAGAAACAGTTCCAGTAGCTCAGCCTCCTCTGATCATTTCTGGTGTTCCTTATCCTCCACCTGCATCCACCCAGTCTGAGTTTACCTCAGACCCCAAAGGAAAATCCCACATGGAAATTCATGAGGTGGATTAAATAGTGGCTAAGATGTTTGATAGGAATCACTTGTATTTCTTTTGTTTCCTATTTGTATTTCTTTGTATCTTGTTGGACCATGAAATACAAATGATCTTATTACTTTTTCTATTCTATTATTTCTCTCTTTGTTTGTTTCTTTTTTTTTCTAATCCCAAAGGTGGAGAACAGACTTGATATGAAAAAATATGGAAGGACAAAGGGAGAGAAAAATGAGAAGCTAGATATATGAGCATAAGAAAGGGGAAGACCTATGAGACTTATGAGAAATATAGTTTTACCTTATAAGACCTATGATACATTTGTTTTATAATTCTAGTACTTTGTTTTTATTTTATTTTTATTATTATCTCTGATACAATTGGATTTAATGCTATATCCTCTGATACACTACTAATTATTTTGGGATTATAATATCATAAATTATGATTATCAAAAAGGGGGAGATTGTTGACCTCACCTGTTTTGATAATCTCAATTATTTTTTAATATGCTTTGAAAATCCCAAATAATGTCCATTCATATATTTATTAATTTTTCACCATACTATTGAGTTGATAAGAATATCAAAATGCTATTTGGAATATGTTAATAAATTTTTATCTATTTTTATATGTACTTTGAAATAATTCCAACTAAATCTGCATATGTGTTGCATAGAACATATAAGTGTTATGTGTTGAATTGAACATATAAGTGTTAAGTCCACTGGTATGCACATAACTACTGATACAGACAAATAGATACCTTCCGGTACTTAGTCTACTGATAGACAAAGGTTACCAATAGAATGAATAGAGGGAGTCACTGAAACAGAAAAGATCTACCAGTATGTATAAGTCTACCGGTATGCAATTCTACCGTTACAGAAAGGTCATCGATACACAGAGCTACTGGTATGTATAAGTCCACCGATATGAAAATTCCACTGATAGATCAAGTATAACGATACAGACAAGCTGCCAATATGAATTCCACCGATAAAGAGCTGCTTATACAAAGTTTACCGATAAGTATAGTTACCAATACAGACCAAGTCACCGATATGAGCAGTAACTGGTACAAGCGAGTTACTGATAGATAAGAAGAGCTACCGACAGACAACTACCAATAGAAGAAGAGCTACTGACAGACAGTTACTGATACTAGAAGAGCTACCGATAGAAGGTGTTACTGATACACAAATCTACTGTTACACTGAGTAACCTCTACCAATACAAGTCCACCGACAGAGAGCTACTGATGGAAGATGACTGTTAACCAGTCACTATTATATAAACTCTATACTTTTTCAATATTATTAAAAAATGATAAAGATCATATTTGATGATTTTAATGCAATTAATGTTATTTAAAGATAGTTTTTGGCATGTCAGGGAACCGTACCTTGTACCTGTCAAAGGTAATCATTCCCATTGTCGGACCTCATTGAATAAAAGGGGATATCAAGCTACTAGAGAAAATTGGTGAGAAGACACGAACACACGTAGAAAGGAAGATAATATACACATGTACATGGAAAGAAGAACACACGGAGAACCAGAAGAACTATCATACTCATCAAGAACAGAAGTTCAAAGAAGAAGCTTCAGTGCTACAAATAATACTCTCATACTCAAGATGAACACCAACACTGGAATTGAAGGAACAGAACTATGACACTCTGTTTTTCTTGAAAAAAAATAGAGAAGGGCTCAAAGCTTCAACTGCTTCAAACCAAGGATTCCAAAGCTTCATTAACAACACATAGAGCAATCTAAAATCATCTTTATTTTTTAGCTCTGTTGTGTTTCATTCATTCACATTTTGAGCAGTGTGTGTACTCTGAATATTCTATACACACACTATATCCTATGCTAAACTGGAGGATTTCTAAATCCTCACACCAAACTTATTTAACTATCTTGTATCCCTCTGTGGATAGTGGTAGAGGTCAAGTGTGACCTGGATAGCCTGTGTGCTATTGTTCTTGTTCCCACAAAGAATTGTGGTAGAGGTATTAGTACCTGGATAGTATTTGTACCGTTTTTTACCCCGATCTAGGGTGTGGATCAAAATTTATATAAATTGTTTGAGAGGACTAAGTCTAGGCTTGAGACTGAACCTCTTGTTTTAAAACTATTGTGCTTACTTATTTGGTTTTAACCCATATTGAATATTCCGCTGCTAATTACTTTGAAATATAAAATTGTTTTAAAGTTACTTTGATAGTTAATCTAGAAAGTGTTTGTAACTATTGTAAACTAGTAGGCTAGTCTAAAAAGCTATATTAATCTTCTGATTAAATTAACTGAGACCTAATCAATCTTTTAAGAACCTAATCGAACCCTTATAGTTTTACAAATTCACTAAAGTTTAAATTAGTTTTTAATTGGGGGTTTTTAATAGATTTTTTAAGATAAGTTTTTAATTGGAACTCAATTCACCCCCTCTTGAGTATCCACTCCAACCAATATATATATATATATATATATATATATATATATATATTTGTGTGTTTGTGTGTAACTATATTATTTCACAAAGTGGGTAGAATTCATTGCGTGTTCAGATAATCAAAAAATTACAGTCAAATTTTCTAAGAGAATAATATGTTAGATGATTTGGGGTAACATGATTGATAGTTATATATAAGGGTTCTATATTTGAAAATATATTTTTGAATAATATTTTTATAAAAATAAAAGTTAAAATTAAACTAATATATTGCATCACCTTCAAACTAGTGGGAAAGAAAAATTCTCGAATAATAAAAATGAAAATTTGAAAAAAAATACTAAATTCAATAAAAAAGGATTGAGATTCTTAATTTGATAATGTATTATATCCTTATCACATAGGTCACAAAATATAATTGGGGATTCTAGTAAATAGATTGGTTTGTGGGAAATGTTTTATTAACTAGTTATTTATAGTATAGATTATCTAGGAAAATTATTGTAGGAAATTATCATTCATAGCTTCTAATTGAAACAAAGTTAAAACTAAATGAATTTTAATATATTTAGAGAGAAATATGTGATTGTTTAATGTTTTATAAGGAATATTTATGGGTTTATAATTATTATTATACTTAAAAAAATGTTTCATCCGAGAATAAATGTTTTACTTATTAATTTATGATTATTTGTTTTTTGAAAAAGTACGATCAAGATAGAATGGTTTATTTAGTGTCATAAAAAATATTATTTTTTATCAATAGAAACTAAAGATAAAAATAGGAATTAATTAAAGTTTAATGAAGACGTGTTAAAAAAATTTAAAATATTAAATAACTAAAACTAAATTATATTGAAAACTTCTTTCGTTAAAAACATTGACGAATAAAAATTTTAATCCTAAAAATATTAAATAATATTTTTCCGAAATGAAATGTTTTTTAAATGTAATTTTTAGTAATTTATAATTTTGGGAATCATACAATCCATTTTTCTATTATGTTTCCCTTGAATCATGTTAAATTTGAATGGGTAAATATAATAATCCTTTTAATTCGTGAAAAAATGTTAGATATTTGATGAAGTGAAAATAGTGTGTTGAATGTACCCAATGTTGTAGTGATACTTTTCATGAAATAAAACCCAAAAAATTGATATATATACTGTTTCACGATATTTTTCCACTTTTATATTATGTAACACAAAATTTTATAGAATAATAATCTATTAAATCGGTCAATTCTTTACAAAAAAATAAAATGCAGGTGCATTTTGAATATATTTAAAAAAAATTATTTTTTATTTAATTTTAATTTTTATTAAAACTCCAACATAGTTTTTTTAATTAAGGAAATTTAATATTTAATTTCCAAAATTACAGTTTGGACTTTTATAATAATTTAATATTGAAATAGTTTTAATGATTGTTTGTTTCACCTTTTCCATTCTCTCTTAGTTTATTCCTTCATTCAGTTACTTTTATTTTTTTTATTATGAACATATTATTTTCTATGTTATTTTTTAAAACATACTAGAACATAAATTTTATTCGAGGGGAATATCAATGAAATTTTAATGAATAGTTTTTTACCATAAATATTTTGAATCAATTTGAAAATTAAAATCCAAGATGATGAAAAATTAAAAAGTGAAAGAAATGGAAACTTTCTAAGCAATCATTACATGAAGTGAATCTTTTTTAAATTCATAGGAAAATATTATTTTTATATTATATAACTAGAGAAGAGATATTTTCAAATTTGATACAAATTTATGAATAAGTTTGAAATATTATAATGGTTGAATTTTTTAGTTCTATTCATCCAAATATGGTGTTTTTCAAATATGAACTATATAAAGCTAAAATTTTTGAGATGATAATTTTTTAAATTATGTTTATATATAATTATTGATTAAATGACATTAAAATAAAATATAAAATCATTTTTCATACCAGTTCAAGGGGAAACCATTTGTGGGTTTAAATGAAATATGTCAATGTTGTGGACAAAATTTTCAGAAGAAAATTATGAAGCAGACATTTCTAAATCATCCTTGTTGAAAACAATATTAATTAATACATTAAAATATTATGAAAAAATTAATATTCCTTAAAGGAGAAATTATATAGAGAACTGGAAGAAGATAACTTATTTAATTTTATTTTATGTAAACATCCATTCCAAATGAGTCCCCTTTATTTATCCTTCACTATTTAATTTGATTTACTAGTTTAAAGAAATTTAAAATCTTAATGGCCCAATATATCATATATTTATCATATTTTTTTAATCATTTAAACAAACTATACATATAAAGGTCACTTGGAAAACACATATTCATGACCAAGGGAACAATGATGAACATAATATTGAACAAATAGAAAATTCAAAAACATTATGAATTTATAACCTCTAAATGAATGGGATAATAATCAACTAATATTATTACTTTATTTATAATATCTAAAAATGAATATATAGAAAACCAATATTTTTTGAAATATCATGTAAATATAGAACTATATTCACCAAGTGAAATTTGAATTTATTATGTTAGTTTTAGTTTTTAATTAATGATACACCAAAATTGATGATAATGATGACTACGTCGCCAATAATAGATATTAACATAATAAGTACAATGTATGTAATTTTTTATATGAGTTTAGAATTATATTTCATTATTTGATTATTATTTAAACAAATAATAATTTAAATTCATTTACAAGATCATACATTCTTGTTAAAACCACATTTTTTTAATGTAATCAGGAAATAAATTTCATCATTGGTAATATCTATAACATAAATTCTTCATTAAAATTTGTTTTCTCGTAATACATATATTTTAGTTATTGATAATGTTATTTATTATTTTATAAATCTTTCCCTAAAATTGGTTTATTTCATAAAAAAATATATTCATGTTCATTGAGGATGTATGGAATATCATTCCAAATAAAAGAGGATACAAAACCATTTTTCCTTCACTTTTACTTTATCTCAATCAAGTGAGAATCTCTAAATAAGAAAATAATTCTAGAAAATAATCTATTTTTATATTAAAACTAATGGAAATGTTATAATTTCATTTACTAGGCTGATTTATTTATTTAACAACTTTGGTAGACCATTAATCCCTCATTTTCATTTTTTGAAATTTATGATAACATTTTTATACTTCCACACATATCTTTTTTAAGAGTGGTGGATGTGTGAGATATAAAAAAATTTAATTGAGGGAATTTTTATTTTTAGTTGAATTTATTTCATTGTCGCATTAACTCTTATCAAATATTAATATTTCTTAGAAATATAAATTATTTTTTTCAAAAAATAATATATTTTGTGGTTATTTTCAAAATAACTCTCAAATTTAGGGATATATATGATTTCAATAACTCCTTACACGAGGAACCAAAATATTATATATGAAACCTTTACAAATAATTTATGTAATTTGTTTCTTATTTTTGGATTACGTTTTCTTAACTATGTTTGGTTTTTTACATGAGGATAATTGTTGTTTTATGTGTTAGGGAGTAATGTTTGAAGGAGATTTTAAAATTTAATATTCATTCTTATTTTTTAATATTTAAGCCTCAATTTTTTAAAATTAAACCTACGATCCCTCAAGAACTCTTAAATTATTTATAATATAATTTATTCTTCATGATTAATGTAGTTTTATAATTTACACCAGTTATGATTTAAAGTTCATTTTAGTTAAATGGTAAGAGATCTTGTATATGATAAATAAATAAAATTTTGAAATTTTTGTTTTGGGAGATTAGAGTGATGGTGAGGAAGTCATAAATGATACAAGGTTTATATATAAAAATGAAAAAATTATATTAAAATAAGTCTATGATTAATAGATGGATTAAAATGGAAAACTAAGGTTTAAGAGAATTCTAATATACTATAAAAATATTTTTATTTAAATGCGACCATTATAAAATAGAAATTAAATTAAAGGTATAAATAGTAAAAATCAAATTATAAAAAATATTAATAAATTATTTGAATAATTAAAATTTATTTATTGAATCCTAATAAATAGGCACTCAATTTTCTATGGAGTTGTTTTATGATTCAAAAATATGTTTTCTTTAAAAATGGGTTTTATTTTATTTTTATGTGGAAATAATAATTGATTTATATATATTTTAGAAAATTTATTTGATGAAATTAATATCATTTAATAAATCAACATTTCAATATTATATTAGGGTGATGTTTTTATTCTTTTTCTAATTTTTTTACTATTTAGTGAATAGTGAAATATACAGCTTTTTGTAAAACTATCATTTATTTCCATTAAATGATGAAAATTAAAAATCCAATTATGTTTTTCATTTTAAATTAATGTAAAATATGTATTATTTAATTATAAATAATATAACCAATTTTGTACGAATCATCACTATACTTGATTTTATTGTAACATCACTTTTAGGGTTAAAATCACATTTTCATAAAAACTATTTTCATATGAAAAATATGTTTTTATCATAAAAAATTATTGTAATATATATTTATTAATGGTTTAAACAATATTTATATATTATAAATTCCATCATATACTTTAAATTAAATTCAAGGTCTTCTTCATGGGCGGAATATAATTAAATTCAGTTTTATGCTTAAGAATGTATTTTTTTAAACACGTGTTCACTGTGATTTATGAATATATATAAAATTAAATTATAAAAATAATAGAAATTGATTTTAATAGAATTGATTAAGTATTTTAAATAAAAATAATTAATATATTATAAGATGTAAAACATAATTTTTGGACAAAATGAATGGTAAAAATAATACATTTTTGTTAACATGGTTATGGTACAAATGAGTTTACTGAGCGGTTAAAATAAGTGATAAGGGTAGAAATGTCACCTAAACATGTATAGTTATTATTTTTGGAATTTATTTAATAATTATATTGTTCTATAATTTATTCATGGAAATTTGTAGCCACATGCACTAGAATGGGGCCTTATATTATCAAAATCTTAACCAAGAACTTTCAATTTTATTTATTCTTCCATATTATCAAAATATTATTTGTGAATAAAAAATGATGAGTACAATATCATAAATATAATGAAATATAATTATTATTATGGAATAAATATTTACAAACACTTCTCCACCAAATTTGAAATGAGAGTATCACTTATGCATTGGTGTGGATTGTAGAAACCCCAACTCAAGTAACCCCAAGATGGTGTTTAATTTTTTATATTGGTAAAATATATAAGATATATTACTATAAATGATCAATCGGTTTAGTGGTATTTGAAAAATAGATACATACATTATTTTTATATTACATTGGAAATATAATAAACAAAGTATAACAAAGATTCTCACATATTTGATATTATTCACAGTAAACATATTAATATCCTAGGGAAAAGAAAATGGTTAAATAGTGAGCTCATATTCTCCATAATTATTAATTATAACGGATGATATTACGATTAAATAATTCACAATCAATATTCAAATGTAAATAATAGGAAGGACATTCCATTTAATCAATAACTTGAGCTGCAAAGGCATCCATGGATAATTTCAATGCTACTTTCTAATTGATAACAATAATAACAAAATCTCAATAAAGGAAATTATTAATGTCATAGGTTATGATCTCATACATCATGATATCTTTAAATCAAGACCTCGTTCCAATATAGTTTAATCAATGGGTAGGTAAACACCAAGAACCCATTTAATAATATAGGCTAACTAGTTTTCCTTGTGAGAAATGTTGATTATTCAAAGGGTTCTCTATAATTGGGGATCCCCAATCACTACACATCCAATGAATTCATCATATATTGAAAGAAAAATTTAATTCCTAAAAAATATATCTTATCAAAAAATATTTTTATTGTGTATAGAATTAGTAATATTAATATTTCTACAATCAATAAAATAACATTCATAGTAAAAGACATCTTGTAGAAATGGTACACATTTTAGTATATAATCATGTTCATTAAATAATGAATATGGATATTTAAGTAAAATGTAATCTATAATGAAAAATTATCATAGTAAAGATAATGTTTTAAGGGAATGTCAATGGAATGTGGGTTAATTAAAGATAAAATATGATTATCAAATCATCAAAAAATATAGGTTTTTTAATAAAATTATCTCCCTTAGAGAAAATAAAAGAAAATTTAAGAAATACATTAAAATTTGTTTTCATTAATGTTTTATATTTATAATTACATTGGAAACCTATAGAATAATATAAATTATATAAAATTATTATGTTGGGAGGAATATCTATTAATGTCGTATATGTAAAAAAGAAACACTCCTTTAGAATTTTATAAATAATATTGAAAATGACCCTTTCAAAAAAATTAGAAATATTCTTTTAAAAAATTGTAAAAAAACATCAATAACATAAAATTTCCTTAATTAATAATTTGACTAAATTTAAAGGACTTTTTCAAAACAATTTTACAAAAATAGTAGCATATATGAAAAATATATTAGATCAAAATATAAATAAGATCAGAATTTATTTAAAATGATTCATTTCAAGATTCAACGCCAAAAGAGAGGAATATTTGGAATAAAATATGAAAATTACATAATTATTTAGAGGATAATAATATTTATTTGGTTGATAACTGATTTATTTTAATATTCCATCAATGGAAATAATAATAATCCAAAAAATGATATTGTAAGATATTTCTTTACCATTTTTATAACATTTTAATTATAACCCATTGAAAATTTAAACAAGGGTTAGAAAATTAATCATCATAATAATGTATATATATATATTCATTTTAAATACCTAAACATTGAATTGTGTTCTCTATATAAATGTAAATAGGTGTATAATACCAAATATGTCCCAATAGAGTTGAAATGGCGATGAAATCTCATTCCTCGTGTTAGAATTGCCTCATAAGGGATTTAAGACTCTTTCATAAAATATTTAAATTTATTACATATAAATTATGGAACCATATATTTATATATTATAGATTATATTATCCATTTATATCATCTTAACACCAATTTATTTACAATATTTAATTATTATCATTATTTCATGTATTAACTGCTTCGCTTTTCTGGAAAATGTTGTTTCGGGCGTTCTGATGAATTTAAATTGAATATTTTTACATAATATCAATAATATTTATCATTATATAAATATCATATATAATAATTGTATAAAAAATTACTTTCATCCATATAAGGAAAATACATAAAGATTAATTGAAACATTCATGGTAATGGTAGTTCATACAGATGTATGAACATTGTCTTCACTTTACGAAAGATTAAATAAAAAAATGTTAAATAATAATTAAACTTTAAATAATAATTATAATAATATATATATTAATTAAATTTATCCTTATTATTATCTATGTAAATCGGAAATGAAAATCAAATCACATCGCTTTGTGGTGGTGGCAGTACACACTTACGCATGAGTAACGTTATCGTTTTACAATAGATTAGAGACTAAGAAGGTAGATTTGATATTATAATTACATGAGAATAATTATTTAAAAAACAATATATATATATATATATTAATTGTTTTCATTTTTATAACATTACATGTGATTTTTTTAATTGAAAACAAATTACATCAGTACACGAGGCTGTAGTTCTATATACACATAAGTGATGTTTTGTTTCTCATTTGACCGTAAAGGAAATGGATAAATATTATTAAATAAATAAAAAATTATTATTATATTGTAGATATCATTTTTATCATATTTTAATTGATAGGACTCAATTGATTATTGTAAAAAAGGAAGAAAAGGGAAACTTCTTGGTGAATATGATTACCTCTTCTTTGATAGATCTTCTCTTAAGGGACATTGGGTTTTTTTATTTTTGGATGACTAGTACCTCCAAAAAATTGATATTTATGATGAAAATAATATTTTCCTCTTTTTTTTATTTACATTTCTGAATGTGTTTGAAATAAAAGATAGAATGGGTGTCCTTTTTAAGAGATGGTAGGGGAACTCTTGTAATTATTAAAAATATTTAAAAATAATAAACCCACAGTCCTGTCCACATAGTTCCAAAATTAAATTGATAGGAAATTAATTTTGAAATTTATAAAATAAAAACATATAATGAAATTTATATAGGTTTAGACATCTTTTTAAACCACATATTTTTAATTAACTCATTTGTTAACCATTTTTAACATTCCCTTGGAAAAAACTATATCAATTTTACAGGGTTATAATTTTACAGAAAATGTTACAATTAAATATCAAATGGAAGAGGGATGATATTTTTGTACATAGATTATCCCCCATGTCCTCTTTTATTTTTTTATTTTTTTTAAACAATTTCATAAAATATTATATTGATAAAATATTTTTAATTTCAATTTTGACACTATTCATTTAATTTGACTTCAAATATATTAAGAAAAATATATAATTGGAAAATAATCATTTAACAAGACCCAAATATGTAATATGTATCTATAAAATTCCATGGTCATGATAATCTGTCCAAATTTAAATACATTAAATATTTTTAATATTATTTATTTTATATTTTTATTAATTGAAGAAATATTATGTTAACATCGTGTAGTCATTTAAGGTAATTATTCAATCAATAAAAATTTAAAATAAATTACCAGGATAAAAAATACTACTTTACATTTAAAATGAACATTTAAAACCTGATATTACCTATTTTTATCTTGTTGGAAAATTATTATAGATATAAAAGTAAAGAGTATGACCTTTTGTTTTACTCCATTCATAAAGTAATATAAAGGTCAATATCAGATAACAATGGCACAAAGTGTCTATATTTTCCATATTTGGATGGAAATAGAAGAAAGAAACACCTCCAATAGTAGAAATGAATGTTATAGATTAATTTAAGGCTTTGTTGTAAATATTTAACCATTTTTTACCCATTTTAACCTTACTGAGGTGGAAAATATCAACTAAGGGTAGTATTCCTAATATTAAAAATAAAAGGTACCTACATACCAAAATTCAAAATTCAAAATATGGATTCCATATTTTCAAATTAAATTCATTTTAGGTGAATAAATTACTAAAATATAGACACACAAAATGAAATGAAGAATAGTTTTTTAGAAACATTCATCTTTAGGTCCAAAATGATCATATACCAAAATTAGGTATAATTAATATTAAAATGTAATTAATTATATTATTTATAAATAAATATTCCTTTATTTAATTTATTATTAAACTCAAATCATTATGGGTGTGTTTCAATTAGAATTATTTCTAGTTTTCTAAAAATCATTGATTTTAAACTATTCACCAAAAAGTAAATCTCTATAAAAAAGTACGAAAATTTAAATCTATGATAATATTGACATCATGAATTTAAAAATAATATGATTTTCATATAATAATACTTCAATATATTATCACGGTTCACTTAAAATTGTTTTTTTGTGTAAAACAACCAAACAATGAAATTATATTTATTTAATGAGTAAATATATCATAAAATATCAGGGTATAATATTATACCCCCTTAAAATAATTATACCCTAAAATTCCATAAAAATGATAAAAAAACTAAGTAAACTTATGACTCATCACATCCTATGTTTCCCACATAGATCCCTCAATTTTTTAATTTCACAACAAAACTTTGATTAGCCGAGTGGTCTTGTTTTGTAGCACATTCTCAGAAAGATACAAAATCTTCATTGGTTGTTCCTCATAAGATATATCATTCTTCAATGGTAGTGCCTTTTAGTTTAATATATGTTATGGAACATGTATTACCTTCTTAGAAAATGTACGTGGAGCATATCATGAACATGAGTGAGATTCAGTAGAAGTGTCATGCGAAAAGATACCTTCCTCATACAATTAAGAATTTTATAAGGATTGATATATATATGGATTAGATTTCTATTCTTCCTAAATATAATAAAATTATTAGAAGGATATATTTTAAGGAATATCTTATCACCGTCATTTAACTCTAGATCACACTGATGCTTGTTAGCATAACGTTTTTGTCAACTTTGATATTCCCATTTTTTCAATTGAATGGACATAAAGATCTTTTCAGTTTCCTTAGCTAGATCATGTCAGAATATATTTCATTATCTAACTTAATCCAAACATGTTTGAGCCCTTCATTTTCTTATATAGAGGAATTTATAAGGATCTATCTAAATTCTCAAGTGAAATCCATTATTGTAAGATATTTTTACCAAAATACTATATTGATCCAAAACACCTTTGAAATCCATAGATCAATCTCTTAAGATAAAATCAAGATTTTTAATGGTCAAATCATAAAGAGAATTTGATTGAGGATGATAATTAGTTCTGAAACACAACTTATTATCTAGATCTGGGTGAAGTATTGTCCATAATATTAAGGTAAACCTCGAATCCTGATTAGATGTAATTGAGAGTGGTACTCTATGACATCTCACAACTGCATTAATGTATAGAAAAGTTAGATTATTGAGACAAAAATATATTATAATAGTTAAAAATAGACTGATTTCATAATTCAGTTAAATTAACACAAAATGAAATTATTCCCTTTAAAATTTTATGGGTATTTTAATGAGGAAATACATGGTAATGTTCAACCATTTCCATTCTAGAATTTGTAATGGTTGTCACATCACCTTATAATTCTTTCTCATAGCCATAAATTAATGACACACTAAAAATTGGAATACATATTCTACAATATACCTTTTCATTTTATCTCACTACAAATATTATTTCGTATCTTTATACAACTTTATACTTTAGGTATGAATAGAGCATGATGAAATACATGATTTAGAAAATATATCCTTCTTGAAATATAATATTGATGGAACATGAACTCAAATTATAAGTCTTATAATTCCTGCATGATCTTAGTTTAACTCATGAACATTCCTCACCATATTATGTAATTCTACATTTTACTCTTGATTTTTATGCATCCTCACATGGATAGATAGTTGAACATTAATCCGAGAAAGATATAGTTTTTTTCCATTTCCTAAAGATTTCATTATCCAAAATTGAAAAATACATAAATATTGTATATCATTAAATCCCTATAAATGAAAAACAAGAACGATCATTCCATGTTTGATCACCATCCACCTTGATCTAATTCCATGGGTAGTAATGTATTGATTATTAATAATATATGATCAAATCCAACCATCTTACCTAGAGTATATAAACTATATCTTCATATATAAAAACTTCAAGATTTTATGGTATGTATATATTTCACACAATTCAGCTTATAGATAATGACTCCATTTTTTAAATGTAAATGTTATCATTTCTATCACTAAATCTTGAGATTGGTAATTTTTCTCATGAATCCTTAATTAGGGAGAGAATAAGTTATCACCATATCATTGTGCATAAGGGAGAATCCTAGTCCCTTCATTTATGTATGAAAATAGATCACAAACCCTTCTAAATTTTAGCTTAGTGTAAGAAAATTCACATTGACCAACCCTCAATTAAATTCATTGAATATCTTGTCACATTCATTTATGCAAAATATTTCAACCCCCTTTTGAGTCAACATAGTCAGTGGATTATAATTTCACCATAAATATTTCAAAAAACATCGATATTATCCATGAAATCTAGGAAAAAAATGAATCTCAATTATTTTGGTTAGTCTATGAAATTATTTAATTACTATTGTCTATTAAAGATCCACTTATATAATATCCATTGAAATTATATAACACATGAATGAGAATTGTTTTAGAAAATATTCATATTTGGTAAATTTCATATACAACTTATCCTTCCTTAGGACTTTATTACAATTGTAAAATATTCTTCATTATTTTCCATTCCCTTTATACATATAAGAATATAATCTAAAAATACTAAAAAACACTAATCAAGGTAATCACTAAAGAATGTTCATTAAATCCATAATGATTTCATGATCATTTGTAAGACCAAATGGAATTACATTAAATTCATAATTAATATACCTTGTACATAATTCTATCTTGCATATATCGTATATCATGACCCATAGCATATGTTATCCATATTTCAGACCAGTCTTGGAAAAATAATGATCTCTCAATAGTTGCTCAAATAAATCATTGATACGGGGTAGATGATACTTTTTCTAAATTGTGATATTTTAAGGTTCTCATTAATAAATGAAAAAGATCATTGAAACTTCTTTCTCATTAAAAAAAACTTGTTCACCCCATGGTGAAGCACTAAGATTAGTTAATCCCTTATCTATAGTCTCCTACATATTATTCTTTAATTCCTAAAACTCAATGAGGGATATTATATATGGATTATTTGAAATAGGTTTATAACCAGGTATAGGTTCTATTAAAAACTCAACTTCGTGATTCAAGGGGATACTACGAATCTATTTCAAAAAGACATCGAAAAAATTCCACAATATATGTATATGTTCAATTATTGATCTTATAATCAACTATAAAAGATATATATCCCTCACAAATAGGTAGTACTAACCTTATAAGGGATAATATTTCCATTGGGAGTTAATGATCACCGTCACACTGAAATACTATCATAGGTTAATTCATAATCTCTAATATTACTTCCATTACTTATCAATTAATAAGCGTCTTATACTAATAGACCCAATATATTACCATAATTACATCAAAATCAACTATAGTAAGAATGAATATATTTTCAAGAAGCACATTACTATAAATTTCTGTTATAGAGAATTTATATACATGACATGTGATCATCCTACCATTTGGATTTTTCATTATAAACTAAACATTTAATCATTAAGGTAGTGATTGAAAACCTTATAAAATTTGTTAGATATAAAAGAGTGTGTAGAACTAGAATCAAAAAAACATTTTCACTTCTAGAGTGGATGGTTAGTGTAACTTTCACCACATCACTTAAAATATCAACATCGATTTTACTAATTCAATATGATTGACCTTATCCCCTTGGATTTTTTTGGAATGTTCCCTTGATAAATGGGGAAATAGTTTCAATAATGACCTATCTCTTTAGAGGTAATCCATTAGACAATATAAATTTCTTTATTTACATTATATTCATTATCCGTATAAAAATTTTCATTATACTTATAAAAAACCCTCATTCCATTCACGAATTTTATATGATGTTTATTTCCATAATTTTTACATGTTAGAAATATCTTCCTTCCCATCATTTTATTTGACACAATCTCTTATTCTTGGTGCTATGTTCCCCTTTTCTTCTCTTGATTTCCCCTAAAGATATAAGATCTAAAAATTTCTCTATCAAACTTAAGGGATCTTGCTACTATATCATCATATAATAAAAATAATTGAGAAACTTGTACCCTTCAGAGACTCAGCATAACCCTATTAATTAAATATTCAATATTACATTTCTAATTATGTATTTAGTACTAATAACGCATTGAAAATATAGTAATATTATCCTAAAACAATAAGGCTTTTTAGTCTTCCTTTTAATTTTAATTTTGAAAATTTCTCTTCATTTCATCTCGTTTTTCATGGGGGAAGTATTTCCCAAAGAATATCACTTTTAAATTTCTCCATTCCATGCTTTCTATTTCAGAAAATTCTTTAGTGTTATGGATCAACAACCACCATTAATTAAAAACCCATCTCAAACAAAACTTTTCCCAAATAAACTTCTCACTTTCATTAAATCCCAAATATAGGAATATATTTTCATGTGAATAAATACATTAATCAAAAACCAATGTATTTTTATTTCATTAAAAATGGAGGTTTCTCTCACATGAATATATCCAAAATAGGAGAATCATGTTGTAGAATAACAACTTTCTCAATTTGGGAAAAGTTATTCATTATAACATGAGTATATTCCTAGATATTTCAATGATTTTCTTAGTTCCAACACCAATTATATTGGATTTTTTAGTAGGGAAACCCATTCATATAATAAGTGTGAAGATTTTGTTTCTTCCTTTTGAAAATAGAATTAAAAAATGGTAGACACTAAGTTGGATCATAATCATAATTAAGATTAATCTATAAAACAAAAATCCCTCTAATAGTAAAATTTCTCAAAAACTATAAGGGATTATCATAATTCTCATTATAGTATGTTAAATTAATATATAATTATCACGGTTTCTAATAAACTTCCTCTGACTCCAACTATAAAAAACGCCACCCCTTGTAACTGATAGTTTTTTTTCAATTTTTTTGATTCATATAAGATAATATAGACCTCAGAATGTATAATTGATTAATTTAGTTGGAATAAAAAACTATAAACATATATAATTCCAATATTTTATAAAAATATATAAAAAATCATAAGAAACATTCACACATCATTAATACTATTTACAATATCATTCTTCAAATCCTGATAAAATGAAAAAAATAAAGGGTGATATTAGATACTTACTAAGGGTTATGTACAAAAATTATATATCATGATTAAATAAGTAATCTAAAATTGGATAAGGTAAATAAATGAAAACAAATTCTGTTTAATCAATAACCTGAGCATTTATTGTATCAATGGATAATATCATTGTGGTAATATCATGCTTAATAATAAAAACAATTATCATTGAAGGAACAAATTTATGTTGGAATTCATGACTTCAAACATCATGATATATTTATAATCACGACCTTGTTCCAATACAAGTTAATTGATTAGTTAGTATACACCAAAAAACCCATTTAATAATTTTTTCCAACTTGTTTGTCTCATCAGACCTATCGATGAATTTAGAGGATATATATAACTGGTCATCACCACTCAATAAATGTCCACTACATTCCATAAATATTTAATGATAAATATAATTAAATATCAATATACCCTCTAAAAAATATGAATATTGAGTAAAAAATAGATAATATGAGGACTCCTCCAATTAACCTAATAAATTTCATAGTAAACCATCGTATTTCGAAATAGAATATGATATAAGAAATAATCAAATCCATAATAAAATGAATATGTATACATAAAAGAAATGTAATTTCAAAGGAAAAATGGTGATAAGAAAGTGAATTTTTCAAGATAAATACAACGACAACAAAATAAATAAGATTTATAAGATGGCTATCTATTCATCGGAAATATAGTTTTAGTAAAAAAATCACACCCTTAGGAAAAAATTGAAAAAATGAACGAAAAATATTAAAATAACCTTCATTAAATATTTTTATTTGTAAAACATTTTAAAACATTAATAATAATCCATATAATAAAGAATAGTTATGTTAGTGAGAATATATGGTAACACCATTCATGTTTAAAAGAAATATTCATTTTTGATTTTGTAAAAAAAATTAAAATGACCCTTTCAGGAAAAAATATATATTCTTGACCAAAAGAGAACTAAGTTCTTATTTTCTTTTAAATGTTTCATTTCTTGACTCAATTTTGAAGTAGAGGAAGATTGGAATAAAATATAATAACTCCTTAAATATCCAATATATAAGAATATATATGGAATTTATAATGGATATATTATAGGATTAAATTTTGGAAAATAAGAACTATCCCAAAAAATAGATTATAAAATTAATCCATACCTATTTGGTAAATTTTAAATTATAAACCATGAAAGTGTAAGAAATAATTGTAACTTTAATAATCATTAATAAATATATTTTCATCATAAATACATCACAGGGATATTATATATACCAAATAAAATCATATAGGTGCACAATACCAAATATATCTCAACAGAGTGAAAATTGAGACCAAATCTCTTACCTGAAGTTCGACTTTAGTCATAATAGGTTTTAACCACATGTTAAATAAATTTAAATTTTTTATAAATACATAATAGAACTATATAAATATATATAATATCATATATAATCTATTTATAATATATAATCCCCATTTGTTCACAATATCTTATTACTAGCATTGTTTCATGTGGTAACTCAATCATTTTTTTGAAGAATTATTATTCTATAGTTCTGATCCTTGTACATTGAATATCATCCGAAAATATATATAATTTTTTCCATGATATAAATATAACATATATTTATTATATACATATTTTTATTCATCCAATAATATATAGATAGAAAAATGTGCTTACCCAGTTCATGGAGACAGTAGGTTGTATGTACAAATGAGTGTCATTTTCAGTCTTCTAAAATGGAATGAAACAATGGTAAACAATAATTAACCTAAAAATAATCAATATTATTTAATATATATATCTTATATATAAATTAAATATATCCCTATTACCATTCATGTAAAGTATGAAGAAAAATAATAATCACATCACTTCAGGGAGGATGTAGTCCACAAGTTCACATGAGTGATATTGTCATTTTCCTATATATTATATGGTATGAAGGTGGATATGATATTATAATTCTAAAAAATATATTATTTAAAAAATATATTACTTATTTGTTAGTTCTATTTTTACAACAATGAATGAGAGGTGGTATTATAAAGCAACTTACATTAGTTCGCGAAGAAATAATATGCCATACATTGAAGTGATGGTTTTATTAACCACTATATGGAGAAGAATATGAATAAAAAATTATTCTATAAAAATAATATCGTATTAGTATATTGTATATACTTTTCTTGTTATATTGTAGTGGGAATTTGATAATTGAAGTTGGTAAAGGATGAATAAAAATGAGAGTCATAGTGATGATGATTACCTCTTGTTTGTAAGTTCTCCTTTATATCTCCTCTTCAAGAACTTATGGGTGGTATTTTGGGAAAATAAACAACACCAAAATGGGGATAGGTATTCTTATAAGAGTATTGTTCTGGGGTTGGTTAATCTAGAAGGACCAATTTGTTTTAAATAAAATTGAGTAGAGGGGTCCTATTAATAAACATGCATTGAAATATTATAAGGGGATAATATATATCTCTACATTTTTTTAAATAATTAAATTATAAAATTATAAAAAATATAAATGTTTTTATATGATTATATAGTTCTTAAGAATAAATTAATACATAATTTCTGGGTTATTCATCTTAATATTTTTTTGAGACATGTATGTTGCTTTGAACATATTTATGCTTATAGGGTGTATATACTACCCCTTTGAGATTTTATGTCATGAATCCTTCTTAATTCAAGGTATTAAGTTCTAAAATTCGAAATATTTCATCCAAAATATTTTTATTCATTTGTTTCCAATGTGGTAAGGGTTTATTATCTCAAATTTTCTTCATTGGAATATATATTGTGTTATAATCCTATATTATTTTATCAGCTATATTTACCACCCCTTTAATATTTTATTTCATAAACCACTTTATTTTCCTGATTTTTAGAGTCTCAATTGAAATAATTTCTTCCTTGAGGGTTATAATTCAAAATTTACCATACAAGTAGGGGTTCTAGGTCATAATATCATTTTTATAGATATTGGTTATGCTTAAATTTCCAATAATGAAATTATATAAGATAACTCTCAATATTCTTATTTTTTTTTCTCTACTGTTTATTTCTTATTATTAAATATTTCATTTCATTTTCCTCAATGTAAGTACTCAAGAGAGTGAAAAAAAATTTATGGAAAATTGACTTTATTTCTCTCTTCGACCAGGAATCTTTTTCTCCCATATCAGAATTTTATTTAAAATATTTTTCAAGATTTTTTTCCATTACAAAATTATATTATTATGTAACTTTTACCATGTTTTAATTTCTAAAAACATTAAATGAAAGCTCATTATTGTTTTATGAACATTATACTTTTGACTTTTTACTTAAAATTTGAAAGATATATTTTTTTAACTTACACCATATAAATATCTTTTTTTTCATATTAACACCTCTTTCCATTGAATCTTCCTTTATAGGTTTCCATGGTTCATTTCAAAGAAAACTATTTCCCACAATAATTTTAAAATTTTTATATTTAAAATAATTAATTTGAAAATGAAAATGGTATTTTCCCCACGAAATTATTTAGGGATATTTTAATGTTAATTTCGTCCTTAACAACATCATTTTATATTCCTTATTTATTTACTATTGATATGATACAATTTCACCATATTTGTTCTTTATATGGATGGTTTATGATTATGATTATGACATAAAAATGTGACTCTTTTTCTTTTCAACAGATTAAGCTTTCATGTAATGATAAATGTTTTCAATATATTGTAGCATACATATATGAATGTATCATGATTATGTGTCAGGTTTGATTTTTATAGAACTTCCATGCATTGGGTAAAGTTTAATGTTTCAATAGATAAAAGGGTATAAAAGAGTTCTTCCAAATCACAATAGAGGGTATAAAAGTTTTTATTACATGCCCTATAAGGTAAAACAAGAGGTTATCCCAAGCCAAAGCAGGAATAAAGGTTGTTAACACAAGCCTAGAATTTGATAAATGACTTTATGGGTAGCCATAACATAATATTTATTTGATTCAAATTATTCCACACATTATTCAATTCTTTATACATGATATTATTATAATGTTTTACTCTCATGAATCATGTTATTTGATTAATTTTTGTTTCATGTATATTGAATTCCCAATATTTTTTCTATTCCTCATGATGATATGAATTGTTGGGTATGATTTTCAAATGATGTGGTCATGTTTTCATACCCTTAATCTCATGATTTAAATATATACGATCATTAACTATGATATAAATTTTTACAATTATAGAGAATCTAAGATCATCCTTTCTTATGTTTCATTCTACCTTGGATATGAATAATTTTATTATATATGATATATATAATAAGGGTAATAGTTGTGAAAAAATAAGTTGGAGATGTTGTAGATCTTTTATGTTCCAATTGTGTATGTATCGAGGTTTCCAAAGATACTAAACATTTAAGGTTTTGTTATAGATCATAATGATATGTAATGAAAATTCATCTACTAAGATTTATTATTTATGTATACAAAGTTTGTGTAGCCATAGTTGGCATTAGAGTGGTATTTAGTTATTTTTGGAATCTAAGATGATAAAGCTTTAGTGATAACCCTTAGGATATGTCTCAGTATATGATAACATCATATATTATGGTAAATAAAGGAGAATTGTTTTTCGATAAAAAAGATTCATATTAAGATACTATAAAGTGGATGCAACTATGGTATTGATTCACTATGGGGTAAAAACTATAAATATGGACGATTGAGTATTAATTAAATCATCACCATTGCACATTGAGTGAGACTAAGACTACTCACCTAGTTATACACACTCATGAAATATTCTTGAGTTAATTCATATTTTATTTGTTAACTATTATGAATTATTTAAATAGATGATGAACATAGATAACCTATTTCAAACCTATGGAGTCAATAATTGAATGGAAGGTTCCATGAAATTAATATTATGTGAATGATTTTTCATGATTATATGATTTCTCCCTATGATTTTTATAGTTCATACTATTTTTTTTATTTTTATTCAATGGATAGAACTTAAAAGGAATCATGTTAAGGATGCATATGATAGATGATTCAATGATTGTACTCATAAACAACCAAATTAAATAGGGGAGAGAATGTGAAAGATTTGGAGTATTCATAACCATTTATCTCAACATATAGTTATTAGACTAAACATATTTGACTTTATAAATGAACAAAATAAGAGGAAAATTCAGTTTCATGAAGACCGTAGATCAAATAAAATTTATGCACCTACATGTTGATAATGTTGTAAGAATCATCTATAGAAATGTCTAAAATTAATGGGAATATATTTAATATGTATAAAATAGGGCCATAAAGTTGTTCATTGTCAATAGAAAATGAAGTTTCTAATTAATGAGATGGATAAGAATAATGGTTTTGATAAGGGTTCATTAATGTTTTATTTTTTTAATATGTAATGTATAGTATTTATGAAAATCAAAGTCCAATGGTGATGGATTTAGAAGAGGATTAGCATAGTTGTATGAGTATAATTTGTACTATTAATGATGTAGATACTATGAATGAAATTTGAAAGGTATGAATTATTTTAATAGTATTGATTATGTCAATAGTAAAAAGCATAGATAAGCTGATATTGATAAATATTAGGAAATGATTAATATTCCATATTATAGGAACGAATAATTAAGGAATAAGAAGATAAATCATGGTTAAATGATTGTAAAGACATTTGAACAATTATATTTTTATTTTTTTGGGTTTAGATAATTATTATAATTTCAATGATATTATGGTGTGCTCTAAATTTTTTTAGGGATAATGAATCATTAAAGGATTTTTTCTATAGTATTTTTTCATTAAGGATTTGAAAGAAAATGTTTAATGATACTAATAACCTGGAAATGTGTTTCCATAATAAGGTGATATTTTTGGAAAACAAATTATTGAAGGATAAATAACTATAATATGTGTTAGATATTGAGATAATAATTTTTATTTATAATAAGAACATAATTTATACTGATAAAGTAAATATTATAGTTTTATTGGGCTTAAAATCTATTAATGATTTGATGAAAATGTGGTTTTTGTTAACTTTTATGATGATCATTTTATTTATGGATATATAGAATATGGTTGATGGTCTGGGATTTTATTTAATGAATTAGGGTAGAGTTTATTTTCAAAATCATATATGTTTTTTTTTTTTGAGGTTTTTTGGGTATTCAGGTTATTAGCAATTTTTTGATGAATTAATGATCAAGGTATCCACATGTTTGGTGTATGACTTAATAGATAATTTATGTTGTTCGGGGATTAAAATTAAGTTAATTTAAGAAATTTAGTCAATTTTTTTTCTAGTTTTTACATTATCTATATGTATTAATTGAGGAGATTTTGAATCTATATATTTATGGAAGGAATTAGATAGATCATTGGTAATTATTATTGGAATATTTTAGAATAATCCTTGAAATGAAAGTTTATTTATATTGTTTATCTTACCATATACTACGTAATTTTAACAATTGAATATTAAAATATGAATATCTTTTAATCCTTTTATGGATTTTGTGATATATTAAAGATTATTTTAGTTATTTAGCAATGATAACTTCATGTAGTTCATTAAATGTTTGAATATGGCTTGAAAATAGTAAGAATTAATTGAAACATGGAGCAAAAGGATGGAATTATGTTTATGTATTTGAATAAATCAAGTAAGTATATTTTATCATATTATATTGTAAATGAATTACTTAAATCAAGGAAAAAGGATATTTATAATGAAAATATTTTCCTTTTCATAATTATTTCTAAGGGGTTTATGGTTATGTTTATATGTCACTAAGTATTGGTTTTGTATTCATTATTATTTTCATGATATTTATCTATCAATATATTTTATACTTTGGGAATTATCTTTCCACTCTATTTTAAAATTTTCACTTCCAACTAATTTTATCCTTATTTAGGAACCTAATTATGTAGTATTTTAGGTTTCAATGTCTCAAAATTTCATTTATTTAGTTTTAAATTACATGGAATTATTTCAAGACCACATGCTCTGAAGGAATGTGATTCTAAGGCTTGATGATCCCAGAACGTAACTTTGAACTTTTTTTATGGTACATTCAGTAAATGTGCAAACGAGTATTTCTAAATTTTGAACTGGTGCTCGGGTAAAAAATATGAGGGTATCGTTGCACTCAAAAGGTCATGATTCACCTAGAAATGACTCAACTTTGTCCAGCAAGGGCCGAACAAAAAATTTTATTTTCATACTTTTTGAGAAAAATAATAAAATAGCTTAAAAAGATATTTTATTTCATTTCTCATCGATGAGTGACAACACGAAGCCACCACAAAGCAGCGACGAGGCATCAACAAGGCGCATTAATGGTGATCATTAATGGATCATTAAACAGTAGTGTAGAAACTCTTTAATACTGTGTAATAACCAAATAACATGACGTCAGAATGTAACAGAAGCACTGAAACATGATTTCTTTTTAATAGTTGACGTGTTTGTGGATTGAGGATTAAAATGTGAGAATTACCTAACTAACATCCAATGTATTTCCTTCCAATGAAGAATGATGAACGCTAGAGGGACTTCATCTACTTCAATGTACTTTGAAGAATGATAAACACCATTTACCTCTTGGACCCTCAAGGACGAAACGTAGTGGCAAAAAACATCAATGAGGTTAGGGTTTGTTTTATTTTAATGTTTCCCCGTTCTTTATTATAAATGATGAATGCGGATTAACCCATGAATATATTATTCTGTTGATCATGTGTTCTTGTGGGGGTGTGTCATTCATGGGTTTTCTATTAACGATTAATTTTATTGTTGATAGAATTGCAATCCCAAGACTCCCCTTATTTAAACCTATAACACATAGGGCATGAGACGACACAAAAAAGGACCAACCCCCCTCAACCTTATGTGTTCCTGGTGGAGAACGTTTTGAACATCATCAAGGTAATTTTGAGGCCTTCACAAAGAAGGTGACACCCTACAGAGCCTGTAGGTGCCGACAGGTCAAAAAATGAACCACTGGAGCAACTTTGGTGGCCCGCAGAAGAAACCGACTACGTGCCGGCACTGGCAGCGGCAGTCGATAGTGGCCCGCAACAGTACATCTGTCGGTGAACCATGGCAGCAGGAGGCCACATATGGCTAACCAAGATGGCATGGAGGTGGCACATGTGTCTGTTCCACTTGGGCAACCTAGTGAGCTATCGGCACACGACCATGGTGGAAGGGAGGCTATGACCCGTCAGCTGAGGCAGGTGCTGGACGCGGCGCAAGGCAGGTGCCATGTTGAAGGAGAAGCTCACTCCTTGTGGGCCACATTTGGACAGGGGAGGGGATGGGGGATGACTATTGCATCCCTAATGCAAAACACCTGTCACAAACCATCCTAGGTCGACCCTGAACTGGTCACTCGATCCGGTCCATGGGAAGGCCCAAAAGGCATTCCTGATCCCCAGGGGCTGGCAACTAGTGTCGGGCATCGAAACCTAATCTCTGGTAATTATTTGGCCCAAAATATAATAAATAACCAAGAATAAATAGAATAATAAAACCGAAATCGTATAGTGGAAAAATAAATAGACAGAACAACTCAACATACCACCATGTGACCATCCAGGTCACCTCCCAGCCAAAGGATGACCTTGCTCCAATAATGAGAAACTCAACCAAGAAGACCTGAGCAAAGGAAACCTACAACTGAAATGATAAAATAGGTGTGAGAAAAAAAATTCTCAGAAGGATTTCTAAGATAAACCATAGAATCCAATATCTCCTTTTCCAAAACAATCCATTAACACAAGTTTTAAATACAGCTATAAAAGTAATTTTTCACATTTTAAAATAAGAAACATTATTCTCCCATTTTAAAATCCAACACCCTATACAGATCATTTCAAAAACCCATAAGTCATTTTATAACAAATTTCCAAAACAAAGAAAACTAAGGTAGTGATAAAAATAATCAGATAAAAAAGAAAGAAAAGAATCTAGTACAACATAAAGTAAACAAGAAATATGATAAAAAAAACCATCGGTGATCCTAAACATCCCTACAAGTCCCCCCATACATTCTCGATTTCAGAACCACCATCCGGTGTATGGTGAAGATCATAATTCTATAGCAAACTGGCCTCCATTAAAACTAATCCATCCAACAGAAAATCCTACCTGAGCTAATAACCAATCCAAGAGGTACCAACCCGTCTAATTCGGGTTGATCAACAACTATCACTTGATCATCTACAATACACCCAGGAACCCATGGTGATTATAATAATACTATGTATATAGAAGGCCCTTGCACATATCACTCATCTCACCGCACTTGTCTACCCTAAACCCGAACACCAATATATGATAACCCATAAAAGGTAAATCCCTCCTATAGAGGTGACCCATATTTATATACATAGATTTTATATCACACAAAGGTGTCGACCAGGCCTTCGCATCATTCAATAATTAAAAACATTTGAAACTTTTTACCAAAAAATAGAGTTTCCAAACATGCATATGCTCAAATATTTCATTTCAACCCATTTTGGAAACCACAAAAGAACCCAAAGTCATTTAAAAATCAAAAATAATTTTCAAAAAATTACCACTCCCTTTTCAAATAAACCCAAATGCCCACCAGAACATTTTTCACTCTTGATTCTCATTTCAAACATCAATTAATAAATCATTCACTCATTTAGTAAAACATTTCCAAAGGGCTAAACAATGTCTTACATCGCGATCTCACCAAGTTCACATTTTATATCCATTTTAAAATAAAATACATACCCAAACGATTAAGAGAAAAATACTTTCACACTTTTCAAAAACTAACTTGCACCATTTAAACAATTAAAGAAAACACTTTCACCATTAAATAAACTACTGTGAAAAAAATCAATAAAAATCATTAAGAAGAACCACATGGCCTAAAACATAAACACTTACTCAAATATTCTTTTTTGACTAAATACACATTGGCGCCACACCAAAACACTGTTTTCAGTCCTTTCACAGTTAAATACATTTATTACATAGTTCATAAAACACTATAAAGTGACACACTATAGTTTTTCTTCAAATAACACACTTCATATCGCATGACGTGCTACAAATATAAGTCAATATATATTAAACATACTTGATAGGTGAGTTTGCACCAAAAAGTTTAATTGTAGAACCAGGAGCAGCCCAGTATATTTGGTTTCCCAAGATTGCATATGAATTTTTGCCCGAAAATGTGTTAAGGGCTACAATGAAATGGTGCAATTTTTTCCCTTGCTTATGTATTTTTTTCATTTGTTTGAATGTTACACTAGGCCAGGGGCTCCTTGGGCTTGCCCTAGGGCCGGCCCTGTGTAGAACATGCTAAACCAGTTAAACAGGTAAAAAGTTTCATCAAATAATATTTATATATAGAATCACCTACACACAATCGAAGATTTGTTTCAAAACTATTTGAAACTTTTTTAACTAACATGAAAACATTTCAATAAATTAGGTACTATACTTATGGATATGAAAAAGATATTTAAAAAATTATTTAAAACACACAAGTGTCGTGAGATGTGCGAGAAAGGAAAAAATTGGCGAACACCTAAATCAAAGGTGTGAAAACATGATGCCTCTTCCACGAAAGGTATAAAAAATCCTCACGGTCCCTTCGCACATCTTAAAACAATAATAAAAATGCACAATCGAACCCCATGGTGTTAGGGTTTTTCTATTTTGAATGAAAACCCCTAAAACTAAGTGAGAAAAAACTAGGGGGTGGTGTTGGAAAATGTGGGATCGCCAGAGAAGATTGTGGACATAAGGGGAGGTGCGGTCGGGAATCTACGACCAGAATAAAAGGGTTTTGGCTCCGATGAGAGGGAGGTCAGACTGTCGGGATTCTAGTGTTGCACTGTTGTCCATAGAAAAAGGGCGAGCGATGGGGAGTGCTAGGATGGTGTGGTGAGGCCGATGCAGGGAGGCCGGTACGGCAGGGTCGGTGGGGTCCGAGGTGGCTGGGCTCGGGTTCAAGGGCAGGAGTGCAGAGGCCTGAGTCCCGAATTGGTGTGGAGTTCACAAGGCATGGGGAAGCGAGGGGTGTAGTTTCTTGGTACGCTGAGGGGGATGAGGTCGGCAGGCCACCGTCAGGGCGAGAGGCGAAGGCAGCTATGTGAAGCGCAGCGGAAGGAGGGTGAAAACCTAGAGGGGTCCTGGAAGGAGCATTACGCGGACTAGGGGGGCTAGGGTTTCGTACTTTTTTTAGTTTATAATAAAAAAAAAAAAATAATAATAATAATAAAACTGGAAGTAATATTAATAAAAATAACCATAATAATGGTAATAAAAATAATAAAAATTAACAATAATAAAAATAATTATAATTATAACAATACTAATAAAAATAACAATGACATCAATTGTGATGCAATAGTAATAATAATAACAACTTCATACTAATTATATTAGGAAATATTTTTGAAATAATTAAAAATATTAGTAACAGATATTATTAATAACAATATTATTATCTACAGAGTAATATAATTATTATTACATTTGATTCTTTTAATTCAACTTACTCACATAAAACATTATTTATTTCAACTATTAGACATTTTTTGGGAACATGGGTTGACTAGGAAGCTACTTCCCACTGTGCGGTTACAACACATGGGTCTGAAACCCACTAGAATTTTTAAATTACTAAAACTTTAAACTGGGGCTCGGCCCGAACCTTGGCGTGAGAACCCATAGCCAAAAATAATAAAATAAAAAATAATTTAATAGTCAGGTGTGATAATTCTCCCCGCCACATACACTTTTTTCCCCCAAAAGTCTTCCAGTTGAAAAATAGACGAAACAAGAATATGTGCTCGATTGAAACTGAAAGAAAACACAACACAAGATAACTGGAGAACATGATATGGTTCTACCCACCACAAGAACTCAACTAACATGGAAATTTAACACTCAGAAATACCACCCTGGGAAGGAGGCCAACACGAGAACTCCCAACCAATCCAAACTAACTTCTATATCATGAGCGAAACAACAATTTTGCTGAAACTTGGAACTCTCAACCCAGACCAAAAACCATAAATACTAGAGAAAAACCTCTTAGAAGAACATAACCCAACAGTAAACCCAGGAATAACTACAAACATATATTCTTCCATAGGCACTTACATCTCCAAAAGAACACAAGTGAACCAAGATCAACCCATACAAGGTTCAAAAACACTTTTGAGGAAACTGCACGATTCAGAAAACTACATCCACACAAACATGACTACCTGGATTATAATAGGATGATTCCATCATAACTTCACTACAAAACATTGAAATTATAACATCAAAACATTAACTACATAAAAACATGAACAAAAAGACTTAAAATGTTCCAGTACCAACACGGAACACAACTCCCAAACCGAGGCTTCACACCCTCGACAGCTCCTAATTGCATGTGTGCTTCACCCCAAGACCTTTGGTTGGGGCTCTAATGGATGAAGCATCAGCTTCATCATATTCAGGAACTATAATCCTATGGTCACAGCTTCTTCTTAAGGAAACGATTCTTAAAAAAAATTTCTAGATGACCCAGACACCCGCAAGGAAGGCACGTCCTCGGAGGGATGCAACATGATGGCTTAGTGTTCCTTAAGCATCCACACTGATGGCACACCACGAATGGTCCGACGAACTGGAAGCTAGAACCACTATAGTGGACTCTATAAGAATAGGCCCCTCCATTACATCCTACTTGCCATATGGGAAACCTTCACAAGTAACTAGAAATGCTGGATTTCTATGAACCTACACACTAGAGACCAACTCATCTAAGAACACCTTATTCATCATCTTCTCAAAATTATGGTCCTTAGAAGGGACAACCCACTCCATGGTCTCTAGACGAAGACTCCGAAAGAAGAGTGGAGTCTTCATCAAATCCTGTGATGCTACCTCTAAAGAAAGGGACACTATTTACTTGAAATAATCAATATAAGTCTTCACCGTCCATTGTCCTTATTGAACATGCATTAGTTCTTTCCATTTATTCATCTTCACCTCTTCAGGTATGAACCACCAGACCAAGATGGATTTAAATACACCACACACCATCCCAACATACAATGATGGGGGGGGGGGTGAAAAACTCCATTTTTTCTATAGATGGACCTTTAAATAGACCCAAAACAGCACACACTCTGATAGATTCTGGAGTTCCCAATACCTTGAAGATGCACTCAACATCTTCAAGACACTCGGTTGCTTCTAACGGACCCTAATCACCGTGAAGGAAAGGAAATGTCCAAGAAGGTCCAAAAACTAGGCTTGAGTTATCATAAACCTTAGGGACCTCTATGGGTGGCATTTTCTAAACAACATATAAAACACAGACCCAAAACCAATATCGAATCAATGTATAATAAAAATTAACACTGTGATCCAAAATGAGTGGCTCAAAAACCAAATAAATAAAAATACTATCGAAAAGTCTCTTTTCCTTTTAGATTTCAAATTTTCCTTCATTTAAGGCCACTTTCCAAATACCAAACCCATTTTTCAAACCAAATTCTCTTTACTAAAGCATTTCCCCTTTTTAAAATCACTTTAGAAAAACAACATCATGCTTTTAATTCCAAGTACACACCCCAGTAATCCCATGTACCATTGCACATGTCTTTATCTACTTTCATCCATACGTACCAACACACACTTCTCATGTATCCCCTCACATGTGTAAGCATTCATAAAGATTACTTGATGCTGTACCCAAACCATTTCTCTACCAGTTCCAAGGAAGAATCATTTTTTTACACCAAAAAATCGGTTTTTAAACCCATTTCACAAATTTAAATCCATTTAAAAGAAATCATTATCATTTCAAGAAACCTTTTTCATTTTCAAAAGTTCACTTACACCAAAATAACCAAGACGAAACTCAACTTACATGAAATGACCGGAGTGAGGGGATAGTAGTCATGCTTAACCTGACGACATGGTAGTAGGTCATTCCCCATGTAAGCTTCAACAATTAGGAGGAACTTAAACCGTGTACTCGGGCTCCACATGGGTCACTACTCCATTTGATATCATGATGTAACATAAAATTTCTTGTGTTTACATACCTCAATATAAAACAAATAAGAACGAAATAAGGACTCAATTCCCACACTACGACTGGAAACTTGAGGTTCGGAACAAGTGAGGGTTCATGGTGTCCTTCTCGTACCTACCTCTAGAGTCCTGGCAGTCCAAATCTACATCTACCAAACAACCTAAATTACAAGGGCCTCCTATTATTCCATTTTGTCTTGAACCAGCCCTAGTTGACCCAGAACCGGTCTCTCGAGCCAGTCTACAGCAATGCCCGAAGGTTGTTCCCAATCACCACGGGCGGGAAACTAATGCCACACATCGAAACCTAATCTCTAGGAATGATTTGGCCCAAAATATAAATAAATAACCAATAATAAATAGAATAATAAAACCGAACTCGAGCATCAGAAAAAGAAATAGATAGAACAACTCAACATACCTCCATGTGACCTTCTCGGTCACATCCCAACCAAAGGCCAACCTTGACCAAATAATGAGCAACTCAGCCATGAAAACCTGAGTAAAAGAACCTGTAACTGAAATGATAAAATAGGCGTGATAATAAAAATTCTCATTAGGGTTTCCAAGATAAACAAAATAATCCAATGTCACCTTCCCCAAAACAATCCATTAAAATAATTTTGAAAGAAAAATAAAAGTATGTTTTCACAATTTTAAATAAGAAACATTAATTTCCCATTTTAAAATTCAACACATAATAACGGTCATTTACAAAACCCAGAAGTCATTTAATAACCGAATTCAAAAACAATGAAAACCAGGTTAGTGCTAAAAAGAAATAGATAAACAAGTAAGAAAGGAATCTAGTACAATAGAAAGTAAACAATAAATATGATAAAAAACCATAGGAGATACTAAGCATCCCAGGAAGACCCCTATATGTAGTCAGTTTTGGAACCACCTGTCGGCATATGATGAATCTCTTATGTCTATAATCAACTATTCGCCCTAAAACTAACCAATCTAGTGGCAAAGCCTGACTGACCTAATAACCAATCCAGGGGGAACCAACCTGTCTAATCGGGGTTGATCAACAACTGTCATTCGATCATCTACAAGACGCCCAAGAACCCATGGTGATTATAATAATACTATGTAAGTAGAATTCCCTCACACACATGACTCATATCATCACACTTGGCTACCCCAAACAGGGACACTAATATATGATAACTTGTAAAAGAGAAATCCCTCCTATAAAGGTGACCCATACTTGTATCCATTGATTTCATATCACACAAAGGTGTCAATCGGGCCATCACGTCATAAAATCATTAAAACCATTTGAAACATTTTACCAAAAAATATAGTTTCCAAACAATCATACACTCAAAATTTCATTTCAATCCATTTCTAAAACCACACAAAGATCCCAAAGTCCTTTAAAAATAAAGAATCATTTTCAAAAAATTACCACTCCCTTTTCAAATAAACCCAAATGCGCACCGAAACACTTTTCACTCAAGTTTAAGACATCAAAAATCATTTTAATAAATCATTAACTCATTTAGTAAGACATTTCAAAAGTACCAAAAAAAGGCTTACATCGCTATCTCGCCAAGTTCACATGCTAATTCCATTTATAATAAAATGCATACCAAAACGCTTTAGAAAAACTACTTTCACACTTTTCAAAAACAATCTCACACCACTTGAACAACCAAAAGAACTATTTTCACAATTAAAGAAAACACTTTCACCATTAAATAAACTACTATGAAAAAAATCATTAAATAACATTAATAAGAAACATGTTCCCTAAAACACAGAAACTTACACAAATCTTCTTTTGTGAATAAATACACATTGACGCCACACCCAAACATAGTTTTCTATCCTTGCACAGTTAAATAAATTAATTACACAATTCATAAAACACTAGAAAGTGACACACTATATTTTTTCATCAAAGAACATACTTCAAATCACATGATGTGTGTTGACGCTCCTTTCCATCACAGAGTCTAAACGAATGGAAAGGGAAATACCTTGAACCCAAAATGATTCATCCTGTAAAGAAACATCAAAAATTGACAAAGGCATGAACAAAGATTCATTTAAACTTGGGTCATGCAAGTTCCACCAAGGTCGCGAAAGTATACTTGCGCGCCGCCTAAATGGTAGTGAAGGTGACTTGCGCGGTCTCTTTGAATTTTACCCAGGGTCTTCTCTAGCCTATAAATACCCCCGGTGGGCACCCCATTTCAGGAGAAAAAAATTCTAGAAACTCATATTTGAGCTATCGGTGCCCTAGTCTCTTCTCAAAGCTTTCGAACACTTCTAAGGTAATTTCTTACCTAGAACGGAAGATCTAAAGAGGGGAAGTAAGGAATAAGTGTTGAAACTCATCAACACTTGTACGCCTAAGTGGCCATCCCTTAAGGGAAATGGCCACACTTGCGTGCCGCCTTAACCCTTCAATAGAACTTGCGCGCCAATCTTCTGGAAGCCTCCTATGGGATAATACTAAGGGATTGAGCCAAGTCTTTCCCAAGTATTACCTTAAGGGTTGACCATCGCGCAAGTACCCATGTGTCGTGCAGGTATACCTGTGCTACCAGAACTTGGGCACCCACGCAGGACTTGCACGCCCCTCTCTTTTTGGGTTCTCTTCCTTCCCATTTCACCTCTCCTATGCCTATACACCTCTCCTATTCAAGATTTAGCCTTAAAACCCCTCTTCAAATACATTTATTTCATGGTTCCTTTGTTGGATTCCTTATCTGAAAGGAATTCCATGGAACATTTCTTGAAACCTAGTGATTTACATGTCACTAAGGTTAGAGATTTCATTCATTCAACCTCATCCTTTAAGATGAGAGAATAATTAACCTGGGCCTCCTTTTCAGAAGTAAGTCCCAGTCCAAGTTCTCATTAATTTGGGCATCCTCCTTAGGAATATGCTCCAAGTCCCCAAACCTGGGCCTCCTTTTCAGGAGTAATCCACAGTCCAAGTTCTCATTAATTTGGGAATCCTCTTTAGGAAGAGCTCCAAGTCCCCTAACATGGACCTCCTTTTCAGGAGTAAGCCCAGGTCCAAGTTCTCATTAATTTGGGCATCCTCCTTACGAATAAGCCCCAAGTCCCCTAACCTGGGAATCATCATTAAAAGTAAGCCCCAGTCAATTTCCCAAATCTGGGCATCCTCCCCAGGAATAAGCCCCAGTCTCAATATTCCCAAATATGGGCATCCTTTTTAGGAGTAATCCCCAACCATAATTCCCTTAACCTGGGCTTGCTTTTCAGGAGTAATCCCCAGTCTCAAAAATCTACAAATGTGGGCATCCTTCTTAGGAGTAACCCCAAGTCACATAATTCTAAAATTCCCTTAACCAAGGCCTCCTCCTTAGGAGTAAGCTCCAATCTTAATTTCTCTTAACCAGTATTAATTTACTTTTGATATGGTCTTCCTTATCCGAAATAAAACCCAATCATATGTCCCCTTTTAATTTGGGCATCTTCCTCAGGAGTAAGCCCCAAGTTATATTATCCAAATCTCCATAAAGTACATATACCTTTATGGACCCTGTTCCTAGAATTCTTCTCTGAAATAAGTCCTGATCTCTATTTGGGCATCCAAGCATACATAAGCCCCACATCATTTCATATGATTGAATCATTCATGGAACAATTGTCTGGTTTTACCAATACCTCTTGTTTCTCACACCGAGCATGACTCACATGAGCTTAGAGTGTAAAAGTAATTATGACATCTTTCATTGATCCATCAATAATACATAAACATCATACTCCCTTACTCGAACTATGTGGGTTCTGATTCCTTTTCTAAATAAAGGATATGTAGGTAGCCCATCTACGGGTACGATCCCAGCTCTGAAATAATACATGTCCTTCTGAATGAAAATAAAATTCATGTTCCCCACTGAGTGGCTTTAAAATCAGTATGGTCATCATAATGACAAAGAGAATTTTAGATAATGTATTAAAGGATACCATTGACTAAAAATATTTAACAAATACAGATGATTCTATATCGATGAAGAACCTTGAATACATATAAAATATTCTCTAAATTTCCTACATATCAATCATTGATTGTCAGATCTAAAGGAAATATCATTTTATACTTGGTAATTTAATAAGGATTCAAGAACATAACTTAAATCTATAAAGAGGGTCCTGGAGTAGACAATAATTCCTCTTAAAAAGGTGTAATGAGTCCGACCTCCCATCCTCTTGACCAATAAAAATTCTTAAGTCTCATCAGTTCATAACTAATGGGCACCTACCTTTGTAAAGTAGGTCCAAATGGATATAGAATCATTGGATATTTTCAGTTCTACAAATAAACCCTTTAGAAACCACTTGGAATGTTTGAACCTTAAACAAACAAGGTCATCCCCAATTCCATAGGAAACAAAAAATGGTGAACCCTACGTGTATCCTTAACCAAGTTGAAATGATGTTTTCCCTACTTTTTATGCCCCTATTTAAACTCAATGAGAGGGCCAACAAGACAATCAATAACATATGTTCTTATCCAAAAGATGTAGTGGACGGACTTATCTTGATTACATCTGTTATATCAAACACGCACTCTTTTCCAAGATCTTTTGTGTTACAGAAATGGATTCTCTTAAGTTCACACCTGTGAATACTTCTGTTGCGAATGCCTCTACGGATACTCCTACTGGATCGTCGTCCACTCTGAGGACGACATCACCTACTCAACGTCTTCAACGCTAGGTATCAAATGCGCTGGTTAAGGAGTACCATCAAAACGGTACTATTCCGACTCTGGAGGCCGCTCGACAAGCCCTCCAAGTCAATAATTCACCCTGGTCATCTGGACAGCGATGACCAGTGATCAAGAAGCAGGTGGTGTCAACCACCATCTTCAACTGTTTCAGGTCGTTATCCCCAGAATGCAATCAGCATTGCCTTCCATATTCTGGGGAGGTGAATGAGCTGGTCCCTCGGGGCCTTAATTCAAGGAGACAGGAGTCCTCCCCGAGGGATCCCATCAACAATCTCCACCAGAATCATGTGACAGTGCACCCTCAACAAGATGAGGGTATTGTCTCCAGGCATTCGGCTCAAGTTCCTTGAACCCGAGCAGGCAAGACGAACCACCAGAGGTGAGATCCTGTCAATAGTGAGTAGGTTCTCATCTCTTCCATCTTCGGAGAAGTCAACCAACCTAACTTGATGGAAAGCAATGAGAGGGCACACACACCATCCATTTTAATTATACTCTCCAGCAAACTCATCTGGCAGCACCATGCCAATCCCGCCAGGAAATTCTGGTGGATTACTATGGATAGGAACATACACCTGTTTATAAATCATCAGCTAGTCACTAGGTTCTTCTGACTACATATGATGGATCTTGCCCACCCAATGTGTTGACAATTGGTAAACAGGCACATACACCGGCTTACACTCATAAATCCTTCCAGAAGCCTCGTCTGTGAGTATTGAAGGAAGCTCGTCAGCCAAGTTTGGAAGAGTGCAATCAGAAGGCACATACACTTGATAGTATTGATCAAGCCTACCAACAGTCTCATTTGGTAGCATTTGGAGAAGTCAGTCGGAAAGCTCCAACGACAAACCGGAGGCAAACTCAACTCTCTACCCCCACACTTGAGTACTGTCAGGATTCACTGACAGGAAAAGGAGGATAGGAGAAGGAACATACACCTAATCCAAGCACAGAATGGACGTATATCCCCGTTCCGGCAGCTGAAGTCACCAAGAACATTTTTTTCAACGGTGAATGATCAAAAGAAAATCCCTGCTCATATTTTGGATGTCTGCCAGGATATTATAATAGCTTCAGCAACATCACAGGGAAAGACACACAAATCTATCCCCACCAGTGGAGTAACACATCAACAGTTCACTCCGGAACAGACACACACATTTGTTCTAGTCTAAGAGGGTTGTGGGGGCGTACTCCACCATATCATACAGACAACCAAGTTAGGCACATACACCTGATTTGAGTGGAGACAATCATCCTAACCTGATCATTTCTCCTGAGCAGACACATACACCAGCCCATAATGACCACTTTCGTCAACAAGTGGTTCCTAAAGTGAGTAAGAAGGCGTCTAAGAAGAAGACCCACCCAACACAGTCAATAAATCAAGAGCCAATCTGTAATATGACCTTACTCGATGCTGGAGTTCTTGAAGCCCTCAGATAGTTATCTGTTGGAATTCAAGATTCTTCTCCGTTATTTCCCAATAGTGTGAACATTAATTCTGAACGTCTTCATTAGACACTTCCTCATGAAGGCTTGCTTCATGATAGTTTGGTTGATCTCGAAGTTTTGTCTTCATATGAGAGCCACAAGAACCCTTTGTGTGGCTAGATGACCAAGGAGAAAAATGTTTCATCTTTTTCTATAACCCACCATAGTGTTCCTCCCCATGATGATGAATTTAGCTGCAAAATTCCTCTCCGTAGTTATAATTCACATTGCCTGGAAAATGCTCCAATGGACAATGTAGTGATGAGAAAGCCCTCTTATCTTGAGAAACTTGCAAATGTGAAGCTAGTCAGTTCTGATGCTTCACCGTTAGTAGGTGAAATACTTTCTCAATCAAAAGATATCCTGGGGTGTAGGTCATTCTCCAAACCACCCCTGGGTCATTAATCTTCTAGTTTGATCAGTGAATTCTCTACCGATCTAGTTGAATCCAATGAAGCAACAAAGAAGCACCAAATCTAGTCTAATTAGGTAGAAGAATATTCATCAAATTATAAAGAGTAAGTAATGAATATGAGAAAATTTCTGGAAAAAGGTGAAGTGCCAGTCATGTTTTGGCCTTTGGCTGACTCTTAGTATGACATTCCAGAGATGTTGATGAAAGATGGAATTAATGATATTCGTCTCAACATATGGAAAACTCTTTTTCAGTTGAAAAAGAAAATATTATCTTATGATGAATATGAAAATCATGTCAAGATAATAGAAAGGTTACAACGCCACATTGACTTTTCATCTCTCTCAGTTTCTAGATATCCGAAGGTTGAAAAGCAGCAGAGAGCCCTTCACTGTTCATGACTTGGCGCACTAAAAAAGATTGTGCTAGTTAATTGCGAAAGCCCCATCTAGTATTCATATCAGGGGATGAGGTGTTCATGGAGCACTACATTTCACTGTACTCTCCAGTCAGAAAAGCCCGCCGAAAATGGTCTCATGCAATGTTATTGCCCATGGTCGGCCACAGTCAATTGACTTTGTTTGTAATCAAAGGCTTTCCCAAGAACATGCCTCAACTAGTTCTTCTAAAAATCAAGCATACAGAGAACAATTTGTTTAATTACTCCTGAATAAACCAAACGAGAATATTGAACAGGCCTCTCGTTTGGAGAAATCACATCATCAAGTGATAGAAGTGTCAGAAATCATCCAACAGTCTTTTGAGACGGGTGATAAAAGTGGATGTAGGTTGATGAATCCAGCCAATTTCTGGAATAAAATCTGCAAGATCAAGAGATATTTCAATAAATTCACAGATATAGCATGTCAAGAACCACCCCATCTTGCCAGACTAGGGACGCTTTTAACCCAACCCTCGGAATCAACAAATAGAATTCGAGGAGTTGAGCAGGAACAACAGGAATAGCCCCAGTCCACCGGAATGGGGACTTTTTCAAATTCCCAATATCTTCCTCAGAGAAAATCAATCTTCTCTCGGTTAGGGAAGAATCCCCAAGAGAAACGAAGAGCCAAATTATCAGTATATTCCCTCCAAATTACAGTTTGTCAAGAAGTTCCTGAGGGATCAAATCGATAAAAGGCAATATCTCATCAGAGACATGAAAGACGACAACATCGTAGAAATGTCGATAGAAGGGATGTAATGCATTATGCATCAATTAATGTCATCAATGTTGTTATTTATAATCCACCAGATGATGCTCACTTAGAGGGATCAGATGAAGAGGTTCCTGCTCATGAAGTTGTATGCACAGACACAAATGAAAAAGGTGTGCGTACACGAAATCAAAGGCTTACCCAGAATCTGGGTGTTCCTTCAAATAACCCACTTCCCCCTATCCGAAAGGGATCCAACAAAGGGAAGGGAAAGAATCAAGTTACATACCTTTCCTCTGGAAAAGGCCAATCGCTCTCACTAGAGCAAAGATTTACACAATAGGAGGAAGAAATGAAGGAATTGAGGAGGATGAATGCAGAACTACTTCAGGTTAGTCTTCCTCCTAAGTGTGCTGGAGTCAGTCAGCCAAGGGAATTTGTTGTGGCTACTGAGATGGATCAAGAATATCCTCCTCTATCAGTACACCCTCACTGGTCTAACCCTATGGGTCAAGTGCAACAACAATCGGCAGTGCTACCATCAGTTGCAGTACCAGCCACCACATCTGTCCTTCCTCCTTTCATAGCACCTGTTCCTATCCAAGAACAATAGGATGTTTCTCCAAAGTTAATAACTACTATTGAGTCATTAACAGCTCAGTTGGAAGCTATGGAGGGAAAGCGAACTCAAATTCAACCAGAAAAGAGAGCTCACCCTGAAAGGTTTGATGTAATTCATCCCTCATCAAATTTTGCAAGTACCACATTCCCAATCTTTAATGGTTAGGGAGATCTAGAGAAACACATAACACATTTTGTTTCTCATTACGATCCTATGATTGGAACCCCTCAGCAACAGGAAGCAGTTAATCTCGGGTGTTTTGTACAGTCATTATAAGGGCTTGCTTTTGTCTGGTACACAAGCTTGCAATCTCGGCCAATTACCGAGTGGGAGGATCTCTGTCAACGATTCCTTCTTCAATTCAGCTCAACTTTTCCAAAGACAATAGTTTTTTATCTTAAAAACTGTAAGAAAAGGGAGAATGAAAGGGTTTCAAATTTCATTTCTCGCTGGAAGGGATTAACATATTCCCTGAGATTAGAACTCCCTCAAGAAGAATTATTGCCAATCAGTGTGGCAAACCTGCGAGATGAGTTACGCACGACATTGATCCCTATGAAATACACAGGAGAGTTTCGAGACCTTACTTCAATCACTCAACAGATTGAATATTCTCTTATGAATACTAAGGATAAAACTCGTGTAATTCATGCAGCTTTAGGAAGGAGAATGGGTAGTGTAGAGACTGCTACAGTTATGCTTAAACAAGCACCTGCACCTGCTTCTACTTCAAAACCTTCATCTTCTTGAAGGGCTCCACCTTTTGAGCATCAACAATAGAGGCCGTTTCATAAATATGATCAAAGAGATCAAAGAAAAAAATAATTTGAGGATTTGAAAAGAAAATTTTACTCTTTCTGAAATGAACAAGTTCCTGGCTACTTCATTTCAGCTCTAGAAAATAATTTGGTTCAATTGGCAAGGCCCAAAAAGCCAAAAAAGGAAGGAGATGAAGACCATACCAACTATTTCCCCTTTCATCAGAAATTAGGGCATCCCATTCAGGAGTGTTTTGTCTTTAAGGACCTCCTGCAAAAAATGGTCGACTCGGGACAAGTCAAATTGAAAGTTTCTTCTGCTCAGGTAGCATGTGTTACTGCTACAAATACAGAGGAAGAAGGTGAGTGGTATTAAGTCAAAAGCAAAAATGCTCAAAAATATGATGATTGGATGGTCAGAAAAACGATCAACCGAACTCATGCCATTTTGTGAATGCAATTGAAGAAACCAATTGTGTCTTCTGCTACGAATGCCACAACAAATCCCTATTCATCAGAGGGAAAATCCTCAAATAAACAGAATAATTTAAAAAAAATAGGAAAAATCAGAAGAAGATGAGATCATGTCAAATCCCAAGTTGTCTTTGACTCTAGCAGATTTTATGCCATCTACTTCGAAGAACAGGGAACCGTCCCACCAAACCGCACAACCTAAATTGGCTAGTCATCCAGATTCTTCATCGGATGAAGAGTTAATCTTTGGTTCTGTTATTATGATTCACTTAACAGATCCTTATGTCAGTCACAGTTTCGATCTCGATGAACCTAGGTTCCCTGTATCAAACAGAGGAATCAGAGGAAGTTTCAGAGGCTCAGGGTATAGGGGAAGATGTGGATCTTTCAGAGGCCACTATTCCAATTCTACCCCTGCTAGAACTGTGTATGCGGCAGAAACTCATGGCAGAGCCCTTCAACGAGCTCAACAAGAACAAGAACGTTCTTACACACAAGGAAGATTCAGTCCTGGAACAGTTATTCTGGAGGATTGGTTGGAAGTTACACCTTCTTTCTTGTCACGACCCGTCCTCAGGGCTCGTGCCGTGACTACACCAAGCCCGTCTTCCATAGGCTAGGAGCTAGCGACTAGCACCAAATGCGTAAATCCCGATAAAAGGGAAGTCATTGCATTTATAAAAAAAACACCACAGAGTATGAAAACTTAAGTAAAAACTAAGTAAACTGAAAACACAAGTAAGTGCTGGAAAGTAAATGGGCCAGTATACAAACCCAACTGTAATAGCAGTACAACTCAAAAGAAAGTACAACAATTGAAAAGTAAAGAAACAACCAGGAAGTCGTACTCCGGAACTCCCACCTAAAGGGTGAGTACAGACAGTCTCGTAGGCTCCTCGAGTCCGTCCATCCTCTCCATGTACGTCCCACCTGATAGTCCACCTCCGTGTACCATCCCGCTCCTCAAGCCTCAACTACGATCAGTGTTGTCCGTCGTCTGCAACCAACACAACATAGTGCGGGAGCTGCTCATGCAGGGGTGAGTATACGATACTCAGTAGGGACCCCGATACTCCCGAAGGTCTCCCAAAATCCACAAAGGATAAACCACAAAGGAAAGATATGAATACAAGTATCAACCAATAATACTTAGGTATATGCCCATATATATACCTAAGTCATCATTTCTGGTTCTGCTCCAACTCACGAGCTCAAGTACAACCCAGTCCACATAGGAATGTATAACACAATCCACACAAGAAATTACGTCCCAATCCACACAGGAAAGCAAGTCAATCATATCGAAAATAATGATTGAAAGTCAAGACTCAGCTCACATAGGTATACTACTCACGAAGAGGGGTGGAGATAATTAAATATAGCCTCTGAATCATCTCCTCTACTGAACCCATGTAGGATCCAAGTACAGAAGTCGTCGCTGCCGAAACCACGTAGGATCCAAGTACAGTAACCATCGCTGCTGAACCCACATAAGATCCAAGTACAGTCGCCATCGCTGCCGAACCCATGGAGGATCCAAGTACAGTCGTCCTCATTGCCGAACCCACATAGGATCCAAGTACAGTCACCATCGTCGTCGCAGTTGCAGCCAGCTCTAGGGTTCCCGCACACAGAATGCTCGATTCCGGGAGGGTCCGCTCCATGAGCCAAAGGGTCGATACATCAACTGTCACGAAGTCCGGAGTTGATGTATCACAAAGTTCCGTCTCATCAATAGGAACTCAACGCAATAGACGGTGCGTCAATCGGACGCCCGGTTTGAGAGATATTAGCTTTTCCGTTCCAGGGGTCCGGTTGGTTTTTAATCTAAAACCAACCCGAACGAACTCTATTTGCATCCAAAACTCGAGTAGAGTAATCCAAAAGAACCTTCTCACTAAGAGTAATTCAACATAACTGACGGCACTTCATTCAGACGTCCGGTCGTTAAGTGTTTCTACTCCAAGTGCCCGGTTGGTTTTGTGTTGGAACCAACCTGGTCGTACCCCAAATTTACCAAAATCTTGAGTGTAATATACCAAAACGACCGTCTCGATCCAAGGATCCCAACCCAACTGATGGTGCATCTATCGGAGGTCTGCATCGCACGATATAGGCATTTGAACAAATCTAGTCCGAAACTAGGGGGTTTGGGCCCGGTACGACCCAACCCAATAACCCCTGGGTCAGCCCGAACTGGGTCGACTCGACCCGGGTCTGGGTCTGGCCCAGTTGGGCGCGGCGCGGCCCGGCCCGGCGCGGCGCGGCCCAACCCGGCGCTGGTGGCCAGGCCTGGCTGGCGCGGCCCGGCCCGGCGCGGCTGGCCTGACCCGGCTCGGGCGGCGACCCAGCTAGGGCGGCGGCCCGGCCCGCATGGCCGGTGGGTCGGCTCTCGGCCGAGCGGGACGTGAAGGGGGGGGGGGGGGGGGCGATACCCCCCGTTATTTCCAAAATGGTGGGCCCCTTTCTATTGGGGTCTTCCCTAGGTAAAACCGGGGGTTACGCCCCCCCTCCAATTATTCGGAAACAGCCAGCCATATTGGCCGGCCGGTGAGCTGCCGCGGGACCCCCCACGGGTCCCGCCTCCTGGTGGTGCCAGCAGCCGGCTTGGCCGGCCGCCTCCTGCTGAACCGCCACGGCTCTTTCCCGACCGGCGCGGAGCGATGACGCGGCGCCCCTCCACCGCGGCCCGCTCCGGCTACCGTTCTCTCGTTCACGCGTCGGGCAACGACACCGCTCCATCTTCGCCACAACGATCCGCAAAGACCAAGGAGAAAAAGGGAGGAGGATCGGCCATGTTTGTGCGGTCCAACCTCCTCCCGTTATAACGATAACAAGTGGTCATAACTTTTAATCATGAAGATGATGAAAAAAACTTGATAAAAAAAACCGCCTACCTCACAAAGAAATTCGCGGTTGACAAGCGCCACAAATTAGGGCGTCGTTTCCATCATCGTCGGTGTGCACCCGAGGAAACTTTGTCTTCTACTTTATCACGGAGAGAAGATGATGATTGTGCATCGATCTCTGATTCATTCTTCGCTTGAAGAGAAGGCATTCTTCGCGGGAGGATGAGTTCTTCGAGAGGGAAACTTTCTTCTCCTTTTTACACAAAACCTCCACCCAATTCTCCCAACCCAATATGTGATAAAGTAAAAAAAATAATAGACTATTGCAATTATTTTATTAACACAAGTAATTTCAATTCAAAATTCAAAACACTTAATCACACTTAATTGATTAAATGTGTTGGCTTGAATAAAGAGGAGAGAGAGGGGATAGTTACATATTAATGGGAGTTTTCAACTTAAAGAGGAGATAAATGAATTTGAAGGGGTGGGGCTCGTGTGGGTCCCACCTCACAAATATCCTAACAAGAGGAGTTAGGATTTAGTGGGTCCCACCCCAACTCCCATACTTAGGATAAAACCACATAGAAAGGAGAAATAAAATTGTAACACAATTTTATTTCACTTTACACATAATCCACTTTTATTAACAACTCCCCCCGAGAAAACGAAACTCCAATAAAGGTCTTCTTAAACAATTACCGGCTCTGTGGTTTCATTGGTGCCCTCGGATTTTGATTCCAAGCACCGGTTCAAAATTTATAAAAACTTGATCGTTTATTCACTGAACGTACCCGAGCTAAACTTCGGAAATTTATTCTGGGCACACCGGGGCTCGGAATCAGGTGCTGTCAGAAATTACGTACTCGTAAAATCCCAAAGAAAATAAGAAAAAAAATTCCTTGAAATTTTCGGGTCTTTACATCACTCCCACCTCAGGGCTTTACATCCCCGTAAAGATACATCACAAACTATGGAAACAAATTTGGGTACTATGAACACATCTGAGCCTCCCGCTCCCATGTGCTCTCCTAAAGGTTCCCATGCTGCCATCTGATGCGCACTAGATGAATCGACCATCCATGTAGGACCCGCTCCTGTCGATCCTCGATCTCCACTGGGACCTCTGTAAAAGTCTCCCCATCATCAATGTCCTGCTCCCCGTGATCAATGATATGCGTTAGGTCATGCACGTATCTCCTCAGTTGAGATACGTGGAAGATGTCGTGCACTCGGTGCAACTGAGGTGGAAGAGCCAGGCGATAAGCCACCTCTCTTATCCTGCTAAGAACTTGAAATGGTCTAATGAAGCACGGAGATAACTTGCCGCCCAAGCCAAATCTCTATAATCCACGCCGAGGTGAGACCCGTAAGAAAACATGGTCACTATCCCCGAACTCTAGTGGTCTCTGCCTCCTGTCAGTATATGACTTCTGTCAGCTCTGAGCTGTCCTCATCCACTCCTAGATGACCTGCACCTTCTCTGTCATGGCCCGGACCATCTCTGGTCCCACAAGTGCTAACTCTCCAGGGACTTTCCAGCACAGAGGTGATCTACAAGGTCGGTCGTACAATGCCTCGTATGGTGCCATCCCGATGGTGGAGTGGTAGCTATTGTTGTATGCAAACTCCACCAAAGGTAGGTGATCCTCTCAGCTGTGACCAATGTCTAGGACACATGCACGGAGCATGTCGTCGAGAGTTTGAATGGTCCTCTCCATCTGACCATCAGTCTGAGGGTGAAAGGCGGTGCTCAGGTGTAACTGCATCCCAAATGCCTCCTTCAACCCCTTCCAAAGCCAGGATGTAAAGCGAGCATCTCAATCGGAGACGATAGTTGATGGCACACAATGAAGCCATATGATCTCATGAACGTAGAGGTGTCCCAAGCTCTCAACTGAGCCCTGCTCTCTGATAGGTAGAAAGTGGGGCGACTTGGTGAGTCAGTCTACAATCACCCAAATGGAGTTGTGTCCTCTGGAAGTACGTGAAATCCATGTCATGAAATCCATAGATATCCCATCCCACTTCTACTCCGGGACCTCCAAGGGCTGTACCAAGCCTGGTGGTACCTAGTGCTATGCCTTCACCTGATGGCAGGTGAGGCATCGAGAAATGAACTCTGCCACAACCATCTTTATACCTGGCCACCAGTGATGTCTTCTGAGATCCTGGTACATCTTTGATACTCTTGGATGTACCGCTAAAGGGGAAGTGTGAACCTCTCTCAGCAACTCCTCCTGTAATTCAGCCGGTACCATGGTACGTCCTCTGAAAAGGATGACATGCTCTCCCCCTACATAAAATCCATCAGGTGCCTATCCTGTGGAAATTTTTGCACGTCGCGTCTCACAATCAACGTCCCCACACTGTACCTCTCTGACCCACTGATGTAGTGGAGGAGTGACTGTGTGGGACTGAAGAAAGGCTTCCCCATCTCTATCCACGAAGGATATCTGTAATGCGGCTAACTGCTCTGTCGCCTCTCCAAGTAGCTGAATGCCCGTCCTCCTGCTGAGAGCATCGGATACTACGTTCCCCTTTCTAGGAGTATAGACTATCTCAAAGTAATAGTCCTGGGGGAACTCGATCCATCTCCGATGTATTAGTTTTAGGTCCTTCTGCGAGAAGATGTACCTGAGACTCTGGTGGTCAGAGTAGACTGTAAAGCGCTTGCCCATTAGATAGTTCTACCACATCTTCAGAGCGAAGACCACTGTTGCTAACTCCAGGTCATGGGAAGCATAGTTTTTCTCATGATTCCTCAACTGTCGTGATCCATAGGCGATCAATACCCTCTCCTATATCAAGACACACCCGAGTCTGGTCCCTGATGCGTCGCAGTAAACTACCTACCCTACACCCTCCTCTGGTAGCCTCAAGATGGGTGTAATGGTCAATCTCTGTCTCAGCTCTTGGAAGATCTGCTAACATCTATATGAACACACGAAGGGTTTCCCCTTCTTCTTCAAAGCTGAAAGTGGTGTTTCAACTCTGGAGAAGTCTGGCACAAATCTCAGATAGTACCCAGCTAGACCCAGGAAACTCCACACCTCCGTCACGCTCCTCGGTGGCTCCTAGGCTAGTACTTCCTCGATCTTCATAGGATCCACCGCAACTCCTGCCTCAGAGATGACATGACCTAAGAAATGGACCTCACGTATGCATAACTGACACTTTGAGAGCTTACCATAAAGCTGGTTCTCTCGGAGTGTATCCAGTACAACCCGCAAGTGGTAGGCGTGCTCCTCCTCAGTATTCAAGTAAATCAATATGTCGTCGAGGAAGACTACGACTAATAAATCAAGGTAAGGCTAGAAGATCCTATTCATGGGACTCATGAAAACTTCTAGAGCGTTGGTTACACCAAAAGGGATAACCAAGAACTCATAGTGGCTATACCGATACCCGAAAGCTGTCTTCTGCACATCCTCGTCTCGAACTCTGAGCTGATGATAGCCTGAACCGAGGTCTATCTTCGAGAACCACCGTGCTCCCTTGAGATGATCAAAGTGGTCTTCAATCCTCAGAAGTGGATACTTGTTCTTCACGGTCACCTGGTTTAGGAGACGGTAATAGACACACAGTCTCAAGCTCCCTTCAGCCTTCTTGGCGAACAAAATCGGGGAAGCCCAGGGTGAAGCACTGGGTCGAATGAATCCCTGGCCTTGTAAGTCCTCCAGTTGTACTCGTAGATCACGAAGCTCGGCGGGAGCCATCTGATATGCTGGAGTAGATATCGGTGATGTCCCGGGGTACAGGTCAATGTAGAAGTCTACCTCTCTGCGAGGAGGTAGTCTTGGAACGTCGTCAGGAAAAACGTCTGCATACTGATCCACCACAATAGGAAAACTCGGACCCTGTACGTCAACTGCTCCTAGGATGAGGCTAGCCAACTGATGAGTGATCGACTGTCCTCTCCTCTACGTGAGTCCATCCTGTGCTGCGAAGTCTCCCTTATCGCCGGTGAAGGTGAACCTACTCCCATCTATGCAGACACACCACACCTTGCGCCTAATACAGTCGATCTTAGAATGGACCGTAGATAACCAATACATGCCCAAGATGGCATCGTAAAGCCTCGACGCCGCTACAAGAAGATATCAGCCAAAGCTCTCGCCTCCTAGAGTAATCTCACACTACCGGCACCAATCCGTAATCATCAAGTCTGCTCCTGTAGGAGTCTCTAGCCGTAAGGATCGAGCCAACGGTTCCATCGGAACCTCTGAGCTCTGAACAAGGGCTGCGGCAATAAATTAATGACTTGCTCCTATGTCTATAATAACTATAGCAAGGGTGGAGTATACACAGATTGTACCTCAAATCATCTCAGGTGTGCCATGGTCGTAGGCCTCTACTCGCTGAAGCTAAGCCTGCCTCTGTCCGCTAGCTCCCGGTGGTCGGGGTAGACCTCCTGATGGTGGTGGTGGTAGAGACCCGAAGCGTCCTCCACCACCTGCCACTCGTCCAGCTCCTCTGCCTCATCCTACTTCTCCCTGTGGATAGCCATGGTTGAACCCTTTCCTCTGCCGGGGTGATCCATCAACCGTCTGATTCTCTTCTGAATGGAGGGTCGGGCAGTCACGATCCATGTGGCCCTGACCGCCGCATGTGTAGCACTGTCTGTCTCTCGTATGACTGACTCTGCTGTGTGTGCCCCGCACCTCCGAGCTAGTATCCTGAGGTAGGCTCAGCAAGAAAGCTCTCTACAAGAAGAGTTCGCTCCAGTACTCCTGCCTGTGTCGGAATACTGAGGGAGATCATCGAAGCCCTGATCTCATGCATCAGTCCCTGCTCGAAGGTTTGGGCCTGGAAGAATGGGTCATGTACCATGTCTGTGGAGTAGCGTGAGAGATCGGTAAACCTCGCTGAGTACTGGGCTACTGTCATTCTACCATGTCGCAGCTGTAGTAGCTCCTAAATGTGCACCGCACGGAGGGTGGCTGGAACGAACTCCGAGCAAAAGATGCTCTCGAAGTCTATCCAAAGAAGAGATGCCTCGTCTTGCTCCTGGAGCACCAGGCTCCACAATCTACCTGCTGCTGCTTGCAAGAGACTCGCCGCAAGGATCACCATGAGTTCAGATGGTGTCCCTACTAATCTGAAAACTCAAACAACAGCCTCCAGCCAATCCTCGGCTGCCTGAGGATCCGTATCCCCGCGGAACCTAGGTGGTCTCTGACGCTGAAACTCATGCAGTGCACTCAGGAGACGTGCACTCTCAGCTGCTGGGGCTGGTGGCATCGGTGGCTCAGTGGGTAGAGTTACCACCGGTGCCTTCGCTGTAATGGAGCCCTGCTCTGAGGCCTCATCGCTCGGTGGGCTGCCATCTCGCACAAATCTTGGAACCTTAGCTGGCTGCCGTCGTGGGGCCATCCTGAAAAGAAACAGGTGAGACACGGTCAATACAGTATACCTGATGAGCTGACACAATGTAATCACAAAGAAAACTTTTCAAACACACATGAAATCAATGTTTTCGTGTACTGAGTCAGAATTCAGAAGTCAGGGTCCTGGTGTATGGATACGTCGGCCGCTGCACCAACACTGGACTCCCTGGACTGATAACCACACTCAATACCCTTAACACTATTGCTTCACATAGAATAAAGATCAGAGTCCTAAGTTCTACGGTAGAACCGAACTCCTCTGATACCAATTTGTCACGACCCATCCTCGGGGCCCGTGCCGTGACTACCCCAGGCCCACCTTCCATAGGTAAGGGGCTGGCGACTAGCACCAGAGGTGTAAATCCCGATAAAAGGGAAGGTATTGCCTATATAAATGAAAACAAACACCCTAGAGTACGCAAACTGAAGTAAACACTAAGTAAACTGAAAACACAAGTAAGTGCTGGAAAGTAAATTGGCCAGTATACAAACCCAACTGAAAGTGCAGTACAACTGAAAAGAAAGTACAACAACTAAAAAGTAAAGTAGCAACCATGAAGGCAACCTCCGGAACTCCCACCTGAAGGGTGAGTACATACAGTCTCGTCGGCTCCTCGAGTCTGGCCATCCTCTCCGTGTATATCCCGCCTGATAGTCCACCTTTGTGTACTGTCCCGCTCCTCAAGCCTCAACTATGATCAGCACTGTCTGTCGTCTGCAACCAACACAACGTAGTGTGGGCATAGCCCATGAAGGGGTGAGTATATGATACTCAGTAGGGACCCCGAGACTTCCGAAGGTCTCCCAGAATCCACAAAGAATAAACCAAAAATGAAAGATACGAATACAAGTATCAACCAACACTACTTAGGTATATGCCCATACATATACCTAAGTCATCATTTTCGATTCTACTCCAACTCACGAGCTCAAGTACAACCCAGTCCACACAGGAAAGTATAACTCAATCTATACAGGAAAGTACGTCCCAATCCACAAAGGAAATCAAGTCAATCATATCAAAGATAATGATTGAAAGTCAAGATTCAGCTCACACATATATACAACTCATGAAGAGGGGTGGAGATGATTAGATGTAGCTTCTGAATCATCTCCTCTACCGAACCCACGTAGGATCCAAGTACAGAAGTCATCGCTGTTGAACCCATGTTGGATCCAAGTACAGTAACCATCACTGTCGAACCCACATAGGATCAAAGTACAGTTTTCATCACTGCCAAACCCATGGAGGATCCAAGTACAGTCGTCCTTGCTACCGAACCCACGTAGGATCCAAGTACAATCGCCATCGTCATCGTATTCGCAACCACCTCTAGGGTTCCCGCACACAGCATGATAGATTCTGAGAGGGTCCGCTCCATGAGCCAAGGGGTAGATACATCAACTGTCACGAAGTCCGGAGTTTATGTATCACAAAGTTCCGTCTTGGCAATAGGAACTCAATGCAATAGACGGCACTTCAATCAGATGCCCGGTCTAAGAGATATTGGCATTTTCGTTCCAGGGACCCGGTTGGTTTTTAAGATAAAACCAACCTAACCATACTCTGGTTGAGTCCAAAACTCGAGTGGAGTAGTCCAAAAGAACCGTCTCACTAAGTGGAATTCAACGTAACTGACGACACGTCATTCGAACTTCTGGTCATTAAGTTATAAGCGTTTCTGCTTCAAGGGCCCGGTTGGTTTCAGGTTCGAACCAACCCGGCCATACACAAACTTTATCGAACGATTGAGGGTAATATACCGAAATGACCGTCTCGATCCAAGGATCCCAACACAACTGACGGTGCATATATCGGACGTTTGAAGCCCAGGATATAGGCGTTTGAAGGAATCTAGTCCAAAACTAGGGGGTTTGGGCCCGGTCCGACCCGGCCCAATACCACCTGGGTCAGCCCGAACCGGGAAGACCCGACCTGGGTCCGGCCTAGTTGGGCACGGCCCGACCCATCTGGCGTGGCCCGGCCCGGCTGGCATGGCCCGGCCCGGCGCTGGTGGCCCGGCCCGGTGCGGCTGGCTCAGCCCGGCGTGGGCGGCGGCTCAGCTCTCGGTCAAGCGGGACGCGAAGAGGGGGCACTACCCCCTTGATTTCCAAAACGGCAGCCCCCCTTTTTTTTGGGGTCAACCCTAAGTAAAACCGGGTGTTATACCCCCGGTTATTCAGAAACGGCCGGCCATATTGGCCGGCAGGTGAGCTGCTGCGGGACCCCCCGCGGGTCCCGCCTCCTGGTGGTGTCGGCGGCAGGCCTTGCCGGCCGCCTCCTGCTGAACCGCTAGGACCCAAGGCCGCGGCTCTTCCCCGACCGGCACGGCGCGACGGCGCCACGCCCCTCCGCCATGGCCCACTCCGGCCGCGACCTCCCTTGGGCCCTCCGGCTCGACACGACGGCGCTGCGCACCACCGCCGCGGCCCACTCCGGCCGCGGTTCCTTTGGCTTCACCGTCGCAGCGTGACGGCACCATTCACCTCCGCCGCGGCCCGCTCCGGCCACGGTTCTCTCGTTCCCGCGCGGTGCAACGACACCGCGCCGTCTTCGCCACAACGATCCATAAAGACCAAGGAGAAAAGGGAAGGAGGGTCGGCCGTGTTTGTGCGGTCCGACCTCCTCCCGTTATAACGATAACAAGCAGTCTTAATTTTAAATCACGAAGATGATGAAAAAAAATTAATCGAAGAAAAACCCCTACCTTGCAAAGAAATTCGCGGTTGACAAGTGCCAAAAATTAGGGTGTCTGTCGTCGTCGGCGTGCACCCGAAGAAACGTCGTCTTCTCCTTTATCACGGAGAGAAGATGATGATTGTACGTCGATCACCGATTTGTTCTTCGCTTGAAGAGAAGATGTTCTTCGCGGGAGGATGAGTTCTTCGAGAGAGAAACTTTCTTCTCCTTTTTACACAAAAGCTCCACCCAATTCTCCCAGCCGAATATGTGCTAAAGTAAACAAAATAATAGACTATTGCTATTATTTTATTAACACAAGTAATTTCAATTCAAAATTCAAAACACTTAATCACACTTAATTGATTAAATGTGTTGGCTTGAATAAAGAGGAGAGAGAGGGGAGAGTTACATATTAATGGGAGTTTTCATCTTAAAGAGGAGTTAAAGAAATTTGAAGGGGTGGGGCTCGTGTGGGCCCCATGTCACAAATATCCTAAGAAGAGGAGTTAGGATTTAGTGGGTCCCACCCCAACTCCCATTCTTAGGATAAAACCACATAGAAAAGAGAAATAAAATTGTAACACAATTTTATTTCACTTTACACTTAATCCACTTTTTTTTAACAACTCCCCCCAAGAAAACGCAACTCCAATAAAGGTCTTCTTAGGAAATTACCAATGTTGCGGTTTCATCGATGCCCTCGGATTTCGATTCCGAGCACCAGTAAAAAATTTAGAAAAACCCGCTCTTTCGTTAACTGAACATACCCGAGCTAAACTTCGGAAATTGATTCCAGGAACACCGGGCCTCAGAATCAGGTGTCGTCAGAAACTGCGTACTCGTAAAATCTGAAAGAAAATAAGAAAAAAAATTCCTTGAAATTTTCAAATCTTTACATTCCTCTCAGTAAGTAAATAGACCTATTCGGTCTAATCTTTCAAATCCAGGAGTATTACCAATTCCTACCCCGATACAAGATGCATCCACTTCCAGAGCATCAACTTCCAAGGCACCTGCTAAACCACATGTTCCCGTTGGGAAACACAGACCTTTGGATCAAAATTATGATGTATTGAAACACCTGGCCCAATTACCATCCATGTTATCAATTTTGGATGCCTTGAATTTATCAAAGGATCTTTGGGAGGCACTCATTGAGGCTTTGCCAATTACTCATGAATTTGAAACTAAAATTGCTGCAGCTAAAGCCTACCATGTAGAGAATAATCCTGCAGAATGCCATCTAGTGATATCTTTCACTGATGAAGATGTAGATGATGTCGTGCATGGACATATTAGACCTTTGTACTTATCTGGAAATGTCAATGGTGTAGATGTCCGAAGAGCTTTCATTGATTATGGTTCAGGAGTCAACCTCATCCCCATTCGTACACTTTGTCGATTGGGCCTCACATAATATAATTTATCTCCTTCTACTATGATGTTACAAGGATATGATAAAAATGAACAGGAACCACTGTGTGAGATTACACTCCGAACTCAGTTTGGAGATCTTGTATCCAATTCAGATTTCATGGTTGTTGATCAAGACTCATCCTTCAACATCTTTCTTGGAAGACCCTGGCTACATCAACTTGCGGCTATCCCTTCATCATATCATCACTGTCTCAAATATTGTTTCGATGGTCAATTTGGGACATTGTATGGTGATAAGGCCCCGTTCAAGACATGTGAATCTCAATACATTGAGGTGGAATTCTATCACATGAATGGAAAGGAGAAATCCACAACAAGGGACATTACCAAAGTTAATGCTCCATATGGTTTGGAAAAGATTTCAGTAAATCCATTTACACATGTGAGTACAGATTATGTGTTGCCTATCAGTATAATTGAAAGGATAGACCCAAATCAAAATACTCTTATGGAAACTTCCATAATGTCAATTACGACAATAAATCCAGAAAGCATGAGAGAAATTAGCGATTCACCAAGAAATGATGAAAGCTCAAATGGGGATGTCTTCATTTCATCTGCTGAAATCCAGAAAGTCTATACATCCCCAACCAGACCAGAAGAAGTTATAGAATTGTTAGAGGTGAATGATGATGTCGATTCTCAATCCATCATCTTATCTTTAATACCCAAGAAATACCCTTCATCATCAATTGGGTCGGAAATGGAAGCTTTTTCTTCAAGATGTTCAAATTTTAACATCTAATCTGATCATGAAAATTATAATTCATCATATACTATGAAAGTAGAAATAGAAGAAATAACACATATTGAAGAAGAAGAGGAAGATCTCAAGGACTCTCCTCCAGCATTTGAAGAGGGTATCTCTACCACGGTGGATGAACTCAGAGAAATAAATCTGGGTACAAAAGAAGATCCACGCCCCACTTTAATTAGTGAAGCCATGAATCTTGAAGAGCAGAATATTTATGTTTCATTTTTAAAGAAAAATTGAGATATATTTTCTTGGAACTATACAGAGATGCCCGACCTTGATCCTGATGTTTCTACTAATCGTTTGGGTTTTCCAGAAGAACATCTAGGATTCAAGCAAGATGCAAGAAGAACACACCCAACTTATGCTTCCAAAATTGAAGCTGATGTGGATAAGATTATCAAATATAACTTCGTCAGAGAAGTTCAATATCTCAAATTGTTGGATAATATTGTCCCTGTGAAGAAGAAGAATGGAAAAATTAGATTTTTCATTGATTTAAGAGAACTTAATCGGCATTGTCCTAAGGATGATTTTCCAGTTCCGATCACAGAACTCTTAATTAATAAAACAGTTGGCTCTAAAGCACTTTTCTTCATGGATGGATATTCCGGGTATAATAAAATCTGAATGTCTCTAGAAGACTAAAAATCTACAGCCTTCAGAGTCCCTCAGGGTGTGTTTTTCTATCAGGTAATGCCCTTTGGCCTAAAGAATGCACGTGCAACATATCAGCATGTCATGCATCGTATCTTCAAACCCTTTTTAGGGAAGTTTGTTGAATGTTATGTGGATGATTTGGTAGTTAAATCCAAACAATTTTCTAATCAGTTGGATGATTTGGAAATCATATTCCGCAAACTTCGGCAACATAATTTGAAGATGAACCCCTTAAAATTTTCTTTTGGGGTAACCTCAGGAAAATTTCTCAACTTTGTTGTACGCCATTGTGGAATTGAAGTCGATCCTGAGAAGAAAAAGTCAATCCTTTGTATGTCACCTCCTCAAAATTTGAAATAATTGAGAGGGATTCAAGGACACTTGGCCTATATTCGGCGTTTCATATCTAATTTGGCAGGCAAAAGTTTACCCTTCACCAAATTGATGAAGAAGGGAGTCACATTTCAGTGGACTGAAGAATGTCAAGAAGCATTCTATATTCTTAAGAAGTATCTCTTGAGACCACTGGTATTAATGCTACCTATTGAAGGAAGACCACTTATCCTCAATGTGACAGCTTCAGAGCGATCATTGGGTGCCTTTCTTTCTCAGAAGAATGATGCTAGGAATGAAAACAACCTCTACTATCTCAGTCAGACTATGATTGAAGTAGAAACTCGATACTCAAGTATTGAGAAGTGATGCCTAGCATTAATTTTTGCAGTTCATAATTTGAGACACTACCTGCAACATCACGAGGTCTAATTGGTATCTCGCAATAACCCGCTCAAATTCATCCTTAGTCGTCCAATTCTTACAGGACGTCTGGAAAAGTGGGCAGTTATTCTGCAGCAATTTGATATCAAATATGTGTCTCAAAAGGCAATAAAGGGCCAAGCTCTAGCTAATTTCCTTGGTAAACACCCTTCAGTATAATAACCTGCTCAAATTCATCCTTAGTCGCAACATCACGAGGTCCAATTGGTATCTCGCAATAACCTGTTCAAATTCATCCTTAGTCCTCCAATTCTTACAGGACGGCTGGAAAGGTGGGCAGTTATTTTGCAGTAATTTGATATCAAATATGTGTATCAAAAGGCAATAAAGGGACAAGATCTAGCTGATTTTCTAGCTATTTATATCATGTTTATTAAATCATTAAGAAAAAAATTTTAAATGAATTGGGGATGTAATTAAAAAATAAAGGAATTAAACCATAGGGACAAGAGAATATAAAGAAGAATGGAAATTTGATAATATTGCATCGAAGATGGAATAATGAGATTATATATATTCCATTTTTTCACTAAAACTCTTATAGTAACATCAATGTTTGTCCAATAAATTTGATGTTGTATCGAGGAGGAATCTAAGTAAAATATTTAATACGATTATTGAAATATATTTTTATAATAAAATTGATATTTATAAATGTGGATAATGGATTTTTTTCGGTTTATGTTTAAAAAATAATAATAATTGGATAATTTCTTGATTCTCCTTTAGTTGAATAATTCTATGAAATATAATTCAAATTGAGGATTAATAAGGTGATTCCTTAACTAATATATATATATATATATATATTAAATAATTCTAAATTAATTCGTCCAAACAATTCTAGTAAATTTTATAATTTTTTTTGAGAGTATTTAGTAAAATGGGACTCATCCCACATTATTCTTTATACATACAAAAAATTTGGAATTTTTCAACCAAATCAAGCATTGTTATAACAGCCTTGAGAATTTCAAATTTGGGAAGATTTTAAAGCCTTTAAATTTCTTTTCGATAAATTTAATAAATTCTATTTTTTGGAAATTTGTTATTTCAAAATAAAAATTTTGATATTTTAATTCTTTTGGGTGAATTTTATGCATAATTTTAGTCAGTGAACACTATTCCCCTTGGTTTGACCATGATCATCAAAAGTACTATCCTCTATTTAACTAAGAGGGAAATGAAATTGTAAACACTCTTTTTGTGCTCTTGATTATATACAACCTATTTGTCATACCAAAGGATGTTTAATGATTTGAAATGTTTCCATAAGACACATAAATAATATTTTTGATTAGTCTGTTAAATCCCCTAGTATTTACATATAACTAAAATAACCATATAGAAAGAAATAATTTTTTTTGTGAAGCCAATATTTCAAGAATTTCATTAATGAATATTCCATAGAATATTTCCTTACATGTGGTTGTGTTCCAATTGTGATAATCCACATACACATGGAATCTTTTGATTTTCCACATTGAAATTAACTCATTGTAATCATTCATTATAACCATCATGAATCCTTTATTCTCTAATATATAATGTGGAATTACTAATTCATATTCAGAAATACAAAAATATATTTCTGTATCAAGTTGTATCAATGCATACTTTATCTAAATATCATTTCTAAATAATGTAAGTATCTATTGATTTCAATGATTATATTGAATCTCATTCTCAAAATAGTATCTCTTATGTACAAATTATGTGGTTAATTTCGTTCATTATGGAAATATTTATAAATAAACAGACCATATTATCCTAGATTTGGTGGTTCCTTTATTACATTGGCATAAGATTTAGGTGATCAAATCTCAAAGGTACAAATATTTTAGAAGTCTTGGTAAAATAAATACATACAGAAATTTGACATTAACTATAATAACATTGAATACAAATTATAATTTTCTTTTATAATATCATTATTCACACTCCTGAATGTCATTACAAATCATAGTATCCTTCCTTAAATTATGATGGCCCCAACACAAGTAACATTGACTTGGTATTTACTTTATTATATTTTCATATGTTAATGGTTTTTTTCCTAAAGGACTGATCAGTTTAATAGTATTTGAGACTAAGATACATGCATGATACCTTTTTAACATCGTAATAAAATACAAAACATAATGAATGAAAATTATAATCCCCCTTAAAAGTCATTAAAATAATCCATCTTTATATTCTATAGAAAAGAAGAAAATAAGGGTAGGCTCAAATGCTCTTTAAGGGTTACAAACAGTTGAAGCCATCATGAGTAAATAAGGAATAATCAATATGACATGGTATGTAATGGAAAACCTTGCTAGTTAATCAATAACATTAGAATGAATTGTATCAATTGATAATAACAATGAAAAAATATCTTGGATAATAATTAATTAATTATCAAAAAATAAAATTCATAATATTGGATGTCATGATATGATACATCATGATATATATACCATCAGGTCCTTGAGCAAATACACTTTAAAGATATGGGTAAAACCCTATTTAAATTTTCCAAATGATTTTTCTTGTGATAATTAGCAATTCATCGAGGAGATATATAATTTTTTACCCCACCCATCATAGCACATCCAATATATTCGTCATATCTCAAATTATTGATTTATTTCATGACTAATATTCCTTATCAATAAATGTCCATATTGAATAAAGAATGTGAAAAATCAACACTTCCACATTGAATAAAATAACACTAAAAAATAAACAACCACATGTTAAAATGATATATGGTTTAAGAAATAATAATATGAATGATAAATAATAAGGATATTTAAGGAAAAATCATTTTATAATGATCATAACAATTTGAATGTTTCAAGAGAATATAATGACCACCACATTAATAAAAGATAAGAGATGAACATCATTTCATTGGGAATATAGGTTTTGTAAAAAAAATCATTTCTTTATGAGGAATAGATGTTATAAAAGTGATATATTGAATTAATTTTTACGTAAAAATGTTTTATTTGAAAAAATGAAAATATGTTAAACATACTATATTTAATAAAATGGTTACATGGGTGGGGAAGTCCGTTTTCTCTATATATGTTAAAAACCCTTAATTTTCAATTTTTAAAAAGAAAGATAGAAAAATATGGTTAGGAAAAAATTATAAATATTTTTTTTCAAATCCTTTTTAATAGTCAATTATATCTTAATATTTCAATAATAAAACATTGGAGTGAATAAAACAACTTTTGTAAACCAATTCTGAAAAAAATGCACCCGGAATAAAAATATATATGATTAAAATAGAAATAAAGGTAGTTTTTATTTTAATCATTAATTTTTTTTATTCAAGTAAAAATAGAGGAAATTTTAGAAGAATTTATGGAAACACATTCAATATCAAGTGAAGAATTAAATTATTGGATTTTATGAAGGATAAATAATAAGACCGATTCACCAAATATAAAATATATCTAAAGGGAAATTGAGATTGGAAAATAGATAAATATTATTCTATAAGAATAATAAAATTTTAGTATATGGTAGATACTTGGGTTTTTATATTGGAATTTTTTAGACATTATTGAATGTGGTAAATGAAGAAGAAAAAAAGAAAGAGTATAATCAATATGATAATCTTTTATTATAGAATATTCATTTGGATCTCCTATTAAGGTCTCAAGGATTGAAATTTTGGGAAGACAGGAACATCTGAAATGTTTATTATGATGTTGTAGGTATATTTTGGATGGTCTTAGACAAGATAGATGAATTTATTGGTGTGAATAATTAAGGGTAGGGGCACTATTTTATAATTGAGTAAGGGTGATATTTTTTAAATACACAAAAATATTCAATATTGGGAAGTCACTCTATACCAAAGTTCCTAAACAATAGATAAATAATGGGGTGTTGGGAGGATAAAGTTATGAAACACCTCCACCACTAAAAATAATCATTTTTTAAACATGTTATTTTTCTGACCTCTAAGGTTACTTACTTTTTCCACATTAGATTTCAACTCGGTAACTAAAATTTTAACGCAAGGTAATTTATCTTTTAAGAATAAAAATAAAATGATACCTATTATATTACATGGAACAACTAATTAAAAAATTTAATATAAATTTATCAGATAAAATTTCCATGTATGTAGAAAATTAATTTTAACATAAGCACATCTAATGCACAAAATACCATTTTATCCTTAACTACGCTAATTAATTTTTACAATTTATACTATTAATTAAGAAAAAAATTGAGTTTAAAATATTAATGTTTTTTAATTATTGTTTATAAAAATATGATATCAATTTTATAAAATTAAAATTACAAAATTCGAATAACATAGTTTAAAAATACCTATAAATCTTGTCAAAAAATTGTTCTTCAAGAAATAGATTTTTCAAGAATAAGATAGTATTATATTAACTATATGACTAAAAAAATAATTATATGAATTTTTATTCATATTATTAGATATATAATCCATAAATTGTATTTAAAAAATTCATCATTAAATATTATTTTAATTAATTAAAATGGTCATACTTTTTTCCTTTTAAAATAAAAACTTTTTTTTAAAAGAAATGTTTTTTTAAAAACACCTATTTACCTTGAAATAAAATTATAATTAATTATATCAAATTTATAGATAATTAATTGATAATTATATATATTATAATAGTTATAATAAATAAATTAATAATATTTACATGTTACTTTCTTTTTATTTTTTCATAAAAGTTTATTTCTAATTGAAAATTTAAAAACATCCTTCAAGGATTTGTTTGACCAAGTAAGATCAAATAAATATTTATCCTATTAAATAAGAATTTTATTTGAAATAAATATTAAAATGTTCATTTTTAAAATTTTTATTAAAATATAAAGTCCACTTACTAAAATTGGGGCTTGGGTGTTAAATTCTTCTTTTCTACAAAAATTTTATACTCAATATTGTCATAGATATTACTTTACAAACAAGTGAGGGTGGTTCTTATTCATAAAATATTTTATTTCCAATATTGTATCGACCATTTTATGATTTTTCCAAAGAACCTTTACCTATTAATTCATCTAATTACTCAACACTTTCTATATGGTTTCATGAATCTTGATGGTATCATAACAGAAAGATAGATATTGTTCCAATTATATTTCTTTAAAGGTGAAAACAAGATTTTTTTTAGAATGTAGTTCAATAATAATCATATAAGGAAAACATCATGTAATTTAAAGAGACTTTGTGGAATTACTAATTGATAATCCTCAATTCCAATTCTTCCAAGAATTTAAAAAGTTCTAATGTACTAATAGATTAGTTTCAAATTCTTAATAAACCATACAACACCTTTCCATGGAGATACTTTTAAGAAAACATGATCTCCCACTTAAAATTACAAATATTTATTATGTTTATCAGTATAACTATTTTTGTAGAATTTTGATATTTTAATATTTGTCTAAATATTGTTTACCATTATAATTTTCTTCAAAAAAAATCAGCACCTGATGTTTCCATTCACTAAATTCATCCCATTAATTTGGAGTATGATATATTTAACCATATAATGGTTTATACAGAACCATTTGAAAACATGAATGGAAACTATTTTTATTAGAATAATGTAAAAATGGTAAATATTGATCCCACAACCTTTAAATTCATATGACAATGACATCAACATGTATTCCAATTTTTTAATAGTCATTTCAAATAGTCCATCTATTTGAGGATGATAAGTCGCGATCAAATAAATCTCAATATAAAGATCCTGAAGAATCATCAATAATTTTGATATAAATTTGGGATCCTGTTAAGACACAATTGAAATATGTTTTCCATGAATTCTTAAAACTTTATCAATTTATAGACTTTTGAGGTACTCAATAGGTAAATATTCACTTATGGAAAAGAAGTGTTCAAATCTGGTTAGGTGATAAAAATAGCCACATTTATTCTTTCCTTTACAATTATTTGGTGATCTTATGACATAGTGCATAGTAATATAATCCCATTTCCACATAGGTATATGATTTGGTTTCAGGACACATCTAGAATAATGTATCTCAGCCTTCACCTATTGAAAACAAAACAATCATCTTCACAAATAATTAATAATTTCCCACTTCATGTTATCCTAAAAAAATGTCCCCTCAAAAACCAATACATCTTGGTGCTTCTAGGGTGTATAAATAAAATATATATATGATCATCATCCAACAATTCAATTTTTAGCTTAGGTATATATATAATTCATAGTCTCCTCCCAAATTTTATAAAACCATCAACCCAAGTGAAGACTTCCAATTTCCCATTATCCATGGTCATAATGTTTTTTTTGAAATTTATAATCATGAGGTTTAAGACATTTTATCTTCTCCAAGAAAGATGATTTGGATTTCATTTAAAAAATAACTGACGTAACCACTTCTTTAAATATTCTCATACCCATCATTACTAGATCAAAGAACATATCATCCCTCATGTGACAACCCATATTTCAATACACTTTTGTTCATTATTTATTATCTAAAGATACACTTAATATAACCTCATTAGGAAATAATCCCATGCGTGTTTTGGTAATTATATAGATATCATAAAAAATTAAAAATATATGTTTCAAAATTATTTAAAATTTCATTACATGTTCTTATATTTCATGGCTCTTTTTAAAATTATTGGGTATAACTAGGTGTTGTACATAAGAAAGGGGTGATAAATAAAGCCTAGTAAGATAATAAAAAAGAATACAACAAGGTAGTGTAGTACATGTGATCCAAAAGGAATATCAAGGTAACATAATAGGGTGAGAATCACAAACATGAACAATGAGGCATGATATAACATTATTAAATAAATGCAACATAGTAATGTAACACCAAAACAAAAAATGAAATCTTAAACATTAGTAAAGGATAATTGATAGGAAATAAAAAAACAGTGTTCTTAGGATAAAATTTTATGAAATATACATTTCATCTCATGAGATAAACCTTTTACCCAAATCATTAGAGGGGCATATAATTTTGGGCCCACCCATAACATTCATATCATGTACATTCATACTTGTGCCACATAGATCATAAAACATAATGATGTATTTCAGAAATATTAACCCCATTATTACGGAATGAGGGATAAATAAATGTAAAACCTCAATAAATCATGTATATGTATAACTAGGTGAATATCATTTAATGGAAATGATGATGTTTATACACAAAATAAATGTTTTCCTTGGAACCTAAGAGGATATTTTGGGTAACATAAATGGTGTGTATAATTGTTTACCGAAGGGGTGAATGAGAGATATATGAGACTTTGAGTACATGGGAATCATAAGGATAGTTAGAAGGATCTGTAAAAAACATATCCCAACTTACAAAATTGTAAATCAAAATCCATGAACAATAATAAGGTTCATCAATAAAGAGGACAAGTGGAAGATCCCTTACCATGAGAGGAAGCTTCAAAAAGCTTTAGAGGCCCTTCTTAAATGTTTAAGGGAAACTTGGTAGTACTCTATAAAGGTAAGGGTAGAGTAAATTAATGAACCATGTTTTATGAGTGATGATTAATGGTAAGTTGGGTGGGTTTATATTGAAAAATACAAAAGATTTCTTTATTAATTTCCAAACATAGTTTGTAGAATCTATATGATAAAGTAATCAGAACAAAAAACCTTCACATGGTTTTTTCCCATGGTTTCTACCAAATACGTATAAATTACACTAATTTATAAGGATAATAATAATAAAAAATTAATTCCCATGATGATGGGGAATTGAATTATGTTTATACAAAATTTATTTTAAAATATTAAAATATGATTTATTTTTTGGCTTATTGATTAATGATTTCTTAAATTAATAAAATAAAATTAAAAAATATTAAAGGGTAAATATATATCTTGTTTTTCATGACTTTTATGGAATATAATACATCAATTTTGTGTCATTATGATGTCATATTACAAATTTTATAATTATAAAATATTTAATTTTTACACACAAATTAGACTATCTAAAAAAATTATGAACAATTCACTTTGGGATAATTTCATTGTAATAATTTAAAAAATAATATTTATTTTATAGAAATAAGTTTCTATATATGATAATTTTTACATTAAATTAAAACTATCCATTTATTGAAAAATAATATTTTTTTTTGACAATAATAGTTTTCTTACCATTATAAAAATTACATTTGACATCATAAAATAATGTTATCATTAATATTTAACAAATATAATTTCATAATGATTTTTATTCAAATAAAAGTTATTTAAAAAATTCAGGAATTCATCAAAGTGTATTTATTGAAACAGTATATTTAAGAAAAATATACTTTTTTGTCAAATCGTATAAAAAAATATTGTTTTGTGAAACACGTTATATTATCATTTAAAAAATAATAATAAATAGGGAATAAAAATTATAATTAATTTATTTAAAATAGAATATATAAATTTATAATATTCTAATTAAGATACATAAAACTTTATTATAGAAACCAATTCCCTAAGGGTAAGGTGTGTGATGGTGAGATTTTAATGGGTTGGTTCGGGGAACATGGTTTTGGCCATGATCTCGATGAGATTGAAATTATCCCATAAACAGCTTCATTCATGCATTAATTTTTTAATGTCAACTTGGGATTGGTCAAGGGTAAATCTTAGTGATGTTATTTCCATCAAAATATTTGATAAATGGGATACAAATGGTACGGTCCTATTGGTCATGGCCATCAATTTTTTTCTCTCAATCAATTCGAAATTATCACAACCCCTAATATACGATCATAATATGATCATTGTATAAAATATATACTATCAATGGTTATGATTCATAATAGTATTTTAAATCTGACACGTTATATATTATAATGGTCCAAAATAACCATATTAGTGTATGATTTTTCTATATATTCATTTCATAATAAGTAATTTTCTCATTTAAAAGGGACATTTAATTTATAAAAGTTAATGTGGTAACATTATTCCCATATTCAGAAATTTCTACCTAGAGTGTTTTATTTCTCAAACTAAAATTGTTTAGGGTAATTTTGTTTCATCGCCTCTTTCAGTTCCCAAAACACTTCCTCAAACTTTTGGTTTCACTATTAAACATTGACTAGCTCAGATGATTTGTTTCATATAAATTTTTCTCTATGATATAAGATCTTCATCGAATACTCATCATATGTAATATCATTCTCCAATGGTGACACCACTAGATTTAGTAAATGTTAGGGTTTTAGTATGTACTTTTTCAAAAGGGATACATGGAACACATCATGTACATGAGACAGGTTAGGTGGAAGTGTTAGTCGATAGGTCACGACTCTAATGTGATCAAGGATCTCAAAAGGTATGATGTATCTAAGAAAAAACCTCCCTTAATTCCAAAACATCCTGAATTTCCTCCATTTAGATATTAAAAGGAACACATTTTCTCTAACCCCAAAAACCTAATCTCATCGAAGATTTTATGCATCACATTTTTGTAGAATTTTGGTTGATATATATATGACTGAATAATTTAATCATTCTATATCATATCTTGTATAAGATTAGGTCCCCTAAACATTCACTCTTTAACTTAATCCTAAAATGTCAATGTTAGAAACCTCATATAATAAAGAGACTTATACTAACCCATTTGAATTCTAAAATACATATTTTTTATATGATAAATCCACTTGAATAAGAATTTGGTCCAAACATCCTTGGAAATCAATTAAACAAGATCTTATCAAATCCTCTATAGTTTTAATGTTTTTTAGATTGAACATATGTATAAGGGTGATCAGCATTTTTAATACTTGGTTATGTTTCCAATACTTTTTAAAGGATTCTCCAATACAACTTTTTAATCCTTGGATCTCGATTAGAGATTGAGGATAGTGGAACTTCATGTAGTCTTACAACTTCTCATATGTATATCTTGGTGCATTGGTCAAGATAGATATCTTCCTTGATAGGTATGAAATTAATTTATTTGGGATTAAGAATGACTACCACCCAAATAGTGTTATTTCTTTAGGTGTCATGGGGATTCCTATGATGAAATACATGGTTAACTTTTTACAATTTCCATAATGGTATGGTAAATGGTCACATCAAACCCTTAGGATTATTTAGTTACATCTTGACTTGTTGTCATACAAAGCTTCAAGATAAAAACTCTACCGTATTCCCCTTCATGTTATCCCAAAACATGTTTTACTTCACATACCTATAGATCATAGTGATTATTAGATAAAGAAATATGTATGAGACGTGTTCATCATCCAAAACATCACTGTTCAATTCTAGTTTTAGTGGGACACATATATAGGTTCCAAACCATATAACTCCAACTTCAACAATGTTGGACCCCGAAATATTATCTACCTTATTATGTTACAACTCATTATCTTTCTAAGCCTCATTGAGCCTCTCAAGAATAGATGGTTGAGTAGTTATTTTATAATGGTAGGATTGAGATCTTTTTATTATTCCCATATCCATAATTTTCATGTCCAATAGGACTGGATCCATTTTAATCCACACTATGGATATTGATGTGGTATCCATTCTAATTAGATCCTCTGCCACTTTTTTTCCTTCAATGGATTTTAATATATTGAACAATCATAATCCTTTATCATCTCATACCACTTTCATTGGAATATATTGTTCTCATTTTTTGTGAATATATACTTAAGGATTTAATGTTCCATATATATGTCAAACGTTTCTTGGTATAAATAATGATTCCAAATCATCAAATCATCTAGAGTCCTTAGACAAGGTGATCCTCTATCACCTAGTATCTACATAATAGCTTAGAATCCACTTTGTAAAATCCTGGAAAACAAGATCAACAGTGGCTATATCCATAATTTTAAATAAGAAAATCAGACCAATGGAATTTCTCACTTTTTCTATGCAGATGATATGATTTTTTTCATCAATGGAAGATGCAGATCAATTAGAGCTCTTAAAAAAGTGATGGAAGAGTACAGTAAATGGAGTGGTGAGAAAATTAATTTTGAGAAGAGTAGTCTCTATGTGCCCCAGTCATGTTCAGCAAGAGGATAAGGAAAATGGAAAATATAATGGGATTTATCATAAGGAAGTTCCCTCTGGAATATCTTGGAGCTCCCCTCTCGCTGGGTAGATTAAGAATCAGACATTGTGAAAGTTTTTTTTAATAAAATCACTAGTAGGTTCAACAATGGAAAGAATAATTTTCTATCCTTTGGTGGTCATATCACAGTGGTTAACTGTGTTCTTTCTTCAATCCCTATTCACATTCTCTCTGTTCTCAAAGTTCCAAAGGTAGTTTGAGAATTATTGAGAGGACTTTGACATATTTTATCTGGGAATCACACGGTGAGGGAAGATATCATTGGGAATCTTGGGAAAAAATGGCTACACAAGTGACTCATGGGGGTGTCAATCTCCGTAGAGTAGAAGACTCAATGAACTTCCTTAAAAAAAGTTGGTTTGGGAGTTCCTTAAAGGAGGCACCTTGTGGGGTAATTTTATTAAACCAAAATATGGGACTAACCTGGTTGCTCCAAGGGGAACTGTTTCATGGCTTTGGAAAACACTCAGGGAGCACATCCAAAGACTCAATCAACATGTTATGTGGATTGTAGAACGCGGTGAGATAATTTTTTGGTTTAGCAATTGGTTAGGTGATTCCATTGGCTTTCCTACTTATCCAATGCCTAATATTTATTCTGCCCAAGCTAGTTGTTTTTCTGGCTTCATTCATGTTATTCTTAATTAACATCAAAAATTGATTTTTAACAGCATCGACCTGAAATTAAAGGATGATCATTTGATTTTTACAAAATACCCCATGAGCATTTTCTTGGATAAAATTTACAAAATGGTTCTACCTACTGTGGGTTATGACAATAATTTTATGCAAGCTTTGTGGTGTAAAGAGCTGCCTCTTAAATATAATTTCGTGATTTGGAGGATCTATAAAAAATTTGTTTCAATGGATGACATGGTTTGTAGAAGGGGAGTCCAGCTGGTTTTGAAATGCTGGTGTTTCAGATCTTTGTGCTTCAAAACTGTAGAGCATTTATTCTATGAGGGGGAATTGGCTTCAGCGGTGTGGAAAGGTCTAGGTAACATCATTGGTAACAATATTCGATATGCTGAAGGTTATGACTTCCAATTAAAGGATTCACTGGGTATTGGCTCGAATGAGCATGAATGAAAGGCTCAATCTATTTTTATGGCGGCAGGTTGATGGATTCTCTGGAACACAATAAATAATTATCGACATGAAGGTGGTTCGAACTCACTACTTTCTGTACATGTCAGATTCAAGTATCTGGTAGTGGATATGGGTTCCTTAATTAAAATCTAGACTGAGAGTAAACTTCTAAGGATGTTTTCTATGGTAATGGGGAGATCTTCTTCTGTTAAATATACTTTTGAAATTCATAATCAGGGAAAATGGGTATGTTGGAAACCACCAATTAGAGGTTACAAGCTTAATTTTGTTGGATCGTATGCTGGTGGAGTGATACGTGGGGGGGGGGGGGGAGTGGACAGAGACATTAATGGATCTGTTATCATTTATTTCAGTAGTTTTTATAGTCATGGAGACTCAACTAGAGCGGAGGCCAAAGATTTATTGGATGGGCTTAAGGTCTGTCGTGATTTCAGCTTACCCCTTTTATTGGTTGAAACAGATTCTATTGTGTTATATAATGAAATTACGGGAATGGCTGCTACCCCATGGTTCATTAGACAACTGCATTTGAAGATGTATTTGATACAAGGAAAATGGTGTGGTAGTATAACATACATGGACTGAAGGAAATAAAGTGGCTGATTTTTTGACCTCTAAGGGTGATCATAATGAGCCAAGAACTATTTTCTCTAATGTGGGTAGTCTACCGCCAGAATTTGTTGGTCTTGTTCGCGCGGATGCCCAAGGATTGCACTATTTTCAACCTCCCTATTTTTTTACTGTATGTATGTGTCTTTTATCTTCCTTTCCCATGTTTTTAATAAAAATAAATATTTGTGTGTGAATAGCATGGGTATAGTGATTGGACTCATTTTCATATCTGTAAATTATTATTTTCATTCATTAGTCCTAAAAAAATTACTCTATTTCATGTAATATCAGTCTATAGTCTTAAAAATCAAGAGAGGTTTCTCCAAAATCGATGATAAAACCCCAATAATCAACAAAATATATAGATTTTAGTCAAATATTTTCATTTGGTCAAACCTTGGATTTCTTATATTTTGTATGGATCCACAGTTATCCCATTGTTGAAGATAACAAGCCCCATAAAATTTACATTATACGACCAAAACACACATTTATTATACTATTCATATAAAGTTTCCTTCAAAGATGTCCACATTACAGCAATTAAATTATCCTCACACTCCTCCTTAATTTTAGAGTAGATACAAATATCATCTATAATGACTACCAAAAATTTCTAGAGGTAATCCCAAAATACTCTATTCCTAAATTCCTTAAATATTGCTATAAAGTTACTGAGCCCAAATGCAATCTATATGAACTCACTGTTCTTTTACCATGTTTGAAATGCAGTCTTGAGATATCCTCATTGAAATTTAATTCCTAATATCCAGAACTAAGATCATTCTTAGATAAGTAATGGGATTCATGTAGTAGATCAAATAATTCATCGATCTATGGAAGTGGATAAATATTATATATCACGATCTTTTTAGCACATTATTATCAATGCAGAGCCACATTGACCCATCCTTCTTGTTGATGAAGAGGACTGGTGAACCCCATGGTGAAGCACTTGGGTGTGTGAAACCAGTTTCTAGGTTATCCAATAATCATTCCTTTTACTTATTATATTAAAAAAAGACCATTCTATATGGAGTCTTGGATATTGAAAAATATACCTGTATGAGATCGATTCAAAACTCAACCTCATGGAAAGGAGGAAGACCAATAAATCCATTAGGAAACACATCAACAAACTCCCTAAAAATGGTAAATTCATCAATAATAATTTGTTTTAGACTCAAAAATTTGGTATATGATTTATTTCAAGGAACAAATATCCATTCTTGAGATGTTGGTACCAAATTAGATTCATCCTCTTCTATGTGCTTATATATAATTAGAGGGGGTTGGTGATATGAATGATGATTTCCATATATCATCAATTTATATTGTCTCTATACAAGGAAAGACGATCGATGTCTACAATAGAATCAACTTATCCTAAGTGGAGTATCACATGGTTTTCTAAGAAATCTAACCCAAAAACATGAGATTGGAGAGGAATTAGATTCTTATGATATAGAAATTGACCCATTTTTCATGTTCATTGATAACTCAACTTCCTTGTTTTGAGGTGGTGTTTAAATACTTATACTAAACATGCATGATATGAAGGAATGTGTAGTTTCATATTCAAATAGGGTGTTCACTATACATTATTCAATAACTAGAGTACTTATCACCACTTTTTCATCTAGAACCACCCTAATAGTTGTTATGGAATATTCTTAACCTCTTTATCTAAGCCTGGGGGTTTGTTGTTGGTAGTTATCCCTGAAAACCCTTGGATTAAAGAATTGATTTGCATAGGGTCCATATTTCATAAAGATGAAACATTGGACAATGGGTTGAGGGTTTACTAAAGCATTTATTTCTTCCATAACATTGGTGAGTTTCTCCAATTGAAAATCACTATCTTGGTTCCCTTATATCCTAAACCAAAAGCATTTCCTTGTCCCCTTCATAAATTTTCACGATAGTTCCTCATACACTGTTGGGAAGTGGGATGATGTAATTTTTTCCCCCATGAACCTCTTCCATCACACCGCCAGAATTAAAATCAATTATATTCTTCTTGTTAGTAGTTTTAAGAGTCCCTTGAGATTCAACGATCTCTATTTTGACTTTGAGGGTGCATCATAAAATTTCCTCAAATCTTTTAATGTCTCTAATAGCCATCACTTTCGGTTGATTCTTATTTAGCACACCAAAGAAATGGAAAACATTAATTTTGGGGGTAACCATGAAGATGGATGTGTTTTTTGAAAGTCTTGTTAAGTTTTTTTATATGCCATGCTGTATTTGTCTTCATTTTTCTTAAGGCTAAGGAAATCACTCTCGATTTTATGTTCGGGTGTGTGCGGAAAATATATGTCGAAAAATATTTCCTAAAATTCCTTCCACTCCATTATATAGATATCTTCCTCATGTTTTTTTATTTTTATCAATGTCCACCAGTGATCATCTTATCCTTCCATATCATAAATTTCCAGTGAGACATTCTCTTGATCATATCATTGAAAAATAGAGAAAATCATTTCAGAAGAGGTGATACATCATTCCGTGGTTAATGGATTAGAATATCAACTGAAATTTTAAGTCCATTGTCCCATAATGGTCTATATTTAAACTTTCGATTTATTATGGGGTTTGGGTGTTCCACTTGATTCAGGTATATATTCAAAACCTATGTCATTTGACAAATTATTGTCAAAATGTTTTGGATTCCTGCTCCCAATATGTTGGCCATCAATCATATTTTCCAACAAATTTGTAACACCCAGAGACATTAAATTATTTTCATGATAGAAAAAATAATATTTTGTAACTAGATTTCATTTTATGTTGAACCACATTAATCCTAAGCTACACAAAACGCTGAGTTAGATTGTGTTACAATCAAGATCGAGTTTTACCGCCTTTTAATGGTGCACCATTTTTAAAAATAAATTTTGGAAATTCAAAAAAAAAATTAAATAAAATTAATTTTTGAATTGGGAATTTCAAAATTATATTTGGGTGATTTTTTGGTATTTCATTGAAAATTTTTATTTTTTGATGAATAGTGAAAAATACTGAATTTTAGTTTAAAACCACCTTTTCCTTTAAATAATTATTAGTGTCAAATTATATTTAAAATTGTTTTTTGAGGAAAAAATAGAAAAATTATAAAAATATTAACTTATATCAGATCATTGTATTAATTTTATATTAAAATTGGATAAAAAACTTATTGATATTTCGAATGTTTTTACTTTAAAAAGTCACTTTCTAATCACGTTTGTTAGTTTAGCATTAATCTTAATTTTCTCACTTTTTTAAGTTTAATTTTAAAAAATGGAACTAAAAGTTTTAAATTAGTATAATATTTTTGGTCTAATATAATCAAATTTTTATCGACAAAAAATATTAGTGAATGTGATTAAAATTAATGACATTAATTAAGGTAAAACTAAGCTTAACAAGGGACAAAACCTTAATATTAAGGGCAGAATGACTTGGACACTTGTAAAACATCCATTTTATTCCAATATTTAAACAAATAACCTTATTTGTTCTAATTTTATTGGTTATTTAGAGATTATTAAATAGAAGTTCCCTAAATAAAAGGTTGTGTGAGGAAAAAGATAAAAAGGGAAATTTCCTTACCATTAACATTTATAAAATAGTGAGGTACATAAAAAAATCATATTTTCGGTTAGACATTATTTTTGAAAGATTCATGGGTTAAATGTAACATAATAAATTGTAATTAATTTTAAAATATTATTTAGTTACTAAAAATGCTTCATAAAACCGAACGTATTGATTATTTAGTTAATAATTAAAAAAAATAAATGATACAATAAATATTAAAAGTGAAGTAGATTTATTGAATTATTATCTTTAATTATTTTACCAGATAAATATATCATGTTAATAAGTTGTAAAATAAATAGATATTAATTCCGAAATTGTTCTTATATTTAAAAATGAAAAATAAATAAATAATGTCAAAATCGACATTATTGTTATTTTATAACAAACGGTATTTTATAAAATGGTTTAAAATTAATAAAAATCCTATATTATTGCAATTGATATTTAAGTGGTAATAAATATTGAATATTTTCTATTAATATACATTTTTATCCATTATAATTAAAATATTTACCCATATAAAGTGAAAGCATTGTTAACAGAGTTTGACTTTAAGTATTGTTTTAGCACATCACATGCGCTTGTTTTAAAATTAATTTCAAAAATAATTAGGATTCTAATTTTATAAATTAGATGTCATATTAATAATTCAGTGTATCCTTATTTTATAATAAATATCATAATATTTTAGTATTAATAGTTATCCTACGTAGGTTAGAAAACCAGATGCATTAATAAAAACCAAAATTATAAAATTGGGGGTTAACAGAGTTTGACTTTAAGTATTGTTTTAGCACATCACATGCTCTAGTTTTAAAATTAATTTCCAAAATAATTAGAATTTTAATTTTATAAATTATATGTCATATTAATAATTCAGTGTATCCTTATTTTATAATAAATATCAAAATATTTTAGTATTAATAGTTATCCTGTGTAGGTTAGAAAACCAGATGCATTAATAAAAACCAAAATTATAAAATTGGGGAATCATAGAAGTTATGGAACCAATTTATTAAAATGCGCATATTTTTTGTGGTAGAGGTTTGAATTGACCATTATTCCCCTTTAATCAATTATTTTTCAATTTTTGTGACACGTTAGGTTAGGTAGACTTATCGTGAATGAATACATTTTGGTATTTACCAGAGTTCCATTCCCCCTCCCTTATAAAAGGCCACCACCCCTCCAACTTCCTCATACCTCCCAAGCCACTTACGTTCATCCAAGATCTACTTAATTCACTTCCCAACATCCATCCCTTCGTCCTTAAATCCTCCCTTATAGAAAGAATAAATTTAAGAAATCATTTTGGTACAAACCAAAAGGAGTTAGCTGGTTAAGAGGAGGATAAAGAGCACACAACAAACAGAAGTTTAAGGAAACGGGTTTTCATCTCAATTTACATTACATTGAGGCTTAATTGTTGTTTTTTGCCTATTTTTTTTATATGGTGTATATACTTACTTTCACATGTTATATCATGAATATTCTTATTATCATGATAATTTATGTTTGGATTAATGTTATTCCTCCAAGGGTATTATGGTTATAAATGTTTCAAAGTGGTATAGGACACTTTGGCATGTTTAAAGATTATTTTCCTCAAGACTGATTTAATGGTATTTCAATGGTATCTACACTCATTACCTATCCTCCCCTGAGTAAATTTTGATAAATCCATATCAAATACTCAATAAAAATATTTCATAATTCATATTATTTATTTGATATGTAGAATTATTAGGATATGAAAGACATGGGTTGGGGACCATAAGTGGAATTGCTTATGGGATGGGGAATGGTTAATGTAATCCCCTGGATGCATATGTGGTATGAGGGGATGAAATTAGGTTGGAAAAAACCTTCACATTCATGACCTGTTTGAGATAAATTGTCTTATTAATGGTTTTAACAGTAGAGTTATGGTTGGACAAACCAAATTGGTTTGTAACTGGTATGTTTTAATAATTACTTTGAATTGTCTTGATGGTAATGGTTCTATGTACCAAGGAAAAATGGTGTCCAATAATTAAGAATTTAATTTATTTAGAACTTAGTTATTATTATTATCCATGAGGTGTTTCATTGATAGATCTATGGATATATTCTATTCTCAGTTTTATTATTTAGGTTACATATGTTTCTGTTATTCACCTTTCTATATTGATATCTCCTTATCTAGTAATTTTTAATTTCATGTGTTGCCATTTATTTTCCTTTACATGATGGTTTATTTCCAATGATTCATTATTTTTTCCCCATTACATTCCCTTAATGAGCATTTTAGCACATGATTTTTGTGTTTCCTTTCCCTATGCTATAAATAATAAAACATTGAATAAGCATTCAAGGATGTAATTTCATTCATTTTATCATGTATCCTATTTTATTTTATATTTACCAATGTATTATGGGTATCATGTATTTAATCTGGCATTCCAAGACTCCTGAACTGATCAGTCCATTTGGATCTGATTCCTTGTGATCATGACAATGCAATAAACTTATGCACTGGATTCAGGCTTTTGGGGTCGGGGCATTACAGTTGGTATCAGTGGAAGTTTATCAGCAATATTGGAAACTATATTTAGAAAACATATATTAAGGAACATAACCATAAGATATACTTTGAGGATATGTATAGAAGAACATCCAAGAAATTTGGTAAGGTAGGGATTTCGTGGTAATTCCCATTAATATATCCTTTTATAGATACTACAATAAGATTTTGTTCTAGAATACATGTACTTAAGAGTAACAGCTCTAAAAAGGTGTGTTGATACTGAATTAGCATAACTCGGTACATGAAAATGGTCCTTACTGCGCACCTGATTTGATACTCCCAAGGTATACTCTTAAAATAATTCACATATTCCTTACAAACAATTATGATGGATTTAAAAGTAAAAATATACCTAAAGAAACCATGTATGTGAGTATGATATTATGTATCTGTAAACTTTTGAATTTATTTATTTGTTACACCATATTTAGAGTTATATAATGTTCATAATTTTCTGAACAAATCTTGTTTATGTAATTGTTTAGAAATGGAACCTGGAAGGAAGAAGTGTACAAAAGCTCGTGGCCAATGTATAGGATTCCCTATAGATAAAGATGATAAAACTAGTATTGTATCTTAGAATTCAATGGATATACTGGGGATTATTAATATGGTATTGACATATAAATTTTCATGGACGGATAAAACTATTCCACAATGAGACCCTCTAATGTAGGATCGCTTTATGTGACAGAGGACCCCATAATTCAATGGGAATAATCATCCAATGGAATCTGAATAAATGATTAGGTATTTATATAATATATTTATGGATTTATGATGTAACAAAAAGGAAAAGGTTACATGTGTGGTGTATTTTCTCAAATTTGATGTTGATCAATAGTGGTATCTGATCCATAATACTAAAGATGAAGAAGAAATAGAACCCTTGGAATCAATAACCATTAAGAATATATTTTTTGATAAATAATTCCCACATGATCAACAATTGGAGATGAAGAGGAAGTTTCTTATATTAAAGAAAAAGGAAGAATATTGTGTTGCATATTACAAATCTACCTTTACAAGGTTATCAAGGCAAGAAAAATCTTTTATATGCAACACATAGTGCAATATTGATCATTTCTAAGGTATTATTCTATGTCTCAAAAGGGAACTGGCCTCTAAAAACTTTTCATCATATGATGAAATAGTTTAATGTTCCATAAATATAGAGAAATAATTATCTTAGTATTATGGCTTCAATGGGAACCTATATAATAAAAAAATATTGATCAAAAAAGGGATAAGAAAAATAAGGTAATGAAGGAATTTTAGAAATGAGATAATTGTGGAAAGAAACACTATCATACTTGTTTGAAGAGAATGATAGTTTGTTATGTTTTTATAAAAAGGTAACATTGTTTTTGATTTAAAGGGAATGAAAAAAATTCAAAGGTGTAATGCTTCCACTGAAAAGAGATTGGGAACTACGCAAATGAATGCCTAAAACATCAAGGTAATATACCTCAGAAGAACTGAGGGATCACGGTCAATCTTTTTATATTGATACTCCATAAGTGGAATGATTAATTTTTATACGTATTTTGATCCTTGATTATTGTGGTAAATTTATTTTATCAGTGATGTAACAGTTTTTAGAATTATAAAATATATAAGTATTGAAATACAATAAATTTTCATTTAGGATTCAAAATATTATGTTGATCGTTATGGATAACCCATATAATTGATTTAGTAGAAATGAAAGATTGTTTGAAAATACATCGTATAGGGAAAGGTAATCATTAATATGTCCATAATTTTGAGTTAATTCTTTTTGTACAAAGAGATTTTTCATATGGATAAAGTAAACTAGATATTAATAACTACTATGGACATGATTCTAAAGCATTGGATCATAATATTTTGAAAGGATATCCATGTATGATATGTTTTATATTGTGCTTTGGATTTGGTTTTAGATATTGATATATTAATTCACTATATGAAGCATCTTGTTCTAAGAGACGAACTAGAAATAGTTGAAGGTGTAATCAAGGAAAATGATTATATCTATAGAAACATTTATTTACTTATATTTGAAGAGTGTGAAAGAATTTCTCAAATATAGGGAAAATGGTATTGTAAATTTTTTCCAATTATCATTATTTCTATTGATATTAATGACCCTTATTAACACCTATGTTTTATGGATTATTGGTCTTCTACATTAATCAGAACATGTTCTCTAGCATTCTATATCAAAACATGATTGCTGGATTTTCCTTTTGTATCCTTGTTTTGTTTCCCACCTATATTCTCCTATTAGGGAACCATTTTATATGGCCATTTTACTTTCCTTTCTCTCTTATTAATAAAATGTGTTATTAAGCCTATTTACGATGTGGGTTTTTCAATAATAGTACTTTCAAATATAAAACTCTATATTAGCAGTATCAAGATTAAATTACAAGGAAAAAAATAAATTATGGTGTGGTGATTGTAACAACAAAAGAGATTAAAATATTTTCATGTTAGAATAAATATTATTTTGTTACTATATTTATTTATATGCAACACCATTTTAATCTTACGCTACACACAACAATGAGTTAGCTAGCGTTACACATAAGATCATGTTTTACCGCCTCCTAATAATGAACCTATATTAAAAATAAATTTTGGAAATGTTAAGTTTTATTTTAGAAACTAAAAATAGTTTTTTAGTTTTTAATTTTAAAATTATCTTAGGGTGATTTTTTTTCATTTTTTTGAGAAGTTTCATTTTTTGATGAATAGTAAAAAATACTGCATTTTATTTAAAAACTGCCTTTTACTTTAAATAATTTTTAACGTAATATTATATTTTAAATTGGACATGGTTGTGAAAGTATTTAAATTATCCATATATTAACCCAATGCCGATAATTGGAATATTTTTTATTTTAAAATTGGATATGGAAACTTATTGAACTTTTGAAAAATTTTACTTTAAAAACAATCTTTCTCACCATGTATGTGAGAATAGAGTTAATCTCAATTCTCAAAATTATGTGATTTGAATTTTAAAAAATTGAAATACACCACTTTAATTAGTATTATATTTTTATTATAATAATATAAGCTTAATTTTTGACCAACAATATTAGTGAAAGTGATTAAAATTCATTGTTGTGATTAAGGTTAAATTAATCTTAATAAGGGAATAAATATTAAGGTTAATGTCCAAAATGAACTGTAAACTTGTCCAAAAACAACTATCCACCAATATTTCTATTAAAACCCCCCTTTTTGATTGTTATAGGTTATTGGGATATTATTAATTGTATGTTCCTTAAAAAATTGGTTTAGAAAAGAGACAAGAAAGGGAACTTTCCTTAACTTTAAAATTTAAAAAACTTTGAAATATGTACAAAACATCATATTTTGGGTTATAATATAATTTTTAAATATAATTAGGTTAATTTTATCATAATAAATTATCATTAATTTTCAAAGATGATATTTTTACTTAAAATGCTTAAGAAACGCCAACATAGTGATTATTTAGTTAATACTTAACTGAAATAAATGATACTATAAATAATAAAAGTGAAGTAGATTGATAGAATTATTTCCTATAATTATTTTTTTAGATGAATATATCTTCTTACATTGTTTTAATATTAATATATATTAATTATAACATTGATTTGGTATTTGAAAATTAAAATTAAATAAATAATGTCAAAATTGACATTATTGCTATTTTATAATAATAGATATTTTGTTAAATGATTTTAAATTAATGAAAATCCTATATTATTCTAAGTGATTTTAAGTGTTAATAAATATAAAATATTTTCTATTAATTTATAAATTTATCTTTTATAATTAACATATTGACCCATATATTGTAAAAACATTGTTAACACGGTCTGAGTTTAAGAAGTGATTTAGCGCGTCATAAGTATTTATTTTAAAATTAATATCCACACACATGGGATTATTATTTTATAAATTATATATCATATTAATAATTAAATTTTTATATATTTTCTAATAAATATCACTTTTTAGTCTTAAATTTCATGTTACTTATTTAGAAAACTATATTCTTTAATAAAAACCAAAATCATAAAATTGGGGTATCTTAAAAGTTAAGGAACCAAATTAATAAAATGAAACAAAATTTGTGTGGTGGAGGTTTTTATCGACCATTATTCCACTTTACTCCATTATATTTTCATTTTTGAGACACATTAAGTAATTTATACATCCCCTTAATAAATAACTTTTTGTATTTATAAGAGTCACCCTCCTGCTCCCTTATAAAATTCCATCATCCATCCCACTTCCTCACACCTCTTAACCCACATATGTTCAACCAATCTCCCCTAAATTTAGATTAAAGCATCCCTAAATTTCTATTATAATCCTCACTTTTAGAAAGAAGTAATCCAAGGATTCCTTTTGGTACAAACCAAAAGGAGTCACCCAAATAAGAGGAGGATAAAGACCACATAACAAAAGGAAGGTAAAGGTAAGTGATTTTCATCTAAATTTACATTCCATTGACACTTAATTGATGTCATGCAACTAGTTTATTTTATATGTTGTATATAATTAATTTAAAATGTTAAATAATGAATCTTTTATTCTCATGATATTATAACTTTCATTTAATGTTAGTCCTCCATAGGTATTATGGTTATAAATGTTTCAATGTGGTATGAGATTCTTTGCAATGTTTAATGATTATTTTCATCAAGTATGTTTTAATGGTATTTAAATGGAATCTAATTTCATTTAATATCCTTCAATAGGTAAATGTTGATAAATAATTATCCTTTATTCAATATTTATATTTGATAGTGAATATTATTTACTCAATATGAAGAATGCTTAGGACAGTAAAGACATTAGTTTGGGACCATTTAAAGATTTCCCTATGTGTTGGGGACTAGTTAAAATAAGACCCTTTTTGAATTGGTAGTCTCATGGGAAGAAATTAAGTTGGAAAACCCTTCGTGTTGGTAACATGTATAATGTAAATTTTCTTACGAACAGTCTTTACAATAGGTTAGAAAACACGAATTGGTTTGTACCTGAATATTTTAGACCACTTTGTGAGAGGTTTTGAATGTAATGCTTCCATCTACCAGGAAAACCTAGAATCCAATAATTAATCATTTCCTTTATTTAAAACCTATTTATTATTATTATTTATATTTTGCATTTATATGTCGATGGATAGAATATATTCTCAGTTTTACAGTTTAGGTGTCATGTGTTTCAGTTTCATAAATTTCCATATAAATATTTTCTTATCTAGTTATTTTGAATGGTATGTGTTATCAATTATTTACTATAACCTATTTTTATATTTCCAATGAAAAATTATTTCTTCTAGTTTAATTACCCTTACTGAGAATTTTAAATCACCCTTACTATGTTTCCCTTCCCCAGGCTATGAATAAGAAAACATTGAACAAGATTGCAAGGATGCATATTTTCTCATTTTATTATGTTTCATGTTTTATTTTATATTTCTCAATGTATTATGGGTATCATGTATGTAATATATATTTCCAAGACTCCTAAACTAATTGGACCTTTAGGATTTTATTCCTTATAGTCATTCTAATGTAATAAAATAATACACTATCTTCAGGATTTTGGGGTTAGGGCATTACAACACAGGTAATTGAATTAGTTCCCCTAATTTCCATCCATTGACTATAAATAAACTGAAAATTAGGGGTGATAATTATTTAACTAATAGTGAAACAAATGAGAAACCATGAATTTTAAAGGGATACCCCATAAACGAAAAATATTCTCTAACCAATGAGTTTCAAGATATCCATGTTCTATTTCATAATTTAAAAACCATATATGAGTTTTTATTCCCTTAATAATGGTTCATATAGAGCTTTTGAATTTACTAAATCATATCCCCTTGGAGTGTCAAACCAGGTATGTAGTAAGGCCCATATTCATTCACCGGTTGAGGATCGAGTCCTACTCAATGCCCCCTTTAGGGTTATTACCCCTAGGTACATCAGTACCCAAGCGACATCCACTTGTAGTGTCCAGATATGGATGTATTTTCTTCAAAACGAAGAACAATATACTTTACAAAGTTTTTGGTATTTATTCCTTTTTTAGACATATCCCTAAGGCATTGAATATAGTTTTCTAATCCTAACCCCAAAATGCATTGATATTTTTATACAAACTATAAATACAAATAATTTAATACACTTTAATTATTTATTTATTACATAAAGATAAACTTAATACAACCCCATAAGACCATGAGGCCTATTATGTTTGGATAATTAGGTAGATATCATAACAACCTGAAAAATAAATACACTATAAATATTTAAAAACTCTATGACATGCACTTATATTCCATGGATCTTCAAAAACTGTTGGGGATAACCTAGGGACATATTAATAAAGGGGTGAGCTATAAATCCCAATAAGTTAATAAAAAAATACATCTAGTAATGTAATGTAGTAAATGGTATCTATGAATAATATCAATATATCAAAAGAGGGTGATAATAATAATCTTGATAAATTTAGCATGATATAGTATGATTACATAAAGGCAACATAAGAATGTAGAAACAACATAAAACAATACATCATAAACAGAAGTAAAGGATAACCGCTAGGAATTCCTAATATATTATGCTTAGGTTAACCTATAATTCACAATATATGTCATCTTATGAGATTAAAACACTACCAAATTCATCAGAGGGATATATAATTCCAGTCACACCCACTAAATTCATATCATGTACATGTTTAATTTTAGAACCTAGATCATGCAATGTAAGGATTAATTTCAAAAATTGTAACCCCAAGATTAAAGTGTGTAGATACCCTAAGCTTGAAGTACATGGACATTACATTACTTTTGAGGAATACTTAGTACATTACAAAAACACACACACAAGGACCGTAATAGTTTAGCGTCTTTGGGAACTCAGAATATAATCTTCTAATCGTGGTGAAAGATCTTCAACATCTCCCATAAAGATATTCCTTTTTTTTTCTTACATAAAACCTTTATTTATATCCTGGGGAAAATAAAACATAAAAGGGTGAGCTCAAATGCTCAGTAAGGGTAAAAAAAATAAATATCAATCACATCATATTCATAAGAACATAACATTTTGGAAATCTTAACCTGTAAAACAGATCATAATATCATAACATGGGATAAATCATAGTAGAGAAATGTAATCCCAATAATCATAACTTAACACATGAAACTTTGTGTCATACACACATAATCATAGAGAATCATTTCTTATTAGTCAAGACTCATTGCCAAGACTATCTTAGTGGATAAAGTCCATTTCTGAACCGAGTTCACTCCTCGTTTCAGCCCTGTTTCACTAAACCGGTTTAACCTGCCGTTACAGCCATGTCTATCTCATCAGATATAAAATCATTACCCAATTAATTGGAGGGATATATAGGTCCCACCCATCTCATAATGATACCATTCTTATGTGTTCCACAAAATAAAAAAATCATACATCATTGCATAACCCATGTAATAAAAATGGGAATCTTAAACATCATGCCATCATAACATAATCCATATAAGATAAAAGGACATCATAAAAATAATTCCATCATAACATAATCAAATCAATGTAAAAATAGGGATAGAAACCGAACCCTATATTATCTTAGATGTAAAGTAATTTTGATAAAACACTTGAACTACATTCTTGAGGAAAATATCCTTTCTACTTCAAAAACATTTTTCCTTTCTTAACACATCATACAATTCTAAACTAAAAGAACTTGATTAAAAATAAACTTGAAAACTTGTAAAGGAATATTATTGTAAATAATGTTTTAAAAATCCATTCATGTCTTATAAGTTAAAAAAACATTCTTCTCATCCTTTTGTCGGAAAAGTTAAAAAGTACCTCGTACGAAAAACGACAAAAGATTCCTTTCATATCTTTTACTAAAAACTCACCGAAGGGTAAAATTGGATTAAAACAATTATAGGTGGATGGAAATAATATTAAATGTTGAGGAAACATGTATGTGGATGATAAAATACACCCCAGTAAATATCAAAGTATAAACAATCTCGGATAAAAATGAGATTGTGATATTTTCCCTTACCTTAGGTCCGATTTGCTTCATAAGTGTCTGAACCTCCTGTATAATGATTTAAATAATGTCATTGGCTTATTCCATAATCATACTCATTGTTATGATATCATATATGGTTTACTTATGACTTTATTTTACCCGTTCTTTTGTAAATTCCATGTTAAAGAGCGTTTTGGGTAAAATTGATTCATTTGTTGTCCGTGTTTTGACTTGTAATTATTTATATGATTACTTAGATCATGATTACTTAATTACAGAATATAATACATGATTTATATATAATATATATTCATAATATACATATATATAATAGATTAGTAAATGGAAAGAAATACACCGTTCATGGAGACGGTAGGCCGTACGTACGCATGAACGCTGTTTTCATTTCCTTATTGAATGGAATTAAGTAGACGACATAAATACATATACACATAAATCTAGTATCATTATTATGTCATATATTTCATGATTACTTATTATATATACTTTATAATCATTCATGAATGGTTAATGTGGAGAATGAATCACATCGCGTCGTCGAGACGGTAGTCCGTACGTATGCACGAGCGATGATATCATTCTCATGATCGTGGGATTGTATTGGAGTGTGTGTATACTATTTCAGAATAAATATCACTTTACAATAATCATATATAGTTATTATGTACACCATTATACCCATCCAAGTAAGGTGGTGGTGGAAAATAGATTACACCACAGCGTGGAGACGGTATTCCGTATGTACGCACGCGCGGTGATTTTGTTTTCTGTAGGATGGATAGATGGTGAAATAGGGTTGTTTCTTACTTATAATAACATATCAGTATATGAGTGATACTGATGTTATTACTTCATAATGAAACAACCTAAGACGAAGAAGTGGAAGAAGAAATAAAGTTGAAATAATCGATAATGGACATTACCTCTTCTTGGAAGCGCCTTTTTGAGTCATCCTATTAGGGCACTAAAATTGGTCTTTGAAGAAGACCAGGAACTCTAGGATGTTTCTAGGGAAGTGGAGAAGATAATTTTTCAGGGGTTGGCCGATCATGAAGGCTCAAAGTGGTGTGAGGAAGAGAGGGAGGAGGTGCCCTTTTATAAGGGAGGAGAGGGGCACCTTTGGAATAACTAAAAATATTATTTTATTATAAAGTCAAATTGGGTTTTTAATAGTTCAAAATTGATATATTTCTAAGATAAGGTGGGGATGGGTCTAAATCTGCTCATATAATAGAATTTAGACAAGTTTAGGTTCCTATTTTAACCTTATCATTATATTTAACATTAAGTTAAATAATTTTACTTTTACCGTGTCTTCTAGTGTTCTTATACTATAAGGTTAACAAACTTACTATAATCAGCCAAACTAACCCCAAGTTGTTTATTATTAATATATATAACCTTATCTAAGTCATTTGGTCGAACATTATATTTTTAGGAATAAAATAACAATTAATAATATAATATTTGTTTTAACAACTATTTTATGTCAATTTTGACACTATTTAGTAATTGATTTTTGTGAAAATCATAACCGAATGATTAGTTCGAAAAAAGTTAATTACATCAATACTAACATGTCATATTAACCTAGAAAATTAGTGGAATTCATAAAAAGTCTCAAATTATATTTATTTGGGTATTTATAACATCAATTATGTCAATATTTTATAAATAAGATAATTACTGCATCATCTTTGTGTCATAAATAAATTAACTTATTTAAAGTCTAAAAATTACAAATAAAATAGAACTATGTAGGAAATATTTTTATATTTCTAATTAATATTTATAGTCGAATTTATCTTATGTATAAACCTATATTAAAAATGATATACTTATTAGGCTTTGATTTTAACTATTTTAACCCTTCTTTAAATAAATTAATAATAAATGTCCTAATCTAATCCAAGTGGGCTTAAATGGTCATATTTTTTTCCTAAGGTTGTTTTTGGTCTAATTAAACTTATCCAATAGAATTAGGACATGTGTTAGGGTAATAATAATATCATTTATACCCGTAATTACCCTATTTACTTTTAACCGTGGTAAAAAAGTAAAAAGTTACTATTCACCAAAAATTATTTTTATCTCATTGAATCACATTTTACTTACTGACATCAACCGTGTCTCTCGGATATTTGAAATTCCACTCACAGAAGCGGTAAAATTATGTTTTATGAAAAATTCATTTTTCTTAACTACCACTTAGTGGTTTCACTATTCATCAAAAAATGAAAGTTTCTAGAAAAATAAAAAAAATTAGGCCTAAGATATATTTGATATTATGAACTCAAAAATGTTGTCTATTTTACCAAATTCAAAACATATCAGTTGCATTAATTAATTTAAAAATTAATTCCCGTCGTCAAAACAAATAGCGTGTTCTTAAGAGATAATAACTATCAAAAGATTGACACTTGTTTATGTCTGGTTTAAATGTGAAATTACATCCAATGAACAACATTGTATTAAATTGTAAAAATATATTCTAAATATACTTTAAAACCACTCAAATTAATAATTTACCACTATTAATTATTTCGATTAAAAAGGTTGTTTTTAATTAAAATTTAGTAATTTTCACTACTCATCAGAAAATGAAAGTTATCCGAAAAGTACCAAAATTTTACATTAGGCTAAATTCGATACTCCGAATCCAAAAATAAAGTCCATTTTGAGAGATAAAAATTCTAAAATTTTAAAATGTGGTTATTACTATTCATAACGGCTATTTTTAATAATATTTTAAAAGTATATCGTTGTTTAGTGAAACTCGGTATTACGTACTACACACGCTATCGAGGAAGGTCGCGATTGCGTGTAATGAAAGGCTAATCAAGGATGCGTGTTGTGAAAGATCCTTTTTGTGTAGCGTAAAACACAAGACATTAATGAAATTAAAAAGAATATTTTTCATAAAATCTCGAGGTGTTACATTCTGCCCCCCTTAAAATGAATTTCGCCCTCGAAATTCGTCGGGGTTATAAATGGTTTACTATTCAAAAGTTTATTTAAAAGAAACCCACATCGTAAAAAGGAATTCCAAAACCAATATTTAAAAAGAAAAGTATGAAATGTAACGGTTACCCAAATAAACTAATCACTGGGTTTCCACATAGGTGAAAATATGGATATTGAAGAGAAATCTAACCATCATGTTCTGATGGAGAGTGGTAGAGAACATGGCTATGGAAAAGCCAGCAATCACAAAGCCATAAATTTGTGACGATCTAAGGTACCATTTGATTCATCAGATATAAGAGCACTGGGACAACATTTTTGGTTTTCAAGATCATTTCCCTAAAGTTGATGAAATTGGAATTAGAAGAAATACTTTCGTGATTTTGGTATAGGCTCACCGTTGGTCGTTCTTTGGACAATTTCCACTTCATATCTTAAAGAAATGAAGTTGAATTTTTCATTCATGATGTGTTAGCAGATCATGTGATAGAATGATGGGTCATTCCATCTGTCTCAAACAAAAGGTTAGAGATGTTATCAAAACATACATAAGTCCATCTATAGTGAGATTAATCATATATAGTGCCTAAAATGGACTTATACTTCATATATCATACTTCTTAATACAATAAAACTAGTTTCTACTAAACAGGGACTTCCTGTAGGCCAGTGGTAGGAGATAAAGGCCAGTCTCACTTCGGTTGTGGGTTCGATTCCCACAGCCTTGTCCGACACGATGGGCTGTCGCCCGTCCTGAAGGTTGTCCTTTTTCTAAAACTACATTACAATAAAATCACATAAATAATATAAAAAAAAGTTCTATCCTTAAACAATACTAACATATGGTTAACATAATCCATTCCAATCTTTAGGCTTATCTAAAATACTTCGGTCCAAGCTCATAGTATCAAGAAAACTATTACTTGAAATGTCGTCAACCAAGCATGTGAATACCATCATTTATCCCCCATATATCTTGTTGGTCACATTCCAATCATGTGAATACCTTAATCATGTATTCTCTTGAAAAATGAATACCCATTAAACCTTAGTGAAAACATGAATTCTGTCAAAAGTTAACTCTTTCCACATACCAAAATCCAAAAATTCTATATACTCAAACCATGATATAACCTTCTCTTTATATCAGTCATGAGCTCATGAATACTATCAAACATTTAATTTTCTCTTTATCCCTTCATTATGCGCATATCATCTATATTCCAAAAATATCTAAATAACCTTTCATGGATACTGGTACCATTAATCATACACTTTAAAAACTCAAGGAAAGACAACAGTGTAACAATCCTTAGATGTCTCTTTATTCCATAGTACCATGAGATTACTTATACAACATTACACATGATAAACATGTAATCATTCCACTACATTCTTAAACTATTGACCAAGCTTCAACAATTCTTTCATCTCACATATCATTTGTAGTCTATTCATCATCATCAATATAAATACTACCCATACGACCATACTGATTCTCTTCATGAGACTTTCCCTTAGGGAATTGGTTTGCATAATGCCCGTACATTCCACATTTAAAACATTTAACCATTGTTGATGTCGTAGGAATTCCATTATCCTTATCCCTGGTGTTAACTGAACCTTTTCCTTTGCACTTACTAGATTTGTGTCCTTCTTTTCCACACCCAAAGCATCTTCCAGTTCCTTTGAAACATTCTCCTTGATGCCTCTTCCCACATTATTTACATAGGGGAAATTGAACTTTCTTTCCTCTATAATCATCATGAAACTCCATCTTTCTCTTATTAGCCGAGTCAGGAAACTTACCAAATTTTACTTTATTGATCATATTATCAGATTGCTGATTCGGCATAATAATTATGTTTGGACTTCCAAATCCCATTTCATTTGGTTTCTCATGAAGAATATCATTTCATTGTCCATCATATCCTCCATTATCGTGAATCATCTTGTTTCCAGCCATTTTCTAAAACCCAAAAAGAATAGTGTGAGAGGCAAAAATCATAATAAAGGGGGAGTAATTTCAATATCTAACATCTTTGGTTTAATCTAATATCATTACCATAGTTCTAGGACTATATCCTATACGTATACTTATCCTTAGGGACATCCCTAGACATACCTTAGAAATATCTCTAGGGATCTCACTAACGTTCTCGCATCCTAGTTTCCAAAGGTTGACTAAACCTTTCTTTTAATACCAACTGTAGAGACCCTAAGCTTGACGTACATGGACATTACATTACTTTTGCGGAATACTTAGTACATAACAAAAAAACACACACAAGGACCTTAATAGTTTAGTGTCTTTGGAAACTCAGAATATAATCTTCTAATCATGGTGAAAGATCTTCAACATATCCCATAAAGATCATCCTTTTTTTTCTTACATAAAACCTTTCTTTATATCCTGGGGAAAAGAAAACATAAAAGGGTGAGCTCAAATTCTCATTAAGTGTAAACAAAAGAAATATTAATCACATCATATTCATAAGAACATAACATTTTGGAAATCTTTACCTGCAAAACAGATCATAATATCATAACATTGGATAAATCATAGTAGTGATATGTAATCCCAATAATCATAACTTAAAACATGAAACTTTGTGGCATACACACAAAATCATAGAGAATCATTTCTTATTAGTCAAGACTCATTGACAAGACTATCTTAGTGGACGAAGTCCATTTCTGAACTGAGTTCACTCCTCGTTTCAGTCCTGTTTCACTAAACCGGTTTAACCTGCCGTTCAAGCCATGTTTATCGCATGAGATATAAAATCTTTACCCAATGCATTGGAGGGAGATATAGGTCCCACCCATCTCATAATGATACCATTCTTATGTGTTCCACAAAATAAAAAAATCATACATCATTGCATAACCCATGTAATAAAAATGGGAATCTTAAACATCATGCCATCATAACATAATCCATATAAGATAAAAGGACATCATAAAAATAATTCCATAATAACATAATCAAATCAATGTAAAAATATGGATAGAAACCGAACCCTATATTATCTTAGATGGAAAATAATTTTGATAAAACACTTGAACTCCATTCTTGAGGAAAATATCCTTTCTACTTCAAACACACTTTTCCTTTCTTAACATGTCATACAATTCTAAACTAAAAGAATTTGATTAAAAATAAACTTGAAAACTTGTAAATTAAGCTTCTTGGAAATAATGTTTTAAAAATCCATTCATGTCGTATAAGTTAAAAAAAAATTTCTTCTCGTCCTTTTGTCGGAAAAGTTAAAAAGTACCTCGTACGAAAAACGAAAAAAGATTCCTTTCATATCTTTTACAAAAAACTCACCGAAGGGTAAAATTGGATTTAAACAATTATAGGTGGATGTAAATAATATTAAATTTTGAGGAAACATGGATGTGGATGATAAAATACACCCCAGTAAATATCAAAGTATAAACAATCTCGGATAAAAATGAGATTGTGATATTTTCACTTACCTTAGGTCCGATTTGCTTCGTAAGTGTTCGAACCTCTTGTGTAATGATTTAAATAATGTCATTGACTTATTCCAGAATCATAATCATTGTTATGATATCATATATGGTTCACTTATGACTTTATTTTACCCGTTCTTTTGTAAATTCCATGTTAAAGAGCGTTTTGGGTAAAATCGATTCATTTGTCGTCCGTGTTTTGACTTGTAATTATTCATTTGATTACTTAGATCATGATTACTTAATTCTCGAATATAAAACATTATTTATATATAATATATATATTCAGAATATACATATATATAATAGATCAGTAAATGGAAAGAAATACACCGTTCATTGAGACGGTAGGCCGTACGTACGCATGAACGCTGTTTTCGTTTCCTTATTGAATGGAATTAAGTAGACGACATACATATATATACACATAAATCTAGGATCATTATTATTTCATATATTTCATGATTAATTATTATATATACTTTATAATCATTCATGAATGGTTAATGTGGAGAATGAATCTCATCGCGTCGTGGAGACGGTAGTCCGTACGTACGCACGAGCGATGATATCGTTATCATGATCGTGGGATTGTATTGGAGTGTATGTATACTATTTAAGAATAAATATCACTTTAAAATAATCATATATAGTTATTATGTACACCATTATACCCATCCAAGTAAGGTGGTGGTGGAAAGTATATTACACCACAGCGTGGAGACGGTATTCCGTACGTACGCACGCGCGGTGATTTTGTTTTCCGTAGGATTGATAGATGGTGAAATAGGTTTGTTTAATACTTATAATAACATATCAGTATATGATTGATACTGATGTTATTACTTCATAATGAAACAACCTAAGAAGAATAAGTGGAAGAAGAAATAAAGTTGAAAGAATCGGTAACGGACATTACCTCTTCTTTGAAGCGCCTTTTTGAGTCCTCCTCTTAGGTCACTAAAATTGGTCTTTGAAGAGGACCAGGACCTCTAGGATGTTTCTAGGGAAGTGGAGAAGAGAATTGTTCAGAGTTTGGCAGAGCTTGAAGGCTCAAAGTGGTGTGTGTAAGAGAGGGAGGAGGTGCCCTTTTACAAGGGAGGAGAGGGGCACCTTTGGAATAACTAAAAATATTATTTTATTATAAAGTAAAATTTGGTTTTCAATAGTTAGAAATTGATATATTTCGAAGCTAATATGGGGATGGGTCGAAATACTCTCATCTAATAGAATTTAGACAAGTTTAGGATCCTATTTTAACCTTATCATTTAGATTTAACATTAAGTTAAAATATTTTACTTTTACCGTGTCTTCTTGTGTTCTTATACTATAAGGTTAATAAACTTACTATAATCAGCCAAACGAACCCCAAGTTGTTTATTATTAATATATATAACCTTATCTAAGTCATTTGGCCTAACATTAGATTTTTAGGAATAAAATAACAATTAATAATTAATATTTGTTTTAAAAACTATTTTATGTCAATTTTGACACTATTTAGTAATTGATTTTTGTGAAAATCATAACAGAATAATTAGTTCGAAAAAAGTTAATTACATCAATACTAACATGTCATATTAACCTATAAAATTATTGGAATTCATAAAAAATTTCAAATTATATTTATTTGGGTATTTATAACATCAATTATGTCAATATTTTATAAATAAGATAATTACTGCATCATCTTTGTGTCATAAATAAATTAACTTATTTAAAGTCTAAAAATTACAAATAAAATATCACTATGTGGGAAATATAATTATATTTCTAATGAATATTTATAGTCGAATTAATCATATGTATAACCCTATATTAAAAATTATATACTTATTAAACTTTGATTTTAACTATTTTAACCCTTCTTTAAATAAATTAATAATAAATGTCCTAATGTAATCCAAGTGGGCCTAAATGGTCATATTTTATTCCTAAGGTTGTTTTTGGTAGAATTAAACTTATCCAATAGTATTAGGACATGTGTTAACGTAATAATAATATCATTGTTACCCGTAATTTCCCTATTTACTTTTAACCGTGGTAAAAAAAGTAAAAAGTTACTATTCACCGAAAATTATTTTCATCCCATTGAATCAAATTTTACTTATTGAAATTAACCGTGTTTCTCGGATTTTTGAAATTCCACTCACAGAAGCGATAAAATTAAGTTTTATGAAAAATTCATTTTTCTTAACTACCACTTAGTGGTTTCACTATTCATCAAAAAATGAAAGTTTCCAGAAAAATACCAAAAATTAGGCCTAAGCTATATTTGATATTATGAACTCAAAAATGATGTCTATTTTACCAAATTAAAAACATATCAATTTAATTAATTAATTTAAAAATTAATTCCCGTCGTCAAAACAAATAGCGTGTTCTTAAGAGATAATAACTATCAAAAGATTGACACTTGTTTATGTCTGGTTTAAATGTGAAATTAAATCCAATGAACAAAATTGTATTAAATTGTAAAAATACATTCTAAATATACTTTAAAACCACTCAAATTAATAATTTATCACTATTAATTATTTTTATTAAAAAGGTTGTTTTTAATTAAAATTTAGTAATTTTCACTATTCATCAGAAAATGAAAGTTATCTGAAAAGTACCAAAATTTCACCTTACGCTAAATTCGGTACTCCGAATCCAAAAATGAATTCCATTTTGAGAGATAAAATTTCTAAAATTTTAAAAGGAGGTTATTAGTATTCATAACAGCTAGTTTTAATAATATTTTAATAGCATATCGTTGTTTAGTGAAACTCGGTATTGCGTACTACACACTCTATCGAGGAAGGTCGTGATTGCGTGTAATGCAAGTCAAGTCAAGGATATGTGTTGTGAAAACTCCTTTGGGTGTAGCGTACAACACAAGACATTAATGAAATTAAAAAGAATATTTTTTCATAAAATCTCGGGGTGTTACAAAGTGTGTTGGTTACATACACGTAAATACCTAATAAATTATATATTTCTATAAATTATGGAATTACCTTGAGTGTAAATGAAGGTGGGTATTCAGTATAAAAATGTCAATCATGGGAAATCATTGGAAAATTTGAACAACATAATGGGTGTACATAAAGGTTTACATAATATTTTAATGAGAGTTAATGGGATCTATCTTTACTTGTAAATCATAAGTATATTAATAAGGAAGTTTAAAAACATATCCCAACTTGAAAAATTTGAAATAAAAAGGAATGCAAAAAGAAGGTTCTTGAATAAAGGGACAATAAGAGGATGCCTTTGTTAGAGATGGTGGTCTAGAACCAACTACTTTTTACTTTATTCATTAATAAAAGCCTTATCACATATTTTGTTCCTCTACGTGACAATGCATGTGATAATGTCCTAAAGACGTCTGTTCCATTAAAGGGTCGTAGCGGATCCCTACTATGATGAGAACCCAGAAGTGCCATAACACTCTTCTTGAATATATGTTCTATGGCCGAATGATATTATTTGAGGGACACAAATAATACAGGTCATTAGGGTTGAGGACTCATAAAACATTGAGGCAACTTCTCATGGTGTGCACCCTTGGTAATATCTAGGAGGATATTATGAGAACAAGACCCTCCAGTAGAAAATCCACATTTCATAGTGTCATTGGATGTTTCTATCTACGGATGTGTGTATGGGTCCTTAGACTTTAAGATTATTATTAATGGGTATTACAACTCGCGCACTTAGATGTATTGATGAAAAATGTGATGACACATTGTTCACAGAAAGGTAGGATACGTTGGGTACGTCACGAGTAATACTGAATTAATAGATCATTTGAGAAATGATTTGTCCCTTCTATTCCATAACAGAAGTAGATATCTCACACCCTTTGATGGAATTGATATTGGCTAAATAAATCCATGGCCATGGTAAGGTATGGGCGAGTTCAATTCCGGGAAGTCAAAGAAATAATAATCGAGCACATGGGTTGATGGCACAAGCATGCAACCCACTTGATTAGAGATATCGAGACAAAGGGATTATATTACACGGTAAGCATTCGTATGAGGTGACACGTCATTACGGTGTTAACTTCTTTCTCTATGGGTGCCTTGGCGTGTTTCTAGACGCTAACCTTGGACTTTAGGCAGGCTCTGCCTAATGCCACTAAGAAAGAGTCATAGAGTGTCACAAACTAAGTGTGTCCATGTATCTCATTTAAATATTAATTTAACAAGTTAAATAAATATTATTCCCAACGGTGGTTTAATAATTATTTAAGGATGCCTGATCGCATTTATTTCGACACTAGTTATTTGAGAGAATATAATGTGGGTGAAATAATATATTTATTAGCAAGTAATGCAGTTACATTTATTTAAGAAATAAATATCCATTACTCAAGGTCTAATAAATGTGGTGGATAAAATGGAAAATAAAAGTACACGCCATGTAGTTTTATGGAAAACAAGTACACGCCATGTATTAATTATTACACGCCGTGTAGTTTTCCAGTCGGGATTTTGAGGATATAATATTTTTTTATTGAATGACATTAATTATAATCAGCATGGGCGAATGTCAAGGAATTAATAATTTGACATGGGGTTTCAATAATAGTTAATGAAATAAATAAAACGTGTAACATGTTTATTTATTGTCATAAATCTATTAACCTCAAACCTAATTATAAATATCCTCACAACCCCAACACTTTTCCTTGAGCCATTGTTGTGCACAACGGATTTGGAAATACTCTCAAGGCAATAGAGAATTCCCTTTCCACCAAGAACGCCCTCAAGTTACGAGAGAGAGATCCTCCACCGGATCAAGGCGGTCGAAGGCGGACATCGTAAGTGAAGGTTCTTCCACGCTAACACCTGGAGATCCCTTCGACGACATCCAGAGATACCTGGAGCATGTGTGGATCACCGCTAGAGTAATCCTATAATTGGATTCTACGACGCAACAACGGATCATAGGATCGTGACCGGAGACATCGACGAAGAAATAATTCCACCAAGGTAATTATTGTGAATTAATTAAATTAATTATAACCAACATATGATGATCCTATCTCAATGGTTCCGGGACTCTTCTTTTATTTTTTCTTTCTTCATTTCATTCCGAAGGTCCATCATTTTATATCGTGACAGATCTTAGATTGAACGTTGTTTAATGCTAAAATTATTGTTGGGAAAACCCACCAACACGCTTCCGCTACGCCCGGAACCTACAAGTGGTATCAGAGGGGTCATATCGTTCATTATAATTATTTATTTTTTCATTGGTGATTTACGCATTTAATAATTTAGTTATTTCAATTCATGTTTAATCATTCTGGAAATCGGAATCTTGAGATCTGTTCCTCCTCCCTCATTTCTTGTTCATCTCACAAAGACGAATTTTTCCTTTTAATTTTGATTAAAATAAAATAGAGGAACTCATACGGAGGAGCCAAATGTTTCTGGTCATACAACACCAGAATACATGGTGTGTATTCAGAAGTACACGCCATATAGTCTAGGTTTAATGCATTGACTGATCCGCCAAATCAGTTTGTGTATTGGATTCATTCTAAGAATTTATGACACCATGTGTTGACTAGAAACAGGTGGCATGCGGTTTCTGGATTACACTCCATGTGGTCCAATGAACACAGCGTGTAGTCCCTTCGAGTTAGGGTTGGGCCGTGTACCCTGTACACGGCTTGCCCGGCTGGAAACCGTGTAACGCGGAAACTACACGTCGTGTGTCCCATAGAACACGTCGTGTACTCCGAAAACTTCCGAAGTACATTAACACGCCCTGTCTCCGGGCGTGTACTTCGGATGTACGGTGATGAAAATTACATGGCGTGTAGTCGGAACTACACACCGTGTACTCACCCAAATTACGCAGATTTATTAAAATTTATTATTATATTATACAAACCATTGAGACGTGTACCATGGTGCAGGCGTAAAGCTGAGGCACAACACGTGATAGGTGTTTTATATATATGTGTTTAATTTAACATATGCGTAATTAATGGAAATTCACCTGGTTGCCTCCAAGGTACAAGTAATGTACATGGATAATTTTAAATAAATTTATTTTTTTAAAATTATGATGGATGAGAATCTCAAGGAAGTTCAAAAAAGGGTTTAAGATAAAAGTATTGATTAATTAACGATAATTAATTAATTAGAGCATGATTTATCTTAAACAATAATGATTAAAGAATTGAATGCTAGTTTTATTTATGCATAAACATTGTTGCATGTATGGATGATCATGAGATGGACCAAGACCTTTGTATGTGAATGGTTTATTTTAATTAATTTATTTAAATTAAATTTGTTGGCCTGTGAGCCATGTCCGCATTAATATGTAGGGTCTGCGCGCCCAAGGATTATTTTATGTTAAAACCCCTTTTTACCCCTCACCTGCGTGTGAGATAAATGCATATGTATTGGATGGAGATCCTAAGCTAGTGTAGGCGGCTCAAGTCAGGAGCCAAGGTGAAACCAATCCAAGGAGATCCAAAGGTGGACCGATGGAAAGCTGTAAACACGAACCCAAAAGGTTCAAGGTGTTTCTACCCTAGATCTTGGGTTAGTTTATCAACTGCTAGATAAACTAACCAATAGAAAACGCTCATGACCATACCATTTATTTTATTTCTGTCAGTTTCATGGTTTATTTATTGTGGGTGTGTTGTCACGATCACACAATTAATGAATTAAACGAGCATCCAAGATGGAAGTAAAATAAAACTGGCTTATATGTAAATATTATCTTAGACATGGTTAATCACTTAAGTATATGCCAATTAATCTTAAAAATCATGTAATCAAAGATAATAAAATAGAAATTTACGTATAAGGATAAAATCCCTCAAAAGAAATATTAAGTCGGTATAGCCTTCCATAATCTTGGTTAGAATCGAACCATAGTTCAAAGTGCTTGACCAACCCTAGCTGGGGTGCTTTCAATTATCGGGGAATTATAATTAAAGGTTGTGGGTTGACTTGACTTGGTTCGCATCAAGGGTTGACTGCCACAATAGGACATGGTGTGAATAAGAGGCAAAGGTTGAGGAAATCCAAAATAAAAGGATTTCAGGATTGGGGAGTCCACTCAGTGGATCAAGGAGCTGTGAGTTAATGCAGTTGGCATTTGGAATGCCTACATAAAACCGTTCAAGTTTCTTGACCAACCCTAGTTCGGGTAATGCGAAGGGAAATATGGATCCTTACCACTAGAATATTCAAGCAACAGAATATTCCGAAATCAATGGTGAGGGATATTGGATTTCGATAAAATAATGGGAGACTAATAAGTATTAATTTATTTATTTGTCTTTGTTTTGTAATAAAGTATTAAACCTTTTCTCATCATAATTTGTAGAAATGAAAAGAAAATTACTTTAAACATATCATTGTGAACCATACTCGAGAAGGAAAACCTTCTCACTGGCACCGATTTCCAAGAGTGGAAAAGGTGTTTACGCGGCATCCTTCACCATGAAAGGAAATTGTATGTGATGGAAGAGCCTATTCCAGTTGCACCTGGGAAAGAGGTCAGTGATGAGGAATTATCTCTCTTTTTGAAACACATGTATGATGCCACATATGTCCAGTGTTTCATGCTATCAGCCATGACCAATGAGCACTTGAAGAAACATGAATACATGGAAGCGTATAGCATGATGTCTCACCTTAAGGATCTCTACCAAGAGAATGCGAGAGAGGAGAGGTATGATATCTCCAATGCTCTGTTTACAACTAAGATTTCTGCGCCATATGGGCCTCATTTAGTCAAGCTTATTGGCTACATTGAACTCCTAGACATCTTAGGGATCAAATTCCCGGATGAGTTGCGTACATATCTCATCCTATCATCTCTTCCCAAGACCTTCTCTAACTTCATTGTCAATTATAACATGAGCGGCAATGAGAATAGTCTATCAGAGCTTCTGACATTGATTCGCCAGGTAGACAAGGACATAGGGCATGACAAACCTGCAGTCCTAATGGTGAACAAGAAAAGGAAGGACAAGGAAAAGGGACTAAAGACTTATAAATGGTCTGAAGCCCTCGAGCACCATCCCTCCAAGAAGGGGAAGATCTAGAGGCAGGGAAAGGAACGGGAGGCAGTGTGTTTTTCATGTCGAAAGTAGGGCCACTAGAAGAGGAACTGCACCCAGAAGCATGGGGACGCTAAAGGTGCGTTCATTATCGAGTGTAATCTTTCCATTTCTACGCATTGGGTATTAGATACAGCTTGTGGGGCTCACATCTATATTAAAATTCAGGAACCAAGTAGATTTTGAAATATTGCCAGAGGAGAGGTGGATCTTCGAGCTTCCAATGGGGAAAGGATGGATGCGTTGACTATTGGTGACTACCACCTCTCATTACTGACTAGCATGATTTTGGTTTTACATAACAGTTATTATGTTCCTAGTGTTACCAAGAACCTAATTTCTGTGTCTTGTTTGGATATCGATGGTTTTATTTTCAAGTTTGGAAAAAAGTGTTGTCTCTTTTATAAGAACAACTTATGTTATGGTATGTCACATTTAAATAATGGTTTGTATGTATTAAATTACAAAAACCAAGTGTTGGAAATCGATAACGAAACAAACTCACATGACTCATACATCACCCAGTTGTGGCATCACCGTCTCGGTCACGTAAACAAGAATCACTTGAAAAATCTCTACCAAGATGGCTATTTAGACTCTACTGATCTAAAACCACTTGATAGATGTCACACTTGTTTACAAGGTAAAATGACCAAGCCGCCTTTCGGTGGACATGGGGAAAGGGCCACAGAGCTTCTAGGATTGGTACACACGGATTTATGTAGACCATTTCAAGTAGAAGCTAGAGGTGGATATTCTTACTTCATTACTTTTACTGATGATTTGAGTAGATACGGATTTGTCTTCTTAATGAGGTATAAGTCAGAAGCCTTAGATAAATTTAAGGAATTCATGAATGAAGTTGAGAATAATCTTGGTAAGAAGATAAAGAAACTTCTATCGGATCGAGGTGGAGATTATTTGAACCAAGAGTTCATCGATCTTCTACGGGAGTCTGGGATTCTATCTCAGCTCACTCCTCCTTATACACAACAGTGGAATTATGTTATTTAAATGAGGAATCGCACCTTGTTGGACATGGTGAGGTCGATGATGAGTCATGCAGATCTTCATTTATCCTTCTGGGGATATGAATTACAAACTGCAGCATACACATTAAACCGTGTACCAAATAAGGCGGAAAATGGAATTCCCTCTGAGTTATGGAATGGAAAGAAACCCATTCTTTCGCATACACATATATGGGGATGCGAGGAATTTGTTAAGGCCTTCTCAGGAAAAAAACTAGCACCCCGGGGCACGAAGTGTATCTTTATAGGATATCCTAAGGAAACGAAATGATATTACCTATATAAACCTCAGGAAAAGAAAGTGATTGTTTCCAGAAAAGACGTCTTTCTTGAGAGGGAGCACATCCTCAAAAAGGATAGTGGGAGAAAGATTGACTTCGACGAAGTTGATGCTCAAGATTCATAGGAGTTGGTATAGGAACAAGTTCTACAAGTCCCCGTGGAAGAGGTTCTAGAAACACAAGTACTGCGTAGGAGCTCAAGAGAGGTAAGGGAACCAGAGGGATTTGGTTTTCTAGTCACCGAAGATGGTGAATCATTATTTTTGGAAAATGATGAACCTTTCTCCTACAAGGAAGTAGTAGAAATCTCAGAAGCTACTAGATGGCTAGAAGCTAGGAATTTTGAGATGGATTTCATGTATCAGAACCAAGTCTGGGTTCTGGTCGATGAGCCAGTTGATGTAAAGCCTGTTAGATGCAAATGGGTATTCAATAGAAAATTGGACATGGAAGGTCAAGTTAGCACCTGTAAAGAAGGGCTAGTGGCTAAAGGATTCAGACAACATCAAGGAATTGACTATGATGAAACCTTATCGCCAGTTTCCATGTTTAAATCCATAATAATCATACTTTCCATAGCAGCTTACCATGACTATGAGATTTGGAAAATGGATGTCAAAACAGCATTCCTTAATAGGAACCTCCAGGAAGATGTCTATATGACACAAACAGAAGGGTTTGTGACACCAGGTGAAGCCAAATGGGTTTGCAAGTTGCAGAAATCCATTTATGGATTTAAAAAAGCATCTAGGTCATGGAACATTTGATTTGATGAATCCATAACAGAATTTGGTTTCATTAAGAATGAATGTGATCCATGTGTTTATAAGCGGTTTAATGGGAATTCGATTATTATCCTAGTAGTATATGTTGATGACATATTACTTATTGGAAATGATGTACCAGTCTTACAGTTAGTTAAGGACTGGTTGAACAAGTGTTTCTCTATGAAGGACATAGGAGAAGCAGCCTACATTCTAGGGATCAAGATCATTCGTGATAGATCCAAGAGGCTGCTTGGACTGAGTCAGGGTACATACAATTACCAGATACTAAAGAGATTTAGTATGGAACAATCCAAGAGGGTATTGGTTCCAGTGTCACATGGCCTATATATTTCTAAGATAATGTGTCCCCAAAGACAACAAGAGAAATATAGAATGAGTAAGATCCCATACGCTTCAGCTATAGGATCCATCATGTATGACATTTTATGTACTAGGCTTGATGTTGCCTATGCACTGAGCATGGTTGGAAGATATCAAGCAGATCCAGGAGAACAGCATTGGACTGCTGTTAGGACTATCCTTAAATATTTGAGAAGGACTAAGGATATGTTCCTGGTGTATGGAGGAGATGAGGAGCTTGTCATCAGAGGGTATACTAACTCTGGTTTTCAGACAGATCAGAATGATTTGAAGTTGCAATCTGGATATGTTTTATGTCTCAATGGAGGAGCTATGAGTTGGAAGAGTTCAAAGAAGCTAGTTGTCGCCGATTCTACAACGGAGTCCGAATATATATCGGGTTCTGATGTAGCCAAGGAAGCCATATGGATTCAGAACTTTGACCAAGATCTTGATGTGGTGCCTAGCAGTAATGATCTCATTACATTGTATTGTGATAATACTGCAGCGGTGGATCTTGCAAAAGAACCAAGGTCACATCATGGGACAAAGAACATAATCCAGAAGTATCACCTCTTGAGGGATTTCTATCAGAGGGGTGAAGTTACTGTGAGTAGATTGTCCACAGAAGAGAACATGGCATACCCCATGACTAAAGGCCTATCTCAGTAGAAGCATGAATATCATGTGAGATCTAGCGGGTTAAAGGTTGTTAGCAGTTGGATCTAGTCCAAGTGGGAGTCTGTTAGAGTTGGTGGTCTAGAACCAACTACTTTGTAATTTATTCATTAATAAAATCCTTATAACATCTTTATTGTTCTTCTACGTGACAATGCATTTGATAATGTCCTAAGGACAAATGTTGCATTAAAGGTTCATAGTGGATCCCTGCTGTGATGAGAACCCAGAAGTGCCATAACACTGTTCTTGAATATATGTTCTATGGCCGGATGATATTATTTGAGGGACACAAATAATACAGGTCATTAGGGGTGAGGACTCATAAAACTTTGAAGCACCTTCTCATGGTGTGCGCTCTTGGTAATATCCAGGAGGATATTATGAGAACGAGACCCGCTAGTAGGAAATCCACATTTCATAGTGTCATTGAATGTTCCTATATGCGGACATGTGTATTGGTCATTAGACTTTAATATTATTATTAATGGGTATTACAACTCACACACTTAGATTTATTGACAAAAACTGTGATGACACATTATTCGCAGCGAGGTAGGATACGTTGGGTGCATCACGAGTAATACTGCATTAATAGATAATGCAAGAAAGGATTTGTCACTTCTGTTCCATAACAGAATTAGATATATCAGGCCCTTTTATGGAATTTATATAGCCTAAATAAATCCATGGCCATGGTAAGGAATGGGCGAGTTCAATTCCGGGAAGTCAAAGAAAGAATAAGCGAGCACATGGGTTGATGACACTAGCATGCAACCCGCTTGATTAGAGATATAGAGACAAAGGGATTATATTACACGGTAATCATTCGTAGGAGGTGACACATCATTGCGGCGTTAGCTTATTTCTCTATGGGTGCCTTGGAGTATTGCTAGATGCTAACCTTGGACTTTAGGCAGGCTCCGCCTAATGCCACTGAGAAAGAGGCCTAGAGGGTCACACACTAAGTGTGTCCATGTATCTTAGTTAAATATTAATTTAACATGTTAAATAAATATTATTCCTGAATATGGTTTAATAATTATTTAAGGACGCCTGATCTCATTTATTTCGACACTAGTTATTCGAGAGAATATATTGTGGGTGAAATAATATATTTATTAGCGAGTAATGCAATTACATTTATTTAAGAAATAAATATCCATTAGTCAAGGTCTAATAAATGTGGTGGAGAAAAATGGAAAATAAAAGTACACGTCGTGTATATTAATTATACACACCATGTAGTTTTATGAAAAACAAGTACACGCCGTGTATTAATTATTACATGCCGTGTAGTTTTCCAGTCGGGATTTTGAGGATATAATATTGTTTTATTAAATGATATTAATTATAATCAGCGTGGGTGCATGTCAATGAATTAATAATTCGACATGGGGTTTCAATAAGAGCTAATGAAATAAAGAAAACACGTAACACATTTATTTATTGTCATAACTTTATTGACATCAAACCTGATTATAAATATCCTCACAACCACAACACTTTTCCTTGAGCCATTGTTGTGCACAACAGATATGGAAATACTCTCAAGCCAAGAGAGAATTCCATTTCCACCAAGAACTCCCTCAAGTTATGAGAGCAAGATCCTCCACCGTATCAAGGCGATTGAAGGTGGACATCGCAAGCGAAGGTTCTTCCACGCTAGCACCCGAAGATCCCTTCAGCGACGTCCAAAGCTATATGGACCACGTGTGGATCACCGCTAGAAGAATCCTATAATTGGATTCTACGACGCAACAACGGATCACATGATCATAAACGGAGACATCGAAGAAGAAATAATTCCACCGAGGTAATTCTTGTGAATTAATTAAATTAATTATAACCAACATATGATGATCTTATCACAATGGTTCCAGGACTCTTCTTTTCTTTTTCGTTCTTCATTCTATTCCGAGGATCCGGTGTTTTATATCGTGACAGATCTCGGATTGAACGTTGTTTAATGCTAAAATTAAAGTTGGGAATACCCACCAATGCGCTTCCGCTGCGCCCGGAACCTACACCCTTACCTTGATGATGTGAAACTAGATGCTTGAGAGCAGCTTCATAAAAGATTAGAGTCACATAGGGAAGGATATATAGAGATAATTTAAAAGTAAATTCATGGTAAAATAGTTTTTAGTGAAGAGGAATTAGATGTTTTTTCAAATTATATAGAAAAACATAGGAGAATTCTTTATTAATTTCTATACTTAGGTCTTGGACTCTATATGATAAAGTAATCCAAAGAAAAAACCTTCCCATGTTTTGGCTGATGGTTTTTGAAAAAACAGGTCTTTTAATGAATTTATGAGGATAAGAACCTATAAAATTTATATAAATCTCATTTTTTTGTAGAAGTGAGTCATGTTTATAAAGAATATTTTTTAACACCTTATAATATCATATTGGTTTTGGAGGATTGATTAAGGATTTATAAAATAAATAATATTACACCAAAACAAAATATTTTAAAGAGGAAATATATATTCTATCATGTATGAATTTTTCTTCATAAATTAAATCATTTTATTGTAATTATGATTCCACATTACAATGTATAATAATATCATATTTAATTTTTACTTAAACATTTAGATGTCTCAGAAAATTATGATAAACATACCATTAGATAATTTGATTGTTTTGATTCTAAAAATAATGTTTGTTTTATCAAAATAGTTCTCTATATATTATAATTTAATATTTTAAATTAAAAAACCCAATTTATTAAAAAATACTTTATTTTTGAGAATAATAATTTTATTTACCTTATAAAAATTAAAATTGTCTTCAAAAAATATATTAATAATTAAATTTAATAGTAATATTTTATTTAAATAACATTTATCTCAAAATTTCTTGAATTCCTCAAAAAATAGTGTTATCATTAAAACTATATATTCCTCAAAAATAAAATTTGTGTTTAATCATATCAAAATATTATTTCTATGAAACTCATTATTTAATCAATTAAAAATTAATAATTAAAATGGAGTAAATGTAAGAATTATTTTATAAGAAAGAGGGTATGAAAATTAATATTGTTAGGGTTTATTTAGATATCACTTTATTACACTAGTTAATGCCTTAAGGGTAAGGTGTCTGATGGAGTGATATCAATGGGGTGGTTCGACGAACATGGTTTGGGTCATGATCTCAATAATAATTAATTTCTCCCATAAATGGTTTTTTAATGAATTAGTATTTAAATATTGTCTTGGTTTGGTCAAGGGAAAATCCTAGTGATGTTATCTCCCTCAGAATCTCTGATAAAGGTTCTTCAGAGTTTACAATCCTATTGGACAAGTCCATCGCTTATTTATTTGATGTCAATTGGAATTTATCACAACCCTTAATATATACTAATCAAATAATCAATATATAATGGTTATACTGTCATTGATTATGATGAATTATAGTGTTTGAAATTCCATATCCTATAAATTATAATGGTCCAAAATAACTAAATTAGTGCACGTGTTTTATATAACATTAATACTTAATAAGATATTTATTCATTAAAAAAAGGAATTTCATTTATAAAATTTTGGTACATTACACCTCCCAATCATCATTTTGGATAGGGATCAATGATCTTATCTACTTAATGCATCCATTACCTTATGTTACTTCCCAAGGTGGTAGTGTATTGAAAAATCATAATCTGTGAGAAGGGAGATCCATCATCTTTTCTTCATATTGATAACTTTCTATAAAATGCTATATTTTAGGCTCTTGTAGTCTCTGTATATCTCATATATCTCACCATATATATAATATGTCCATATATTCAATAAAATATTTTAGTTAACAACTCAAGATCCTTGTTTTGATAGTTTGGTTCATGGGTCCTTAACTACCCTAATTCATATGCGAAAACATTATGATTTTTTATAAGGATACAACCAATTTTACTCTTCTATGCATTATAATATATTACCAATCTATAATTTATTGATATTATAGTCAACATTGGATCATTGACCAATATCATCCTAAATTTATCAAAATATTTATCATAATACTTTGTCCATATGAAAATAAACCCTTTATATATAATATTAGATAATGGGTTATCCCACCAGGAAAAATTGAGAATGAATAGTTAGTAGTAACCTACCAAACCAATGAAACTTTGTACCTATGTTTTTTCATTTGTGTTTGAAATTGTTTTACTGGATTTTTCTTTATTGGATCAAGTGAGATTTTATCCTTATAAAAAATATAGCTAATAAATGAAACTTTATGAATCCAAATTTCACACTTTATAAATTTTCTATACAACTATTTTCTTAAAAGAGTCTTAAGAATGATCTAGAAATGATTATCATGGTCTTAATAGCTCTTATAATACACCGTGATATCATCAATGAAGACAAAAATGGAAATTTCAAGTTATTCCTTGAATGCTATATTTATTAAAACTATAAATAATGATTATCACTATTCAATACAAATGGAATTACTATAAAATCATAATTTCTTTCCCTTATTTGGAATGTTGCTTTCATTTTGTATTCGTTTTTTATTCATAATTGATGATTACCAAAATAAAATTTAATCATTGAAATATATTGATATCTATGAATCTGATCAAATAAGTCATCAATGTGAGGAAATGGATACTTATTTTCAAACTTAATAATATTTATTTCCCAATAATAATTGCACGTCCTCATAGATCCATCATTTTTATAATGAAAGGAATAGGGGATTCCCATGGTGAAACACTGCATTTAATAAATCCCCTATCACCCAAATCCTCTTGTTGTGTATTTAACTCCCATAATTTCATAGTGGCCAATATATAGAGAGTCTTTATTATAGCTCTCAAATATGGGATTACATCAATGGGGAACATGACATCATATTTTTGGAGGATGAACAAGTAATTCCTCTAGATATACATCAATGTATTCTTATAAAACAAGTACATCTTCAATTTAAAGTTTAAATTTTCCATGAATAGATTGTGCTCTCTCTTCTTACCAAAGAACCTCATATAAAAGTTCTAATATAAGTGGGTCAAGACATGCATAAATGATGAGGTAACCACACTAAAGAGAATGAATTACACATCTTAACCACGAAGCATAATTTCTTTCCACTTATAATTAATCTGTGCATCATATTTTTAGAGTTATTATATACTAAGTATTATAATTAAGTCATCTACAGGTGTGATAATAATTTTAGAAAATAGAGAAGGTATATGTTTCATAATAAGAACTAAATGACACATCCCAATCACAATGAGGTTTCCACTATTATTTTTGATTGAAAAATATCTTTTTAAGGTGATAGAGATATATATAATTTTCATGGAAAACATGGAATTTACAAAAAAAGAAATATCAAGTTTAAAAAAATCATTGGCTAAATTTGAGGTTATGATTACTGTACCACCAACAACATCATTGGGTACTTACACCTCATCTATAGTGATTCCATAGTCTTGTTTTTCTCCCCTCAGCCTCCTCTATGATGTTTTCCATTGAAAGATTCAGAATTAGTGAGAATAATGTCCCATTTCTCTATAGTTAAATTACTAGATATCATTCCCCTCATTTTCATTATCCAAATTACCATTATCGTATGGCTTGTAATAAAATCCCATGAACTTCAATAATTTTCAAAGATATCCCTTCCCCATATTTTCACATGATGTAAATTGATTCATTTTATTCTTATTCAATGATATGCTCATTTTTTAAGTTTTTTAGCTGACCTCTACTTCTCTTGAATCCCCTTTAATATATTGGATTTGAAAAATTCCATCTATGTTTTAATGGTTTATAAAACTATATAATCATAAGATGAAAAAGCTCAAGAAAATAGAACCCTTGGAATATATTGGATTAATCTCATAAAAATAAATTGGAAATCATTAATTTTTTATTGTGTATATAATCTATAACAATCATGGATAGTATTTTAAAGTTATCCTTATAATCCGAAACACTTCTTAATCCTTTTTATTTAAGATATGGTACTTTCTTTTCCATTCAATCTACTTCTCATTATGGATTTTTTTTCAAAGAATGTTTCTTTAAAATTTCTCTATTCTATGTGTTCTATTTCTTATTCCCCATTAGTATTCTATATCAACAACCACCATTGATCATTATCTACCTTGATATTGTGTACTACTAGTAAAACATTTTCCTTTTCATCAAATCCCAAATCCTAAAATATCTTCTCAATGGACATAATCCATTTTATTGTTATAATTAGATTATTAGTCACACTAAATTTTGGGGGATTATGTCATATCAAGAGACCCAACATATTATAATCATGTTGTGGAAAAAAAATTATCTATTTGGGAAATGTTATTTATCATAACCTAGTTAAGCTACCCTAATATAACCATGATCTACTCATTTATGTAACAGATGAATTGGATTGCTCAGCAAGGAAATTTCAACATTAACATTGAGTATTAATACCGTTATTTCCTCCCAAAACCATTTATAAATAATCTATTTTATTGTACTAGGTCATGACATATTGAATTTTAAATCATAACATATCATTCTGCATTTGGTGTAATACTTAACCTAAATCGAAATTTATGCATTATTAATCTCAGAATCATTAGCAAGGATTCTTTTGAATTATATTCATATCATAAAAATATTTTCAATTCCTTAATAATGGATTAAATAAATGTTATTATACAAATCATATCCCCTATTATTTTCAATATAGGTTTGTATTAAGGCTCATTGAGAGGTATCGTTTCATGAACAATTTAAATCCCAATGATCTCTAATTAAAGTTAATTACTCTAAGTGTAACTATACTAGAACCAAGAACTATTTTTATATAAATATAAGGATTTATATTTATAAAAAAACTCCATAATAACAAACTTAATAGAAATTTTTGATATTATTACCCAATTTGACATATTCTCAAATTCAATAATAAGGTTATGTTCCTTATACATGTTTTCTTTAATATAGTTCCCCAGTTTCCTACTCAATATTCTATGATACTTATAGGATTGAAATTTATAGGTAGATTTATCAATTACAAGAGGGGGTTAATTGTAGGTTTAAAAACATTCCTTTTTTCCTTAAAAATATATATGTTTAACAAAGTTTATCAAGATTGATTAAGAAACCATCTTTAGTTCTGAACTAAGAATCTAACTTTATTAGTATCTGATAATATGGATCTGATAAAGAAACATAAGAATTGTTTGTTTAGGAAAAAATTATACCTTAAAGTGTATAGAATCATAATTATCAGAGTATAAAAGTATAATAAAATATAAGAATGTTACACTTTCTTTCTTTAACAAAATGCAGAAGAATTAAAAACTGTGACGACAACAAGTAAACAAGTATATGAAATATATTCACCCCAAGATAAGGGTATCCAGCAACATTGGAAAAATGTCCCTTGTTTTATACTTTCAAAAAAATATGTCTTACCCACACTAGGGTAAGCCCTTGATATGAATATTTGAATCTGTCTTTATATCCCTACAATCCCTCGATCTTTAAGGTGATCAACACCTTTATCTTCTTATTCCCAGAAGCCCTCGATTGATCAGCAATAATCAGAATTACACTAAGAAGGTTGAAAAAGATGTTCACATCTTGAACAAGTTTTTTAGAGCATTCTCACAAGGCTGGTTAAATAGATCTCTCATAGCATAATTTCTCTCTCTAGAATTCAGCACAATTTTAGCAGAGATCAATGGATCCACAAAAATACTTTTTCTAAACATCAACACTAAGAATGTTTAAATGGTTGGTAATATGTTTTAATTGATTCCAACAATAAAATTATTCCCCTAATGGTCATATTTTTCCTTAAATTTTGGAGGGACCTATAGACATTTCACTTAACCAATGGTTAGTTAGAAATAGATTGTACAAAATCATTTCATATAAGAAAACAAGGGAAACAATATCATCCTTAATAAACATTATCACATTTAGGATCTGATAAAATGAAATGTTACCTTATGGAAATGAGGTAACTGTATGAAAATTATTTAATCATATTCTTGAGAAATCTAGAATTAGAGTCTAGAAACATTGACAATCAAATTCTGAAATAAAAGAGAATCAGAGTCTAAATTGTGATGAATTGTGAATCCTATTTCTAAAGAAATTATAGTTTGATCATAGAAGAAATTGAAGTCCAATTTCAAATGAAATCAGAGTCTTATTTCAGGAGAAATCATAGTCAAATTTCAGAATAAATCAGAGTCTGATTTTAGAAGAAATTAGATTATGATTTCAAGAGAAAGCAGAGTCCCAATTTTGAGGAAATTAGAGTCTAAAGAACATTAATTTTATCTGTTAGATAAGGATATTATTTTATTCTTTATGAAAATGATGGTTAAACATGGTTTGGGAAAAATATTAGATACAACAATGGTGAATTCAAGAACTATTTTAGAGAAATAAAAATTTCTTTAAGAAAATATTTCTTTGAGAAAGACACTTTTTTTAAAGGAATGTGTTTGTGATTATAAAAACATAAAGGAATGGAAAAGTCATAAGGAAACTTATTTACTCAAAAATAACTCCCTTTTTTGGAAGCACAAACATTTTTTTGTAAAAAAAATACAACGAATAAGGATTTAATTTTTAAACTAAAATGAAATAATTATCTCTCTTTGTTTATGACCCATGATGAATACAAAAAAATCCCCCTTAGGTTTTAAAATACTTAACGATTGTATTCTTTTATTTCATATAGAAATTATTCTTTCTTACTTAAGAATTTATTCTTTATGTAATATCCACTATACTTGAGGCCTTCTCTTCGTTTAACTTAATATTCTTTTTTTAATTCTTTTTTCTCCCTTTGTGATTTTAAAAAAGGAATAGAGAGAAAAAAAATTATACCGAAAATGATAAAAATATACAAATAAAAACTAAAGAAAGATAAAACATTTCATTAATATGGGAAATTTTTTTATAAATAAAATACAAAAAAAGAACGTATTTAAAAAATCATTCATCCTTCTTTTCCTTTGGAGTCATCTTTTTGAGGGCTGCCTTCAGTTTTTTATATCTTTATGATCATTATCATACTTCATGATCAACTATTCCTGATCTTGGTTTTTCTTTTCAAGATCTTTGATTTGATCTTTCTGAAACATAAGAACTTCACTGTGAGAATTTATCACTTCTTCTTTCCCTTTCAATTCTTCATCCATTTCTTCTTAGAGTTCCCTTTATCTCTTTAGATTGAGAGAAATTGAATGTAGCTTCCCATTTAGATATTTATCTTCCTAAATGTGACTAGATTCCTCTTCCTTTATCTCTTCTGAAATACTTGTGATATATTCTTGATCCTTTCATTTAAATTATGAAAGTAATCCTTTACTGAATCTTTGAAATCATCAAAAATATTAAGATCATGTACCACTAACTTAGACAACTTTGTTATCTTCTGGCACAACTTCTTGTTGGCTTCATAGTTGATCATAAAAGTTTTTAAGTGAACTTCTATATTGATGATATTCTAAAAAACATTTTTAGATTCGTTTTTTGAATTAATTGACCGTTGAATCAGCTAACATCATGATTCAATGTTTGGGAAACGGAATTTAAACTACAAGATTTTTCAAATACTGTTCAACAAAATCATTACCTGGAGAAGATGAAGATTTTGGGGGATATTCCTTTTTAGAAAACCAACTTCACCTTGTTCATTATCATTCATCTTAGATGATTATACAATATCCTTATTCTATTTTGAAACATCTATATTTGGTGTTTCAAGAAGTATTTTATTTCATTTCTCTTCCTTATAAATTTTATTCTCAAGATTCTAAGACACTTTCTATCCATTTGAAATGTTGATAATTATGTAATTATCATGAATTACTTTATCAGAACCTTTTTAGGCAATTTAAATATAATTATCATGATGAATAAAATCATGATTACAACCCTCAATATTCTAAAGGTTTATCGAACTCATCCTGAGCATCATCATTTTTCATAACTGATTTTACTTATGAAATGATCTTGGTGGATTCATCTTGAGACTTTATGATATATATATATATTTTTAGAAGGACTCTACTTCTCATGATATCATTAGACTATCATTATTCCATCATCACTATCCTCTTCCTCTTCTTCTTCTTCTTGCTGAAATTCTTCTTCTTCAATAATGGGATCACGAATTGAAAAAAAAAAATATCTTCGCCTAGAGTTTCAATTTCCACTCATTTTTGCAAGAAGGATTCTGGTACCTGAACTTGTTCATATTCAATCTCTATATATATAAGAAAATCTTGATCAATCTCATCTTATGAAATCTTCTTCTTCAGCTTATTCCATTTACCTTTCTTTTCAAGCTCTTTAGATTCTTGAATCTTTAAAGACAAAGCCTCAGTTGGGTATAATCCAAAAACTGCATCCCCTTCCTTATTTTTCATCTTCCTCTCGCTTCAAATTGCTAATACTTCATCAGATAATTCTTTTTGTTTCTTATTCTTTGGTGGAGAAGATAATGATTCAGGTGCTGATACTTTCTCTTTTGATTATAGTTCTTTCTCTTTTTTTTTCTTTGGGGTTAGTTTTGAACTTTCACCAGATTCTCCTTTCTTGCTAACAGGTTGATCATATTAATCAAGAAGATAAAATTAATCTTTTATTTTAACATTAAAACCAATCTTCATTCTTCTCAGGGTATCATCAAAAATTACATTATCTTGAAAACAATTTCCTTTGAGATGCATGTGATTTTGAAGGAGACTAAACATAAGAAAATAATATTCAAAAATATTGTAGGGTACATAATGATATGATACTTTATGGTTCCATTATTGATATTGATGATAGTGAAAAGAATGTACATTATGAGATTTATCTTCCTTATATTTACCAAGATATCAATCATTAAGACATAAAAAATATTAAGGAAATCCTATTTTCCCTTCCTCAGAATCAGAAAACCTTGCATCTAGAGAGATAGTAATTTGTGTCTTAGAGAAATATGAGAGATCTTTGGTTAATTTAATTCCTTAATCTCAAGGAACTCAATATCCTTCACATTCTTAAAAGAACATTCCTCATCTAGAATCTTTTGATAAAATAAGATATCCTCTCCTTCATAAGTTATATTCAAAATACTAACAACCTTATTGAAAGAAAAAGAATATGTTTTTCCATAACTCTTAAAAGAAAAAATTTGTCTTCCTCCTTGTTTATAAAACATAACAATATCAGAGAATTCAATAAGAAGATCAAGATATGCCAAATCCAGATTTTTTTCTTGGAAACGCAAGGACATTCCAAAATATTCTTCTTTATAATTTTTGAAATAAAGGATTTGTACTTGACATATAAATTTGTTTTCACAAACCTTTCCTATAAAATCATCCAATCCTTTAGTTCCTTATTTCAGGCCATCAGATTTTGTGAGGAAACATCCAAAGGAATTCAGATCTAATGAACAAAATGGAAAACTGAATGGAAAACTTGAAGGGAAACAGGTATTTGGTGAAAAAAATTTGGAAAAAACAATGTGGAATGTAAATTCGGGGTCCTTTATATGGGTTTCACGGCAAAGGTTCATACACCCAAATCAATCCTATGGTTAAGATTTTCTTGATCTGATCTGACGGTTGATATCAATAGCTAAGAATGATTTATTTCTTCTAATCTTTTGAGGTTTTATGGGAAAATTGGATTTATAGAAAATGAATCTGATAATGTTTTCTTAAAACAGTATAGAAATACAAACAAGTAAAAAAATGAAACTATGAAGATTTATGTAAGGAAACATACCTTCTAGGTTTCTCATAAAGAATTGTAAATATTGATAAGGCTCTTCTTGAAGAACACAGGTTTCAAAAAAATTTATTAGAGAAAGAAAAACTTTTAAGGTTCTAGAAATTTTAGGTTCCTATTTTTTTTTGGAAAAAGAAACATAGAAATAGAATAAACATTTCTACTCCCCCCCTATGAAAACAAGTAACTTAATAAAAGGAGATTTTGTCAAAAAAATTGATATGGATGATTACCTTATAGTTATCATTTGTAAATTTTGTTTAATGTATTAAAATATATCATAGGGTAATGATTTTGTAAATATGTCAGCAAGTTGATCTTGTATTCCAATAAATTAAATATTGATATTTCCTTTAAGTGTGGAATCTATAAGAATGTGATGCCTTATGTCTATGTGCTTTGCACAAAACTGATGTGCATGGTCTTTTCTTAGGGTAATGGAACTAGTATTATCACATATTATTTGTGTTTTGGTAAAACTCATTCCATAATATGTGAGTCTATATTGCATCCACAACACTTGAGCACAACAACTTTCAGTTAATATATATTCAGATTTAGCACTGGAAAGTGCTACTGAGTGTTTTTTCTTGCATGACCAAGAATCTAATTAATCTCCTAATAAATGATAGGTTCTGGATGTAATTTTCATATCCATTCTATATCCACCAAAGTCATCATTTGAAAAACATTTTAAAACAAAATCATTTCTATAAGAATAGAAAAGTCCTAAATCCATGGTTCCATTTAAATAGAAAGATATTATTTTCACTACAATTAAATGGGATTCTTTATCAATAGAATGATATATTTCAAATAAGAATACTGAATACATTAATTTTAGAAGACTAAATGTTTATTATAATAAACTTTCTTTCATGCCTTTAAATGATTTTTGATCGACTAGTTTCCCAGCGTCATCAAGATCAAGATTTTTTGAGGTACTGATTGGAGTACTTATACTTTTAGTGTTTTCATATCCATACATATTATGAAGATATATAATATTCTTATGTTGAGGTATATAAGTTCATTCTATTTTTTGAGAAATTTGAAAACCAAAAAAAAATGTTAACTCACACGTCGTACTCATTTCAAACTCAGATTTCATAATATTCACAAATGAATTAGTTAAAGATTGCTGAGTTGATCCAAATAAAATGTCATCAACAAAAATTTGTACAATCAATATATTTTTCTTATCTTTCTTTATAAATGGTTTGGATCAGTAATTCCCTTATAATAATTGTTTTGTAACAAAAACCGTGTAAGTCTGTCACACAAGCCTCTAGGGGATACTTTAAGTCCATATGAAGCATTGGTAAGTTTGTAAACATGTTTATAATGTGTTTTTCTTCAAAAATAAGAGGTTGTTCAATATAAACTCCCTTTTGAACATATCTGTTTAGGAAATCACACTTCCCATCCATTTGAAAATGTTTGAAATTAAATAATTCTATAAATATTAGTAGAATACAAATAGATTCAAGTCTAGCTACTAGAGCGTAGGTTTCTTCATAGTCTATTCCTTCTGGTTGATTATAGTCTTCAATAACTAATATTAAATTATTTCTTACAATGATTCCATTTTAATCACATTTGTTCCTAAAGACCCACTTTACTTAATTATAGATGTTTCATTAGGTCTTTCAAACAAGTTCCAGACTCTGTTTCTTTCAAATTCATTTATTCATCTTATATAAATTTAATCCAATCATCATCACTTAAAGCATAATCAGTGGTTTTAGGTTATAATTAGGAAATAAATTCTAGATTTTTTACTTCATTTCTTATAGAACTTCATTTCCTTAATGGTTGATTTACATCACCAATGATACTATCACTGGGATTATTCTTAATAAACAACTGATTTAGGTTTTGTAAATGTTTTTCATCCACATAAGGTAAAAAATATTCTAGGGTAAATAAATCAAAAAAATTTCCTTGAGTTTTTTTGTTATTAAAATAATCTTCCAAAAATGATTGATAATTATTTTTTGGAAACACATTTGAATATGTAGGTTTAGGTTGTTTAAAAACCAAAGGACCAGTTCCAATAAATTTAACATTTATTTTTTTCTTTAATAATAGATGATTTTTTGGTTAAAACTTTTATAAATCTTAGAAGTAGTGGAGTAGCCTAAGATAATTACTTCATCGAATTTGGGTGAGAATTTATGTAAGCTATATTTAGTATTCAAGATGAATACTTTTCATCTAAACACATTGATTTAAGAATATTTAGGTTTTCGACCAGTACACAATTCATAAGGTGTTGTATTATGAAAAGGTCTGATTAAAACTCAATTTATAGTCTAGCAAGAAGTACTTACAACTTTATCCCAGAAATGTTTAGAAATATAATATTCACTCAAGATGGTTCTAGTTATCTCTTGAATAATTAATTTTCTTCTTTCAACAACACCATTTTGATGAGAAGTTCATGAAGATGAGAAGTTATGAGTAATGCCTTTATTACAACAAAAAGTTTCAAAATCTGAATTCTCAAATTCTCTCCCATAAACACTATGAATAGTTATCAATTGAGTTTTTTTTTTTTACATCTGGCTGAAAAATATTTAAAATAAAAAAGGATTTAGATTTCTTTTCTAGAATATAGACCCATGTAAATCTAATGTAATCATAAACTAAAATAGTATTGGCCTCAAGTACTTCTAGTTTTTGGACCGAAAAGATACATATGCACTAACTATAATGCATCAGAAGTTGAGACTTCACTAATTGATTTAAATCTTGACTTATGTTTCTTTCCATATTTACAAGGATAAAAAACTCTTGAAGAATCAAATCTACAATCTGGTAGATCCTTAACAAGTATTTCTTTTAGAGTTTACATAGGTTCATAAGGTTATTGCATCGTAGTCCTCTATTCTATAACCAAGAGTGATCTTATATTACACTACGTCAAGGTAGATCATGGATCCTAAGGTCTTTTAAGTTATGTGTATAAAATTTATCATGGCTATGGGAAGAGAGAATAAATTCTTCCTTGGAATTGTGTACAAGGCATTTATCGTTCCTAAAATACACAAGGTAACCTTTATCGCATAATTGGACTATGCTTATAAGGTTGTGCTAAAGGACTTTAACAAAACAATTGAAATTAAAGCATTTCCAAGAAGAACAATTTATCCCTAACAATTATCTACCAAAGTTACTTTTCCACCATTCTTCTTAATAATATTTTTTAAGATGTTTTGGTTACCATTAATGTGTAGGGAAAATACACTATCCATGTACTATATATTGTTGTTGGTACTTTATTTTTTTTTCCTGAAACATAAATAATTAGACATTCAGAATCCAAAAATTGTTTGGATTCAAGAATTGTTTGAGAATAAAATCTTAGGTACCAATATTTTCTTAGAAAATCAAGCTTTGTGAAAACATATTGAATGAATTTTATTCAAAACAATAAAATTTCCAAATGTTCACCACATTGACACTTAGTGAAAAAAGGGGCACTTTGGGGTACAAAATAGTAGAGACTAAAAACATGTTTTGAGTGAGAATAACCAAATCCATAACTATTTCTTAGAGGAAGAAGTTTTAAATAATTTTTATCAAATTATTTCCTTCTAGAAGTAAAACATAATAAAAGTTTATTTAAGGAAAATATTTCATATTTTAGTCTAATAACTAAATTCTTATCCTCATATTCATTAGTTTTATAAATTGAGTTAGTCTCTAAAACATTTTTCTTATAAATAACATTTTCATGATCCTTATAATGTTTATCCTTACCAAAATTAACTTCCTTAAGGTTTTTCGAACATCTTCAAAATCAAGATATTTTTGATTAATATCTTTTGAAAGATCTGATACTTCTTTTGTTAAAATAAAAATTCTTGAATTTTCCTGATCAAGTTTCTTATTGATCTTAATATTTTCATTTTCAATTTTCTTGGAAAACCTAGATACTTATTCAAATGAAGGTAAGGTATTATCCTCTGATGAGGAAGTTCTTTATCCAAAGATTCATAATATCCTTCATTAAGAAATTTTCATTTGAGGAAATATTGGTTAAATATTCATCAGTATTTACCTTAGCTAGGAGACATTAATTTTCAATTGGAACTGTGGAAATAAGACCAGTATTCTTTAATTTAGAATATTCAATATCAGAAGATTCATGAGAATATTCATCATAAGAATCACCACCACTAGCACTCCAGGTGTAATTACCTTTCATTACTTTCTTAAACTTGGACTTTTATTTCTTATTCTTGTTTCTTTCTGAATGCCTATCCTTTCTTTCTTTCCTTTTGTGAATAGAAGCATCTTGTCTAACATGACCTAATCTATTGAATTCATAACTAGTCAATTCTGAATATTTATTATCCTTTATATCGTTCTTCTTATATCTATATTGAAAATCTTTCTTTCCTACAATCTTTTTCATCCTTCAATAAAGATTGAAATTTCATTCTCAGATTGATCACTATCTCTTGATTCAGATATAATAGTAGATTTCTTTTATTTTGATCTGGTAACTCTTTAAAGAGTCTTGGCTTTCATATGATTTGATATAGTAGTGAAATCAATACTACCATTACCATTATTTTTCTTGTTTATCTCAACAACTCTCTTCATTCTAATTTCATGTTGTAGAAGTTTCCTGAATAATTCATCACGAGTGATGTTTGAAATTTCTTATACTCATCAACAATTGTTCTTTTAGATTCCCACGAATTAGGCATGATATCAATTATCTTATCCACAAGAACTTCATAATCAATTCCTTTCTCACCTATAGACTGAAGGTTGTTGAAAATAGTCATAAAAATTTGTTAAACTTTTCATACAGGTTCTCCATAAGGAAACATAAAACCATGATATTCAGCACTAAGCATAACTATTCTTATTTCTATCACTTTTGAAGTTACAAAGTGTGTAACTTCTAATTTCATATAGATGTTGTTAGTAGCTTAACAAGATTAAATCTTTCTATAAGTATTTATATTCATAGAACATAATATATTATTTCATACCTTAATGTTACGGTGATACTTTTGTTTTTATTGATTGGTGAATTGTCTGATTTCCATGTTTATAATCATATAGTCTCCAGTTAGAATAACAAATTTTTCCACACCAGTATTGTTAATATAGGTCTTTATACTTTCTCTCCATTATTCATAATAATTTCCATCAAAAATTAGATGTTTAGTAAGATTTAGATTTTCTATATAACCATCATTTATTCCTTCCACACTTTAGGAAAATACAAAATATGTTTTCCAAAAAACAATTATTAAATGAAAAAGTTTATAAATAATAAAAATCATTAAGAAAAACTTGAACTTGTAATTTTTGATCAATAAAAGTTAAGAAAGAAAACTTATATGTAAGTATAAGTATTTTAGATACTTTCTTTGATACCAATTTTAGGATCGAAATGCATATGTAGACTTTTTAAATACAAGTTGGGTTTAATTTTAGGTTTAATTTTTTTTATCCTTAAGAAAATATATGTTTAATAATGTTTAAAAATATGGATTCACAAACCCACTTTAGTTATTTACTAAGAAAATAACTAACATAGGATCCGATAATATTAATATGACAAGAAAACTGCCGAAAATTTTACTTACATAATGATTCTACCTTAAAGCGTATAGAATCATAATTATCATAAAATACAAGTATAATAAAAAATAATAAAGTAACACTTTATTTCCTTAACAAAATGAACCGGAATTAAAACATGGAAAAAAATAAGTAAAAATGTATAAAAAATCTTTAAACCTAAAAACAAGGGTATCCAAAAACCTTGGAAAATAGTTCCTTGGTTTATACCTTTAAGAAATCTGTCTTATCCACACCAATGTAATCCCTTGATAAGAATATCAGAATCTGTCTTGATATCCTCACAAGCCCTCAATCTTTAAGGTGATCATCAAATATCTCTTATTATCCTCATAATCCCTCGATTGATCAAAAAAATCATAATTGCACTAAGTAGTCTGAACAAGATGTTCACAGCTTGATCATGTTGTTCACAAAATTCGCATAAGGAAGGTTAAACAGAGCTCTCTTAGCACAAATAAAATCTCTAGAATTCAACACAATCGTTCTAGAGATCAACAGCTCTACAAAAACTCTTCTTCTAAACATAAACATTGAGAACATTCAAATGGATGGGTATTTATAGGCATGTATTACAAAGATCAACTTCCTCCTCCAATGGTCATATTTTTCATTAAATTCTGGCAGGACCTGTACACATTTCACATAGAAAATAGTTTGTTATAAACATATTGTATCACATCATTTCATGTAAGAAAACTAGGGAAACATTATCATTCTTATTAAACATTATCAAATTCAGGATCCAATAAAATGATACATTGCATTATTGAAATGATGTACCTATAAGAAAATCATTTAATCAGATTCTTAATAATGTCAGAATCTGAGTCTAGAAAAATTGAAAACCTGATTCTGAAAGAAAAGATAATCGGGGTCTAAATTCTTTTGAATTTTGAATCTCATTTATAAATAAATCAGAGTCTAGTTTTAGAAGAAATTATAGTCTAATTTTAACAGAAATCAATGTCTGATTTCAGAAGAAATCTGAGTTTGATTTCAGAAGAAATCAGAGTTTGATTTCAGGAGAAATCAGAGTCTCAATTATGAGGAAATCAGAGTCTAAAAACTGTAAGGTTCTATGTTAGATAAGGATCGAATTTTTTTATTTATGAAATATATATTTAGACTTGTTTTGAGAAAAATTTTAGATAAGGAAAAGGTAAATTCAAGAACTATTCTTAGAGAAAGAAAATTTTCCTTATGAAAATATTTCTTAGAGATATATAATTTTCCTTAAGAAATGTGTTTGTGATTTTCAAAACATAATGGAATGGAAATGTCATTAGGAAACTTATTGACTCAACAATACCAACTATAATGAACTCGAATTCAGTAACACAAAGTTTATTTGTACTTTATTGCGTTGGCATATGTACTATGGTTCTAAACCAGAATGACTGGTCTATTTTGTAGTATTGGGGACCCAGATATATTATGATACACATTTTAAATGTGTAATAAAATATAAAACATAAAAAAATGATCATTATCCTTGAAACTCATTTAAATAATTCCTCATTATCTCCTACTAAATGTTAAAAAATAATAGTGAGCTAAAATTATATATAAGGGATATATATAATAGAAGTAATAAATAGTAAATCAGGAATAATCAGTGTAGAAATGTAAATAATGGAAAAAATATGACATTTAATTCATAAATTAAGAACTAAATGCATCCATGCATAATATAAATTAAATAATCTCATGGATAATAATAATTTAATTCTCAGTGAAAGAAATTCAAAATATTAGACTTCTTGGTATTAAACATCATGATATTTTTTCTGTAAATACATTGTTCCAGGATAGTTTAAATCTATGGGTATAAACACATTTAATTTGGCCAATTTATTTATCTCATAAAACATTTCGATTCATCAAAGGGATATATAATTGTGTTCCCCACCCATCACTGCATGTCCAATGCATTCCTTATATATCTAAGATTAATTTAATTAATAAAAAAATATCCATCATCAAAAAATTACTATATTTATTAATGAATAAAAAATATAAATTCTTCCCTAGTCAATCAACTAACTTTTAATGTAAAATACCATATTTAGAAAAAAAATTCATTTCATGAAATAAGAATATACCTGATAATGATTATGGATACATCATGGAAATATAACTTTCAATGATTATAAGAAAGCGAATGTTTTAGGGAAGATAATGGCCCCAAAATTAATACGAGTTAAGTAATGACCATCTATTCACTCCGAATATTTGTTTTGTAATGAAATAAATTCCAATTAAAGAATAAAAGGAATGGTGTAAAATATTAAAAAAAATATATAATATTTATTTAAAATCATTGAAAAATTTTAGAATTTAAATTTCATAGAACATTTATAGCGACAAGTATGTTCTTTTTCATTGCATATGTTAAAAATATTTTTTTTTTGATTTTTTTACGAAAAATTCAAATTTTTCCCTTTTGGAAGACATTAAAAAGAATACATTCGAAACCTTCTTAATTTCCAACAATAAATTAAAACCTAATTAATGAATTAAGTTAGTAAATAACATTAATTCTATAAAACTATTTTGAAAATATCTATGGAGAAGAAAATTATATTTTATTAAAAGGGAAAAAATATTTTTTTATTTTTAACATTTAATTTCTAGATTCATATACACAAGTGAGGAAAATTTGAAATAAATTATGGAAACACCTTAAATAACCAATTTATAATAAAATTTTTAGATATCGTTAAGGAAGAATGATAATATTCAATCAATGAAAATAAAGAAATTCCAAAATGAAGTGAGATTGAAAAGTATATTCTTACCCATTTTGTTAATTTTAAATTACAACCCATTAAAATACTAGAGTCGAATTAAAACAAAAATTGTTTTTATAAATTGGTATTCATGTTAAATAAATCATATTTTAGTACATACACCTCATTAAAGTGAATATGTTCATAATAACAAATATGTATACATAGTGTGTATATTGATACAAATTCTATTACCTCACACTTCCCTTTAGGTGAAAATGAATTAAACTCCTGAATAATGGTTTTATAATTTTTTTTAATTTATACCAAGAAAACGATATTCATATTTATAATATCATATATAATCTTCTTCTAACATATTACTTCCTATTCACTAATATTTTTTCATTACTTACATTTTTATGGGTCTTAACTGCTTTGTTTTCTCTTGCATGTTTTTTCGATGAATGTTGTAGTTATTGTTTATAGTATATAAATCCATAAACTAAATTAGAATATAAATTTTATAAATATCATATTTTATCATCCAATTCCCAAATAATTCTTGAATGTTGGACATAAAAAAAGAATTTTTTCACCCAGTGGAGATGGTAGGTCATACGTACACACGAGCGATTATATCATTCCCTTAATGGGTCAAAGGATAAGGTGGATGATGATATATTAATTTTAAACTATTAATATATGGTAATTTTTATCAAATATATCAATTATTTTCACCACAAATACTATCCATGTGATCCAGAGATGGAAATCAAATTACATCAGTCCACAAAACAGTAGTCTCACAAACACATGAATGATGGATTTGTTTCTCATTCGATGGAGAATGAGATGGATAAATATTATTTCTTAAACATAAGAAATTATAATTATATATGAGGTACATGTTTTATTATGTTATAATTGTTAATATATAATTTAATGTGACAAAATAATATGTAAAAAAGAAAGATCTCGATGAAGGTGATTACCTTTTCTTAGAGAAACCTTATATGGATCTCTTATTAAAGACCCTAGTATTGATCTTTTATTAGAACAAAAAACCTAAAATGAGTATATGTATGTTGTGGATATATTTTTGAATTTATTTTTAAGATAAATATCTTTATATGGGTGAATAAGTGAGGGGAGGGGTTTCCATTTTTAATCTAGAAGGAGTGCCATTTTTTTAAAACCCAAAACAATAAAATAGGGGAAAGTCACTCTAAAACCATGTGCATCAAAAATTTATAAGTAATTTTGGGGATGTAATATAATGTTTATGCACACCTACACCTCTAAAAATAAATATGTTTTAATCATTTTATTTCCTTTACCCCCGGGGTTACTTACTTTTTCCAATTGAGTTCTCATTACGGCGAATAAGTTTTTTACTGATGGTAATTTATCCATTAAAACAAAAAATAATAATAACCACCTTATTTGATAATTTAGATCCAATTTTTATAAATATTAATTTTAATTAATAAAATAAACATTATATGTGTGTGGAAAATTAGTTTTAACATAAGTGAAGGTAATGCGCAGAACATCGTTTTAACCTTGACCGTGGTAATTATTTTTTACTGTTTTCATTATTCATTATGACAAAAAATTAAGTTGAAATTTTTACCTTATATTAATAATTATGATTCAAAATATTTAGTCCAATTTATAAAATTAAAATCATAAAATTGGAATAATTTTGATTAAAAATAGTACCACAAATCATGTCAACAATGATTTTTCATGAACAAAATGATCTTATATTAACTATATGACTACTAATAATCATTATACGGATTTATATTTGTATATTTAGATATATAATAGAAAAAATTCATTTAAATCATTCATCATTATATATTATTTTAAATAATAAAAATTTATTAACATTATGCATTTTTAAATAAAAATAGTTTTCTAAAGAAAAAAATATTTTTCTAAAAAATACCACCCTTTTCTCCAAATGATCTTATCCAAATTTATATAAAATTCATAGTTAATAAATTTGTATTTATAAATATTATTAAAAATTATTATTTTTAAAATTATCAATAGTAAAATGCTATATTTTTTATTATTTCATAAAATATAATTTCTATGGGGAAATTTTAAACAAACTTCATCAATACTTATTTTGACCAAGTAAGTTAAGAATCAATATTAAACCTATAAAATTAGATTTTTTCCCTCAAAATATTGATATGTGAATTTTTTTATAATTTTAAAATATATAATGTTCACTTATAATGGAGGATTGGGTGTTATTAACATCTAAGTGTAATAAAACATACGAAATGTGTGATCTGATGGGATTAATAATGGTATGCGTTCAACGGAAGGTAACTTATAATATATAAGGAATGAATAATATGGTTGGATGACATAATTCCATATAAATAATCACATATACATTAAAAATATCCATTGGTACCATAACTGTTTAAATAAATAAATGGAAATCAATAACTGATTTTGTAATGAGAGAATGCATAATATTGGTAATCGTAAACATACAATTAAGGCCTCACACAAAGATATATTAAATAAATGGGTAAGGAATTGGCCAAAATACCCACCATATTTTTTTCTTATGATGACTACCAATTCATTCTGGGGATAATTAATTCTTGTCCCCACCCATCACTTTATAAGTACACTACATTAACCATATGAATAAAAAATAAAACTCAATCATCGTTCCTTATTATTCAATAAATGTTCGTATTAGAAGAACTAGTATACAAAATTTCAACAGTTTTCCTCGACAAACTAATAATAATCCATCTAGAGAAATATATTATATGGTTTCATTAAGTATAAACTCAATAAAGAATAATATTTGACTACAGATTCTGGTAAATATGAAAATAGTCTAAAAAGAGCACAATAAAATTTTGTGAAGAAAATTAACTTTTCCTTTTGAAAACACTCATTCAAAATTTAAAATTGCATGAATATTATGAATATAATTTTCTTTGGAAATAATTAATAGAAGTAGGATCAGTTATAGTTCAGTCTCACAATCTCTCCCTATAATCAGAGAGACTCATCAACATAATGCAAAGGTTACTCATGAGTGGAAATATAATCTTGCTCTTGTCCAAGGGGATCATAAGAACACATCAAAATATATGGGAAAGAAGATTTGGAATATATACCCATTAAAAATAAATATCATTTGTCTATTTCAATGATTAATTTAGAGAGGTCATATATCCCTATCAAAACCCCACAAAACATTTCATAAAATACCATCAACGACACAAGAGACACTTAGGAAGTATCATTTGTATGCGAGTTTTTATCAATTAAATGTGACTCCAGATGCCAAAAAGAATGAACCTAAAAACAATTATCACCAAATATGATTTTAAAATCAAGAGGAGTCCCGCAATCCAACCCTACTCAATGATTGTGCTCTTAAGGCCCTCAAGCATCTATCAATGGAGGCCCAATATGTAGGTAAAAAATAATTAGTTATTTTTGTGAAGGTACTCCCCCTAACATGGATACCAGCTACTCTGGATGTCCTCCCTATAATAATTTCCATGAAGTCTTCTTTTTTATCCATATTGATATTTATCATAATAGCCTTTATATTATGAGTAATTTGGAAGCACACTTTTTGGTCTATAGATAAAATGTAAAGAATATCTTTCTCTTTCCAACGTCCACCTTGAAGTTCCTCCCTATGATATATGAAACCTGAATTCTCATTGTGACATAATATTAATCCAAAAAGGTACCCTCCCCATGATGGTGTTCACTATTAATGTCCTCCCCATAATAATGTTTCATTTCAATATAAATGACCTCCCCTTTCTAAATCAATTATATTAGATCCCTCATATCATGAGTCTCTTAGAAAGATAAGCCCAATAAATCCTAATTAATTATCATTGACAATTTATACTCTTCCTCAAATAGAATATAGCCCATGGAAACTGTCTTTCTCTAAACCACCCTTTGATCATCTTCCTCCCTGCATGATAAAAAAACTAAATATTGACAAAAAAGAATAGGGAAAGGATAGATTTGGTTAGACAAATTGGAATAATTTTATATATAGAGAGAAGAGAATACATAGATATTTAGGAAAAAAAAGAACGACAATATATTGGTCATGTTTTTTCCCTTAACTAATACTTAATATATTATTCCAATGATGTTGTTAGAAGAATGTCTGATCGAAATTTTCCATTATTTATGAACCATTCTTTTCTATTTTAAAAAAGCATGTAAAATAAAGGATATATGTGTCAATTAATGGAAATAGATTAAATTCATCATAAAATTGAATTTTATTCCCCATTGGATACATGATTCCAAAAATTGGGAAAATAGTGGGAGAGTGTTCAATTCACATGTCTTAATGTTTTTTTAAAGCTACAACATTTGATTTTCAACAACCAATTTAATGGCCATATCAGGGGATGGGGTGAACATGGCACAATTCATTTTACCTCCCTCCCTAATAAAAAATCCCACTAGAGGTGACATCATGAAATGGAGTTTCCTTGATCTGGGTCTCCGAATTGATGACTTTACATAGAATACAGTATTCTCAGTATGAATTTTCCATAACAAGATCTCATAATCATCATGCCTAATGATAGTGGTCGGTAAAAATTATCTTTCACCAAACAGTTGAGAATATTAAGAAAATTTCCTATGTAAGAAATTCCAACCATCAAGTTACAATGATTTCTTTGGAAGTAAGTATCTTATGTTCATATTATAAATTAATCCCAATCCATGCTCAAACAAATATTTTCAAGATAAAGAGAGAGGACACAATAACTAAAACTCAGGTAATACAATAAATTCCCAATCCAATAGGGCTGAGGAATTTTTAACATTGCTAATTTTTTCATTGATATCAAATATATCCCAAGACATTGTAGAAATAGAGAAATAATGTACCCATACCATATGGCTGGGGAAAATTTTATCTCAACTTCCTCCCCATGATAATTCAAACATTTCCCATATAAGAGGACCACTGTAGATTCATTACCTTGAGTTTATTGCATCTCCAAACCTTGCATCCACATTAGGAATGGTAATGATGAAATGTTCCAACAATTATATTCATACAACTCTTTTCCATGTGTCTTTAAGAGAAGCCTTGAAGGGAAGGATGAGACAATATAGTGGTCACAATCCAAAGATACCTATCATGGGTGAAACCTCTCTCAAATACCACATTTCATTCAGTTGAAATACTAAGGTAAACTAGACCTCTTATCATTCATGGGCTAATGAGATAATAGAAATGCATTATATTTCATTTAATTCCATTATAAATACCCCTTAATATGCTAAATATCATGAACCTGGTTCCTAGGAACAAGAGGATGAAGTTTCAATTCAAAATTTGTTCCACACCGAAGTGGGTAAATATTGTGTGCATACTAGGACTTCTAATTTAAATAAGAATTTGGGGATTCCATAAAATGTTCCATTGCAACCTCCTTGGTGGGTATCAATCAAAGAAAAGTATATAGGTGTATCTACATCCCACCCGTTACCTTTAGAGGTTGAACCTATGACAGTTGAATAAATATTTTTTTAGTATGAGGAAAATATTAAAGAACTCCAAAAGATACAAAAAAAAAACAAATCAATGGAAATATCCCATATAGATATATTATTCAAACTACACCTCATCATAACCTCCCATTGGATCTCCTAAAATAGGAATAATAAGGTGTTCCAACCAAAATGGATCCAGTACACCCATTAAATTTGGAGTCCATACAACTAATATCGCTAGATTCGGTGGAAGAATGATTTCAGGGATTAAATCCAATACAAAAACAATTGGAATAATTCACAATAAGTTATAGCATTCCAAATCATGCAAGTTTTCAAACATATATGTAGGTAGAGCCACCACATCCCACTTAACACATTCTTCCCCTTGTTTAAACTCTCACTCAGCTAGCCATCCCCTGAGATCTCATCAACATTATTGATTCATTTATAGATTATTTGGAAAATATGTAAGTAAGGCATTCACCAGTACCACCATGGAGGAAACCATACCTTAAATGGGTATACATGAATCATCCACTTCCTAACATTAATAATCTAAGATTTTTAATATTCAATGGCTTGGGAGATCCATAAAAACACATGATGCATTTAATATCTTGATGTGTCCCTATGATGCATTCTATTGAATAGAAATAAATAGATAAACTGAGGTTCTTCAAATAGAACAAAGGAGGATCAAACTTCATCTATTATAAAATTTTACTAAATCCTCATCATGTGTATTTTCTTCGAGGGAATACCAGAGTGTGTTGCATGATAGTATCAATCATGTGGTTGGGGTTTGATTTGAGGAGCCATGATATTCCTAAAAAATGAAACATTTTTATTTGGTGAATTTGTAATCAATATCTTCATACTCATAACAAGGTTCACCATAAGGGTATCACCATCATCTATAAGAGTAATTGTTACTTCAATTACAAGGAGGATTCAGCTTACTATATCTTCTTCAAATGAGATGGGAGGCTTTGTTTTGGATTGGAATGTGTTTTTAGAGTATTATGGAGGTGCATGTAGTATCAGGTCATGTTTTTATTCAATACAGGTTTCACGTTGAATATGTAAATTCCCTTGAGTGCAAGGCATGGATAATGTCTCTTTCATCAAAATGCTGGAGAATCTAGATAGCTCGCAATATGGTCAGGCATAAGGGGCTTCCCTGATTGATTTTTGTAGTGATGGTTCAGGATAGGTATATGGTGGCTGAGATTTTTTTCCTTTACTCAAATAATGGGATCTCTACTCATCTTTGTAGATGTTTATGTTCAGTTTTTTGGTTCCTTTATCCATGATAATGGTTATACGAGGAAATTTGGTGGGCTGGAAACCTCTAGTGACTGGTGTCAAGTTTAATGGGAATAGTTCATACTCCAATGGACATATTCGAGGGGAGGAACTATCTGGGATAAGTATAGATATATCTTATTTTAATTTAGTTATTTCATTAGTTAGGTTGATTCCCTCATTAATGATGTTTTCATGATTCTAATGGGATTTAATATTTGTCGTTCTCAATATATTATTAATAATTTGGTAGAGTCTAACTCCCTTATTCTTATCAGGTACATCCCTAAGGCTACTACCATTCCTTGGTCTATAATTTATGTCTTATACATATTTAGGAGTCTATTCAATATGCACATGGTTCTCTCTCACACTTGGTGGGATGGTAATAAAGAAGCACATTTTTTTTCTTATGAGGCCAGTCCATGTAAACCACACACTATCATTACTAGAAAAGGATCCCTCCCCACCTAAAAAAATTTATTTTAATTAAAGCTATCACCCTTGTGTTTCAAAACTTTAGACCTCTTTAAGATGTATTTTATTCTCAAAACTTTCATTGAAATAAAATATATTAACATTGGATCGATGGAAGATCTCTATCAATAGATTATTTATATATTTTTATCAAATCTATTGAATAAGAAAAATCCTTGGCCTATCAAATTGTAAATAGTGTGAGAATAAGAGATTCATATATTTCATTTCTTGGTGTAATAGTTTTAAGTACTCCCCAAATATTCACCTTCCTCAGGGAGATTTGTAAGGAATTTTATAGAGAAACACTTTGATGATATAAAAATATCACTAGTCCTAATGAAGTATTGATGATGGTTTAAGGAACATTCTATAGTCACACATATATAAGAAGATTATATTTGGTGAATTAAGTCCTGGAGAATACCAACACAGAATGTTCAATGAACGAGAAATTTTAAAGTTAAAACCATTATTATCACACTTAATCAAGCTCCAACATTAGATACAATTCATAATTTTGAACCTTGTATTATTGAACCCACTCTTGAACAATAATAATTATTGTAATATTCCTATCTGGATTAGGGAAGAGAGTATAAACATCTTCAATTCAATGGATAAAATAATAAATTTTATTCCTTTTGAGATAAATAAGTTCATGAGTAGTTTATAAAAGCTATGTAAAAAAATCTAAAGTTCCAAAGCCTAAAATCTTAAATATGGTTGGCCTCAATTATTTCCCAAATTATTTAGTATTTAAAAAATAATTGAGGAACACTAACTATGATTTCTTTGTTTTAAAATATAATCTAGATAAGGTGGTTAATTCTAGGAAAAAAAATCTCAATTAACCTCCATCACATGTGGCATTATTTCCTACTTCCACCCCAAAGGAAGAAAGAGACAGGTAAGAGGTTACCTGAAATGGTGTACCAAAGTTCAATGATTGGATGACTAGATAAATTATAAATCAATATCTTTTTATTATTAATGAATAGTTAAACCAACCAGTTATGCTTCATGTTTCTTCTTCCATGTTGTGACTCACTTATTTGACATAAAAATTCTTCAAGTGATGATCCTCCAAGAAAAGGAATAACAAAAAAAACTAAATACATGAAGATGATCTGGTACAGTGGATAAATCCATTCCCGACCCTTTTAGATTTCATACCTCCAGTCCTTAGGGGATGGGTACCATACCGACAAATGGTATCTAGGAATTTCTCTGTAAAGTGGAGTCCTCGACATACAATCAATTATTATTCTGTTCTATTAAAATCATTCATTAAATGGATCCCTAATCCACTGATGAGTATTCATATTAATCCATGTTCACTATTCTGAATAAAGGATCCATATATAAAGGTCATAGAATATGTGTAAGAAAGGGAAGATTTAATTTTGGATGAGTTTTAAACCTAGGCCACATCACTACTAATGTTTTATATATATTGATAAAACCCACAGACATGGACTTCAGCAAGCCCATTGGAAGTAGGGAGGCCACCAAATTCCTCTTAGGATTCAACAAAATACAATTATTTTTTAAGACATATTAACTCTTGTACAATAGTTTAGTAAACCCATATATGTCGGCATACTAATTCAACCCGATTAATCTATAAAAAGAGTGTGTCCAAAATCTATTCAATTGCCTAGCCTGTCTACTTCAATCACTTCAACCCTCATGTTTCCTTATAGGTATTATCTCCCAAAGGGAAATCATAGAACTTGGGCTAAAAAACATGACATCCTAAAATATTTATTCATGGTCCCAGCTATACATTTACTTCTTAATTTCGTCAACAGATCAAAGAGTCTTTGGGAAGCTCTTGTAGAGGCCTTACTGATCCATTAATAGTTCACATTTGGGTTAGTTAATGTTGAATTACATCAAGCGAAGATCAACCGTGTGGAGTTCCATGAAGTTATCTCTTTGATGGAATAAGACATGGATTCTAGGTACATCAAACACTTATATGTATTAGGAAATTTAGATAAAATTAGTATCTGATGTTCTTTAATTGATAATGGTTAAGGGATAAGTCTCATTCTATTTAGAATGATCAATTGATTTGGTTATATAAAATTATACTTTTCCCATTTCGTTATAAGACATATAGGATACAATAAAAGTAGGAAATTTCCCCAATATAAAATGAATCTTATTTCCTGATTTGGGGATAATGTATCTAATTCCAAATTATGAGTTTCTTAGTAGGATACAACATTAAATATTCTTCTAGGAAGGAATTGGTAACATCATAATTAATAATTCTCGTAATCACACATTCAATGCCTCAAAAAATTTATTAATGGACATATCTGGACATTGAACAATGACAAAACTCCATTTTTGACATGAAAATATCAGTACATCGATGAAATATTTGACAAGTGAAAAAGGAAAAAACCTATAACTGAGGATTACTCCTGAGTAACATCCCAAAATTTTCTAGAAATAATCTCTTCCAAACCATTATAAGATAATGGAAATGAATATGTACAAACCATCAACCAAATATAAATGTCAATTTCATATATTACTATGTATTCATAATTCCTCATGATATTAGTCATGAAAACTGAACCTAGCATTGTTGAAGAGGTCTCTATTCCACCCAATAGGGACCGAAACCTAACAATAGTTCCTTCAATTTTTCCTCAAATCATCAGAGGACCCTTATGTTTTCAACTAAAGATAAAGGAACTCTGATATAGTGAATTGATTATATTAATACCTATACTTCATCTATTTTATTTGGAAATATCTATATTTTACTAAATTCTAATGATTACCTTTCATCACAAATAAATTATAATATTGGTGTAGAGGAAGGGTAAAAGAATACGGGGGCGTCAAATATTCCCCTCCAACATTCAAGGAATTGTATATAACAATATTGACATACTCTAATAGATAAACATAGGAATAGATGATAATCTTCAACCTAAATGGATCAGTGAAGCCATGTCATCTGATGAACAATAATTATATACTAATTTTCTAAAATACAATCGAGATGTGTTCACGTAGAGTTTCATAAAATTTCAAGGTCTTGATACTATTGAATCCACCCACCATAAGGGTTTTCCAGAATTTAGTTATTGTTACAATTAAGAATCCAGAAGAATACATTTAACATTGGTTCCCATGGTTGAAGATAAACAGGATAATCTCATAAAATCCAACTTCATTCGAGAGTTCTAATACCCAATGTATCTCGCGAATATTGGTTTAGTAAAGAAAAAGAATTGGTATATCATAGTTTTCATTGATTTTAGGGATCTCAACTGGCATTGTCCAAAATATGAAATTTTTATTCTAATTACAGACCTTCTGGTGGATGAAACTATTAGTTATTGATCACTCCCCATTATAGATGGTTACTCAGGATATAAATAAATCTAGATGTATCATTAATAAAATTAATCCACTAAATTCATGGAATCCTAATTTCTAGAAATTTATTAGGTGATTACTATTGGTTTGAAGAATCTTTGTGCCATATATTAATATACCATGCACTGCATTTTTAATCCATTCTTAGGAAAGTCAATCGAATGTTTCCTCAATGATATGGTGGTGAAATCCAAATAATTTTCTAGTCATAATTCTACCCTTGAGATCATTTTCAACAATCTATGATAGCAGAGTCAAAAAATGATTCCCATGAAATGGCATTTTACATTATCTTAGGAAAATTTCATAGCTTCATAGTATACCATTATGGAATAAAATTTGATCCTGAAAAGAAAAAGTTTATACTTTATATGTCTCCAAATGAAAACCTCAAAGGTTTGATATGACTATAGGTACTCAATCCTCAACTACATTCAACACTTACAATAAAATCTTATGGGAAACTATTTACCCTTCACCAAAATAATAAAAAATGAAGTCACTTATTAATGAATTGATGATTTACAAGAGGAACTTGATAGTATAAAGAAATGGATTTTATGTCCCCTAGTTAAAATGTGTTTTATTTATATAAATCCACTCATTTTATATATAATGTTCTTATTTCATTAATTGGGTTTGTTTATTAAACAAAATAATGATATCAAAAATGAGAAAAGACTCTATTATCTCCACTAAATCATTCTTGATAATGGGACTCAATATTCAGATATCTTGAATTGTTTTATTGCATTAATCATTCCACTTAATAAACTCAAGAACTACCTGAAACACCATGAGGTTAACTTGGTCCCTCATAATGACCCTTTTAAATATAAACTCAATTATCCTATGCTGACTAGATGTTTGGCACAATGGGCAGTTATTCTTCTATAGATTGATATTATGTTCAGACTAATAATGGTTGTAAAAGGGCAGATTCTAGAATATTTCCTTATTTAATATACCTCTACCAAAACAATTATACTAAATACTAAATTTCACGATGAATACATTTTCTATTTTCAAGTTTACACCTATATATAAGAGATGTATTTTGACGGTGCATCCAAAATCCAAATAAGAAAGAGAATGTAAAACCCTAATCTCAACAAATATAGTTTTATGGTTATTCATTTCTCTCCATAAAGGGATAATATAACTTATTCTTCCATATTTTCAAATTGTTACACTAATAATGAGTCATAATCCCAATCCTTCAATGTATTCTTGGGACTAGAACTACAAATATCAATGGGTCACCATAAATTCAAAGGAAAATTAGGGTCAGTAATTATACAGATCAAATGTGATTATGCAGTAAAAAAGTAAGATTTGATCCCCCTACTTGACTACGTATGAAGGTTGATGGAATAAATCCCTCTGGAGAAAATATTAACTCACATACAATTGTCATAGAATGAACATGATGATGCATTAACCAATATTCCTACGTCATTTCCAAATCCAAATCAAGATGAAACAGTCATCAGTATTATGAATTGGAAAATGGTTTCACCATTTATTGGTAACAACGTGGAATATATTAAATAGATCTATTACATCCTTGAACCAGATAATCATTTAAAAGGTTGGATTGTTCCCATATTAGTCTACCTCCAAAATGGACTTCTTCTATCAGATAGATCCATAGAAGAAAATATCTAATGGTGGGTAACCAACTTCACTCGTTATAATATCCTCGTCCATTATAAGTTTCACTATAAATGAGGCTTAAATTTATTCCTACATAGATGTATTGATAGAGGGGATAATATTTTCATTATGAAAAACAACCACATTGGTGCATGTGGTACCTATTAGTTAGGGATCATGTTGTCTGATCAAGTCAGTAGGCTTGGATATTTATGTCCATTAATACCATAGGATTTCACAAAATTCACTACAAGGTTACATTACAATCAAATACATTACATCATTATAAATTTTCCCAAAAATAAATTGCAAACTTCTATATATTCTTGGTTGTTTTCTTCAAATGGAATGTATATCTTGGTTACATAACCTCCATCTACAATAGAGCAATTTACGTAAATCTTTACTACTATAGAATTCTTTTTCAAATGGGCTAAGGAAATAACCCTTAAAGAAGTTTAGATATAAAACATCATCAATTTCATGAAGTCTAATGTGGTCACTTGGTTTTTCATTCCTCACACTATATTTATGTACAAAAATACTAATATTTTTTCATCAAAATTTCTAGGGTTATACTATAAGTATAACATTGATTCCATCTATTTGCTCTACTATCATGTTGTGTAAATAGACAACATGAATCATTCAATAAAACACTTTCAAATATAATCGAGAAAATGGTGGAAAAAGATAAGATATATTGGCCTAAAAAAATATAAGCCTACATTATGGGCTTACCATTATATAAATCTTACTGCTACAGAATCAACCACGTATTCATTAGTATATGAGAGAAAAGTTTCTTTTCACATTATGGTCCAATTTAATTTAGTCTGTATTTCTTTTTTGATATGCTATCCACATAATAATATTTTCATTAGTGATTACAAAAATTAAAATTGATCTATGAGAAAATATTATGTACCTTTCATCATTTAGAGATTCACCGAAAATATTATCATGTGCTTTTAAAAGTAAAGTTCACCCCCATTCATTCTTCCATGGAGAACTGGCTTTATCAATCGAGGACCCAATGATATCAGGGCAGAGAACTCCAAATATTGACCCAATAAGGTCTAATACAATGGTTCATACTCACTTATAATCATAGATGGTGAGCATATCATGCCTCCTACCAATTGAAATTTTTTCAATAAATATTTCAATTAATCTCACATATGGTCGTTGTTGCATGACCTTAAAAGTAATGACCAGTGGTTATGGACTAAAGGACATTAAAAGAAATTAAATACTATTTCCTCATGAAGTTAAACTATATAAAACTCCATTTCCATATAAAATAAAAATTCAACACAATGGAATCATAAAACGATATTTAACTACATGGTCCACATCCCAACCACATAATATAAAAATATGTGATACATTTTTTCTCACTTGAGAGGACCCCTATTCTTATTGTCTATCCCCTACCACACTGCCAACTCTTTTTTCTTAGATCAAAATATGTCTTGACATTCATTCTAATGAGATATTTTTTAATGAATAGATCTCTCATACTAGGCTCAATTATGAAAAAACCCTCTCGCTATATATGAGGCACATTTATGGAAGGAATCTCTCCATTTAAGAACTATGTGTGGCTTGATTCTCATTCCATTAAAATATGTAGTGACGTACAGAATCCCAACCCTGGAACCAACTATGAAAAAACCATAAATCCCCATTCTTCATATATATGATCTAGATCTATGTAGGGGATTTTCTACTCTATCTTGGTCAATGTTGGTTTAAATGCTTCCTTCATACTCAGACATCTTCCATTCACAAACCACACTCCAGGTATAGATAAACTAGGACCCCCATAATATTTCATGATATATCGATTATAGGATCATCCAAAACTAATGGAAACCTATATTTTGACTATGCATAATATGCCCCTAATTTGAATCTACATAATTCGCCCCAAATTTGGAATGTCAACTAGATGTGTCTTCAACCTCAAGAGAAAATATGTGTATCTCTGTATACTCTAACTACATATTAATTAAAGATGCCTTATGAACATTGTATATAGTCACCCCATACAGACTTATATGGTATCATTTATCCATATCTTAGAACCCCAATATCATGGTTTAAAACTACCTTCCTCACATTTGAGCTACACTAGAGAATTCCTGTCCAGTAATCCCAATATAAGCCATTGTCCCTATACTAATGTTTTCAAAACGATGTGACAAAAAAATACACCAAAACTAACATCATTACCAATTGACATTCACTATTTTTCCAACATCCAAACCAAAATATGTTAAAACTACATGTTTGAAGTGTTATTCATAGGATGTAAAACTACATACGGATGTGTCCCTCACCTTAGAGGACCCCTGATTCTGGTGATAATATCTTACCACACCATTTAACTTGTTTCTCACATCAATGTAATGAGGGAATCCAAATATCATTATTTTTTGTCAAAATAATAAGGTCTCACGGGGGCTTAGTAATATTTGTATGGGCCTCCCCACTTGGTCGAGACTCGCCAAGGAATCCTCTCAGTCTATTGATCAAGATGTTAAACTATGTGCGACTCATTATGATGATTCTTGTGTGGAGTGAGGAATACCTAAATATATTTTCATATCATTTATAAAACTCTCCAAAGTCACATAATCAACTAGAATTCCCCCATTCACCACTTTTATAAACACAGTGGTTGTAGAATGTTCACACCCAGCCCCATGTGTCCCCCAATCTATACCAAACATGTAACATCCCAGGTAAATAAAGAATAAATAATTTTAATATTTATTAATATTTATGAATTAAATATTAATTTTATTTTAAAGGGGTTGCTATGTTCGATAGCGTACCCGATACGCAACGATGAGTTTCTTTGAAACTTACATAGCACACTAGTAATAAAATAATATTATTTTAAATGTTAGTTAACAAGTAGCCGTTGTACTGGCGGGAATGGATAGAAATAACTAAAATATGATTAGATATGTTTTTAAATGTTTATACATTTACCCAATAAAATATAAAGGCTTAAAATACGGAAAGAGTTCAATTTTAGGGCATATATACTCTAATTTTCACTAAAGGTTCACTTATCACCTTTTAATGGTGAACCGTCATTAAATATAGTTTTGATCACTCTTATACTTTATTTTGGACCAAATATAACTCTTCTTTAGAATTGGGACATCAAAATTTACTTTGTGTAAATTTTTGGTACCTTTCTGATAAAGTTCATTTTTTTTATGAATAGTGTAAAATGTTGTATTATAATTAAAAACCTCTTTTTAATCTAAATTATTTATATGATTAGATTATTATTTTAATTGGTTTTAAAGTGAAATTAGAAAATATTTTTACCAGTTAATCCAATGGTGGTCATTGGAATCAATTTCACTTTGAAATTGGACTTAAACTGGTGTCAATCTTTTGATACTTATTGTTTCACAAAAACACGCTATTTGTCATGACAGCGGGAATTAATTATTAAATAAATTAATTTGACTTATATGTTTTGAATTTTGTAAAATGGACTTCATTTTTGAATTCGGAATATCAAATATAGCTTAGGGTTAATTTTTGGTAATTTTCTGAAAAACTTCAATTTTTGATGAATAGTGAAACCACTAAGTGGTAATCAAGCAAACTGATTTTTCAGTTAAATGAAAGTTTACCACTAATGTGTATTGAATTTTGAAAATCCAACATACATGGTTGTCATTAAGAAGTAAAATGTGGTTCAATGAGATTAAAATAATTTTTTGGTGAATAGTAACTTATTAAGTTTTTAATCGCGATTAGAGGTAATTAGTGTAGTTTAAGGTATAAATATTGCTTTAATAATATGAAATGACCTAGACACATGTCATATCCTCATTGGTTGTGTCATGGCCGACCAAGACAAGCCATGGGTCAACTTGGGGACCCCATGGAGACAATTTGGTTGGGAAATGACATAAATAACTTTTTATTTAATGTAAAAGTAAAAATGACACAAACATGATATGTTTTACTAAAACAATTTTTACATGGGGTTATAAAGCTCGGATTTTTGATTATAAATATTCATTGGAAAGCTAAAATGATTTAATACATCATAGTAATTTTTTTATAATTTTTAGACATTAAATAAATTAAATTATTTATGACATAATAATGATGCAGTGATGACATCATTATTTGGCGATTTAAATAAAATGGAAAGATAATGAAACATATAAAACCTAAACATGGCCAAAACCAATTGGATGAGTGTATTTCGAACCCTTATAACCTTATCCACAAATTATATCAATGTGGGACCTTTTGAAACCGAAACACATTTTCAAATAAAGTAATATTTGTTTACTTTCCAAAAGTGCCCCTCCTCTCCTCTTATAAAAGGCCCCCACCTCTACCTCATTTCACACACTCTTCAAGGCTTTGGCTCGGCCAACCCCTGCCCATTTTCTCTCTCCACATCCCTCTCCTTATCCTAGAGGATTCCCTTTGGGCAGAATCCTTTCAAAGGAAGCCTTTAGGCTCAAATCAAAAGGGAGTTACACTTTTAAAGGTAATTCATTCTCTCTTGTTCATTTGTTTTATTTTGCTTCTCCAACCCTCTAAACTCTTTTTATTTACTTCTTTTGTAACAACACCAGTATCTTCAATATACTAGGATGTTGTTATAAGATTTATTTGAGCTACACTCTCACACAACTACATCAAATGGTTAAAGAACATACGGTTTTCGTGGATGGCGAAATTCTGCCTCCCAAAACGATGATTGTTCAATACTCATTTAACACCTTCAAAGGTGGCCATTATGATGTCACTATTTTTATATATGATATATAATATGTTTATGTTTTCTTTAAGCTTCTGTATTTTTCATTTTTGGCATACCTTTATGGTTTCCATTATGGGTAAACACGATATCTTCATTTAAGGAAGTGCGGACTACCGCCCCCTCAAAGTGATGTGATTCGTTAATGCCGTATGTGGGACGTGTAAAGGATGGATTTAAAGTTATTATATATGATGTTATACTGGAATTATAATATACCTCTATATCATTATTATTTCTTTCCATTAAATTATGAGATAGAAATGAAAGTAGCGTTCATGCGTACGTACGGCTTACCGTCTCCATGAACGGTGCATTTCATTTCTTATCCCCAAATGTAATGTACTATTAAAATTACATGTATATAATGTATATATATAATTAATGATATATCTAAATGATGAATATAATTCTGGAATTAAAATATACATACCTCTCATTTAGTTTTAATTCCACTCATATGACAAAGAAATGAAAGTAGCGTTCATGCGTACGTACGGCTTACCGTCTCCATGAACGGTGCATTTCATTTATTACCTCTAAATGATTATGTAATATTATAAATACATGTATATGCTGGATATATATGATATATATGATATCCAAATCAGGAATTTCATTCTGGATATAAAGAACTTTTGACCACACGATCAACATGTAATTGTAAGAAGTCAACTTTCGACTTAAGAACCAAATATTGACAAAACAAACATTATTAACTTAAATGGTTACATAATGTTTATAACATGGAAATAAGTGATATAAAAGGAATAATGAAGTTTAAAAAGGTTCTTAATCAAGTATAAATTAACTCAAGTTTATTATTCAGGACGTTAAAGAACGATCGAGTCAAGTCGGACCCAAGGTAAGGGACTTCGTCTCAATCTCCTTTCATTGAGGCATATTTCGTTTTATACACAACTTTCTTTTATACGGTGTATAAACTCCTTTGACTTTTACTTTTATACAAAAGGAATGTTTTTCTACGAAGCATTTTACTAAACGACAAAAAGGAATGTTTTTTTAACGTACGCGGTGACAACGACCTTTTCCGCCGCCGCGAGTATTATTTGATCTTTGTCTTTATCAACAAGCCGTAATGTTTTTAGAATAAAATAAATACCATATACTCTTTTATGTATTTTGGTATTGAAAATGGTTTTGAAAAAGGATTCTATTATGTCAATATATTTATGATATATTGTGATTGAAATGTGGAAATGTTATCATTCCATTATATTGGTTTTATGTTTTATGATTTTATACTGGTACTTGGACATTTTAACGGGTGGTTACGTTATAAACCATATGACGGGTGGTGCCGTGAATACCAGGACGGGTGGTTACGTTATAACCTCCAATGCATTGGGTATGGAAGTCGGCCGTATGGATATTCCATTAAGTATGTATGGAAATTGGCCGTATGGCTATTCCATTAAGTGATATGTGTGGAAGTAAACCGTATGGTTATTCCACTTAAGTATGTTTATGTCCCAAGTTACCTTTATATATTCTATGTGTTCTTTATATGGGTTTTATGGTAATCCTTTGGTTACAAAAAGGTAAGTAATGATACTTTATTCAGTGAAGATTTTTTTTACTACTTCATGAAGGTGAAGGTATTACTTTGATATAGTATACATGGTTTACTTGATGTTTGAAAAACTAACAGTTTTCATTCTTTTTGTATCCCTTACTGAGCTTTTTATGCTCACCCCAAGTTTTTCGAAATGTTTTTCACAGGACTTAAAGTGGAATAAGGTCATGGATGGGATCAAGGGAATGTCATGCTATCTAAAACATGGAATCTAGACATCTTTCTTTTGAAGAGTTTTTATTTTATGGAAACTTAGTAGAAGTGTCTACTTTGTAATCTTTTGAGATGTAATAATTATGTTCTAATTCTCTAAAACTCTAAACCTGAAAAGATCCTCAACGTGAATTATTCATTTAATTCAATTTTAAGTAAGGTTTAAGGCTGGGGCCTTATAGTTGGTATCAAAGGTCGGTTTAGACAACTTTAAGAGTTGGAAAAGTGTTAAATTATAATATGAATGAAATGATATAGCATTTACGGATTTCCATGTTGCTTCGCCTAAGATATTTCTGTGTTCAGAATGGTTTTCCGCAGAGGAAACAAAGCAGCTATGTTGGGACGACATCAGGAGGAAGATAACCTTCCAAATCAGCAACCTGAGATGGTTGGAATCGGAACTGAACAGTTTGTTGTAGTGATGGCACAGTTGACTCAGGCTATAAATGGTGGTGGTATCCATGCACGAGATCAGCCAGATCAACCGCAGAGGAACATGTCAGTGGTGGAACATTTCATGAGGCAACATCCCCCATCATTTAGAGGATCATCTGAACCTGTGCAAGCTGAAGGGTGGATTAAAGCACTGGAGAAGATTTTTGATGTCATGGGGTGTTCAGAACATCAAAAGGTTAGTCTTGCTGTTTACCGTTTTGAAGGTGAAGCTGATCAGTGGTGGTCGATGGTGAAAAATATATGGGATAGTGATGAGATTGAGGATCTTCACTGGGACGAATTCAAAGGTATGTTTCTTGAGAAATATTTTCCTAAGGTGGTTCATCTTAGGATGGAAAAACAGTTCCTAGAATTGAGGCAGGAGGATGATTCAGTGGCTACTTATGAAGAAAAGTTCACTCGATTGGCAAGGTATGCTCCAAACTTCATACGAGATCTTGATAGTAAAATAAACCGTTTTTACTTAGGGTTAAAGCCAAAGTATCGAAGGGCTTTAGCTTCTCGTGAGTTCAAAAGTTATGAAAAACTTGTTCGATGTACGGAGAAGGTGGAAATGGAGTTTTTCGATGATCAGGTGTTCTATGACAAACAACAGAATAATAGATCTAATTGGCAGGAAAAAGGGGAAGAATTCATCAAAGAAGCAAGGAGGTAAGAAAACCAAATATCCATCCTGTGAGAAGTGTGGTAAAATGAATCCTGGAGAATGTTTATCCAAGTCTGGCGAGTGCTTTCGGTGTGGTAAGTCTGGTCATATTGCTCGTGACTGTAAGGAAGATGATCAAGCAAGAAATGAAAAGCCAACAGTAAGATGTTTTAAGTGTAATGAAATGGGTCATTATGCAAACGAGTGTCCAATGAAGAACTCAACTGGGGGAATGCAGCTAGACTACAAGCAGAAAGGGGAGGTAAAATCATTTGCAACAACTTCAGCAGATGTTGGGCCATCGAATGAAGTGGCATCAGCTCCAGGGAGCTCAGTATTTTTTGAAGATTGACTTGAGGTCGGGGTACCATCAGTTGAAAGTAAAAGAAGCAGACGTTCCGAAGACTGCGTTCCGTACTAGATATGGCCATTATGAATTTTTAGTTATGCCTTTTGGGTTAACCAATGCACCTGCTGTATTCATGGACCTTATGAATAAAATTTTCCATGAGTTCTTGGATAAGTTTGTGTTTGTGTTTTGAGGTTTGTGAAGAGGTTATTTGTGCCTTGTGATTCACAGTTGAAGAATGAGTTGTTTTTTTCATCCGGGCAGTACTAAGATGTATAGAGATCAGCGGGAGTATTACTGGTGGGATGGAATGAAAAGAGACATTGCTGATTTTACTGTGAAATGTTTGACATGTTAATAGGTTAAAGCAGAGCGATAGGGATGCTTCAGCCTTTACCAGTTCCAGAGTGGAAATGGGAAAACATATCCATGGACATTGTTGTGGGATTACCGAAGACATCTCGAGGTAATAATGCAATCTGGGTTATTGTTGATCGCTTGACCAAATCTGCTCATTTCTTTTCTATACGAGATACTTTCTCTCTTGATCAACTTTCCCATTTGTATCTTAAAGAGATAGTTAGGTTACATGGAGTTCCTCTCTCCATTGTATCGGATCGTGATCCCAGGTTTACTTCTAACTTTTGGAAAGGCCTTCAGAAGTCGTTGGGTACTGAATTAAATTTTATTACAGCTTTTCATCCTCAATCAGATGGGCAGTCAGAACGAACAATTCAGACCTTGGAGGATATGCTACGAGCTTGTTCGATGGATTATCAGGGAAGTTGGGACCAACATCTTTCTTTGGTTGAGTTTTCTTATAATAACAGTTTTCATTCCAGTATACAGATGGCACCATTTCAGGCATTATATGGGAAGCGGTGTCGAACTCCAGCTTTTTGGGATGAAGTGGGTGATAGGAAGTTGATGGGACCAGAATTGGTAGAAGAGATGGCAGAAAAAGTTCAGCTGATTCAGAAACACATGAGAACAGCTCAGAGCAGGCAGAAGAGTTATGCGGATAACCGGAGGAAGGATCTATCTTTTGAGGTAGGTGATCATGTTTTTCTCAAGGTTTCTCCTTGGAAAAGCGTGATGAGATTTGGTAAGAAAGGAAAGTTGAGTCCAAGGTTTGTTGGACCATACGAAATTCTGGAGAGAGTTGGATCAGTTGCATACCGAGTGGCTTTACCTCCGAGTTTATCTCAGGTACACAATGTTTTTCACGTTTCGATGTTGAGGAAGTATATGCCAGATCCATCTCATGTTTTGAGTCCAGAGGTAGTTCAGCAGGAAGAGAACCTATCTTATGAAGAACAACCAGTCCAGATTCTTGACCACAGGGAGCAAGTGTTACGGAATAAGGTGATTCATCAGGTAAAGGTTTTGTGGAAAAACCATGTGGTTGAAAAGGCAACGTGGGAATCTGAAAATGCTATGAGGGATAAATACCCCCACTTATTTTGATAAGTGGATAAAATTGCGAGGACGCAATTCCCAAAAGGGGGGAAGGATGTAACATCCCAGGTAAATAAAGAATAAAGAATTTTCATATTTATTAATATTTACGAATTAAATATTAATTTTATTTTAAAGGGGTTGCTATGTTCGATAGCGTACCCGATACGCAACAATGAGTTTCTTTGAAACTTACGTAGCAAACTAGTAATAAAATAATATTATTTTAAATGTTAGTTAACAAGTAGCCGTTGTACTGGAGGGAATGGATAGAAATAACTAAAATATGATTAGATATGTTTTTAAATGTTTATACATTTACCCAATAAAAGATAAAGGCTTAAAATACGGAAAGAGTTCAATTTTAGGGCATATATACTCTAATTTTCACTAAAGGTTTACTTATCACCTTTTAATGGTGAACCGTCATTAAATATAGTTTTGATCACTCTTATACTTTATTTTGGACCAAATATAACTCTTCTTTAGAATTGGGACATCAAAATTTACTTTGTGTAAATTTTTGGTACCTTTCTGATAAAGTTCATTTTTTTATGAATAGTGTAAAATGTTGTATTTTAATTCAAAACCTCTTTTTAATCTAAATTATTTATATGATTAGATTATTATTTTAATTGGTTTTAAAGTGAAATTAGAAAATATTTTTACCAGTTAATCCAATGGTGGTCATTGGAATCAATTTCACTTTGAAATTGGACTTAAACTGGTGTCAATCTTTTGATACTTATTGTTTCACAAAAACACGCTATTTGTCATGACAGCGGGAATTAATTATTAAATTAATTAATTTGGCTTATATGTTTTGAATTTTGTAAAATGGACTTCATTTTTGAATTCGGAATATCAAATATAGCTTAGGGTGAATTTTTGGTAATTTTCTGAAAAACTTCAATTTTTGATGAATAGTGAAACCACTAAGTGGTAATCAAGCAAACTGATTTTTCAGTTAAATGAAAGTTTACCACTAATGTGTATTGAATTTTGAAAATCCGACATACATGGTTGTCATTAAGAAGTAAAATGTGGTTCAATGAGATTAAAATAATTTTTTGGTGAATAGTAACTTATTAAGTTTTTAATCGCGATTAGAGGTAATTAGTGTAGTTTAAGGTATAAATATTGCTTTAATAATATGAAATGACCTAGACACATGTCATATCCTCATTGGTTGTGTCATGGCCGACCAAGACAAGCCATGGGTCAACTTGGGGACCCCATGGAGACAATTTGGTCGGGAAATGACATAAATAACTTTTTATTTAATGTAAAAGTAAAAATGACACAAACATGATATGTTTTACTAAAACAATTTTTACATGGGGTTATAAAGCTCAGATTTTTGATTATAAATAGTCATTGGAAAGCTAAAATGATTTACGACATCATAGTAATTGTTTTATAATTTTTAGACATTAAATAAATTAAATTATTTATGACATAATAATGATTCAGTGATGACATCATTATTTGGCGATTTTAATAAAATGGAAAGATAATGAAAAATCTAAAACCTACACATGGACAAAACCAATTGGATGACTGGCTTTCGAACCCTTATCACCTTATCCACAAATTATATCAATGTGGGACCTTTTGAAACCGAAACACATTTTCAAATAAAGTAATATTTTCTTACTTTCCAAAAGTGCCCCTCCTCTCCTCTTATAAAAGGCCCCCACCTCTACCTCATTTCACACACTCTTAAAGCCTTTGGCTCGGCCAACCCCTGCCCATTTTCTCTCTCCACATCCCTCGCCTAATCCTAGAGGATTACCTTTGGGCATAATCCTTTCAAAGGAAGCCTTTAGGCTCAAATCAAAAGGGAGTTACACTTTTAAAGGTAATTCATCCTCTCTTGTTCATTTGTTTTATTTTGCTTCTCCAACCCTCTAAACTCTTTTTATTTACTTCTTTTGTAACAACACCAGTATCTTCAATATACTAGGATGTTGTTATAAGATTTATTTGAGCTACACTCTCACACAACTACATCAAATGGTTAAAGAACATACGGTTTTCGTGGATGGCGAAATTCTGCCTCCCGAAACGATGATTGTTCAATACTCATTTAACACCTTCAAAGGTGGCCATTATGATGTCACTATTTTTATATATGATATATAATATGTTTATGTTTTCTTTAAGCTTCTGTATTTTTCCTTTTTGGCATACCTTTATGGTTTCCATTATGGGTAAACACGATATCTTCATTTAAGGAAGTGCGGACTACCGCCCCCTCAAAGTGATGTGATTCGTTAATGTCGTATGTGGGACGTGTAAAGGATGGATTTAAAGTTATTATATATGATGTTATACTGGAATTATAATATACCTCTATATCATTATTATTTCTTTCCATTAAAGTATGAGATAGAAATTAAAGTAGCGTTCATGCGTACGTACGGCTTACCGTCTCCATGAACGGTGCATTTCATTTATTATCCCCAAATGTAATGTACTATTAAAATTACATGTATATAATGTATATATATAATTAATGATATATCTAAATGATGAATATAATTCTGGAATTAAAATATACATACCTCTCATTTAGTTTTAATTCCACTAATATGACAAAGAAATGAAAGTAGCGTTCATGCGTACGTACGGCTTACCGTCTCCATGAACGGTGCATTTCATTTCTTACCTCTAAATGATTATGTAATATTATAAATACATGTATATGCTGGATATATATGATATATATGATATCCAAATCAGGAATTTCATTCTGGATATAAAGAACTTTTGACCACACGATCAACATGTAATTGTAAGAAGTCAACTTTCGACTTAAGAACCAAATATTGACAAAACAAACATTATTAACTTAAATGGTTACATAATGTTTATAACATGGCAATAAGTGATATAAAAGGAATAATGAAGTTTAAAAAGGTTCTTAATCAAGTATAAATTAACTCAAGTTTATTATTCAGGACGTTAAAGAACGATCGAGTCAAGTCGGACCCAAGGTAAGGGACTTCGTCTCAATCTCCTTTCATTGAGGCATATTTCGTTTTATACACAACTTTCTTTTATACGGTGTATAAACTCCTTTGACTTTTACTTTTATACAAAAGGAATGTTTTTCTACGAAGCGTTTTACTAAACGACAAAAAGGAATGTTTTTTAACGTACGCGGTGACAACGACCTTTTCCGCCGCCGCGAGTATTATTTGATCTTTGGCTTTCTCAACAAGCCGTAATGTTTTTAGAATAAAATAAATACCATATACTCTTTTATGTATTTTGGTATTGAAAATGGTTTTGAAAAAGGATTCTATTATGTCAATATATTTATGATATATTGTGATTGAAATGTGGAAATGTTATCATTCCTTTATATTGGTTTTATGTTTTATGATTTTATACTGGTACTTGGACATTTTAACGGGTGGTTACGTTATAAACCATATGACGGGTGGTGCCGTGAATACCAGGACTGGTGGTTACGTTATAACCTCCAATGCATTGGGTATGGAAGTCGGCCGTATGGCTATTCCATTAAGTATGTATGGAAATTGGCCGTATGGCTATTCCATTAAGTGATATGTGTGGAAGTCAACCGTATGGTTATTCCACTTAAGTATGTTTATGTCCCAAGTTACCTTTATATATTCTATGTGTTCTTTATATGGGTTTTATGGTAATCCTTTGGTTACAAAAAGGTAAGTAATGATACTTTATTCAGTGAAGATTTTTTTTACTACTTAATGAAGGTGAAGGTATTACTTTGATATAGTATACATGGTTTACTTGATGTTTGAAAAACTAACAGTTTTCATTCTTTTTGTATCCCTTACTGAGCTTTTTATGCTCACCCCAAGTTTTTCGAAATGTTTTTTCACAGGACTTAAAGTGGAATAAGGTCAAGGATGGGATCAAGGGAATGTCATGCTATCTAAAACATGGAATCTAGACATCTTTCTTTTTAAGAGTTTTTATTTTATGGAAACTTAGTAGAAGTGTCTACTTTGTAATCTTTTGAGATGTAATAATTATGTTCTAATTCTCTAAAACTCTAAACCTGAAAAGATCCTCAACGTGAATTATTCATTTAATTCAATATTAAGTAAGGTTTAAGGCTGGGGCCTTATAAAACATACATCACTTTTGGTGCTTCCAAGACTAATTAGACTTTTCATTTTATCATCACTCAATAAAAATAACTCCTAGTGGTTTCAATCTACTACCACAACACATTCTTAGAACTGCGTGATGGTTGATTATCACCCAAAAAATATACATAGTAATTTCAATATCCTACATTATGTACTAGCTGTGGTATTGAAAAAATACCCTCTCTCTACATAAGAACTTTTTTAGTATTGGGAACATTCATTATTTGGAACTAAATGTGGCTTGATTCTTTCTTCGATGATATATGTAGTAACACTCAGATCACTCATTCAAGTCCTAGACCAAAAAAAAAACTACCCCATCTATCCTATATAAAACCCTCATCCATGCAGGAGATCCCATCATGGGTTCCTTCATTTATTAACTTGTTATTGAAGTAAAATTTACACTTCCTTACTTAAGAACCAGGACTATAAAAGTATTTTTCCACCCATCCATGGATGATTTCATTGTAAATACCCCCATTTTATTTCATGGATACTTGTTTTTGTAAATCATACATCATGTATTCAAAAACATAGATCCTCACGAAACATCATTGGATATTGGTGATACATATATCAGGTTTGAATAAAACCATTCTATGGACTATTCACATCTTGCCCCAAATATGGATTTTTATAAAAAAACATAAATATGGAATGATAAACATAGGTATCTACATCCACATGAGAAGGTTATATTATCATATGCCTTAATGAAATCGTAATGGAAACATCTATTCATACATTTCTATGATGATAACATACATATATTTCCCATTTCATTTCTTGGGATATGAGAGGCCCATGATCATGACATACAATTTCCCTCTCTATATTCATAAGATGATGGATAATTTGTTCCCAGTAGGTCCGGTTTAGATTATTGTTAATATCTAAATGCACCAAGAATCATGAAAATAAATTGAATGCCTCATATTTCATTGATATGGTTTATACTAGCATCATGACTCTTTATTCATGTTGGGTTTTCCCCTTCCACTTCCTACTTTAGTCATCTCACTCATGATCATAGTTGTTTGACATAAAACATTAGTTTCATTGGTCCATATTATAATACCATAAACATACAATTGAAATAGATATAATTCTCTCTAAACCTATAAGGGGTAATCCTAGGAACAAGTAAAATCACTACAAAGTAGACACATGTTTCACATTTTCTTGGAAAAATCATGAATTAAAAATTGAAGAGTCAAAAAACTAATTTGGTAAAAAATCCGTAAAGGGGTGCCTATGGAAAATCAAATTCATTCATGCTAAGTCAACACTATATCAGTAATAGTAAAGGTGATGAATGAAAATAATAAACACTTTTTGGTCTCACTTATCATTTCCAGCAATGGTCAATCCATTCTATCTAGGTCCCCTTTCCTTGTAAAGAGTTAGAAAATTCTTCCATTATCGAAATTATAATTCAAAAACATACATGTAAAAGTATGATACAATTTTACACATTCACTCAGGAAAACTCTAGTGTTATGGTGATCATGATTACACTTATACTCATCTGTGAGATATGCTAAAAGATAAATAAATAATAATGGATCATTTAAAGTTAAATATTAAGAATTTTACAAATATTGTTATTTTTTGATCGAATGGTCTGAAATATCTTGATGTATACTTTTAAAATACTACATGTTATTATGAAGAAACTATGTAAAAATTTAATCAAAAGATATAAAATTTAGAACAAATAAGTTTTCATTTATTTATACTTGAAACTAGAAAAGATGAATATTCAACAATTTTTTGTATCCCCGCATAAATAAATATATTCTGTTAGAATTCATTACTAGTGGACTAATAGTTTTGAATCATTTTTTGATCAAAATGTTCTACGGATCGGTATAGTTACGAAAATGTTTCAATCTCTAATTTTTCATCAACCACAGTGCTTCTTCCCTCTCCATGGAATCAAACCCTATCAATCGACCCTTTCACTTGCTTCTGCTCCTCATCAACCATTTCTTCAACATTATCCATTTCTCAATCATGAAAATCCAAATCCTAGAAAAAATAATCTGAATCTTAATAGAGTTGTTCTACCAAGTATATTTATACATACACTCGACCTTATCACCTTGAAACCACTCTATCTTGTTTAGGGACCTCATTGAGAAGGATATTTATATTTAAAACAAAATAGGCAATGGATACCATGTTTTAATGTTTCATTGAAGCATAAACACCCTCTATAGAGAGGAGGATTCCTATCTCATATTGGAATGTATGGCACGATAGTCAAACCTCCCATACCCAAGTAAGGTGAACATTAGATGTATCCTATGAATTGTTTCCTGTAAATATAACAGATGGTCTGAGATATCAATTTCAATATATATTTACATATGGTTTATTATTAAATGTAAAAATTGTTTAGGGTTTCTTGATCTATCTCAATGTCACTCCTAGAAGAGAGGATATATCCTATGACAAGCCTAGCTAGATATTAATTATCCTTGAAATTTTCAGAACAAGGAGGATCTATGGAAGTTGATGTCCATGTAGCCTCAGTAGAATGGGTGTTTAAAATTACTTGAATTTAATATATTAATTTTTATGTTCCTCAACCATATATATATATAAATTGGTACCTAATAAAGATATGGATGACGTAGTAAAGGAGGTGGTAGACTTATCTTCACCAACTAGAACTTTGGCCCTCCTGATCATTATTCCCTAATTGGTAGCCATAGAAATTGATGCATCTCTCATTGGAGTAATAAATTAATAATAAATATCTAATTCATGTATACCAAGTTTATCATTGTTAATAATTTCACAATATTGTTAATAAACATCAATAAAATTTTTTTCATTCCCTGAACTAACTAACATTCTTATGTGTATACTTCCATGATATTAGATTTAATTGTTTCCATCTTGGTAAATTATTATAATTTAAGAGGATTCAAACTAACATTTATCTAGTATCAATGAAAAATAGTGTTGACTCTCCAAGGGATTGGATCATTGTCACTTCAACAGTTTTTCTCTCTAGAATGGTGATGTCGATACCCCCCCATTGAGAATCATATTTCCTGATCTAGATCCCTTGATAGGTAATCAACCAAAATTAGTTCAATGGGATTCAGTGTAGTCAGATCCAGACTCTCCTACCCCTCATGTGTATCACCCTTTATAGACCCCTCTACTAGAATCATATATTCCACATGACCCTAGGAATCTTCTATCTACAGATTCACAATTTTCACAAGATAATCCACAGTACTTGGTTCCTCATGTTGTCTTGACCTCCACTAGCCTTACCATTCCACTATATTTATTTTGAAAAGGGATGGATCTATAACCACATTAACCTTTTTCAATGTTGAATTATTATCAATAAAACTATAGAATTATTATAATATATAGGTGGTAAAATTCCATACTAAATAGTTATCCCTAGCCGAATATGTATCATCCGCTTCTTTTCCGACCTATACCCAAGGAAGTCCCATTAGGACAATCTTACTAAAAGAACAGTTGGTGGCGGTTGATACAGAAATTCTCCCTTGTCTTTTGAAACCGCTACCCGTATATGCTCAACTATACCAAGAGATACCTCTTCCTAAAACCTCTCATCCAAAGGGACATCCATCCTAATACTCCCCCCCATGAGTACTTTGGGTAAGTAATAGTTAATTATTCCCCTCAATACCCTAGAAGTAGGGGATGAAGAAATTATGATTATAAATTTCTTTACATCTCATATAAAATAAATCACCAATGAATTTATTTCTTGTATTTCTTTCACCTGATAAGAGTTATAAATTCTACCCTTAGAGTAATGGATTAAAGAATCTATCTCCTAAATATAGACACTTATTTCTTCATGTAATTCTTTAAATGATCTATTCTCTAGGTTAAAAATGATCCAAAATCCTTGAAACTAATTCACTTTTACCTATAACTCTAATTATACATCCTTATCAGACACATTCTTCTTCCAGTTGACCCATTATTTTCAAACCTCTAGAAATGTGTTTATAATTGAAATATATAATGTTGAGGAGGAAACTCTCACTAGAAAAACATTATGGAAATTCCTCACTTTCTACTTCAAATTGTCTAGTGTTGCAGCATTTTCGGAGGCAGGATGTTTCTAAGGGCCTAGTTTAAAAAAAATGGTACATACCTTGGTTTATTCTTAGTTGGAAAATATTCCCCATCTATTTCTTGGGATAAACAAGTACTATCTTCTTCCTCTTCAATTTCACTCACAAAAGTTTTTATCATTTCCAGCACTCAATTTGAATATATATTTTTCTAATGTTGCGAGTGGATAAAGGCCTCGAGGCCTTGAATGTAATCTTACACTGTCTTGAGATGGTATATATAATAAATTTTGTGATCATAAGATATAATCCCTTATAGAGTTAGTGATACATCATTCACCTAAATAATATCCATATCCCATGGATGCGTAAATATATATTCCAAGTATCGCCTTCCCTCTAGGTCAGTGTATATACTATATCCATGGGGAAAGTGGCTGAGGAGATGAATTAATGGCTTGGTTCTATGGAATGAATCCATAAATTTGGGGATCCAAAGCCCGGATTCTCAACATATTCCACAATATATCAATAATAGTTATTTTACTTATAGAAACTCCCTTCCCAAGCCTGGTTTCCTCATGTTTTCACTCCTCAACCCCATCAATCACTGGTCTTCCATCCATAATGGTAATCCATATTATATTAAAATTTTGTATGATAGACCACTACCTATGGGAAAAGGTTAGAGACCCAAAACATTCATCATAAATTCCAATAACCTTTATCTTTTCATAAAATTAATCACAACTTTGACGAACCCAAAAACATTATAACCAATCCATGCTAAAAGACCCTCTATGAAAAGTATCTCATTTTTATAACCTATGATTTTCTTATCAGTCATTTCTTTCAACATGATAGAAAAATATTAATGAATATACAATTTTCGTGATTACACTTCTTCACTCAATAACAATGGGTGTAACCCAAAATTAATCCATCAAAAAAACATTCTTGAATTAACAACCCCTTCATTGATATATTCACCTAGGGTGTGTTACTCCATATATTTTTCTAAACCAAGGGCTTATTTCCACTGTAAGAAACACATAAGTGATCACAATACATCAATAAAAACTGTTATAGGGGTAGCCTATAAGAAACTAGATATCCCTAAAAGATATTACTTGCACGGTGTGAGAAAAAGGAATGGTGTGGAAGGATTCTTCACTTTGTTACACTGTCAACACTCTAGATCATGGAATTCCTTTTCTTGTTAGAAATAGTGGTAACCTAAATAGGATATATTATCCCTTTCTACATGATAAGCAATTGTAAAAGTCAAAGTAAAAGAATTGGAATTTCACAGTGTATTAAAATCTACAAAGAACACAAAATAATATACAGATATCAATGTCTAGAATGAGGACCACATAATAGTAAAACTATAATACTAATTATCCCATAATGGTGGGAGATAGTTTCACCACAAATCATGTAATTTATTTCACTAAAATTGCAGTTCATGATTTTTTTTCATTATTTTTTTGAAGGAGTCATCCTCAAAGAGGTCATAGTATTAAAAACAATTAATCTAGATCTCACCACAAAGTAAGCATCTCTATGAAAAAAATTAATTGACTTGAGGACTTTTATATAAGTTTGGGCCTTCATCAGCATCCACATTTATAAAAAATTGTACTTAATTGGGCTAAGTGACTTCCATGTAATAGATAGTTATTTATGTTGACTAGACCCCTTTATAAATGAGGCATTTATTAGGGAAGAAACTTTTATGAAATATCTAAGGAAACTATTGAAACAATACTGAAAGATACTAATAAATTAATGAAACAGAGAAAGTGCATTAAATCATTTAAGTGTGGGAGGATGCTTAAGGATTTACATTTTTCACAAAGAAAATACCCTATACAAAACTCATTATTTTGATCCCCCCACCCAATCATGTACATTTGTAGTGTGAGGCATCATTTATCATCCATAACATAGCATCATGTATGTTATGCAGCCAGCCATAATAGAAATGAATTTTCTCTCACCACCAATAAATAAAAAATACTCTTCTGCTAGAAAAATATGGGGTGATAATCTAGTAGGAAGACTGAGAGTGAGTGATTCCCGGGAATAGGTTATTCCTATACTGTAAAGGAAACAAAATTCCTTATGAAGTAGTTCCATTAAGGGGATATCCTTCATGAAAGTGGAAACCTGTAGGGTCATATGAAAAGTGAATGCACCCCATTTCATGAAGTAAACTCTTCATCATGAAAATCACTACCATAATAGAGAACTCTGATTTTATATCCCCATTCCCTATACTAATAATATTATTTAAAATTAGGTAACACTATGGTATCTATGTTTTTACTCCTATCACTCCTTTCTCAGGTATAATTCATCATATATTGGTCCATTTTTAAGTATAAAACTGGTTCCCACCATCCAATACCAAAACTAATGAATTCTATCACTAAGATCTCCCCTATTGATACATAATTCATTCAAAAAGGGTATAAGATACATCAGTGAGTTCGTATTTCGATCGTGTATTCCCTTGTTAAAAGATGAACCCCACTTAATCTTCTTAATATTTTGGATCCTTAGGGTGTTTGAGATCAGGAATCTTAATGGTAATGAGGATAACAACCCAAGTGGCACTGGTGGGATACTTCTTAGTTCTTGAATAGGTATTCATCCAAAACATGATTCCTAAAATGTAAAGTGAATAGGGCCATATAAAAACATTGTTTTACCAATAAAAATATATGTAAGTACCATATTCAGTTTTAAAAGAGGGAAACAGTACTAGAATTCATAAAACTGTATCTTTCTTCCAAATCACACTACCATAAAATCATCCTCATCCAGTAACAGAAGAGGAGATGTCCATAATGGGCATCCCTCCAAGAGTAATATCCTATCCTTTTTTAGATCATCAAACTTATCTTAAATTCCATATCAATGCCCGCATCCACCAACAGATGAGGGATAAAATTTAACCATTGTACTCCAATTTAGGTGTAAGTATATTCCCATACTTGATTGTGTGACATGAATATAGATTTCTATCTCTTTTTTCTCGAAACAATCATGACTCATGTCGACATAAAGATTAGTGTTGATCATACCACTACAAAGTAAAAATATCCAAGTTAAGGATCATGAAAAGGAGTAATCCCTTACACATTCAAAACTACATGAGATTTGATTCTCATTTAGAAATGATGCGTAAGAGGTCTCCATGAGGTTCAAACCCAACAAATTTAATCCACCATCATCTTTACTATTCCTTATTTCCAGTTATATCTAACCCCCACTCAGAGGGCCCCCCTCATTTTGGGATATATCATATCTAATACTCATTAGATATATATTATCAGTGAGATATATCTTCATGGGGACATATTCCATGAAGGATCAACTAAATATCATCAGAAAACATTCTATATGTGATCAACCATAAATATTCTCTCATGGAAAAGAACCACACCATCCTTTTATAGAAACATTTTGACCATATGTATCGTAACCCTCACTTCTCATACATTGAAATTACGCCATTTTTTGGGAATAATTAATACATTACACAAATAGATGAAAAAAGGCCATATTATATTAGTTACTTTGGAAACATGGAAACACAACCATCAGTATAGAAGTGAGATACATTATCTTCTCTTAGGTTCTCCATGAATAGAAAACTTCTTAGACAGATCACCCATAATACACATATTCATTACATGGGGGAAAGGAAACATACGAAAGGGTGAACTCAAATACTTAATAAGGGTAAACAAGGGAGATATGTAAGCATAATCATGAGAATAAGGGTATGAGAACATGATCATAACATTAGAAGATCATACCCTGCATATCCAAGATCTTAATCAAGAGGCTTGGCATAATTATTTGGTGTATAAAATTCATGAATCAAAAGTGATTCAAGATAATTATCCATGAAATTATACCATAGAAATGAGACATGGAATTATAGATGACATATAAGCATATAAAATAATTTCTATAATACTGAAGGCTTAATTCTAATCCCATTTGAGTATAATGGGTTAACTCCCCAAACCATCTTAGTATTAAATGTTCAATCCCAAGACCATATAAGATAAAAAATTCCTTTACTGAACCAAGTTCAATCCTCATTAAAATAATATATATCTCATGATATTTACATATTTTCCCAACTCATTGGATGGAGATATAGGCCCCACCCTTTTCATAATGATGTCATACATATGTGTTCCATAAGGTCATAAAAAATTATCATATCATAACCCATGAAATGAAATTGGTATCATAAACATGTCCTTAGTTCATAACCATTGAAAAGTTTACATGTTTAATAATAATTTATTTATAGAATAACTCCAGAAAAGAAGTATGATTCATAAGTATATATCATGGAATAAATCATAGAATAGAAATGAGTTTAATAAATAATATGTCATCAAAATCATTACAATCTATAGAAACAATAAGAATGGTATCTCTCGATCATAATCATAGTAAGACATTGGTAACACTAATAGATGTCATATTATATAGAAAATAATTTTTAAAATAATTTTTAAAATACATTATGTTGATATTATTCTTTCTCTTTTGGAAAATTCTTTTTAAAAACATAAATCCTTTTGAAAAAACGTTTCTTTGAAAAAAATATTGAAAACTTATAAAGGAAGAATTGAAAACCATTTTAAACACTTTTTCAAAACATAAAACATATTTAAAATATTTTTAAAATGAATATATGCTTAAATATCATATAGAAATATTTTTTAAAATATCTTTTAATATAGATTTTTTGAATAAAATAGATTTCTAGCCAAAGAGATAAATATTTTCAGATTTCATTAAAAACATTTTTTTAATTATATTAAGAACCAAAGAGTTGAAAAAGAGTACAAATACATGAATATATCATAAATAATAGTTTAGGATAAAAATACTGAGAATTATTAAGATATGGATCATAATATTTTATCAGTGGAAGGAAAATCATAAACAATCTTGAAAATGATGAGATTTTAGAAATAAACTCTTACCACATTGGAAAATTTGAATCAAAATACACATGAACCAATAACATTAAATTAAGATTAAAATATAAATAAAATAAGTATATTCTTGATATAACATGTCATATATAATTATATACCTATTATAAAATAATATTGGTGTATAACAGAACATGTTTCTTAGTAAAGGAAAATTGGAACAAATTTACTTTACCGATTTGGTAACTTTTGAACCATAAAATCCCATGAAATAGAGATCATAAAATTTGTACGTAAATACAAATTAAAGTAAGTATAGTAATCATATAATAAATTCATGGTCAGTATATACACCACACAAAATAAATTAATAGTGAATATGACATAAGTCTCAGAGAAATAAAAGTGAGACTAGAAATCCCCTTACCTTATGTATTGACTCTCGTCATACTCATTCGAACATCCATTATAATAAATACAAGTTTATTATAAATATATCTAAGAACCATATTAAATTATATCATTCAATATATGAGTTTTTTTATGACCTTTTATTTCCCTTTTATTAATAATTTCAAGTTAAAGTTACATTTCAGGTAATAACCGCTTTGTTTTTCATCCATGTTGTGACTTGTTATTTTTTGTCCTATTACATAGATAATAATTTAATTCTTTAAATAATGAAATCAATTATATAAATATAATGTATACTTATTTATTATAATCAACAAAATATAGAAATTGAAAATGAAATACATCATTCAGGGAGATGGTAGGTCATACGTATGCATGAATGCCATTCTAATTTTATTTTTGTATTTAAATAAAGAAATTAATTAAATGATATATGTATAAATATATATTATCATTACATTGGAATTATAATTTAATATATATCAAATATTTATAACAAATTCATACTTAGTACATTTTTGTAAAGTTTGAACGAATCACATAGCTTTGAGGAGGTAGTAGTCCACACGTCCAAAAACTATGTTATTATATTCCTGAAAATGGAAAGTATTAAGGAATATGTAATATTAAAATTAAATAATTATAAATACTTAAAAAAAATATTTATCCAATAAAAATAGTAAGTCTATCATTATTTTTAACCTTGATATTTGTTAATGGAATAATGAATGTCATCGGTTTGTGAGGCGGGAGTCCACCGTACACATGAATGATGATTGTGTATCCCATTTTACCTAAGTGTGTGGAGGTTCGGGCAATGAAATTAACACAAAAACAACTTTTTATATT